>OY728156.1:783526408-784776408 GCA_963277665.1 Viscum album | reverse complement strand
TTAGTGTTAAACTTTATTTAGTTACTTCTGTGAATTGAATTTGGAAAAATGGAAATAAATGTTTCTAATATGTATGAAACTTTTTCTCTAATATGATCAACATAATTTTTGGTGAATAATAACTTTATTATATTTTTATTTACATCAGTTAAGGGTAAATTGGTTAATTAAATCTAAAAATAATATTATAATATTATTACCCTAACATTTATCCTAATTTCATTAGATAATTGGGTTTCTACTAAAATAAACCTTATGACTAAATTCTAACATTTTTAAGCCACATGGATACAAATATTACATTTATTGTATTTTAATTAAAGATACGCTAAAGATGTTATACTCATAATTTTATTTAGTAAATCATTTTTAATATAGGGTTATAAATAAGATAAATTCAAATATAAATATTAATTTAAAATCTGAAATATTTATCTACATCGTGATAATTTATTTATAATTTTTAGTGATAAAATAATTAACTTAAATTGCAAAACAATGATAATGTAGAAATTATTTAATTAAAAAAAAGGATTAAATAAATGATATTAAAAAATATAAAAATGAATATCATTTGAATTAATTAAGGTTATAAATGAATTTTATAGATTAATATTACATGTTAGGATTATATTAAATGGTTTGGTTCAAAATTATCTTGATTTTTTGATTTTATATAAAGGAAAAGCTTTGAATAGTGTCAAAATTGACACTAAAGATATTTTATAAAATAATATTTTATTAAATTAATTAAAAAAAACATAAAAAATATTTAAAAATATAAATAGATTCTGATAAGGTCTAAAATTTCATAAAGTGTCCATTTATAGATAATTTACCTCATATAAGTTATAATTTATAACCTCTTAACATATTAAATGTTGTTACCACAATTAAAATTACAATAGAATAATTAAGGGTAAATCAAAATGATAAGTTTAAAATAAAACAAAAACTTATAAAAAATTATTAGATAATAATTATTATACCCTTATCACATTATGATATATTTTTATTTGTTTAATGGACACTTGTCGATGAAAATAAATTATATATTATTTAAATCAAAGATATTTACAAAGTATCACTCTCTTGTAATTAATATATTTTATGTGTCCACATAGGGACAAAATCAAGATATTAATGAACATAAATGTATATTTATATAAAATTTAAATAAATTCTTTTATTTAAATTTATTTTTAATTTTTAGAAGTTATATAATTACATTAAAATAATCTGTAATGCTAAAAAAATATATATTTAATTAATAGAAAAATATAATAATTGATTTTAATAATATTAATTTTGATATTTTTTGGATTATTTAAATTTTCTAACGAATTTAATAGATCTATAAGATATATTATATATGTTTTAAAGCATTATATTTGAATTCCCGCCTTTTCTTGTTGTATTTGAAGTCAAATTAAATGAATAGTATTAAATTTGATAATAAATATATCTTATTAAATTAATTTATTATTAAATTATTTAAAAAAAATGTTAAATAATCACAAGTGTATAGTATATGGTCTAAAATTTATTCTAATTTTAATTTATGGTTCATTTTTCAGTATTTAGATCTAGAATAATCTTATTATATTTTAATATTTTAGATATTTCCAAAAGTTCACATCACCTCAATTATAAAAGGGAACCTCGTCCCTCACTTCCTCACACCACATTTAGACCTAAATCTCGACCAAACCCTGAAAATTTAACTTCTAAAATTCCATAGTAACATTCTAGAGGTGTTTTTCTTCTCAAAAGACCAACTCTAGTGTCCCTAAAATGATATCCAGAGGGAGATCATCGAAGAAGAGGTAATCTCCTTACCGAGTCTTTCAAAACTTTTTCTTCTTCTACTTCCACATCATATGTTGATTACATTATAAAAAATTAACTAAAGTATCACTAATATTATTTTATGTTATTATTATTATGTAACAACCATATTCCACCTTTTATTCGTCCTATAAAAAATAAAAGCACCACGTGTGCGTATGTGCGGCTTACCATCTCCACACTGTGGTGCAATCTGTTTTTCATCACTAATTTATTTGGATGGGTATAATGATGGATATAGTGGATATAAATAATAAATATGGAATGATATTTACTCTTTATAATTAATATAAAATCTAATTCCTCACCTTTTTACCATTAAGAGATGATATTGTCACTCGTGCGTACGTACGGCCTACCGTCTCCACGACGAGGTGAGATTCATCTTCTATGTTAACCATTTCAAGAACGATTATAAAGATTTATATAATGAAATATATTACACAATAATTCTAATTTAACAATATATATATGTTTGTGTGTGTCATTTACCTTCTTCCATTCAGTATGATAAAAAAAGGAAATAGTATTCAAACGTATGTACGGTGTACTGTCTCCATGAACGGTGTATTCCATTTCATATATCTATATTATATATATATACTAAATATATATGATATAAATTCATGATTTACATTATGTAAGTAATTAAATCATGATCTAAGCAATAGGATCAAGAATAACAATTCAAAACATGTATGATAAACAAATCGGTTATTACCCGAAACGTTGTTTTAACTTGGAATTCTTAATAAAGGGTAATATAAAGTCATAAATGAATCATATATAATATCATAAATATTATTATGATTCTATTATAATTTAATAATATGTTTAAAAACACTATACATAATTTTCGAACATGTATGGAGGGAATCAGACATAAGGTAAGGGATTTTTTCCTCGCCATTACTTTTGTTAGACACATCCATCATACACTACTTGTTTATTCTACATGGTTTATATACTAACCATGAATGTATTTTATGATTCATAACCATAAGATTATGTTATTTTCATATCCATGTTTTTTTTCTTTCTCGGGGCATACAATTCTACTGATTATAAAGTTGTAAGGTTTATTTCACAATCTCGTTATTATTTATGATTTTTTATATCTAAGCATCTACTGGGGAATATTTATAATTCATGTTCATGTTTCTTAAAAAAATGTATTCCAAAATATTTTTACTATATTCCTACAAATTTTTATGTTCATTTTACCCATGTTCTATCTTTTATAAAACAGTTTGAAAGGAATCGTTTTTATAAACGAGGTACTCTTTACTTTTCCAAAAAAAGTATGAGAAGAAGGTTTTTCTAACTTATATGACATGAATATATTTTAATGATTTCATTATTCCTTATTTCCTTGAATCTTCACATAAAATATTATAATTTTATTTTCAAATAATTTTTTTTAAAATTTCTCATCATTTCAAGTAAAGAAAATTTTTTCAAAGCAAAAAGGATATTTTCCTCAAGAATTTTTTTCAAGAGATATCTCAAAATTATTTTCCATACAAGATAGCATTGTTTGATGATACTTTTGTTTTACTGGGTATATTATTCAGTTTTTCCATTCTTATTATTTCTATTAATGGTTTATTTTTATGATGGAATGTTATTTATGAAACCCATTTCATTTCATGGGTTATAGTATGATTGAGTGATGTTTGTGAAATCCATTTCATTCCATGGGTTCTGATATGTTGAATGGTTTTCTTCTTGTAGCACACATATATATGGTTTTAATTAAATTATGTGTGGGAACTATATCTCCCTACAATTCATTGGGTATATAAAGATAGCTCATGAGGAATATATGTTATGCGTGAACTTGATTTCATGTTCACAATTCTATGCATGGACTTGGTTTTCATGTCCATAATTTTATTCATTGACCTAGTTTTCATGTAAATATATTTATCAAATTACCTTATTTCATTTCATTAATTTAATTAGTGAACCTACTACTATTTATATATGATCACAAAGTTACAAGTTTATGTGTATGACACAATTTAATTCTTATGTTAATTCTAGGATTTCATGAATTATGTTATTTATTTTCTTATGATTCATGTATTATGAAATGCCAATATTTATTCCATGACTTGTGAATATGATATTCAAATATTGAGGGTATGATCTTCAAATGTTATGCTCATGTTTTCATACCCTTATGTTCTTGTTATAATTACATATCTTCCATGTTTTCCCTTACCAAGCATCTGAGCTCACCCTTTCTTTGTTTCTTTTCCCCATTATACGAAGAAATTTAATAATCCTGATATGTCAAAAAGGGGTCATGTTATGTAGAAATATGTGTTAGAAGAAATAGATGTTTTATTAACCAGTTATTTATGATTCCAAGATTCCAAAGGCAGTAAAATAATACAATCGTTGGGTGTGTGTTGGTGTAATGTATTAACCTTTGGAAACTAGGATGAGAAAACTTAGTGAGATCCCCAGTGATGTTTCTAAGGATATTTCTAGGTATTTCAAAAATGATAATCCTATGTTATCATAGATTTAAAAGTAGGTGTCATGATTTAGGTATTATATAATTAATTAATCATGAGTATGTGTTTTTATGATTTAATAATTATTGCTAGCACTATGCTTTCTTGTATTAGTCAATAACAAGAACTAGAAGTAATGAGGTTAACATTAAATGTTTTAGATGTGGAAGGTATGGGAATTATGACAATCAATTTCTTGAATGAAAATCTTATGAATATAATCAAGAATGTGGTACGATTATTGGTTACACTAATGAGGATAAAGAGACCACAAATGACATGTGAAATGTATGGTGTGTTCTTATTATATTATTTATATTAAACATAAGAAGCATGATAAGATTGAGGTTCAAAAACCTTAAGACATGATTTGTATTTCATATTCGAAGAATGATTAATATGATGAAGCCTGAGTAAGGGTTTAATAATAAATTCATATGATTTAAGTATGTATGTAATGTTATATAAGAATAATGTTTCACTTATGGTATTATATAATAAGGGTACTTCTGATGATTGTTCAACTTTATATTTTCCTCAAGGATTTTATATCATATGATGAATGGTACAAGTAACCCTGAAAGGTGATTGATGTAATAAGGTGATATATTTGGACAACACATGACTAAGGCAAGGATAACCCTTAATATATAAATTATGATGAGATAATGATATTTGGATAAAGATATGTCAGACATGAATAAGTAAATTGGATGATAATGATTTCCATGGAATTTATTAATGATTTGTTGAAAGTGGTTTATGCTATCGGGGGTGAATTTTACAACTTTTTGGACTTAAAGAATATATATCCAATAAACCTTGGAATAATAAAACATGCATGTTTTCAATAATAATGTATGGTAAATCAGGTTATTACCATGTTTCAAAATAATACATGATGAAGGTATTAACAAGTTTGGAATTTGAAAACCAAGAGCTACCCTATGATATATGGGAGATAAATGTTAAGATGATTTTGTACACTTTATAAAGATTTGTATTTTTATCTTTTGGAGGGATTATATGGTTAACAATTTATGGAATGGTTAATGTTAAATATTAGATGAGGTTTTAGAGATTAAAGTATTATCTCCCCATTTGAGGATTTATTCATATTTGATAACTTGTGATAACATTTTTTGTGAAAAAGACAAATGGAATGACTTATCATTCTATTTATGGATCTCATGATCTGATAATGATTCAGGAGTGATAATTTCAAATTCATTTCTTGGAATAAGATATGAAGTTGAAATTAATCAATACACAACCAAATTGTGAGAGTGTACTGAAATCAAGTAAGTATATCTTCCCATGAAAATTCATAATCATTAGGAAAAGGGATCATGATGTAAAATTTTGCCCTATTATCATCATTTTTTAGGATATCAATGACCTCTTTCACACTTCTTTAGTTTATGGTTTTGTGATTTTTAACTTTTTCTCGATCATCCATCTTTTTTTTATCTGTGCTCTTTATCAATATCTATGATTATTTAAACTTTTCCTCCATTCTCATATATTCACTTATGCTCTCATATGTAGAGACATGGTTATGATTTACTTTGGGTAACTATTATTTTCCAACTTTTCCTATTTAAAGGGAGGTTTTAGAATTAATTTTTATGATGTGAGTTTTTATGAAAGAAACTTTCAAGTATTAGACCTTCGATAACCTAGATGAATTTTGAGGGAAAAATTAATTTTAAGGGGGTAGAATATAACACCCTGAGATTTTGTGAATTATATTTTATTTATTATTTTTTTTAAATTAAATTAATCCTTTTGATATTTTTCACATCATGTAACACTGAATATAGATTTTTATTATTACATAAAAGCACTAAGTTTGTAGTATGTTATATGAAACACCAATTTAATCTTGCGCTACTCATAACACCGACTTGGATTGTTCTATATGCAACATAGAGTCTATAAGAAATAGCACTTTTTATTATAATTTGTTAAATTAGATGGTTATAGCCTAGCAGTTAAACTTAGTAATATAAAAATTACTAACTAATTTTAACATATTAGTTATAATGGTTTTTTATAAACATAACATATTGATAATACAAAATATAATTTTTGGTAAAGTCTTTATATGTTTAAAACTATTGTTTTTTCAAATGAACTGTTTTTCATATCCTTCTATGAAAAAAATAAAATTAATTTTATACACTATAATAAATTGAATTTGATAAGATAATAATCATTTTTGAATTTTTAATGTAAAAATTAACTTAGGGTGAATGTTTTTTATTTTTATAAGAAGTTTCTTTTTTGATGAATAGTGAAAATACTACATTTTAGATAAAATTTTCCTTTTTGGTTTAAATAATTATTATACTTAAAATTGATTTCTAAAGTCATAATATATCAATAATACATATTTTTATCCAATTTATTTTATTGAAATCATTTTATAGTGAAATTAGATATAAAAACGTATTGAACTTTTGAACGTCTCTTTTACCAGCCTTCAAGCCACATCTATGGGATTAGTGTTAAACATAATTTAGTTACTACTACAAATTGAATTTGGAAAAATGGAAATACATGTTTGTAATCAGTATGAAATTTTTTTTCTAATAGTATCAACATAAAGTTTGGTGAATAGAAACTTTAGTATATTTTTTATTTACCTTGGTTAGGGGTAAATTGGTTAATTAAAGGTAAAAATTATATTATAATATTATTACCCTAACACTTTTCCTAATTTAATTTGATAAGTGGGTTTCAAATAAAAACAACCTTAGGACTAAATTATTACCTTTTTAAGACACCTGGGTATAAATATGACATTTATTATATTTTAATTAAAGAAAATTTAAAGATGGAATACACATAATTTTATAAGTAAATCATTTTTAATATAGGGTTATATAGAAAATAAATTCAAATATAAATATTCATTTGAGAGATAAATTTTTTATCTAAATCATGATAATTTATTGATAATTTTTAGTGATAAAACAATTAACTTAAATTATGACACAATGATGATTTTGTAATTGTTTAATTAATAAAAGGATTAAATAAATGATATTAAAAAATATTAAAATAAATATAATTTGAAGTTTATAAATAAATTTTATAGATGACTATGAAATTTTTGGAGTTTATTAAATGGTTTGGTTCTAAATTATCTTACTGTTTGGATTTTATATAAAGAAGAAGTTGTGAATAATGTCAAAATTGACACTAATGATATTTTAGAAAATAATATTTTATTAAATTAATTAAAAAATAATAAAAATATTTAAAAATGTAACGACCCGTACCCTGAGGCCCGTATCGTGACTACCCCAAGTCCGCCTTCCATAGGCCAGGGGTTGGAGACTAGCACCAAAGGCGTAATTCCATAAAACTGGGAAGGCATTAGCTTTATAAATCGTAAACACACTCAACCAGAGTACAAGAGGAAGAAAACACTAAGTAAAAGTTGTATAACAAGTGTACTGAAAGTAATGGGGGGCCAGAATACAATCCCAACTATAAAGTACAAATAAAACTAAAAGCAAGTACAACTAAAAAGGGACAAACAACTGAAAGGTGAAAGAAGCTCCTGGATCATCCTCGGAGGTTCCTACTAGAAGGGTAGGTATAGATGGCCTCCACAGCACTCCATGTCCGTCAGAATCCACTGTGTACCGATACATCATAAGGTCCTCCTCCGTGCACCATCCAGTCCTGGCGCTCTTGGCCTCCGTGGTAGCTCGTACCATCTCTGGTCCCACTAGTGCTGACTCCACTAGGTCTGTCCAGCACAGTGGTGATCTGCAAGGCCGGCCATACAAGGCCTCAAAAGGTGTAATACCGATGTTGGAGTGATATCTGTTGTTGTAGGAAAACTCCACCAAAGACAATTGATCCTACCAACTACGACCAAAGTCGAGGATGCATGCATGAAGCATGTCCTCGAGAGTTTGGATGGTCCTCTCAATCTAACCATCAGTCTGAGGATGGAAGGTGGTGCTCAAGAGAAGTTATGTCCCGAAAGCTTCCTACAACCCCTTCCATTGCTAGAAAGTAAATCGTGCATCACAGTCAGAGATAATAGAATAAGGTACTCCATGAAAATGCACTATCTTCTGCACATAGAGGCATCTCGGGCTCTCTATTGAACCCCGCTCCCTGATCAGTAGGAAGTGAGCTGACTTGGTGAGTCAGTCAACGATCACCCAAATGGAGTCGTGAATCCTGGATGTATGTGGAATACCCATCACGAATTCCATGGATATCCCATCCCACTTCCACTCTGGGACCTCTAAGGGTTGTACCAAGTCTGCGGGTACCTGGTGCTCCGCCTTCACTTACTGACAAGTGAGCCATAGTGAGACAAACTCTGCTACTGCCTTCTTCATACCTTGCCACCAATGTTGTCATTGAAGGTCCTGGTACATCTTCTTTAATCCTGGGTGTAACACTAGAGGTGAAGTGTGAAACTCCCTCAACACTTCCTCCTGAAGTGAAACTGCTACCATGGTACGTCCTCTGAAGAGGATGACATGCTCCCCACCTTCAGAAAATCCATCAGGTGCCTGCCATGTGGATATCTGAGCATGTCGCGTCTCGTAGTCAGCGTCCCCATGTTGCACCTCCCAGAATCGTTGAAGAAGTGGGGGAGTGACTATAAGAGACTGTATATAGGCTGCTCCATCTCTATCAAAAAAGGATATCTGTAAGGCAGCCAGCTGCTCTGTCGCCTCTCCTAGAAGATGTATACCAGTCCTCCTACTGAGTGCATCCGTAAAAACATTCCCCTTCCCATTATTATAGAATATCTCAAATTCATAGTCCTAGAGGAACTCAATCCATCATTGTTGTATCAGGTTCAGGTCCTTCTGAGAGAAGATATACCTAAGACTCTTGTGATCAGAGTACACGATAAAACGTTCACCCATAAGATAGTGTTGCCGCAACTTCAAGGAAAAGAACACTGTTGCTAACTCCAGGTCATGGGTAGAATATTTCTTCTCATGTTGTCTCAAATGCCGAGAACCATACATGATAGCTGCTCTCTCCTACATCAAGACACACCCGAGTCTGGTCCCTGATGCATCGCAGTAGACTACGTACCCTATGCCTTCCTCTGGAAGCCTCAAGATGGGGGCACTAGTCATCCTCTGCCTCTGCTCCTGAAAGCTCTGCTGGCATATATCCGACCACATGAAGGGTTTCCCCTTCTTCTTCAAGGCTGATAGTGGTGCTGCAACTCTGGAGAAGTCTGGAATGAATCTCTGATAGTATCCATCCAAACCCAGGAAACTCCAAACCTCCATCACACTTCTGGGTGGCTCCCAAGCAAGCACTGCCTCAATCTTTGCTGGATCCACTACAACTCCATCCTCTGAGATGACATATCCCAAGAAGTGAACCTATCGAATCAAAAACTGGCACTTCGAGAGATTACCATAAAGGTGGTTCTCTCAGAGTGTGTCTAGTACCACCTGCAAATGGTAGGCATGCTCCTCCTCAGTAGTTGAGTAGATCAAAATGTCGTCGATGAATACCACTAAAAAGAAATCGAGCTAATGCTGGAATATCCTGTTCATGAGGCTCATGAACACTATTGGAGTGTTGGTTACGACGAAGGGAATAACCAAGAACTCGTAGTGGTTGTAATGACAACATAAGTCCATCTTCTGTACATCCTCGTCTCGAACTCTGAGATGGTGATAGCCTGATCTAAGGTCTATCTTTGAGAACCATCGTTCTCCCTTGAGCTGATCAAAGAGGTCCTCAATCCTTAAGAGTGGGTACTTGTTCTTTACGGTCACCTAGTTCAGGTGATAGTAGTCGACACAGAGCCTCAAGCTCTCATCCGCCTTCTTGGCGAATAGAATCGGGGCTGCCGAAGGAGAAACACTGGGCCGGATGAATCCCTTCCCCTGAAAGTCCTCTAGCTGTACCCAAAACTCACAAAGCTCAGTGAGATACATTTGATATGCTGGAGAAGATATCGGTGTCGTCCCTAGGTACAGATCAATGTAGAAGTCCACCTCTCTATGAGGAGGTAGTCCTGAAACATCTTCAGGGAAAACATCCACGTACTGGTCCACCACTACAGGATAATTCGGACTCTCCACATCAACTGCATGGAGGGTAAGGCAAGCCAACTGGTGAGTGATTAGTTGTACCCTCCTCTAAGTAAGTCTGTCCTGTGCTGCAAAGGTTCCCTTCTCTCTAGTAAAGGTGAACCTGTTCTCATCCATGCGGATACACCGCACTTTTTTCCTAATACATTTGATTTGAGAATAGACTGTAGATAACCAGTCCATACCCAAGATGACGATGTAAGGCTTTGACGCCTCTATGAAGAGATCCCAGACGAAGCTCTCACCTCCTAGACTATGCTCACACTATCAGTACCAGTGTGTAATCGTCGAGTCTTTCTTTCATAGGAGCCTCTAGCTGTAAGAATCGATCTAACGGCTCCGTCGGAATCTCTGAGCTCTGAACGAGGGCAGTGGATATGAAAGAGTGACTGTAACCTATGTCTATGAGAACTAAAGTTAAGGTGCAGTAGGCATAGATCGTACCTCAAGTCATATATGGAGCGTCGTGATCGTAGGCCTCAGTTGCCTGAAGCTGTGCTCTGCCCTTCCCACCCGCTCCATGTGGTTGGGGTGGACCTCCTGGTGGTGGTGGCGGTAGCACCTCGTAACATCATCCACCGCCAGTTGCACGGCCAACTCCTCTGCCACGTCTGCCTGCGCCCTGCGAACAGCCTCAATCGTACCTCTGCCTCTACCTGGGAGGTCCCTCAACTGTCTTCTGATCATCAGAGCGGTGGGTCGGACAGTCACAAGCCATGGGACCAAGCCCGCTGTAGGAGTAACATTGTACGCTCCTGGCATGACTGGCTTTGTCTCCACTCTGGGTGCCCCGCACAACCGATCCTGAGTCGTGCGGTCGACCACCTGTAGGTCTGGTCCACTTGGACCTCTGCCTCATCTGTCTACTACTAGCTGCAGAAGACTCCGCTAAAAGTTGACTAGTGGTGGGTCTCGCTGCTGGAGACTGCTCAGCGAGGAAACTCTCCACTAAGAGGGCCCACTCCAACATCCCCCATCAGCGTTGGGATACTGTGGGAGATAACTGAAGCTCTGATCTCTCTCATGAGTCCCTGCTCAAAGGTCTGGGCCCTGAAGAATAGGTCTCATACCATATAAGTGGAGTAGTGCGAGAGTTTGGTGAACCTCGCTGAGTACAGAGCTACACTCATGATGCCCTACTATAGATGAAGTAGCTCCTGTATCCGCACCTCTCGAAGGGTGGCTGGTACAAAATATGCCCGGAACAGGCCCTTGAAGTCTGCCCATAGAAGTATCGCCTCGTCATACATCTAGAGAATCAGGCTCCACTATCTGCCTGCTGCTGCCTAAAGGAGGCTGGAAGCAAGGATCACCATGAAGTCGGCTGGTGTCCCTACTAGTCTGAAGACTCTCACCACAGCCTTAAGTCAATCCTCAGCCTCCGGCGGTTTCGTCTCTCCCCTGAACCTGGGTGGCCTATGTAACATCCTGGATAAATGAAGAATATGACATTTTTCATATTTATTAATATTTTTGAATTGAATATTAATTTTACTTTGAATGGGTTACTATGTCTGATAGCGTACCTGATACGCAAAAATATGTTTCTTTGAAATCTTACGTTGCACACTAATAATATATTATTATTATTTTAAATGGTAGTTAACTCCTAGCTTTTGTATTGGAGGTAATGAATAAAACTAACTACAATATGATTATACATGTTTCTTAAATGTATTTACATTTATCTAATAAAAGTTAGAGGCTTAAAATGTGAATGAATCTAATTTTAAGCATAATTTACATTAAAAGGCTGATTTACCGCCTTTTAATGGAAAACCCTCATTAAATCTAATTTTGGTCACTTTAATACATTCTATTTGACCAAATAAAATCTTTATTTGGAATGGGGACATCAAAATATACTTTGTGTAAATTTTTGGAATTTTTCTGATAAAGTTCATTTTCTAATGAATAGTGAAAATTATAGTATTTTAATTCAAAATTGTGTTTTAATATAATTTATTTATATTGTTAGATTATCTTTTTAATTGGTTTTAAAGTTTAATTAGAATATATTTTTACCATTTAATCCAATTTTGGTCATTGTAATTAATTTCACTTTAAAATTGGACATAAACAAGTATCAATCTTTTGGTAGTTATTGTTTCTTAAAAACGCGTTATTTGTTTTGATAACGGGAATTAATTTTAAAATTAATTAATTCCACTTATATGTTTTGAATTTGGAAAAATAGACATCATTTTTGAATTCGGAATATCAAATATATCTTAGGTTGAATTTTTGGTATTTTTCTGAAAAACTTCAATTTTTGATGAATAGTGAAACCGCTTAGTGGTATTTAAAAAAACAGACTTTTTCATTTAAATGAAATTTTACCACTTTTGTGAATTGAATTTCAAAAATTCAACATACATGGTTGTTATCAAGAAGTAAAATTTGGTTCATTAAGATGAAAATAATTTTTGGTGCATAGTAACTTTTGACTTTTATTTACCGCGGTTAAAAGTAAATAAGGTAATTCAAGGTAAAAAGAATATTATAATAATTCAAAATTACCTTAACACTTGTCCAAACCTTATTTTATGAGTCATTAACGACCATGGGAATCTTTGGGTTTATTTTGGGACCCCATTGAGCCACTTGGGTGTGATAATGAAAATTTATATTAATTAATTTAATGTAAAGACAAAATTGACATTTATAAAACTCTTTTAGTAATTAATTTTTATATGGTGATATATAAGTCATATTTTCTACTATAAATATTAATTGGAAAGATAAAAATATTTCCTACATCATGGTATTTGTTTTATAATTTTTATACAACAAATAAATTAAATTATTTATGACATAATAATGATGAAGTATTTACCTCATTAATAAATCATTTAAATAAACAAGATTTTAATGGTTAAAATAATATCCGAAACATGTCAAATTCTGATTGAATTATTTTATTTCGACCATGAGTCATCTTATATTCATCTTTAGTGATTTTTGGACCATTATAAACCGAATATAATTATATAATAAAATAATAGTTTCACACTCTCCTAAAGAGCCCCTCCTCCCCCTTATAAAAGGAGACCACTTCTAACCAATTCCTCACACCTATCAAGCCATTTAAATCGTCCAAAATCTTCCCAATTAATCTCCCTACATCCCTCTCCTCCCTCTAGAATCCTTTCCTTAGGCATAAGGCACTTCAATAAGTCCTTTGGTTCAAACCAAAGAGAGTTACCCAAATTAAAGGTAACAGTTTCTCTTAAATTGTTTTCTTTTATTTAACTTCTCCAACCCCAAAAACCATTTTATTTACTTTATTTTGTAACAACACCAGTATCATACATATACTAGTATGTTGTTATGAGAATTATTCTGACTACACTTACACACAACTCCATCTAATGGATGAAGAACATAATATTTCTGTGGGTGGCAAACTAACTCCTCACAAAACGATGATTGTTCAATTAAATCTTACCGCCTATCATGGAGGCAATTATGATGGAACTGTATTTATATATGATATATATTATGTTTATTATTTCCTTATGTTTTTTACATCCCAATTATATCAATCCTTTATGGTTTCCATAGTGGGTAAATACGATAATCTCATTTGAGGAAGTGCGGACTACTGCCCCCTTAAAGTGATGTGACTCGTTAATGCCTTATGTGGGATGTATAAAGGATAGAGTTAATGATATTATATATGATATTATACTGTAATTATAATATACCTATGTATCATTATGTTTTAATTCCATTAAAATAAGAAATATAAATGAAAGTAGTGTTCATGCGTACGTACGGCTTACCGTCCCCATGAACGGTGCATTTCATTTCTTACCTCTAAATGTTATGTACTATTATAAATACATGTATATAATATATATATATGATATATATGATATCTCAATCAGGAATATAATTCTTTATATAATTAACCTTTGACCAAATGAACAACATGTAATTATAAGAAGTCCATTTTTGACTCAAGTACCAAATATCGACAAAACAAACATTATTAACTTAAATGATTACATAATGTTTATAACATGGTAATAAGTGATATAAAAGGAATAATAAACTTGAAAAAATTTCTTAATCAAGTAGAAATTAACTTTAGTTTATTATTCAGATGATTAAAGAATGATCGAGTCAAGTCGGACATGAGGTAAGGGATCTGACCTCTCTCTTTCTTTTCAAGTACTCTCTTTTATGTCATTTATTTTATGCTCCATGTTCTTATGTTGTAGTATGTTATTTTATATTCACCATAATGTAATTTTTATTTTCATATGATGATAGACCCCCTCTTACTCTCATCAATTCATTTTAAGAATTTTTAAGTGGCATCGTTAGGCTGTCGAATTTTTGTAAGGGATTTCTTATCTCACTTTTAATTCCATGAGATTTCCATTGTTCGCCACTTATTTCTTACATGTGGTGTATTGTGTAAGGATTTTTGATATATATTATCATTACTATCATTATATTCATAGTATTCTATGATTTATTTGGTGGTTATTAGATTTGGGTCATACGACTCGATTGATTACAACGTGGTAAGGGGTTTTTCATCTCAATGTTTATCCCTATGAGATTCATGTTATATTTGCCACTACTTCCTTTGTGTGTTGTATGTACTACCATGATTGTATTATTTGTGTAATATACTTTAATTTATGGGTATTTACATCTTCATTATATGATCCTTCTTTCATGTGGTGTATGTTTCGTAATTTACCAAATCGGTAAGGGAACCTTTCACCCTCTATTTTAAAAGGCTTCTTTTTGTTATGTCTTTTAATTCACATATTTTTATTTTGGGATAAATTATTCTACATCCTTATTGTTGTAAATTGTATTTCCAAGTGATGGTATACCCTTTTCTCTCTCATCAACTCAGTTTCTGAATTGTAATGTGACGTCGTTAGGTTGTCGAATTTTTGCAAGGGAGCTTCTTAACCCAATTTCAATTCTTTGGGTTTAACTTTTAGTTATTGAATATATCATACTATGAATATGTGTGAAAGAACTCTGATTGTTTTACAATTAATATCCACTTATATTGATTGTATTTATATTTTTCACACATAAATATGAGATTTATTAATCCTTAATTTAAGGGTATCATCTTTATAAGGGATTTCATCTCAATTTACATTTCCATTGAGACTTCATTTTTGTTATGCACCAAATCCACTCTTATATGGTGTATATACTGTCCTTTGACATGTTATATCATGAATCCCTTTATTATCATGATATTATAAAGTTCTTATTAAATGTTATACTGCAATTATTTGTATTCAATAGTCTCTCATTTTGTTAAAAACTCTTTAACAAAAATATCATTTTTAAATGTTTTAAATATTTATAACTTTAAATGTTTTAAATATTTATAACTTTAAATGTTTTAAATATTTATAACTTTAAATATTTATCTTTAATTTCCATGTTTTAAAAATGGTTTTGAGTATTTATTTAAATGGACATTAATGTTTTAAAATTATAATTCCATTAAAAGCTTTGAAGTGGTATGGGACACTTTGATTCAAAAGTCCTTTTTAAATGGTTTTTGAAAATGGATTGATTATTTCAATATCTTGAAATTACTTCTTGTGATTGAAAATGAAATGTTATTGGTGAAATGTTTATATTTGAAATATTTTATGTGTTATGATGATACTTGGACATTTTACGGGTGGTTACGTAATAAACCAAATGACAAGTGGTGCCATGAATACCAGGACGGGTGGTTATGTTATAACCTCCAATGCATTGGGTATGGAAGTCGGCCGTATGTCTATTCCATTTAGTGATATGTTTGGAAGACGATCGTATGGTTATTCCATTTAAGTAAGTTTATGTCCCAAGTTACCTTTATATGTTATGTGTTCTTTATATGGGTTTTATTGTAATCTTTTGGTTACAAAAGGGTAAGTAATGATCTTTTATTTAGTGAAGAGTATTTACTACTTCATAAAGGTGAAAAGTATTACTTATGTTAAATTATTCATGGTTTACTTGTTGTTTTGAAAAACTAACAGTTTTCCTTCTTTGTGTATCCCTTACTGAGCTTTTTATGCCCATCCCAAGTTTTTGAAATGTTTTTCATAGGACATTATGTGGAATAGGTTCAAGTATGGGATCAAGGAAAAGTCATGATGTCTTAAACATGGAACTAGAATGACTCCTTTTTTCAAGAGTTTTTTTTTTATAAAAAAATGGAAAATGTGTAGAAGTGTCTACTTTGTATTCTTATGAGATGTAATAGTTATGGCCTAACACTCTAAAACTCTAAATTTGAAAAGATCCTCAATGTGAATTATTCATTTAATTCAATATTATGTAAGGTTTAAGGTTGGGTCCTTATAGTTGGTATCAGAGGTCGGTTTAGACAACTTTATAGGTTAGGGTGTTATCTAAGAATAACTAACATAACCATAATGGTTAGCATATTAGAAAGAGTCATAGTTATTTTGAATGAGTTTAAGATAACATTAATAAGTATTTACCCTACTAATAAGATATTATATGATTATTTCACTGATATACTCACACTGACCTTTTTGGTTTTAGTAAATGGCTGGATCTAGCAGGCACCAAAGTAACAGTGGATGTGAAGAAAATGGTGACATTTTTATGAAAGAGCAACTGAATTAAATGAGATATGAAATGAGAACTCTTTTGGTTATTCTCAACCAACTATCTGGAGTCAGGAATGAAAACATGAAACTTGGTGATTTTTATAAGGCATCGTATATTCAAGAAATAATTCCATACGGAATTTCAGGTAATAATCATAAAGGTAAGTATGTTCAAAAACCTATGTGTCAAGGATGTGGAAATAAACACTTAGTAAAATGTTTCAAAGGTAAGGTAATGTGCTATAGATGTGGGAATAAAGGTCATAAAACAAGAACCTTCCATGGAAAAAGGTAGCATCCCGTTGACTCTAGGAAAGGGAAAGAAGTTATTTATGAGGGATCAATTGAATGTTTTAAATGTGGTGTGCATGGTCATTATACAAACAGGTGTCCTACGAAGATGTTTCAGGAATGGTATCACCAGGATCGTACAAATATTTGTTTACCAATACCTAATGCCATTCCGATTGAGGATGAAGAAACTGACAACGACCAATGAAAGGTATGGATTATTTCTTAACATATGTTTTGATATTATTGAATCTTAGGATATGATTCCTGATTCTATTTTTAGGGAAGAATTATTTCAGAATAAGTTTAAAAGGAATGGTTAATGGATCATGAAGAATGTTGAATGTGTAAGAAGTCAACATATAAGGGATTCAAGAGTTATGGTATATTTTAGGATGGTGAAATGCTTATAAGTATTAAGGCACTTTTGATGATGGTAATTACATTAGAAGACTTTTTATAGTATGTGTAACCCTAAAGTTTGATATATCAAAATTTTATTAAAGGAATAATTATCTTTTCTTTTGTGGATATAGTTATAAAGAACCATTTTGGTTTATATGATCCTTTAATTTGAGGAAATTATAGGTTAATACATTTTTGGGATGAAAAATAAAAGTTATTAGAAAACCTTCATGGTTCAAATATGATATGGTTATTTTGATAAATTTATCTCTTTTTGGGAATGTTATAAAATTATATAGTTTTTGAAAAGAGACAACACGCAGACCGTGTGACAACCCGTCACGTCGGACGAAGCTATGGGAATCAAACCCACAACCAAAGTGTGACTAGTATTTATCGCCTACCACTGGACTACGTGAATTACCTGGTTAGTTTGACTAATTATTTTTAGTTAGATGATTTTATGAATCCATAATAAGTTTATTTTTGGGTTATCTATGGAAATTATTAAGCTAGCATGGAGAATATTTGATTAGGTTAATTGCTTTTCAATATTAGATTTTAAGAGTAAATGATGTTATTTGGAGATAAATGTTAAGATTTATCTTGGAAGACTATATGATTAAATCCTTCAAAGATTTGGGTTTCAATATTAGTTTGGATTACTTTGAAGAATTTTAAGGACAACATTTTATTGAATGGTCTTTGTTGATCTTTGGGTTTTGTTAAGACAAATTTTGGAGATTAAGAGTAGTTTCTCTTTATGTAAAGGTTTATCCTTTTTGGGGATTATCTGATATTGTACTAAACATTTTGGTTTTAGTTAATATCTAAATACAAGGGAAATATATAGTTTATCTTTTATTTGATTTTCTAAAATTTGATATAGCACTTTTAATGTAAACAAGTTATCCTGAATACTCATCATATGGAGGAAATATGAGTTTGTGTTAGAAATCTAGTGAAGGATAAAAGTATACATGAAAAGTAATTGTGTTTCCTTATATTTTTAGATAAGCTCATAAATAAATTCCTTGATGAAAATTAACTTAAAACAAAAACCTTGTCTGTTAACTTTACCTACTGGGGAATCAAATAATGTTTAACCCATCACAAGTTTGTGAATTTCTGGTGGTTAACATTCTCCTAAACATGTTTTCTATCACTCTCCATCAGAACTTGAAAGTTTGTATTCTCCTCCATATCCATGTTTTCATTGAATCCTAGTATCTGTTATCTAGGGTAACCTTTGTACTTCTCTTCCTTTATTTTAAAGTGATAGTTTTATTGACCCTTTTTTTGATAAGGGTCTTTCAATGAAGTTCCTGAGCCCAATTTTTAAATTGCGAGGAAGTAATTCCCAAAAGGGGGGAAGGATGTAACATCCCGAATAAATGAAGAATATGAAATTTTTATATTTATTAATATTTTTGAATTAAATATTAATTTTACTTTAAATGGGTTACTATGTTCGATAGCGTACCTGATACGCAACAATGGGTTTTTTTGAAATCTTACGTTGAACACTAATAATATAATATTATTATTTTTAATGGTAGTTAACTCCTAGCTGTTGTATTCATGGGAATGAATAAAACTAACTAAAATAAGATTATACATGTTTCTTAAATGTATTTACATTTATCCAATAAAAGTTAGAGGCTTAAAATGTGAATGAATCTAATTTTAAGCATAATTTACATTAAAAGGCTAATTTACCGCCTTTTAATGGCGAACCATCATTAAATCTAATTTTTGTCACTTTTATATATTCTATTTGACCAAATAAAATCTTTATTTAGAATGGGGACATAAAAATATACTTTGTGTAAATTTTTGGAATTTTTCTGATAAAGTTCATTTTCTAATGAATAGTGAAAAATATTGTATTTTAATTCAAAACTGTGTTTTAATCTAATTTATTTATATGGTTAGGTTATCTTTTTAATTGGTTTTAAAGTTTAATTAGAATATATTTTTACCATTTAATTCAATTTTGGTCATTTTAACTAATTTCACTTTAAAATTGGATATAAACAAGTATCAATCTTTTGATAGTTATTGTTTCTTAAAACACGCTATTTGTTTTGATAACGGGAATTAATTTTAAAATTAATTAATGCCACTTATATGTTTTTAATTTGGAAAAATAAACATCACTTTTTAATTCTGAATATCAAATATATCTTAGGCTGAATTTTTGGTATTTTTCTGAAAAACATCAATTTTTGATGAATAGTGAAACCACTTAGTGGTAGTTAAAAAAACCGGCTTTTTCATTTAAATAAAATTTTACCACTTCTGTGAATTGAATTTCAAAAATCCGACATACATGGTTGTTATCAAGAATTAAAATGTGGTTCATTAAGATAAAAATAATTTTTGGTGAATAGTAACTTTTGACTTTTATTTGTCGTGGTTAAAGG
The DNA here is from genome assembly GCA_963277665.1 of Viscum album. Classification (NCBI taxonomy): domain Eukaryota; kingdom Viridiplantae; phylum Streptophyta; class Magnoliopsida; order Santalales; family Viscaceae; genus Viscum; species Viscum album. The sequence continues at coordinate 784,756,186 of OY728156.1, read as the reverse complement.
TAAATAAGGTAATTCAAGGTAAAAAGAATATTATAATAATTCAAAATTACATTAACACTTGTCAAAACCTTATTTTTTGAGTCATTAAAAACCATGGGAATCCTTGGGTCTTTTTTGGGACCCCATTGAGCCACTTGGGTGTGATAATGACAATTTAGATTAATTAATTTAATGTAAATACAAAATTGACATTAACAAAAATCTTTTAGTAATTAATTTTTATATGGTGATATATAAGTCATATTTTCTACTATAAACATTCATTAGAAATATAAAAAGATTTAATACATCATGATATTTTTTTATAATTTTTAGACAACAAATAAATTAAATTATTTATGACATAATAATGATGCAGTATTTACCTCATTAATAAATCATTTAAATAAACAAGATTATAATGATTAAAATAATATCCAAAACATGTCAAATTCTGATTGGATGATTTTATTTCTACCATGAGTCACCTTATCTTCATAGTTAATGATTTTTGGACCATTAGAAACCGAATATAATTATATAATAAAATAATAGTTTCACACTTTTCTAAAGAGCCCCTCCTCCCCCTTATAAAAGGAGAGCACTTCTAACCAATTCCTCACACCTCTCAAGCCATTTGGCTCATCCAAACTCTTCCCACATCATCTCCCTACATCCCAATAATACCCCTAGAAGCCTTATCTTAAGCATAAGGCACTTCAAGAAGTCCTTTGGTTCAAACCAAAGAGAGTTACCCAAATTAAAGGTAACGGTTTCTCTTAAATTGTTTTATTTTATTTTACTTCTCCAACCCCAAAAACATTTTTATTTACTTTATTTTGTATCAAAACCTGTATCCTCAATATAATAGTATGTTTTTATGAGAATTATTCTAACTACACTTACACACAACTCCATCTAATGGATGAAGAACATAATGTTTCTGTGGGTGGAAAACTAACCCCTCACGAAACGATGATTGTTCAATTACATCTTACCTCCTCTAATGGTGTCCATTATTATGGAACTGTATTTATATATGATATATGTTATTTTTATTATTTCCTTATGCTTTTTTACTTCCCAATTATATCAAGCCTTTATGGTTTCCATAGTGGTTAAATACGATAATCTCATTTGAGGAAGTGCGGACTACCGCCCCCTTAAAGTGATTAGACTCGTTAATGTCTTATGTGGGATGTATAAAGGATAGAGTTAATGATATTATATATAAAATTATATTTTAATTATAATATACCTATGTATAATTATGTTTTAATTCCATTAAAATAAGAAACATAAATGAAAGTTGTGTTCATGCGTATGTACGGCTTACGGTCTCCATGAACGGTGCATTTCATTTCTTAGCTATAAATGTTATGTACTATTATAAATACTTGTATATACTGGATATATATGATATATATGATATCTCAATAAGGAATATAATTCTGTATATAATTAACCTTTGACCACATGAACCACATGTAATTATAAGAAGTCCATTTTTGACACAAGTACCAAATATCGACAAAACGAACATTATTAACTTAAATGATTACATAATGTTTATAACACAGTAATAAGTGATATAAAAGGAATAATAAACTAGAAAATGGTTCTTAAGAAAGTATAAATTAAATGTAGTTTATTATTCAATAGATTAAAGAACGATCAAGTCAAGTCGGACACGAGGTAAGGGATCCGACCTCTCTCTTTCTTTTCAAGTACTCTCTTTTATGTCATTTATTTTATGCTCCATGTTCTTATGTTGTAGGATGTTATTTTATATTCACCATACTTTAATTTTTATTTTCATATTATGAGAGACCCCATCTTACTCTAATCAATTCATTTTAAGAATTTTTAAGTGGCGTCGTTAGGCTGCCGAATTTTTGTATGGGATTTCTTATCTCACTTTTAATTCTGTGATATTTCCATTGTTCGCCACTTATTTATTACATGTGGTGTATTCTATACGGAATTTTTATATATATTACCATGACTATAATTATATTCATGGTATTTTGTGATTCATTTTGTGGTTATTAACTTTGGGTCATACGACTCAATTGATTACAACGTGGTAAGGGGTTTTTCATCTCACTTTTTATCCCCGTGAGATTCATGTTATATTTGCTACTAATTACTTTGTGTGGTGTATATACTGCCCATGATTATATTATTTGTGTAAGATACTTTAATTTATGGGTATTTACATCTTCATTGTATGATCCTTCTTTCATGTGGTGTATGTTTCGTAAGTTACCAAATCGGTAAGGGAACCTTTCACCCTCCTCTCTTTTAAAAGGATTCTTTTTGTTATGTCTTTTAATTAACATATTTTTATGTTGGGATATGTTCTTATATATCCTTATTGTTGTAAATTTTATGTACAAGTGATGTTATACCCTTTTCTCTCTCATCAACTCAGTTTCTGAATTGTAATTTGATGCTGTTAGGTTGTCGAATTTTTGCAAGGGAGCTTCTTAACCCAATTTCAATTCTTTGGGTTCAACTTGTACTTATTGAGTATGTCATACTATTAATATGTGTGAATGAAATCTGATTGTTTTAAACTTAATATCCACTTATATTGGGTGTATTTATATTTTTCACACATAATTATGAGATTGGTTTATCCTTAATTTAAGGATACCGTCTTTATAAGGGATTTCGTCTCAATTTACATTTCCATTGAGACTTCATTTTTTTATACACCAAATCCACTCTTATATGGTGTATATACTATCCTTTGACATGTTATATCATGAATACCTTTATTCTCAAGATATTATGAAGTTCTGATTAAATGTTATTCCGCAATTATTTTTATTCCATAGTCTCTCGTTTTGTTAAAAACTCTTTAACAAAAATATCATTTTTAAATGTTTTAAAGATTTATCATTATAAATATTTATCTTTAATTTCCATTTTATAAAAATGGTTTTGAGTATTTATTTATATGGAAATTAATGTTTTAAAATTATAATTCCATTAAAATCTTCGAAGTGGTATGGGACACTTTGATTCAAAAATCCTTTTTAAATGGTTTTTGAAAATGGATTGATTATTTCAATATCTTGAAATTACTTCTTGTGATTGAAAATGAAATTTTATTGGTTAAATGTTTATATTTGAAATATATTATGTGTTATAATGGTACTTGGACATTTTTTGGGTGGTTACGTGATAAACCAAATGACGGGTGGTGCCTTGAATACCAGGACGGGTGGTTACGTTATAACCTCCAATGCATTGGGTATGGAAGTCGGCCGTATGGCTATTCCATTTAGTAATATGTGTGGAAGTCGACCGTATGGTTATTCCATTTAAGTATGTTTATGTCCCAAGTTACCTTTATATGTTATGTGTTCTTTATATGGATTTTATAGTAATATTTTGGTTACAAGAGGGTAAGTAATGATCTTTTATTTAGTGAAGATTATTTACTACTTCATAAAGGTTAAAAGTATTACTTATGTTAAAGTATTCGTGGTTTACTTGTTGTTTTGAAAAACTAACAGTTTTCCTTCTTTGTGTATCCCTTACTGAGCTTTTTATGCCTATCCCAAGTTTTTGAAATGTTTTTCACAGGAAATTATGTGGAATAGGGTAAAGTATGGGATCAAGGAAAAGTCATATTGTCTTAAACATGGAACTAGACATGACTCTTTTTTTCAAGAGTTTTTTTTATAAAAAAAATTAAACTGTGTAGAAGTGTCTACTTTGTAATCCTTTGAGATTTAATAGTTATGGCCTAACTCTCTAAAACTATAAACCTGAAAATATCCTCAGTGTGAATTATTCATTTAATTCAATATTACGTAAGGTTTAAGGTCGGGTCCTTATAGTTGGTATCAGAGGTCGGTTTAGACAACTTTAGAGGTTAGGGTGTTATCTAAGCATAAGTAAGATAACCATAATGTTTAGCATATTAGAAAGAGTCTTAGTTATTTTGAATGAGTTTAAGATAACATGAATATGTATTTACCCTCCTAATAAGATATTATATGATGATTTTACTGATATACTCACTCTGACCTTTTTGGTTTTAGTAAATGGCTGGATCTAGCAGGCACCAATGTAATAGTGGATGTGAAGAAAATGGTGACGGTTTTCTGAACGAGAAACTGAATTAAATGAGAGATGCAATGAGAACTCTTGTGGTTATTATCAACCAACTATCTGGAGTCATGATTGAAAACATGAAACTTGGTAATTTTTATAAGGCATCGTATATTCGAGAAAAAAATCCATACGGAATTTCAGGTAATAATCATAAAGGTAAGTATGTTCAAAAACCTATGTGTCAAGGATGTGGAAATAAACACCTAATAAAATGCTTCAAAGGTATGAGAATATGCTATATATGTGGGAATGAAGGTCATAAAGCAAGAACCTTCTATGGAAAAAAGGAAGCATCTAGTTGAATCTAGGAAAGGGAAAGAAGTTATTTCTGAGGGATCAATTTAATGTTTTAAATGTGTTGTGTATGGTCATTATACAAACAAGTGTCCTATGAAGATGTTTCAGGAATGGGATCACCAGGATCGTACAAATATTTTTTTACCAATACCTAATGCCATTCTGATTGAGGATGAAGAAACTGACAACGACCAATGAAAGGTATGGATTATTTCTTAACATATGTTTTGATATTATTGAATCTTAGGATATGATTCATGATTCTGTTTGTAGGAAAGAAGTATTTCAAAATAAGTTGAAAAGGAGTGGTTAATGGATCATGAATAATTTTGAATGTGTAAGAAGTCAACATATAAGGGATTCAAGAGTTATGGTATAATTTTGGATGGTGAAATGCTTATAAGTATTAAGGCTCTTTCGATGATGGGAATTACATTAGAATACTTTTTATAGTATGTGTAACCCTAAAGTTTGATATATGAAAATTTTATTCAAGGAATAATTATCTTTTCTATTATGGATATAGTTATAAAGAACCATTTTGGATTATATGATCCTTGAATTTGAGGAAATTATAGGTTAATACACTTTTGGAATGCAAAATAAAAGTTATTAGAAAACCTTCATAGTTAAAATATGATATGGTTATTTTTGATAAATTCATCTCTTTTTGGGAATGTTATAAAATTATATAGTTTTTGAAAAGAGACAACAATCATACCGTGTGACAACCCATCACGTCGGACGAAGCTATGGGAATCGAACCCACAACCAAAGTGTGACTGGTATTTATCGACTACCACTGGACTACGTGAAGTCCCTGGTTAGTTTGACTAATTATTTTTAGTTAGATGATTTTATGAATCCATAATAAGTTTATTTTGGGTTATCTATGGAAATGATTAACCTATCATGGAGAATAATTGATTAGGTTAATTGCTTTTCAATATGAGATTTTAAGAGTAACTGATGTTATTTGGAGATAAATGTTAAGATTTATCTTGGAAGACTATATGATTAAATCCTTCAAAGATTTCGTTTTCAATATTAGTTTGGATTACTTTGAATAATTTTAAGGCAACATTTTATTGAATAGTATTTTTCGATCTTTGGGTTTTTTTGAGACAAATTTTGGAGATTAAGAGTAGTTTCTCTTTATGTAAAGGTCTATACTTTTTGGGATTATCTGATATTGTACTAAACATTTTGGTTTTAGTTAATATATAAAGACAAGGGAAATATATATTTTATCTTTTATTTGATTTTCTAAAATTTGATATAGCACTTTTAATGTAAACAAGTTGTCCTGAATACTCATTTTATGGAGGTTATATGAGTTTGGGTTAGAAATCTAGTTAAGGATAAAAGTCTACATGAAAATTAATAGTGTTTCCTTATTTTTTAGATAAGCTCATAAATAAATTCCTCAATAAAAAGTAACTTAAAACAAAAACCTTGTCTGTTAACTTTTCCTATTGGGGAATCATAGACTGTTTAACTCATCACAAGTTTGTGAATTTATGGTGGTTAACATTCTCCTAAAAATGTTTTCTATCACTCTCCATCAGAACTTGAAAGTTTGTTTTCTCCTCCATATCCAGGTTTTCATGGAATCCTAGTATCTATTATCTAGGGTAACCTTTGTACTTCTCTTCCTTTATTTTAAAGTGATAGTTTTATTGACTCATTTTTTTGATATGGGGCTTTCAATGAAGTTCTCGAGCCTAATTTTTAAATTGCGAGGACGCAATTCCCAAAAGGGGGGAAGGATGTAACATCTCAGATAAATGAAAAATATGACATTTTCATATTTATTAATATTTTTGAATTACATTCTAATTTTACTTTAAATGGGTTACTATGTTTGATAGGGTACCTGATACGCAAAAACGAGTTTCTTTGAAATCTTATGTTGCACACTAATAATATAATATTATTATTTTAAATAGTAGTTAACTCCTAGATGTTGTATTGGATGGAATTAATAAAACTAACTAAAATATTATTATATATGTTTGTTAAATTTATTTACATTTATCCAATAAAAGTTAGAGGCTTAAAATGTGAATGAATCTAATTTTAAGCATAATTTACATTAAAAGGCCGATTTACCGCCTTTTAATGGAGAACCCTCATTAAATATAATTTTGTTCACTTTAATACATTATATTTGACCAAATAAAATCTTTATTTGGAATGGGGACATCAAAATATACTTTGTGTAAATTTTTGTAATTTTTTGGATAAAGTTCATTTTCTAATGAATAGTGAAAAATATTGTATTTTAATTCAAAACTGTGTTTTAATCTAATTTATTTGTATGGTTAGATTATATTTTTAATTGGTTTTAAAGTGTAATTAGAATATATTTTTACAATTTAATCCAAAGTTGGTCATTGTAATTAATTTCACTTTAAAATTGAACATAAACAAGTATCAATCTTTTGATAGTTATTGTTTCTTAAAAACACGCTATTTGTTTTGATAACGGGAATTAATTTTAAAATTAATTAATTCAACTTCTATGTTTTTAATTTGAAAAAATAGACATCATTTTTGAATTCATAATATCAAATATATCTTAGGTTTAATTTTTGGTATTTTTTTGAAAAACTTCAATTTTTGATGAATTGTGAAACCACTAAGTGGTAGTTAAAAATACTGACTTTTTCATTTAAATGAAATTTTACCACTTCTGTGAATTGAATTTCAAAAATCCAACATACATGGTTGTTATCAAGAATTAAAATGTGGTTCATTAAGATGAAAATAATTTTTTGTGAATAGTAACTTTTGACTTTTATTTACCGCGGTTAAAGGTAAATAAGGTAATTCAAGGTAAAAAGAATATTATAATAATTCAAAATTATCTTAACACTTGTCCAAACCTTATTTTTTGAGTCATTAACGACCATGGGCGTATTTGGGTTGATTTTTGGACTGCATTGAGCCACTTGGGTATGATAATGACAATTTAGATTAATTAATTTAATGTAAAGACAAAACTGGCATTAACAAAAATCTTTTAGTAATTAATTTTTATATGGTGATATATAAGTCATATTTTCTACTATAGATATTAATTGGAAATATAAAAAGATTTCCTACATCATGGAATTTTCTTTATAATTTTTATACAACAAATAAATTAAATTATTTGTGACATAGTAATGATGCAATATTTACCTCATTAATAAATCATTTAAATAAAAAAATTATAATGATTAAAATAATATCCAAAACATATCAAATTCTGATTAGATTATTTTATTTCGACCATTAGTCATCTTATATTCATCTTTAATGATTTATGGACCATTAGAATCCGAATATAATTATATAATAAAATAATAGTTTCATACTTTCCTAAAGAGTCCCTCCTCCCCCTTATAAAAGGAGACCACTTATAAAAAATTCCTCACACCTATCAAGCCATTTGTCTTGTCAAAACTCTGCCCAATTAATCTCCCTACATCCCTCTTCTCCCCCTAGAATCCTTACCTTAGGCATATGGCACTTCAAGATGTCCTTTGGTTCAAACCAAAGAGAGTTACCCAAATTAAAGGTAACGGTTTCTCTTAAATTGTTTTCTTTTATTTTAATTATCCAACCCAAAAAACCTTTTTATTTCCTTTATTTTGTAACAACACCAGTATATTAAATATACCAGTATGTTTTTATGAGAATTATTCTAACTAAACTTACACACAACTCCATCTAATGGGTGAAGAACATAATGTTTCTGTGGGTGGCAAACTAACACCTCACGAAATGATGATTGTTCAATTACATCTTACCGCCTCTCATGGTGGCCATTATGATGGAAATATATTTATATATGATATATATTATTTTTATTATTTCATTATTCTTTTTTACTTCCCAATTATATCAATCCTTTATGGTTTCCATAGTGGGTAAATACGATAATCTCATTTCAGGAAGTGCGGACTACCGCCCCCTTAAAGTGATGTGACTCGTTAATGCCTTATGTGGGATGTATAAAGGATAGAGTTAATGATATTATATATGATATTATAGTGGAACTATAATATACCTATGTATCATTATGTTTTAATTCCATTAAAATAATAAATATAAATGAAAGTAGCGTTCATGCGTACGTACAGCTTACCGTATCCATGAACGGTGCATTTCATTTCTTACCTCTAAATGTTATGTACTGTTATAAATACATGTATATACTGGATATATATGATATATATGATATCTCAATAAATAATATCATTCTTTATATAATGAAACTTTGACCACATGAATAACATGTAATTATAAGAAGTCCATTTTTGACTCAAGTACCAAATATCGAAAAAATGAACATTATTAACTTAAATGATTACATAATGTTTATAACATGGTAATAAGTGATATAAAAGGAATAATAAACTTGAAAAAGTTTCTTAAGCAACTATAAATTAACTTTAGTTTATTATTAAGGAGATTAAATAACGATCGTGTCAGGTCGGACACGAGGTAACGGATCTGACCTCTCTCTTTCTTTTCAAGTACTCTCTTTTATGTCATTTATTTTATGATCCATGTTCTTATGTTGGAGGATGTTATTTTATATTCACCATACTGTAATTTGTATTTTCATATGATTAGGGACCCCCTATTACTATCATCAATTCATTTTAATAATTTTTAAGTGGCGCTGTTAGGCTGCCGAATTTTTGTAAGGGATTTCTTATCTCACTTTTAATTCTGTGAGATTTCCATTGTTCGCCACTTATTTATTACATGTGGTGTATTGTGTACATACTTTTGATATATATTATCATGACTATCATCATATTCATGGTATTCTCTGATTCATTTGGTGGTTATTAACTTTGGTTCATACGACTCGATTGATTACAACGTGGTAAGGGGTTTTTCATCTCACTTTTTATCCCTGTGAGATTCATGTTATATTTACCACTACTTCCTTTGTGTGGTGTATATACTTCACATGATTTTATTATTTGTGTAATATACTTTAATTTATTTGTATTTACATCTTCATTGTATGATCCTTCATTCATGTGGTGTATGTTTCGTAAGTTACCAAATCGGTAAGGGAACCTTTCACCATCCTCTCTTTTAAAAGGCTTCTTTTTGTTATGTCTTTTAATTCACATATTTTTATGTTGGGATATGTTCTTATATATCCTTATTGCTATAAATTTTATTTCCAAGTGATGGGATACCCTTTTATCTCTCATCAACTTAGTTTCTGAATTGTAATGTGGCGACGTTAGGTTGTCGAATTTTTGCAAGGGAGCTTCTTAACCCAATTTCAATTCTTTGGGTTCAACTTGTACATATTGAATATGTCATCCTATGAATATGTGTGAATAAAATCTGATTGTTTTACACTTAATATCCAATTATATTGGGTGTATTTATATTTTTCACACATAATTATGAGATTGATTTATCCTTAATTTAAGGATACCTTCTTTATAAGGGATTTCATCTCAATTTACATTTCCATTGAGACTTCATTTTTGTTATGCACAAAATCCACTCTTATATGGTGTATATAATTTCCTTTGACATGTTATATCATGAAACCCTATATTCTAATGATATTATAAATTTCTTATTAAATGTTATTCTGCAATTATTTGTATTCAATAGTCTCTCATTTTTGTTAAAAACTCTTTAACAAAAATATAATTTTTAAATGTGTTAAAGATTTATCATTATAAATCTTTATCTTTAATGTCCATGTTTTAAAAATAGTTTTGAGTATTTATTTATATATAAATTAATGTTTTAAAATTATAATTCCATTAAAATCTTTGAAGTGGTATGGGACACTTTGATTCAAAAATCCTTTTTAAATGGTTTTTGAAAATGGATTGATTATTTCAATATCATGAAATTACTTCTTGTGATTGAAAATGAAATGTTATTGGTGAAATGTTTATATTTTAAATATTTTATGTGTTATGATGGTAATTGGACATTTTATGGGTGGTTACGTGATAAACCAAATGACGGGTGGTTCCGTGAATACCAGGACGAGTGGTTACATTTTAACCTCCAATGCATTGGGTATGGAAGTCGGTCGTATGGCTATTCCATTTAGTGATATGTGTGGAAGTCGACCGTATGGTTATTCCATTTAAGTATGTTTATGTCCCAAGTTACCTTTATATGTTATGTGTTCTTTATTTGGGTTTTATAGTAATATTTTGGTTACAAAAGGTTAAGTAATGATCTTTTATTTAGTGAAGAGTATTTACTACTTCATAAAGGTGAAAAGTATTACTTATGTTAAAGTATTCATGGTTTACTTGTTGTTTTGAAAAACTAATAGTTTTCCTTATTTGTGTATCCCTTACTGAGATTTTTATGCTCATCCCAAGTTTTTGAAATGTTTTTTACAGGACATTATGTGGAATAGGGTCAAGGATGGGATCAAGGAAAAGTCATGTTGTCTTGAACATGGAACTAGACATGACTCTTTTTTTTCAAGAGTTTTTTTATAAAAAAATGGAAACTGTGTAGAAGTGTCTACTTTGTAATCTTTTGAGATGTAATAGTTATGGCCTAACTCTCAAAAACTCTAAACCTGAAAATATCCTCAATGTGAATTATTCATTTAATTCAATATTATGTAAGGTTTAAGGTCGGGTCCTTATAGCCTATGGTGTTGGAACTCCTACAGTGCGCTCAAGCGGCGTGCACTCTCTAATGTTGGGGATGGTGGCATCGGTGGCCCAGTGGAAAGTAGTACCACGGGTGCCTCTGCTGGTTCCTCAACTAGAAGAGGGCCTTGTATTGAGGCCTTGTCACTCGGTGGGCTATCAGTACATACAACTCTCGGGGATCTAGATGTTCATCTATGGGGAGGCATCCTGAAAGAACAGATGTGACAAGGTCAAAAGACTATACATGGTGAGTTGAACTGGTTTGAGCTAACTTAAAGAAAACTTTTGAAACACACACGCAATCAGTGTTTTCATGCACTAAGTCGTAAATCAGTAGTCAGGGTCTTGGTGTACGGATACATTGACCGCTGCACCAACATTGGACTCCCTAAACTGAAATCCACACTTGGTACCCTTAACACTATTGCTTCATAGAAAAGAATGATCAGATTCCTGAGTTCTGTGGTAAAACTGAAACCTCTGATACCAATTTGTCACGACCCATCCCTCGAGGCCCATATCGTGACTACCCCAAGCCAGCCTTCCATAGGCCAGGGGCTGGCGACTAGAACCAAAGGCATAATTCTCTAAAACTAGGAAGGAATTGCCTTTATAAATCGTAAACACACACAACTATAGTACAAGTGGAAGAAAACTCTAAGTAAAAGTTGTATAAAAAGTGTACTAAAAGTAGTGGGGGGTAGAATACAAGACCAATTGTAAAGTAAAAATACAACTGAAAGCAAGTACAACTGAAAAGGGACAAACAACTAAAAGGTGAAACTAGCTACTAGATCATCCTCCGGGGTTCCTACCTGAAGGGTAGGTACAGATGGCCTCCACAGAACTCCACTTCCGTCAGACTCCACTGGGTACCGATACGTCGTAAGGTCCTCCTCCAGGCATCATCCAGTCCTGGATCTCTAAGCCTCTATCATCATTGTCCATCATCTGCATCCAACACAACAAGGTGTGGGCATAGCCCGTGCAGGGGTGAGTATAATGATACTCAGTAGGTACCCCGAGACCCTCAAGGTCTCACAAAATCCAACAAGGATAAACCACAAAGTATGATTTCAACGGATAACCATTACTTGGGTATATGTCTATACATATACCTAAGTTATCAAGTAACCCATCTCAATCATGAGGAAAACACAAAGGTCATTAACTCAGCTCAAACCATGATTTTTCACTATTGAAACCACAGTTGTTGGAGAAATCCTCCTCTGTCGAGTACAGTGCGCCTGTTGTGACACCGAGGGGCTTCTCACTAACCATGGACTATTGGTTGTGTGTGTTTACGATTTATAAAGGACTTTCCTTCCCAGTTTTAGGTAATTGCACCTTTGGTGATAGTCGTCATCCACTTCCCTATAGAAGGCGGTCTTGGGGTAGTCACGATACGGGCCCCGGGGGACCGGTCGTGACAAAAAAAATACAAACAGATTATAATAAGGTATAATATTTCATGAAGTTTCCATTTATGGAAAACTAACCTCCTATAAGTAGTAATTTATAACCTTGTAATATTTAAAAACAATTTACCATAATTAAAATTAAAATAGAATAATTAAGGGTAAATGAAAATAATAAGGTTTAAATTAAAAACAAAACATGCCCAAAAATAATTGGATGAAGCTTATAAGACCCTTATAAAATTATGATCTATTTTTAGTTGTTTAATGGACACTTTTCCATGAAAATTAATTATATATTATTCAAATCAGTGATATTTACAAAGTATCACCCTCTTGTATTTATTATCTTTTATAGGTCCATATAGGGAAAAATAAAGCTATGAATGAATATAAATTTATATTTAGATATAAATAAAAATATTTCATTAATTTTTTGAAGTTATATAATTACCTTAAAATAATCTTTAATTCTAATACAATACATTTTTAACAAATAGAAAAACAGAATAATTCACTACTAGAAAACGGGTCTATACCCACGGTTTTGAAAAAAAACCGTGGGTATAGGGATAATATGGGAACATATACCCACGGTTTCATAAAACCATGGGTATAGGTCAGCAATACCCATGATTTTGCCCAAAACCGTGGGTATAGATTATTTTTAAAGACTAATACCCATGGTTTGGCCAAAACCATGGGTATAGAGTTTTTTTAGAATACTTATACCCACAGTTTTTCAAAACCGTGGGTATTGGGGTATTTTTTTTGAAGACCTATACCCACGGTTTTTCAAAACCATGGGTATAGCTAGCGGCGGGAAAAAAATTACGTGGGACAACGAACAAAAACTGGCGGGAACACAGTTTGGATTAATATAATTACAAATATAAGTAAACAGATATATGAAAATGTTAACAAAATATTTCCAGCTTAGTTGGTCTGGTCACAAATCTACTTCATAGAGGTCGCTTGTTCGAATCCCGCTAGATTCTTTTTTTTTTGAATACAGAGACACAAATTAGTATATTATAACAAATACACAAATATATGTGCATATTCATGTCGGAATAGTTGGTTAAGAGCTGAAATATCACTTAGTGAAATGCGGGTTTGAATCCTGCATGTTTCATTTTTTCAATAAGTGGTAATATTAATATATTTAAATAAATGTATATATAAATATCGAATAACTCAAGAGCTTGGTTGGTCAAAAAGTTTGTTCCGACTGTGCAGCGTCCTGGGTTCGAGTCCCACCTACAGCACTTGTTTTTGGGTGTTTGATTTTTCGAAAACCCATAATATTAATATATTTATATAAATATATTCTTATATAGTGAATAAGTTGATAGTTCAGTTGGTCAGAGTCAGTGTTCCTCTGGTGTCACGTCCCGAGGTCGAATCCCAGCTACATCAGTTTTTTGAGATATAAATCCCCATGGTTTTTAAACCGTGGGGGAAGTCCTATACCACCTGTACAGCGGCGTGGTACACAGTGACCCTATATATACCCACGGTTTGGAAGAACCATGGGGATAGCCTAAGACCCTTATTGTGACGCCACTCATCCCCACGGTTCCCAAAACCGTGGGTATAGGCTATACCCACGGTTTTGGGGGCTATACTCATGGTTTTGAACCGTGGGTATAGGTAGTTTTTCCAGTAGTGATTGATTTTAATAATATTAATATTGATATATTTTGGATTATTTAATGTGTATAAAGAATTTAATAGATATATAAGATATATTATAGATTTTTGAAATCATTATATTCTAATTATAACCTTATATTGATGTATTTAAAGTCAAATTAAATGAATAGTATTAAATTTGACAATAATAAAATTTTATTGAATTAATTTATTATTAAATTTTTTTAAAAACACAAAAATGTTAAATAATCAAAATTTTATAGGATATAGTCTAACATGTATTATAATTTTCATTTATTTTTGGTTTTTACGTATTTAGATCTAGAATAATCTTATTGTATTTTAATATTTTGCGGGTTTCCAAAAGTGCCCCTCACCTCAATTATAAAAGGGAACATCCTCCCTCACTCCCTTGCACCACTTTGAGACTTAAATATCTACCTACCACTAACCATTTTCCTTATAAAATTCCCTAGTAAAATTATATTGGTGTATTCTCAAAATACTAACTCTAGTGTCCCTAAGAGGAGATCTAGAGGGATATTGTTGAGGAAGAGGTAATCTCCTTACCTACTCTTTCAAAATTGTTTCTTCTTATACTTCCTATTAATGTGTTTTTTACATTATAAAGTACTATAGACATTATCAAAAATATTCTGTGATGTTATTATGATTATATAACAACTATATTCCACCTTTTATTTATCCTACGAAAATCGAAAGTACCACACGTACGTACGTATGGCTTACCGTCTCCACACCATGGTGTAATATGTTTTTCATAACTAATTTATTTGAATGGGAATAATGATAGATATAATTGATATAAATAATTAATATGACATTATATTGATTCTTTATAATAAATATACCATCTAATTTCTCACCCTTTTACCATTAAGAGAATGATATCGTCGCTCGTGCGTACGCATGGCCTATGGTCTCCACGACGTGATAAGATTCATATTCCATGTTAACCATTTAAATAATGATTTTGAAAATTTATATAATGAAATATATGACATAATAATTCTAATTTAATAATATATATATATATATATATATCATTTACCTTCTTCCATTTAGTATGATAAGAAAACAAAAACAATGTTCATGCATACGTACGACTTACCGTCTCCATGAACGATGTATTCCATTTCATATATATATTTATATAATAATTATATATGATATATAAATAATTATTTACATTTTTGAAGTACATAAATCATGATCTAAGAAATTGGATCATGAATAACAAGTCAAAACATGTACGATAAACTAAGCGATAATTACCTGAAACGTTGCTTTAACTTGGAATTGTTAATAAAAAGTAATATAAAGTCATAAATGAATAATATATGATATCATAAATATTATTATGATTCTGGTATAAGTTAATAATATGTTTAAAACCACTAATTTAGAGTTTCGGACACGTACAGAGGGAATCAAATCTATGGTAAGGGATTTTTGTCTCACCTTTACTTTTGTGAGACACGGGTCTCATACACTACTTGTTTCTTATATGTGGTGTATATACAACCCATGAATGTATTTTATGAGTCTTAACCATGATATTCCGTTATTTTTATATCTATATAATTTTTTTCCTTCATGGGGCATGTGATTTTACTGATTATAAGGTTGTAATGGTTATTTCAAAATCTTGTTACTATTTGGGATTGTTTGTATATAAGTATCTACTAGGGAATATTTATTATCCATGTCAATGTTTCTTAGAAAAATTATAAAATATTTTTAATATATTCCTACAAATTTTTATGGTCTTTTTACGCATGTTATATCTTTTATAAAATGGTTTGAAAGGCATATTTCGGATGTTTTTCAAACGAGTTACTTTTAACTTTTTCAAAAAAAGTATGAGAAGAATGATTTTGTTAACTTATAAGGCATGAATGGATTTTAATGATTTCATTATGCATTATTTCATTTAATATTACCTTACAATTTTACATGGTTTTTATCAAATAAAATGTTTATATTTTAAAAAATTCAGCATATCCATTAAAGAAAATGTTCTCAAAGTAGAAATAATATTTTCCTCAAGAATTGTTTCAAGAGATATTTCAAAATTATTTTCCATATAAGATAACATTGTTTTATGTTACTTATGTTTTATTAGGGATATAATTCTATTTTTCCTTTGTTATTATTTCTATGAATGGTTTATGTTTATTATGGAATGATATTTATGAAACCTATTTCTTTTCATTGGTTAGATTATGATTGAATAATTTTTATGAAATCCATTTCATTCCATGGGTTCTGATATGATGAATGATTTATGTTATTGTGGAACACATATGTATGGTTTTTATTATATGATGGGTGGGATCTATATCTCCCTCTAATTATTTGGGTAAATATGGATAACTCATGAGGTATATATGTTATGCGTGAACCTGATTTCATGTTCACAATTCAATTCATGGACCTGGTTTTTATGTCCATAATTTTACATATGGACCTAGTTTTCATGTACATATATTTATATAGGGGCATGGTTTCATGTCCTTAATTTAATGAGTGAACCAGCCACTATTTATACATGTTCCCAAAGTTACAAGTTTACATCTATGCTACAATTTCATTCTTATGTTAATTCTATGATTTCATGGATTGTGTTATTTATTTCCTTTTGATTCATGTCTTATGAACTGCCAATATTTATGACATGAATCATGCATATGATATTCTGATATGTAGGGTATGATATTCATTTGTTATTATCATGTTTCATACCCTTATGTTCTTGTTATTTTTACTTATCTTCTATGATTACCCTTACTGATCATCTTTGCTCACCCTTTATTATGTTCTTTTTCTCGAGGATATGAAGAAAGGTAATAAGTAAGATATGTAAAAAAGGGGTTTAGTTATACAAAAATAGGAAGAGAATAAGTAGATATGTTATGAACTAGTTTTTTATTTCTATAAAATTTGATCCCTATGAATCTTGATATTCTCTATATGGATGACTTTTTTGTTATCATAGGAATATATTTTCATTATGTTCATAGATCCCACATTAATTTTTTCTAAAACAGAGTCACATTTGATATTTCAGACTAATATATTATCTTTTATCATTATGATGGTAAATATAAACTTCTAATAGAAATCGTATCCATTATATGGGTCATGATTCCTTTTCAAAATGGGTTTTTATCTCATATTGTTGGGGAAAACACAATATTAATGATATACCTATTGCGTGGGAGTTTGTTGATGTATTTATAAAATATTTATATGGTATTCCATATAATTATGAACTTGTGTTATCATTATAACTCATACCTGGTTCGACACATATTTCAAATACTCTATATAGAATGGATCATATAGAGTTTCATGAATTAAATAAGAAACTCAAGGGGAATCTTGAAAAGGGATTTTTTTCAAAATTGTACATCACCTTAGGGTGCAACTATTATTTTTATTAAGAATGATGGTTGATGAATGCATCTCTTTATTGATTATTGAGAACTTATAAATATCACTATCAATAAAAAAATATTCATTTCCACAATTTAATGACTTTTTTTATCAACTATACAGATCTTAATACTTTTCCAAGATTGACCTTCATTCTAGATATCATCAATTGAGGGTTAAAAGGTTGGATATACCTAGGAAAGAATTCCATAAAATTTATGTACATCATGAATTTACACTAATTCTATTTATTATTACTAATTACCAATCAATTTTCATATATTTAATGAATAGATTCATTAGATGATACATTGATTAGTTTGTGGTTGTCTTCATGGACAATATTTTTATATATTCAAAGAGAAATGAAAAACATAAAGATCAATTGAGTATTGTATTGAAGTCCCTATAGAAGGAAAATATGCATGAAAAAATTACCAAGTGTGAATTTTTTACTAAAAAATGTTTCATTTTTGGGTAACATAATCTCAATAATGGACATAATGGTGGATCCATCAAAGATACATGTTATTGTTCATTAGACCAGACCAACCTCAAAAACTAAGATCCTTAGTTTACTTTGATTTTTGGTTATTATCAACACTTTGTGAAGAATTTATCATAGATTTACAACCCACTAACCATGTTAACTTAGAAGTGATCCAAGTTTCTTTGGGTAGATGAAAGTGAGGAAATCTTCAATGAACTAAAGATAAGGTTAGTCAATGTACATGTTCTTATACTAACCAGTAGTGGGAAAGCGTTTTTAATCTATATTGATGCATCAAATATAGAGTTTGTATGATTCCTCACGAAAAAAATTATGGTGTATCTTATGAATCACACCAACTAATGGTCCATGAATAAAATTGCCCAACTCATGATCTAGAGTAAGTTGTGGTAATTTTTTCTTTTAATAAATGGAGGCATTATCTTCATAGAGAGAGGTGTGACTTATATATTGATAATAAATGTTTAACTTATATTTTCATATAGAAAGAGTATAATATTCACTAGATAATATGGTTGGATTTGATTAAATATTATGATTGCTCAATACATTAACACACTGGTAAAGTGAACAAGGTAGAAGATTCTCTAAGTTGAAAGGATTGTGCTAGATTATTTATGATGAGGATAAAATAATATCTAATCTAGAAATGAAAATGATGGATCATGAAATCTTAAAGTAAGGGGAGAAACAATATCTTGATTAAATGATTATAAAACTATATATCCATGTGAGTATTAAAGATTTGCTGAAGGAAGATGTAGAGATGTAGAAGAATGTCAGAATTGTTCTGGATATCAACCTTGATTATTATAAAATTATAAGGTTTATGAACTATGTATGTTTAATATCCATACCATATTTGAATAAGGATCTATTGAATTAAACTTATGGTACTTCATTATCAATTCATCTTGGACATATGAATATGTATAGATATTTGAAAGAGTATTTCTGGTGGGAAAACATGAAGAGAGATATTATAGAATATGTTTCTCAGTGATTCGTATGTCATTATATTTAGTCTGAGTGATAATGATCTAATGGGATGTCACAACCATTACCCATTCCATAATAGAAATGGGAAAACATTCCCATAGATTTTATCATTATACTTCCAAAAACATAAAAAAGAAATAATCCTATATGGTTTTTATTCAATCACTTTACAAATTCATCACATATCATTTTAATCAAAGAACACATCTCTCTTGATCATAATTATAGAATTTATATTAAGGAAGTAGTAGGGTTTAATGAAGTTACACATTATATTTTATCTGGTCTATATCTGAGGGTTTCCTTGAAGTTTTGGGAAATTATTAAATGGGCATTGGACACAGATTTGAGTTTCATCATGTATTATCAACCTCAGTCACATGATATATTTGAGAGGTCCATTAAAACTCTAGAAAAAAAATTGATAGATTCCTCTTAGGATTTCAGAATTTTATTGGATCAACACATTAATTCGGTAGAATTTTCTTATAATAATAACTTTCACACTATCATTCAAATAGATCCTTTTCAATACCTATATGAAAATAATTTCATAAATTTAATATTTTGGAATAAATTTGGAGAAAGAAATCTATTGGGACCCAACCTAGCTAAGGAAATGGAAAATAAGTTCAGATCCATTCAGCCACACAAAATATAATCTCAATGTTGGTAAAAAAATTATACTAACAATCATAACAATGATCTATATTTTGAATATGGTGATAAGGTATTACTATAAATATCTCCCTGGAATAGGGTTATGATATTTGAAAAGAAAGGAAATATAATCCCTTAGTATATGAGTCCCTTAGAAATTATTTATCATATTAGGATTGTATATTTTTTATTGTCACTTCCATAAAATCTCTCTTAGGTTCATGATGTGTTCCATGTATCTATCCTGAGGGAGTACATACATGTTCCTTCACACATACTGAACTCAATGGTCATACTATTGTATAAAGATATTTATTATGATTAACAACTAGTAGAGATTCTAGATTGTATATGGAAAGTGGTATGAAACAAGACCACTCACCTTATCAAAATTTTTTGGTAAAACAATCAATTTGAGGAAGCACCAGGGGAATCGGAGGATTTTTTGAGATAGAAGTATCCACACTTGTTTGTTTTAGTGTAACAAAATTTCAAGGTCGAAAATCATTTTAATGGGGGTATAATGTGACACCCCGATATTTTATAATACATCTCTATTTGATAAATTTTATTTCTTTGATAGATTTCATTTCATGAAAGACTAAAAATATAAGGGTTAATCATGTTTAAAATAAATTCATGAGATATCAATTGATAATAAATGAAAATAAAAATCATTTTTAAAATAAATGAGATGTTTTTATGAAGAAAAACTATTTTTATGTGAAAATGGGTTTTTATCATAATAAATTAAATTTACCACTATGGATGAATGATTTTAATGAAATTAATATACTATATATTCAATCTAATGGTTTATCATTAATCTTTTATTTTTTCTAGCAATGAGAAAACAATATATATCACATTTTATACAAAAAAAATATTCACTTTTCTAAAAAATGGTCTTCATCACATTCCATGTAATTATACTAAAATTAATTGTCTATAATTATCAATAATGAATTTGATAAAATTGATTCCATATTTTTAATTGGGAGGTTGAAATTTTTTAAATAGTACCCTTAAATTTTTATGCATTATGAATAGTAACTGTGGTAAAATTTATCATCTCAATAAAGGGTGAATCTAGTTAAATTATGTTAAAACAAAGTTTTAAGGTCATAATTTTTCATCCTAATTCTTATTTTATGAATTTAATTTTACCATTATCACCATAATCTTAAAATTTATATGTTTTATGGACTCCAATCCATGAAAATGAAAAATATAATTTTTAAATCAAAGGAAGATAAAAAAATGTCACTCACTTGTTTTTAAATATATATTATGTGTCCACATAGGGAAAAAATAATGTTATCAAAGAATATAAATTTTAGGTTTTGGGCATAATAATCTTGATGATAATTTAATTCTAATTTTTACTGACTATATAATTGCCTTAAATTATTATGTAATGCAAATATAGTATTTATTCAATTAATAGAAAATTAACATAAATCATAATAAAAATATTAAAAGTGATAAAATTTGAGTGATTTATAGTGTTATATAAATTTTTTAGATGAATATGAGATATTAGTGTTGTTTAAATTAAGTATATTTTAAATAAAACTTTTTATTTTGGTATTTAAAGTCAAATAAAATAAATAGTGTCAAAAGTGATATTAATGATAATTTATCAAAATAATATTTTATTAAATTATTTAGAAATAATAATAACCTCAAAAAAGGTAAATGTAGTATTATATGGTTTAAAATTTCATCTCATTCCCATTTATGAGTTAATAGTTACCTTATATGTAAAATTATAACCTTTTAAGAGTAAAAAATATGTTACCAGTTAAAATATATTAACTAAGGGGTTAAACGAAATGTCAAGGTTTGAAACACCACAAAAACCCACCCAAATTTTACATGATGATGGTATTTCAACCATATCATACCCTGATTTTATTCTCTTTAAATTTAGATTTATTTTTATTTATAATGACTTTATTATATTTTAATCTTGTAAGAAGTTACAAAAAGTACCGCTCACCTCAATTATAAATGGGAACCTCCTCCTTCACTTTATTAGAACACATTGAGCCATATATCATGACCAAAACCTTTTCATTCATATTATAAAAATTCTTACACATGTTTTATAGGTTCTATTTATTCATAAATACCCACTCTAAGTCCCTTCAAATTCGATCTAAAGGAATTCTACTGAAGAAGAGGTAATTGTATTTACCATGTCGTTCATGTTTATTTATTCTCCTACATCATCTAAATGTATTATACCCATACCAAGATAATAGCTCCAATATCCAAAATATACTAAGGTTTTATTATGATTGTGGTACAGTCATATTATATCTCTCTTTCATCCTACGAAAATCGTAAATATCGCTTGTGTGTATGTATGGATTACCATCTCCACATAGTGGTGTAATTCGTTTTTAATCACAATTTCATTTGTATTGTTATTTTTTTTAAAGGTTGGGGTCGAAGCCTCAATTTATTATTTAAATAAAAGTCCTCTTTATACTGTGTAGAGGGTGACCCATTACATATCCCAAAGGCCCAAGGCCAATTGGCCTGAATACAAGTTTTGAAATCCCTTTTTTTGCCCAAAGGACCCCTCAGTGAACAGTACTATTACAGTACCCGCACTACTATAGTACCTGCTACAGTACCACCGCTGCTACAGTTCCAGCTATAGTCCCTTCACTGCTACAGTGTCACCACTGCTACAGTACCGCCACTTCTACAGTGTCGCCACTGCTATAGTCCTGCCACTGCTATAGTACTGCTATAGTACACGGAAATTCACCCCTGCCCAGATTTGACCCTGGGTCTTTTGGATTCCAAGCAGGAGCTTGTACCACTAGGGTGCCGGCTTGTTGGCATTTGTATTGTTATAAACATGGAAATAATATATATATATATATATGTGATATTTACTATACAAATATTTTTCTATAATTAAAATTTCATATATAACTTTGTACCATCCAATTCATTAGAAAACGATAATGTCACTCATGCTTACGTGTGGACTACCACCTCTATGAAGCGATATGATATGTTTTTCATTTATGATTTACATGGATGTCAGTACGGTTGGATTTAATGAATAAATATGATTAATATGATATAATAATGATTATGGAAATTATAATTATTATTTCTCATTCTTTCTCTCCATCTGTCAAAAATAAAAACAGTGTTCATGCATATGTAGAACCAACCATCTCGATGAATGGTGTAATTCAATTTTCTCTCTATAACTTTTATAGATATGCATGAATATGTATATAATGAATATAAATGATAATTATATCATGGTTATATTTTTTTGATATTATAAAACCATAACCAACGTACAAGTACCAAAACTACCGAACCATACATACATGAAAAATGAAGTAGTTATCATTCAAAAGAGTGATTTTAATAAATAATTATTAATAAGTTGGTTGTAAAAGGATATAAGTAAATAATATATGGTATGATTTATATGTTAATGGTTCTGTAATATATTTATAATTATAAGGCCCCAACCTTAAACCTTACTTAATCTTGCGTGATTACAAGATTACACATTGAGGATCTTTTTGGGTTTAGAGTTTTAGAGAATTAGATCATAAAACTTGCATTACATTCCACGTAAAAACAAAGTGGTTACATAAAGATAGTATTCTTCTTTCCCATAAATGGAAACATATTTAAAATAAAACATGGATTCTTTCTTGACACTTCCTTGACACTATCATCATATCATGTACCTTTCCCTTGACCTGTGAAAAACATTTTATAAAAAATTGGGATGAGCATAAAAAGCTCAGTAAGGGATATAAAAATATGGAAAGGAAACATGGGTACATATATACATAAGAATTAAATCATACTTTACCCATAAAACATAATCACTTTAACATACCTCATCAAATCATGAATAAATCATAGAAATCATAAGACATAAAGGTAACTTGAGGCATTCATAGCATTCTTACGTAGGGAGTAACCCTCTTGGTTACGTTTGGAATACCCATCACAGTATATTCCATAAATCTCTTTGGATAAACCTTAACGTTACACTCCTTCGCGTTACCCAATGCATTGGAGAGCTATATCGGGATCACCCGCCCTTAGTTTATCACGGAACCACCTGTCTTCATAATAATGCCCAAGAACCTCAATATAATCGTATCACATAAAACATGCATAAAGGAAACATAACATTTCCACCTTTCAATCACAAGATATCAATACAACACATTGATATAAAAACATTATGAAAACCATTTTCAATACCAAAATAAAATAAAATTAAAACATGGTATTTATTTTTCTTTTAAAAAGAAGGTATGGCTTGTAGAGGAAGCCTAAACTCAAATATTGGTCACGGCGGCGGAGAAGTCGTTGTCGCCGCATACGTACGACAAAAACATTACCTTTTGTTGTTTAGTAAAACGCTTCGTATAAAAAAGATTCCTTTTGGATAAATGTAAAAGTCAAAGGGTTTTATACACCGTATAAAAGAAGGTTGTGTATAAAACAAAATATGCCTCAATGAAAGGAGATTGAGACGAATTCTCATACCTCGGGTCCGACTTGACTCGATTGTTCTTTAATGTCCTGAATAATAAACATGAGTTAATTTATACTTGCTTAATAACCTTTTTCAAGTTAATTATTCCTTTTATATCACTTATTACCATGTCATGAACACTATGTAATTATTTAAGTTAATAACGGTCATTTTGACGATCATTGGTACTTGAGTCAAAAATAAACCCTTTATAATTACAAGTTGTTCATGTATCCATTATATCCAGAATGGTATTAATGATGTAGATATCATATATTTCATATATATCCAGTAAATGCATGCATTTATAATATTACATAATCATTTAGAGGTAAGAAATGAAATGCACCGTTCATGGAGACGGTAAGCCGTACGTACGCATGAACGCTACTTTCATTTATATTTCGTATTTTATAGAATGGAATCATAATGATATAAAGGTATATTATAATTCCAGTATAATATCATATATAATATCATAGTTTCATCCTTTATACATCCCATATATGTTATTTAACGAATCAACTCACTTTGAGGGGGCAGTAGTCCGCACTTCCTTAAATGAAGATATCGCGTTTACCCATAATGGAAACCATAAAGGTATACCCAAAATGAAAAATACATAAGCTTAAGGAAAACACAAACATATTATATATCATATATAAATATAGTGACATATTAATGTCCACCTTTGAAGGTGTTAAAAGAATGTTGAACAATCATCGTTTCGGGAGGCATAAATTCTCTATCCACGGAAACAGTATGTTCGTTAACCATTAGATGAAGGTGTGTGTAAGTGTAGATCTAATCCTTATTATAAAAACATCCTAGTATATTGAGGATACTTTATTTTTTACAAAAGAAAATAATAAAAAGAGTTTAGGGGGTTGGAGAAGCAAAATAAAACAAAAGGACTCAAAAGAAGACATTACCTTAAAATCGGGTAACTCCCTTTGGTTTGAGCTCAAAGGATTCCTTGGGAAGACTTCTATCCAAAGTGAGTCTTCAAGGAGTAATATAGGGGAGTGTAGAGACAAAATGGGCAGGGTTTGTCTAAGACAAAGGCTTTGTAAGTGTGGTTAAGGAGGTAGAGGTGGGGGCCTTTTATAAGAGGAGAGGAGGGAACTCTTGGAAAGTAAAGATAAGTTACTTTATTTTAAAATGAGTTTCGGATTCAAAAGTCACCACATTGATATAATTTTAGGATAAGGTGATAAGGGTTCGAAATCCACTCATCCAATTTGTTTTGTCCATGTGTAGGTCTTAGAGTTTACATTATCTTTCCATTTTATTTAAATCGTTAAATAATGAGGTCATCGCTGCATCATCATGATGTCATAAATAATTTAATTTATTTAATGTCTAAAAATTATAAAAAAAATACTATGATGTAGGAAATCTTTTTATCTTTATAATGAATATTTATAGTCAAAAATATGACTTTTATAACCTCATGTAAAAATTGTTTTAGTAAAATAACTCATGTTTGTGTCATTTTTACTTCAACATTAAATAAAAAGTTATTTATGTCATTTCCCAACCAAAGTGGCTCCATTGGGTCCCCAAGTTGACCCATGGATTTTATTGGTCGTACATGACACAACCAATAAGGGTAGGATATGTGTCTAGGTCATTTAATTTTATTAAAACATTATTCTTACCTTAAACTACACTAATTACCTCTAATCGCGATTAAAAACTTAATAAGTTACTATTCACCAAAAAATTATTATAATATCATTGAACCAAATTTTACTTATTAATTACAAACTTGTATGTCGTATTTTTGAAATTCAAAACACAAAGATGGCAAATTTTCATTTAAACGAAAAATCTGTTTTTATAAGTACCACTTAGTGCTTTCACTATTCATCAAAAATTGAAGTTTTTCAGAAAATTACCAAAAATTCACCCTAAGCTATATTTGATACTCCGAATTCAAAAATGATGTCTATTTTACAAAATTAAAATCATATAAGTTACATTAATTAATTTAATAATTAATTCCTGTTGTCATGACAAATAGCGTGTTTTTATGAAACAATAAGTATCAAAAGATTGACACCAGTTTAAGTCCAATTTCAAAGTGAAATTGATTACAATGACCATCATTGGATTAAATGGTAAAAATATATTCTAATTTCACTTCAAAACCAATTCAAAAGATAATCTAATCATATAAATAAATTAGATTAAAAAGCAGTTTTGATGTAAAATGCAGTATTTTTCACTATTCATTAAAAAATGAACATTGTCTGAAAAATACCAAAAATTCACACAAAGTAAATTTTGATGTCCCAATAATAAATAATATGTTTATTTTGACAAACATAGCTTATAAAATTGTCAAAATATAGATTTAAAAATGGTTTTCCATCAAAAGGCAGTAAAAAAATCTTTTAAAAAATATTAGTGTATTCCATGCTTAAGATTGTATTTATTTTCATTTTAAGCCTCTAAAACACTATCTTAATAATTAATATACATATATAAAAATATCTATTATTCATTACTTACTTGGGATGTTACAATAATAAACCTATATTTATTATAAATTTTTTTCAAACACTTATGAAGGAAATGTAAACTAAGGTATGAGTTTCTCATCTCACTTTTACTTTTGTGAGACATATGTAATATTCACCACTTATTTCCTTTTAATGGTTTATATACATACACATTGATATATTGTATCATTAATCTCTTTTTTCTCATGATATTTATTGCTTCATTTTATGTTGATTCTTTCATGGGGCTTATGATTCAAAAGATACTCAATTGGTTATGGTTTATTTTATAAGCTCGTCAATACTCATGATTGATTATGTATAAGACGACGAATGGGGAATATTTTTCTTCCACATCCATTTTTTCAAAATAATAATAAAAATTAAAAAATTCTCTAAATTATTTATTAAATACATTTTTACCCATGTTTTAAATTTTATAAAATATTTTGAAAAAAATATTCTAATCATCTTCTTAATGATATACTTTTTGACTATTTTACAAAAGTGATAAATGAATGTATTTTTTAAATTATATATAATGAATGTATTTTCCTTCCACCATGAATAATATTTTCATTGAATCTTCCTTCATAATTTTACAAGGTTATTTTCAGTGAAATTTTTTTTCTTCTTATTTGCAAGGTATTTAAATAATTTATTTCAAAGTGGATAGTGTATTTTCCTCACAAATATTCTAATGATATTTTTAAATTTTTTTCATCTATGTTAACATATTTTGTTGAATAATATTCTTTTCAGAGTTTATAATATTATTTTACCATCCAATATATTAGTATGGATTGTATATGACCATTTTTATTGAGGAAATTATTTATATTCCATATGATAGTTCTTTCTATAGAGAGAGTTATTGATTTTTAATGAAGTTGTTTATGTTGTGTTATTTATTCTTATAAGGAATGAATTTGGAATTATTGTCTGATAGGTGTGGACAAAAATTACATAGACCCTCAATGTATTAGTAGGTCTCATGAGACAATTTAGTTTTAGTTTTTGGATAAAAAATTACCATTTTATATAAGATATATTAGAATGAGGCCTTACCAGTATATTTAATATTTCTTTTCATGAGGAATAAATAGTATGTTTTAAATGTCCTACATTATGATTTATATAATTATTAACACATTTTTTGATTTTCATACGATATTCTAGATATTTTTTATATCTATGGATAAGTTTTATCTAATGTGATTATTTATGAGGTATTATCCGATTATCATTTATTTCCTACTATATTAATCATGCCTTATTTATCTTCTGTTGTGATCGTACCCTTATTAAAAATTTGAGCTCACTCATTTATTATGTTTCATTTCCCAAAGATAAAAGTAATTTTTTTATGATTAATACATGGGGATATGCTAATGGGGATAGTTATTTTCTCGAAGAAAATACTACACTTAATTTTATGTTATCAAATGTAAATATGATATTCAAGTATTTATCTAGTTCCCCAAGACTGCTAAACTATTTGGTCATTTGGCATGAAATTTATAATATCTAATTACAATTTAATCAAGTAACCATCGAATCTAGTCTAATATGGTTAGGGTATTTAAAAACTCATATACTAATCATCATAGATAATTTAGGGTTTATGTTGTAGGAATAGGTTTTTTAAATTCATCATTTTAGATTTAAATAGTCAATAGGAAAAGAATAAAAAAACCAAAACAAAAACTACAACAATGATTTTAATAAGAGTAATATAATTAGTATTATTATTATTATAATTCTTAATTTCTACTGTTATTTGGGGGTATAGGTATATGATATATTACAAAAAACATACAAGGGATTAATTCACCAGGCTAATAACTCCCAAAAAATGGAAAATGTCATCAAATTATTAAATTTTAATATAATAGGACCCAATACCTTTTACAAAATGGAATGAGTGACTCTAGATCTAGAACTAAGGCCTTAATATGGGGCCCAAAATACATTCAAAAAGTTACAAAATCATTTACTATAGTTCCACCTAATGTAGTTGATATAGTATCGACCACATCAGTATGGTACCTACTAAATTGTGGCTATAGTAACTCTATAAATTCAACTTCACTAATTTTTTGACCTTGTTTTAATGGTTACCTTTTCATTTCCCTTAACCCTCCACTTGGGTTATAGGTGTATAATAATAATGATTATGTTAACAATAATAATAATAATAATAATCCAAAATAGAGAAATATAGGTGTAGGAAATCCAATCCACACTCTAAAGTAAATTTATTTAAATGTATAAGAATTATACCATGAGCTTCAATAAGATTGCACCAATAAAAATTATGTCACTAAAATTTTAAATATTAAATTAATTAAAGAGATTCGAAATGAATACTAAAAAATTTATTGATTTTATAAATCAACCAATCTTTATAGTATCCCATTAAACATTAAAATAAATTTTATCAGTAGAAATTGCATAATTTTTAAGCCTTAAGAGGTACCTAAACATAGTTGAGTGGAATAATATATTAATAAAAATAGTATTCCAGGACCCCCCCCCCCCCCTCCACTGGTACCCCTCCTGGTCTACTAGTGTATATGAGAGTGATCCACAAATCATTCCTCTAAAATACCACAAATTTGAGGCTATAACTGTGGGTAAAGAATGAAAATATATGGGATTCATTACCCTAAATATATATAAAAAAGTGGTAACATATCCACCAATCAAATCCATAACATCAATCAATATAAAATTTTAATAAATTAAATTTATATAGTTTAAAAAATAATCTTCCATAAACAATTCCATGGATGTGACCATAAATTCTAGAAACTCTTAAACAACCACTATGATTTTTTTAATTCCTAGATCAATCACTAACACACTCCTACAGACTGAAAAAAAAAGATTTTTATATATATGGGGGCTTATAAAATTATAATCAGTATGATCTTCATCAAAAATTCTCATGAAAATGTGTATGAAGTATTATAATTCTCATTTAATAACAAGTATATCAACTTGTAACACCAATAGTTTGAGCTGTTTTTTTGTTTTATATTTTTTTTATGGAAATGAATGGGATGGTTATAGGATTTTCTATAGGGTTTTTGAGTTATTGTAATGTTTTTAGTGGTCATAAGGTTTGTTCATTTTTATGGGAAACCTTGTAGAATTAATATAAAATCATTATATAGAGTTTTTGGGAGAATGGTCTCACACACAGTTGATGACCTGTTTAGAAAAATAATATAGTTACCATGATACCTCATGAATTTTTAGAAAGTAAGGATTTTCATGTTTTTTTCATGGTTTCCCAAACCATACAATTAATTTTTGAAACCCTTTGTGTTTTTTTGTAATAATAACTTGGTTGGTTCATGGTTCTCCAAATGTTTCATCCAAACATTTCATGTATTTAAAAAGGATAAAAATATTAGATTTTATACCAAATTGATTATCAAAAACTCTCATTATTCCCCTAAATGTAAGTGATCTTGAACTTGAAGCATACCTTGGGATATTTTGGTGATTAACATCCCTTTGGAGGTTGATTCCCTCAATTCTAGGAGTTTTGGAAATTGGGAATCAAAGGTGTTAAGGGACCAAAACATGAATCAAAGGTGTGTGTGGGAAGTCGTTTGGATAACCTATTGGGTTTAATACTCACACTCTTTATATTAACCATGATAAATATATACATATTATTTATAATGATTTAAGTAAGGTGAAGATATGATACTTTTCTAGGAGAGGAACATGATGTTATGTTTGTATTCAATGGGAGGCGGAGCTTGGATAAGTTTGTGTAGTGTATTTTGTTAGGGTACCACACTAGTTCCTTAGTTTAACTTTGTTTCATTGGTTTTGTAGACCCTTTTGGTTTTTTGTAGACTATTTTCACTCTGAGTATGGTTTTATTATATTTTGATCATTTGTTCAGATTTTTATCATGCATAATATTTGCTCATTGTATTTTCATTGGGAATTTATTTTCAGTTGTGTTCTATTTGAGGTTAAATAATCCACCAATAATATTGTATACCCTTGCAATTTATTATCATCCTTTGGTGTATTGGGGATAAAAAAATGTTTAGTGGAATCTTGGTCTAACTCAAGCTAATTATATGGGATCAGGATGTTAGAAAATCATCATTGAAAATAGCATACTATGTTCTAACCTCACCATGTCATTATCTCTATGTAGCACAAAAAAGGTAACATGATATCAAAAACATATATAGAGAAAAGGTAGCTTGAAACCACTTTCTCACTAAACTTATCACCCTCACCCAAACATCTAATATCTTTGTGATCCCATCCTCTCTATAAGTCATATTTCACATCTATAAAGACATTTCACAACTATATCATCAAGTCATAATTCATATTTGTGTGGTCATATCATAGAAATATCATTATCACATCCTCATAAAATTTAGTAAGACCAAGATACATCACAACCCTTATAATTAATACCTATACCTTAATCCCTTTCATCTCATGTATAAATATGCACATAGAAATTATAATCAGTTATAGATTGTATATATGTATATTCTATAACCATAATCAACCACATCCTACATATTTACGTATATCAAAAATGAGATCCATTACATCCTATATGAACACTTTCCCTATATCATAAGACAATATTTACTTAATATTTACAAATTCTATGTCCACATATGGAATAGATAGAATAGGGTGAATACTTAGAAATTTATATCCTCAATATCCATGATGTTATAAATTCTCTAAGAACATGAGGATTTCAAGGGTGCCAGAAAACCTATTGAATCATAGTTGGAACATATAAAATAACTCAATATAAGGAATATAACACACTACATATCTACTAGAAACTATCCCATCCAATATTGAAAATCCATAAAAAGTGCCATAGGAAAAATCAAAAACCATTTCTAGGAATAAAAATATAACATCATTTTAAGTGAATAACTATCAATGTTCATCATTATTAATAATTTGGTAATTTAATAATAACCATTCTCTTTATAAAAAACTTCATAAATTTTGGTTTAACCATTTACTTTATCCATTAAAATTCAATGTGGATATGTATTAAACATTTCAATTCTTGATTTAATGACCATACTCCTCTAAATTTTTTGGAAATATATTTCATGGTTTCGTTTTTAAAACATCATTATCATCATTAAAACTTATCCTAATGAGTTAATTTATAGTTCATTGTAGTCATTGATATTTTAAGACTCGACTAAGCCTCTCCTAAGGAAGGAATAACAGTAATGAACAAACCAATATTTAGTATGTAGAAAATAGAAATATTAACTAATAATATAGAAAACTTTCCATTAAGAGTAGATATAAACTTGAGTTAACATTATTGGCATCATCCCGACACCATTTCAAACCATCCATTCCATCCCTCCATCACCGGTATCAAGCCACTATCGCTACTAGTGATAAACTTACCACCTCTTCCTTTTAAAAGAAAACTATATAGGTTTTAATATAAGTTGACAGAAATGGATCTATAATTCAATATATAAATGGAATAAATTCATATTTTCATAGTAATAAAACCGACAAAAAATCAATGTTGTGTCACATAAAACATGTAATATTATAAAATCAAGGTCTAAAATAATTCAACCATTAATGATTATTTAAATAAATCAACCTCTTTAATGATATCTTATTTAAATATATTTAATATAAGTAGGTTTCAAAAATATGTAACCTAATATTTAATATCTAATAGCCACTATAATAATGTATTAAACATGATTCAAGCAATAATAACCTTGTGAAATAATTTCAAGGAAGAATTAAAAAAATATTGAATGCCTTGTCCAATAATTTTCACACCTTATCTTATAATCATTAAAATATTTAACTACTTTCAACATTTCATATAGGTAGAGGAAACATAAATAGTCATAGCTCCAAGATCTCAGGCTATATAGTAAATAAAATTAATAAATCATCATGAATGAAAACATAATTATTTATTAATCACGACATCCTTCCAATATCTTCCAATTATTAAATTTTTTTATTATATTTATTTGGGCGATTTCACTCTTTATTAATATGTTATTATGTTTGAGAATTCCCCATTAATAGATGAAATAATGAGAAGATTTTGAATCAATTACCTCAATTGATTCTTTAAAAAATATACACAAGTATTATGTGAGCGAGAAGATCAAAAACAAAAGGTCACATAAGGAAATCTTCATCAACCAAGAAATTAGTAACCTCCTCATTAAAACCTAATTCCATGGGGAAAACTGAAAACCATTTCTTGGATCCACCTAGAATAATGATTCAAATAAATCCAAAGATAATGGAGGATAAACTCTCCTTAGATCAAAAACTATCATATTATAGAAGAAAATATTCCAAATATACTAAAGGGGCCTCATGTTTCTCTAAACAAGTTCCTCTAATTACCTATAGATTTGGTACAAATGGAATAAATAAGTGGGATTCAAGAGTTTTAAATTTATATAGGTACTGGATCTAAGTTATTAGAGCATGATATGTATAAGCTTATCAAAATGATGTTGTTAAATAAAATTTAAATCCTATAATGCAACCAAGAGGATAACCATGGTCGTATCTCATGGAGTTAGTCATAGTTCATAACAACTCATTCACTTATGTTTTTCTGTTTTTTTTATGATTTTAATATCAAAAAACTAAAAAATGATGTATGGTTGATTTTATGATTTTAAAAAAAATATAGTGAATGGTGATAGATACATTTATGATCACAAGGTCCCTTCAATATATGTGAGTGGTTCTCACTCAATAATTAAGTCATAATCAACCGTCAATTTATCCTCTCTATTTAAATTGTGGTACTGAACATATAGTATAAAAATCCCTCTATATATTAATCCCACCTACTCTATAGTGAAGAGTCGGTGAAAAAACTTAGTCAAGCCATCCATTATCCCAACACAAATATCCAGTCATATGTTGTACATACATCAATCCACGCAACTCCAATTGTATGATGTGTAGATCAATATAATGGAGGGAGAAATTTTATGATATATTTTTTAATATATCAAAAATTTGAATATCTTAGATTATGTCCATCATTCCACTTCTCTCCCGCTCACTATTGTATCAAGGATGGGGATGAAAATGATAAATAATTGAATAAAAGGGATTTTGAAGCCCATAAAATCTCCCATAGGGACCAGCCCTT
The DNA here is from genome assembly GCA_963277665.1 of Viscum album. Taxonomy (NCBI): domain Eukaryota; kingdom Viridiplantae; phylum Streptophyta; class Magnoliopsida; order Santalales; family Viscaceae; genus Viscum; species Viscum album. Next base: position 784,722,169 of record OY728156.1, on the reverse strand, counting down.
GAGTTGATTCTCTATAAACATGGGGTTAGAGATCAAAATGAAAGGAGGGTAGATGAAAAACAAGATGAATATAAAATGAATTTTGATATATATTAATACTATTAAAAAATAATTAAATTCAAAGTTTTAATCTAAATTACTCTATGGGAATAGATTTCAAATGGGGGTGAAAAAAATATATATGAATTGAGGTGATTTCTTACACCTCCTCCTATTTAATTTAATGTAGTGAGATCCCATGATTATTGGATATAATGTATTCCATGTGTATAGCTTTTAGGGTGTGTATTTCATAAGGAAACTTCCTCATGAATCTTCTTATACTCCAACATTCTTTCCATGGTAAGTGATTTTCTCCTCTGATGGATACACAACATGTAGAACACATTGAGAGGTCTACCTCAATTTTGGTAGACTAGAGTAATGGAATTTTTATTTTTAGTTGATCCCATCCTTTTTGGGAAATTAAATATTTATTTCATTTGAGTACACTTATATATCATCACTAACTGAAGAAATCTATTATGTACCCTTTTAAAATATTAGATTACCATTACATAGTGTGTTGATTACAATTATCGAGTAGAAAAACCATGATTTAAATTCTTACATAAATGAGGGACCATGACTATTACCATTATACAACTACATTGGTTTACCTTGATATAGTGTAGGATAACCAATAAGTGAGTGGATATGGACGCATGGATACATTTATGTAAAATTTGTGTTACCTTGACATAGTTAATGTGAGTTAATATAATCAAGATATCCCTAAAGTATCACACTAAAAGTCATATGATGGTAGAAAGATATACGACAGATATTTTTATTGATTCATTACAATGATGGAATTTTTACAATTAATTGATACTCTCAGCTAGTATCCTACTGATTTAAAACATTGAAAATGTATGATAAAGTAGTAATAACTCTATGAAAATTCATACAGTCTGAACAAAGTTATTCAATCCATCCTAAAACCATGAAATAATTTTAATCAGTATAGGATTATTCAAATTAATAACCAAGTAACTTGGAAAATAGAAAAAATTAAAATCCTTTGAACAATGAAATTCCTAAATCACAAATCAATGTATGGATTCATAGTAAAATAAAAAAATGAATAAAACCCCTAATAATAATGTTTAAGGAAAATGATCATTTATTTTATAGATTCACTAATGTATCAAAAAAATGTATAGGTTTTATCTAGATTAGTGTAAGAAATGATTGAAAACATTTAAAAATTGGTAAATTTTGTATCTCATCACTTTCACACACTTTCATTATTGCACACTTGGTAAATATAAATAATTAAAATTATTAAAATTATTATCCATCTAAGGTTAAAATAAACAATCATATAACAAATAAAATAAGGATACATACTTTTTTGATATTATAATCCATATTCTTTAATCCCTATAAACTACCCCTATTTCATTTAATGTAAATTTTCTAGATCCAGAAGTTAAACAAATCGTATTTTAGTGGAACTAAAACATTAATAAGAGGAACATTCAACTATCAATCTCCAATAGGATCCTTATACCAAAGATCCATTTTAATCATCCTATATATGACTAAAATAATGTTATTATATGTATATTTACACATTCTTCATTTGGTTTCAATATTCTACCATGTGAATCCATTCCTATTTGATTATTAAGAACTTGTTGAGTTTTTCTCATCCATGTTTTTGTAAAGAACATATTAGAAGAAAATTTTAATTTATTACTCTTAAAATAATTGCCTAAATATCTTATAACTTCATTGCGGGATAAAAAATCATATTTTACTATAGTTTCAAGGGACTTATAGGACTATATTTTGACATCTTAAGGAATTATTTTTAATACAGTATAAATTACATAGGTTTACATTCATAAATAATGTTTCCACATGTTATAACTTCAATTCCACTTTAATTATTTCAATCAAAATCCTTTTCTTATTTTTATAATAGGATTTAATTAAAAATAATGATTAATTTAACTCATTAATCCTTTAATTTATTTAATTTCAGAACTCATGAAATCTTAAAAAGTTACAAGAATTCAATCAAAAGTTGGCACACTAATTAAAGCTCAATATTCTTATCCTAAAACATAATAAAACAAAAAACAAAAAATATCATGCAAGAACTTATTTACATATTCTAAAATTATTTCACTTAAAAAACTTTCAAAACTAATCTAAATGTGGTTTTAAAGATACCATACAATTTTTCAACCAAACTTATTTAATTTTTTGGAAATTTTCATAATTATTTATTGTGAATAAGTATTTGTATAAGTATAGAAACTGCATAGTGTTTATTAAAACAATATGTGTGAGTTAGACACTCCCTAGATGATTTATATATGTAATGAGCTAATATAAAAGGTATTTTCCACTTTTTTAAAAATATAGAAAAATATCAATTTTATTTATTAAAAATAGGGAAATGTAGAAAACTTAGTCATACACCACATGTAAATAACCAATTTTAACTACCTCCAATGGGAGGTTTAAATTATTAACCCTTTTCTTATATTGGGTTTGGTTTTTTTGATATAATACACCATATATTATATTTACCAAATTCCATGAGTGTAAATTGGTTAGGGGGAATCTTGTGAATAGTTTAAACCATTAAATCCACCAAAATATAAAACAAAATTGGAGGGAAATGAAAGAAAGAAGAATTTTTTTAATATGTTGTCCCCTCTTTTGGTTGTTTTTCATGGAAAGGTTGTGGAATTTGTGACCTCTCCATAGGTTTTGGAGATTATTCATCAAACACCTTTAGATTCAATCAAATTATTCTTTACCCAACTCCTTTACTTCACACAATGTATCATTTTCTTCTATTTTTAGTTATAGCCTCTCTTCAATGGTTGATTTTTCATATTTTTCTCCACATTATAGTGTTTTATTAAACTTTTATAAAATAAAATATTTGTAAAATGGATTTTTATTTCAATTCATGTAGTGAAAAATAAATAACAATAGGTACAAAAATAATTCAACTTAAATGGTTGGATTGACCGTGAGATTTTTTTTATGAATATAGGCATGTGGATTAGTGTTTTTGGTAGATAGTAGTGGATATATAAATTATTATTCAAATCCTAATATCCATTTTTCTTCATATTTTTCTAAATAATACTCCATAATTTTTTAATCTATATTTTCAATGTAATTGGGGTCAATTTCAAAATTATTTCTAAAAAATTAAAAATAACAGAGTTAAGATTTTGGTCATACACATTAAGTTGAAAATATAATAATAGTTGTTTATCATTAAGGACCATAGGAAATATATCCTAAATGTGAGGGTAATAAGGCAATTTAAGTGTTTATCCTCTATTAGCAGTCGGTATTTTCAGAGGATTGACTTAAGGATTGTCATATTTTATCATCTCTTATATATATTCTTCATGATTTTGTTTTTATTACTCTATATGAGTTTGGAGTGTGGTAGAAATCGTTACTATCATATCTTTCAAATCTACTATTTCACCTTAATGTTCTTTGAGTTTTTGGTCAATAATTTGAGATATAATGATGTATATTTTAATCTTATTATTTGTAGGTTCTTTTTCACTATGATGGTGTGGGGGAATATGTTGTTGATGTTGATTGGGTTTTTCTGTGTAGTATGTTCCATACCACCACCCATTTTCATGTACCAAAGGTTTCTCAATCATTTGCCCTTAATTTTTTTATACATAGGTCTATAGTGGGATGATACATTGACTATCATTAAATTTATTGGTCCTATGCGGTTTCATGAAATTATATGTGATTTAATAATTCTTCTTGAATTAGAAATGATTTTGGGGATCCACTATTATATAATATTTGATTAATTATTTTTATCCAAGATAGAGAATTGATATATAAATGAAATAAAATTAAACCAAAAAAATATGAAGTAAATAAATATCAATGAAAAAATGAAATGCTGATTAATAATGTGATAATAAGGTGAATAACTCATCCTAAATCTATGATAATAGTATTATGTTGATGAGAATGAGCCTTTTTTTAGGTCCCATAAAATAGAATTTAAAACCTAAAATGTAGCCTAGTGGATGACCAACATTGTCTCTCAAAGATATCATCCTATAGGTTCACTACTCGTGATTTTATGTTCCTTTTTGTTTGTTTTTAATTGTTTTCAATGAAACACAAAAAAAATCAATCTTATTAATTTTTATGATTTAATGAATTGTAATAAAAAAATAGTGTCAATGGTGATAGACACGTATTTGATTTTATGCATCCTTCATTATATGAGAGATGTTATCACCCAAAAATAAAACCATAATCCATCATTTATTATTGATCTCTATATAAATTTAAGTATTAAACATATATATTGGAAACTACCCTATGGATATCCCTCCTACATTCTCCATAGATAAGAGGAATTAAACATACTCTTCTGAGGCATCAACTATCATAACACCAAGCTCTAATAGTATTATTTTCATCCCTAAATCCACACAACTCCAATTAAATAAAGTTTAGACCATGATAATGGAGTGATACATGTTATAATAGATTATCAAGTATAAAAAAATTGGGAATAACACATATTATGTCCATTAATAAACTTGTTCCCCCATTATTATAGTATTATATACAAGGATTAAAATAAAAAAAAATTGAAGAACTTGGATTTATATGCATATGAAATATCCATTGAGGAATAACCCTTGAGATTTTTCTACATAACCATGTAGTTATAGATCATAGTGTAAGGGGTAGATTGAAAATATGATGAATAGAAAATACAAGTTATTGTAATATTAAATACAATAAAATAAATTACTGTAAATGATCTTATCTAAATCCATCTATGGAAACACATTGAAAATGGGTAGAGGAAACAAATTTATATGAAACATAACACCTTATTCCAAATATTACTAAAATTTAGTTCATTGAGATCCCATTATTCCTTATTTTTATGGATTCCTTATAAATAAATTTATGGATGTATATTTATTCATGAGAATACCTCGTAAATATTATTCTAATATAGAAGTCATCCCATGATCTACATATTATTCTACTAATATATGCACTCCTCATAAATCATATTGAGATGTTCTTCCTAATTTTGGAAACCCATAAGAATGTAATTTTACATCTATTCAAGACTGTTCATTTTAGGAAATTCAATTTTTATTTCAAGGGTACCCTTATGTATTATCATTGGATTCATAAAACCCTTATGTAGCCTAATGAAATGTTTTTGTACCTTTAAAAATGTGTAAATTGCTTTTAAAAGACAAATTAAAAACTATTTCTAACATTATATTGTTGAGGGACCATGAATGTTACATTTATGTAGTTGCATTGATTTACATTGTCATGATTACTTCACACTTGGATGACCCTTTCCTAAGTAAATTAGGTACCAATGATAACTTTTCTCAACATTAGTGTTAACTTGATGGAGTGCATGGGATCATGTCATATGATGCCCCTGAAATTTAATTTCTTAATATAATTAATATCGTTTAATTATTTTGTATGATTGACAAGAATGATGTTTAAGTCTAATGATGAATTCATATGAACTCTTGGGAAAGTCATAAAATCAAGAAAAAGACAAAAAATCTAGCATGTAAATATGGAAATAATTTGATTTAGTGTATGATAATTCCAATTAATATCAAAATTATTTGAACAATAAATATCTAAATTAAAACCCTTTAAATGATGACATTAAATAATAAAAAATCGATGTATGGATTCCAATTTAAATTATAAAATGAATAAAACACCTAAAAACAAGTTTATATCTATTTAACATTTATAGTACATATTCACTAAAAATAAATTAATAGCTAGGGTATTATCTATATTATGGGGATAATTATAATCAAAAAATATTAAAAAGTTTGGGAAATATTGGCTCTCATCATGTTGTGATTATTAATGGTCGTTGTATGATAGGTCCATTTCAACTGAACTATTTAGATCTATGTCATGATCTTCTATATCCCCACATTTAAATCATAGATAACATTTTTAATTTGATATGGACAAGGGAGTTCATATTGTGGCCATGATGATCATGTTCTTACTAATATTCTCTTAGATAGGGTCATGGTTCTCTCAACTGTACATGAAACAATGACCCCTAATATGGTAGATCCAAAAAACACTTTACCTTCTAACAATAATATCATCAAAACAACATCCATTCCATTACCAGTAAAATAAGAAAGAAAATTTATATATTTTTTAATTTATACATAAAATTATCTCCAAAATACATGAGGTTTTATACCTAAACCAAAACACTCCTAGAAGACTTCATGAAGTGACTCAACCATTCATGGTTTGATAAACTAAAATATAAAAACACCCCACTCACTAGATATACCGTTATTTTGGGACTCACAAGGCCATGTTGTGACTATCTCTTTTCATATGAAACTTAAAATCTTGTATATCCTTCCCACCCTTTTCCTCAAGACAACCATCAAGCGCACTTAGATTCCCCATAGACTGAAACATTACCAATGTGAGGTTTCAATAAATATCAATGGTTTATATTAGATAAATCGTAAGTGATTCATTTCTTATAAAATAAAAAATTTATCTTATAAAGGATGGATATATATGGTCCATGAACAAAGACCTTTTTAGATACCATGTGGGGATCTTGTTATAAAATTAGTACAATCAACCCATCAAATGGGAAAAGGGGTTAATCACACTATATAATCAATAATTTCATAAATAAAACCATGTTGATATATATTATTCATAAAAAATAAATAAATATATTATGATATTTAGTGCACATTAGTGGTTCATACTTCTAAGTCCTATCTTATAAACCACTATGTATCTATAAGATATGATTCAAGGGAATAAAATTCTTCATCCGCACGTTCTTCCAATGGTCCTAGATATCAAAAATTCAATCCTCTATTTTTTGATCATTTACAATACCAAATTCACCATATTTAATGACATGGTAATCATATTTTAGGATACTAATGAAGCTATGATACATGGAATCCATCATAGATCCGGTCTATCTATGGAGGGATCACTAATAGATTAACATTCTCACTAATGTTTCCAAACACCAAAAATTGTCTTACATAACATGGTGAAATAATACTCCCATGATATAATCTTTACTTACCATGAAGATGATATACCATTAGAAAAGTATGATCTCCAATATGAAACTCAAGACACAACCTATTATGATTAAAATGGGATTGTTTCTGACGCTTTTGTTGAGGCCCGCATCCGTCTGTGGGGACGTGCTGGTTGTTTCCCCACATTCTATCTTACAAAAGGTGGGAAGCATTCATCACTTATTCAAGGAAGTTTTCTCCTTGATATAAATGGGATGATGGGACTTCAACCTCTCCTTATGTGGATTCCTCCTCAGAATTCTTATCCTAGTATGGGTCTCCCTTAAAGATTAAGATGTTGTTCATGAAACTCTTCTAGGTGCCATATCATTTTGGACGCTGGTTAATTACAATGGCTCTATCAAGACATTCCATGGGTTCAAGTCCAAGTAGCAACCTTAGGTCAAGGGAGTAGTCATGTTGGGCATCGCTGTCATGTCTAGATGTTGAAACACTAGTACACCTAGATCTTTTCCCCTTATGATAGGGCTTCTTGAGGGTGAAGAAGCCTGAGACATCCCACTTCAAGATCGAGTGTGGGGAATTGTATATTATAGGCATGTCCCTGAGGTTTTCCTCGGCTTCCCATGTTTAAAATGGGGTATGTCGTTAGTTTAATTTCTAGCAGATATGGATCAGACTGATTAGAACACTGATGTGAGTGGATCAGATGGTTACATCCTTATAAGGGATCACCTTAGTTGTTTACAAGATGGGTGGATCAAGATTCCCAATGAGGCAGGATCCAATAATGATTAGGTCTTGAAAAAGGGGACTCTAAGGTTTACCATTGGCTGGGATTGAACCTCGTGGAGGCCTCCTCTGTACCCTGTGTGGAAGATAGGGATCAAACCCCACGTTGTTTGAGAGGGTGAATCATAGGATCGGGTTTTACATGATGGACAAAAACCCGAAGTCATTTTGGGGCTTATGCATGGTTAGTGGATCGAGTGATGCTAGTAGCAGTGAGGAAGTGGATGACATGATCTTACTGGGATGTGGTGACCCAGGTAAAACCATGATGGATGATGGATTATTTTCTGATGTAGATGATATGAATGGGATAGAACCAATGTGAAGATGATGGTGGTGTTGGGCTTGAACCTCATGGAGGCTTCCTATGTATCCCCATGGGTGGGAATCAAAGTCTACATAGTTTAGTGGGGTGTTGAGTCACCTGAGGAGGCGGCTCGGGAGAATGGATGTATGGATGTGAAACCTTAGGGAGTTTTCCTACATATCCCTATAGTAGGGAATCGATGTCCACATAGTTCTGGAATGGGGACCTGGGATCATGGTGTACCCAAAGGACAACGACCCGAATACATGTTAGGGATTATGTATGGTTAGCATCCCATCGCAAGAGGGACACACTTGGTTGGATTAGTATGGATTGAGTGCAGGGATTACGCATGGTTAGCTGCCTAAGAACTGATCTGATGCCACTAAAGGGTGGATCGGAGATGCGGGTCCCAACAAAGGGGACCCCAAAGTTTACCAGTGTTTGGGGTTGAACCTTGGGGAGGATTATTATGTACCTTATTTAGGATATAGGGATAAAAACCCACATAGTTTGAAAACATACAGTTTAAAGTCATGTGAGATTAAAGGGGAATACATTTTAATGTCATGTGGGATGAGGGTGAGCTGACGTGAAGTGGTTGGGACCGGTGGGTGGAAGGATTGAACCTTAGGGAGGATTCCTACGTACCTTTCTTGTAAAAGGAAAGGATGAAAGTCCAAGTAGTTCAGCATGGGGGGATGGGGGCAAACACACTAAGGCGGATCAAAGAGGATGTCATGGTCAATGCTTACTCTAAGCCCATGTGATTCATGCTCAGTGTGAGAAACAAGTGGCAACAAAGACCTCATGATCGTGTCATGGATAGTGCATCTGTGAGGAATGGAATGGGTATTATGCATGGTTGGAAGCCTAGGGAGATAGAGATTGGGACTTACTCCAGGAGGGAGGACCGATGAGAAAGGAGGGTGTCCAGATGTACGAGGAGGATATGGTCATCGTACCTGAATCATCCCATCAGAGGGTGTCGGGGATTATGTCGAGACTTCCCAAGGTGTTCATGGTGAAAAAGATCAAAGGGATAGGGGAGTGATAAGGCTATGTTGTATATCCCATTAATTTTCCTCTATAGACTTGTCTCTTATGTAGTGATCATAGTTTAACATCATGTGTCGGGGACACAGGTGTTTGGCAGTTTAACTTCCTGTAGCTTGGACATTGAGGATTAACTCCTCAACCCTAGGAATTAAATAACTGGTACCCTTTAACCCATGGTGAAGGGAATGCACCATCAATTCCATATGGAGATGGGGTTTTGGATTGATCCATTGAGGGGCTCGCGTTAGAGTGGCTACGTGAAGAAGAAACATCCATTAGTGTGCTTATGCGAAGGAGCATAAGGCAAAGCAAAGAAACATGAGGAACCACTCAAGGGACCATGAAATCACTTCTTACGAGCCTAGAGGGATTCATAGAAGAGGGGAATGAAAAGTAGGATCCCTTAGAAAGATGGGAACTATGAATAGAATGTCCTTGGAGAAGAAAATAATCTTCTTGAAGGAAAGGGCCTTTTCGAAAGGGAGGATTTTTGCAAAGATAAGAGTCTTCACGAAGGGTATTGAATTCATGAAGAGGAATTCCTTCATGAAGGAATGAATTTTCATGAAGGGAATCCTTTGATGGAGCAGATCTTCACTTTATAAAATCCCTATTTGTTTGGAGATTACTTCAAAAAGGCTCTATACTTCGCGAATTATTGAGCACCCCAAAGGGGATCTCTCTTTTATGAAGGCTATATGCCTTCGAAAAGGGAATCCCTACCATAGGTGGAGGCCCTAAAGAACACAAGTCATGATTTGCAGAGGCCAAGTACCTTTGGAAATCCATATTTTGGCTTTGAAAAGGTCTTTGTAAAAAGGATGTTCGAAAGTTTAAAGGGTGGAGAAACTATGGTTTGAGAGGGGGTAAGCCCTATATTTATAGACAAAGAAGGTCAGTGAGGGTTGCAGAACTTTACATGGATAGGAGTGATGTTTTAGAGAGTAAGGGCTTTATTGGAAAGGGTCAGCCTTGCATAGGGTCCAGGATGTTGTGGAGAGGATGGTTGAAGTGGTCGTCGTAGAGCAGGATGTACAGACCAATGATGACGCGGAGAAGACGTGCTCCATTGGAATGCATTGGACTCGCAGAGGGTATATGATTCCACATAGACTATTTTAGAGTCAATACTCATGAAGGTGGGCCTTCCTTGTAGAGGGAGTCTCAAAGGATACCTTTGGGATGGTTTTGAGGGATTTAGGTCCCTTTAGAGTGCTTATTAACTCTACAGGATCCATGAGTTTTCTCCCTAAGCGAGATGCATTTCAGAGCCAACAAATGTCGCCCCTTAGAATTAGATCCTAGGGAAAAGAGGGCCAGATTCTTAGGGTAATATACCAAAGATACTAGGAGGGATGAACATATGGTGGATCATGAGCTGAGTCGCAAAGGCGAGTGCGAAGTCGCATCGCATAGGCGATCGCACAGTAGAGTCGCGAAGCGGCCCTCGCAAAGAGGCACCACTATGTTTGGGTGAGAAGCACTATGAAGAGAATACTCAGTTATTTGTGAAGTCGGTTCTAACCATGCCTATAAATATGGGCCCATATTTATTTGTCTGCATTTTTATCTACACAAATGAGTGTTTTGGTGCTCTCTCTTTGAAAAACGATCCTATCTATGAACACATCTCTATAAACCAGAGTTATTTGGTCTGGTGCTTTGAGAACGCTTTTAGCAAACCGGTGCATCATGATCTGTTACATTATTTTGAGACGCAGGCCAAATTCAAGGTTGCTTCGTAGAGGGTAGGTTATTTGAGACCATCTTCATGAATAGTCTTCATGAATAGTCTTCACAAATGATTTTTTTCAGTCAACCTTCAGGCCCTGACCCAAAAAATTCTCTACGTCTTCAGGCTAATGGCCGCTCATTAGGTTTTTGTAAAAGCTCATGTTGATTCTGCATAGAGGGAGGCCATGTAAAACAAAATCAATATAGGAGAGTACATCTATATCAATTTCAATCATCAATCATTGATAGGGCTACTGAAAGAGGTCTAGATGGAATATCCTCCTTGCAAGAGCCTTACATTGTATGACTTTGGTTTGTGGGATAAAGTCTCCATCCCAGACACTAGCAAAGATGATCCAGCATTCTGGTTTAGGAGAACCCCCAAGAAATACCAATGGTATAGGTCTGCAGATGGACACATTAGAAAAGATCACACCCTAGTCATAGCACATTTTCTTTACAATCATGTCAACAACATCGATGGCATGGCATTGGTGAAATAGAAGTATCCACCTCTGTACAAGATGATCATCGAGTAAGGGCTCGAGAATCCAGACAAGGGGTGGATCAAAGGTTGGGATCTTTTCCATGGTGGAAACTTCACCGATGAGTGGGCTTGGGCCTACTAGGTGTGTGCGTCCTGTGAAGAGTTCGAGAATGTACTGAGGTGAGTAGGCTTGTATGAAGTGGCCCGGGCTTCCCAATTTAACATCTCTCAACCGAAGGATTTTATAATAGAATTGATAATCTTGTGGTTGTCAGATACTAACACTTTTCACCTGTATTATGGGGAGGTTGGTATCAGCCTCTGGGACATTCACAAATTTCTAGAATACCAATATTGGGAGGGATGTATGATGAGTTCTTCCCCACCATGAGCTTCTGGGAGGATAGGGAGTAGATGCTGCCTTTGGAGATGGAATTATGGAGGATAGTGACGCACGCCTGTCGTGGGGCGTGGCAAAACAATATTTTATTTACCTAAGTATAGTATAGCAGTTGATCCTAGGTAGTCTCCCGAAGAGGAGTTCACACAAAACAAGGTTGTCACTTTTTGTTGGTTTTCTTAAAAAGATTGGTTTTAACAAATTTGAATGACTATGAGAGAAACAAACAACAGAAATTGATTGATTTTAACAAATTATAAAGACGGTGATCGGATTTGGTTCGGCTATACTTAGTGTTGTGCCATCATGGTTTCCAAATTTTATATCTTCTTCTTCCTTAAACTGATAAGAGAGAGATTCATCTACCGAGTCCTCTCTCTCCCTTAGTCAGATAAATGTGATGAGAATTTTCCTTTCTAAAACCTTAGATTGGTCTATCCTCCTTCCAATGTGTTTAGGGTTGTAGATGGTCTCTTGATTAATTAGAGCAATCCCAGACCTGGAATTGTTGTTCCCTAATAAACCAAGATTTCAACATACAATCCTACACACGTGCTTGACAACCGTCGAGCAATCACCACCCAACCCTAATCATGTTCCACCGTATACAGATTAGAATTTGGTAGAGGGAGATGTGATCATCGACCAAAGCAATTTATAATTTCAGAATAAAAACCTTAACACAACCGCATTCGGAATTTAATACTGAATTATTAATTGGAACCAGAAGAAGAAAGAAGAACACATTTTATTCATTTCAAGCACAAAACTCAAGAACAACACATAGGTCCAGCCTCCCCTCTTTCTGATCACTCAAATGAAACTACCCCTCCATGGATGGGGTAAGTGAGATAATTCGGGAGAGGAGAGACATTTTAAAAAAAAGAAATAAAAGAAAAAGCTGAGAAGTTCTTCTCCTGGGTGCCCGAGAAGGAATGGGGTGGAGAATGGGATGATATTGCATTTATGTTTCCTGCATCTAATGTTGAATTATCTGGAATAATCTTACTTCCTCTTAACAAATCATCGAAAAAATCAGATTTTACCTCATCCTCCAACATGATATCAGAATTTTTAGGTTCATGGGAGTTATAAAATTCAATTGAAGAGTGTTCTCCCACAGATAACAAGTCATGAAGCATACCTGAGTCTTTAATTGGTTCTATATCTTCATCATGGGCGATTGCATAAAGTGAGTGATTGTTGGACGGGTGTTTCATCGTATCAAGAATATTGAAGTGTACCGTATTATCTCCGAGCTCCGTGGTGAGGGTTCCTTCATGCACGTTGATGATTGTTCTTGCTGTTTTCAGGAATGGTCTCCCTAAGATGATGGGAGATTGGGATGGTGCTCGGTCTTCCTCCATGGTAAGGACATAAAAGTCTGCTGGAAAGATTAATCCTCTTACTCCTACAAGTACATCTTCAACGACTCCAGCTGGGAAAACGGTGGATCTGTTTGCTAATTGTACCACCACCCGAGTTGATTTTAGTTCTCCGATCTGCAAAGATGAAAACACAGAGTGAGGCATCACATTTATCGAAGCTCCAAGATCACATAGTGCATCAGTAAAATTTAATGAACCGATAGTGGAGGGAATAGAGAAAGTCCCTGGATCTTGACATTTTTGCGGTATCGGTGGTGTGATCAATGCCGAGACGCTTCTTCCTAAGTTGATTCTTTCATTTCCATCCATCCTCTTTATTTTAGTATATAGCTCCTTTAGAAATTTTGCATATTTAGGGATTTGCCTGATTGCATCCAGTAGTGGAATGTTAATATCAACTTTTCGGAATGTTTCCTGAATTTCCCGTTGAAGTCATTCTTCTTCTCCCTTCTTTGACTCAACCAATGCTGATGGGAATGGTGCTGGAATATCCTTTTTCTCCCTTTGTTGTTTCTTCAATGGTGTTTCTAGTCTTTCTTTCTTGAACCTTGTTCTTTCTACTTTGTTGTTGACTCCATCTTTTGGTTGGACAGGACGAGCTTCAGTAGGTTCCCTAGATTCATCCTCCTCATATTGTTCTGGTGGTTTGAGCTCCTTCCCGCTTCGGGTTGTGATTGAACTAACATTCTCTTTCGGATTGGTAATTGTTTGTGCAGGAAGCTTACCTTGGTTCTTGGTGAAAGCATCCACAATGCTTGCAAATTGATCAGTTAGCTTGTCCATCTTATCTTCTATTCCTGTAACTCTTGTCTTCAGCTGTTGGTCTTCATTTGTCGGTGCACTTGTGGATGGTTGCTCATAATTCTTCCACTGGAAAGGTGGTGGTTGAAAAGTTTTTTGTTGTTGGAAGGGCTTCTGATAAGGTTGTTGGAATGCTATCGGGTTCTGATATTGCTGCTGAAAAGGTGCTCTGGCTTGGTTCTGTTGAAACCCATACCCTGGTTGGGTTTGCGGTTGGTATTGCCTTTGTTGATAGGCTGCAGCACAACTTTCTGTCCCCTGCACTTCCGGACATTGATCAGTGTAATGAGAATTAGAAGAGCATAAACCACATACCTGATTCGGTCCTTGTTGTTCCTTCACATGGTTCACAGCTATTTGTCGCACCAACCTGGTGAGTTCACCCATTTCATTCCTAATTAAATCTACTGAATCAGATGTTCTTACCTCATGGATCCCTCTGGTGATCGTACCTCGAGTGCCAAACTGCTGTGAATTTTGTGCAATCTTTTCAATCAGAATTCGTATATCTGCAGGTGATTTATCAATGAGGGCTCCTCCCGACGAGGCATCTAGTAGATTCCTGTCATTGTCAAACAATCCTTGGTAGAAGCACACAAGGAATTGGTCCTCTTCTATTTCTTGGTGTGGAAAACTTGCACAAAGCTTCTTGAAACGTTCCCAGTATTCGTAGAGTGTTTCTCCAGTTGATTGATGGATGACATAAATCTCCTTCTTTATTGCAGTGCTCCTAGATGTTGGGAAGAATCTTTGTAGAAAGCATTTTTTTAGATCTTCCCAGTCACTGATCTCCCCCAGTTGTAGATTGTACAACCATTCCTTTTCTGCTCCCTCTAGTGAGAAGGGGAAAGCCCTCCACTTCATGTAAAGACCCGCAAATTTCAAGGAAATTTTTTTCTTAATTTTCTTTGGAATTTTACAAGAGCGCAGCTTCAGACGGCACCTGATTCCGAGGCCCGGTGTGCCCGGAATCAATTTCCGAAGTTTGGCTCGGGTACGTTCAGTGAATGGACGAGCGGGTTTTTCTATCTTTTGAACCGGTGCCCGGAATCAAATTCTGAGGACACCGATGAAATCACAGCGCCGGTATTTGCTTAGAAACGCCTCTTCCGGAGTTGCGTTTGCTCAGACGTGGTTTTTAAATTTTGCGGCTTTAAGTCAGAAATAAAATAAAGTTTGTGCGACAACTTTATTCTATTTCACTTAAGCTGCTTGGAAGCCACTTGAAGCCACTTAAAGACGGCTTGAACTGAGTTGAACTGGATAGGATTCTATCCGGAAATATCCTACCCCCTTGGTAGGATATTTGTGAGGTGGGGCCCGCACGAGCCCCGCCGTTTCTTTCGCTAAGTAACGCACCCGCGAAAACCCGTCAAAGTAACTGAAAAGTCAACCGACGCGTTTTCTTTAATTCTTAACAGACCATTTAATTGGGCGGTTTATTTCGTGAATTAAATGGACTGTTTCTTTCGTGGATTAAATGGGTCGTTTCTTTCGAATTGATGGATCGTTTCTTAACCAGTTTCGTGTGTTGGCATGTTTATAAAATAAGACCAACTTAAAAATCCTTTGAAAGGATTTGAGAGGATCTTGTTTCTTCATCTCCCCGCGAAGAACGCGAAGAACGCGAAGAACGCCGGAACCGGAATTCGACGACGCACGATCCGCGACGTCAATAACTTTTCCGCGGCCTTCTTCTTCTTCTTCTTCTTCGGTGCCTCTTCTTCCGCGGCGGACCTGCGATCGGCGGTTAAAGGTGAGAATCGAAACTTCTAAATTCTCCCCTTTTTATAATTCGATATCAACGGATTTAAATTAATTAAATCCGTTTGATCTTGATCCGGAGGTTGGCGACGCGACGCCGGATACCGCGACGACGCGACGAACCCCTTCATCCGCGACGAGCAATCCCGCGACGATCCCCCGTTCGGCAACGACAGCTGCGAGGTAGGGGTTTATTTCTTTGATGATTCATTCCCGTGTTCTTATTTCTTTAAAATGAAGAACCGGCATGAATAATTTCAATTAATTAAAAATTGATTTTCCGTTTAAAAGAAAAGGAGTGAACAATTTTTTATCTTTGATTAAAAAATGTTGTAACCTTTCCTCCCGTTGATTATGACTAACGCGGATGGTGCGGGTCTAACGAACAAGACCCGGCAACCCTCCGCCGATCTTCCTTTTTGTGCGGATTTGGCGGGCGACGGCAAAAGCACGACGCAAGGGCCATTCGTTGATTCCGCAGTGGAGGTCGGCCCCCGGGAGGAGCAACGGCGCAGACGGGAAAGAAATCGGGCCACCGGAGCATCTCTGGTGGCCCGTGAAAGGAGACGGCGGCGCCGGCGACCGGAGGCGGCGGCGCCCGGCGCGCCGCCGGAGGAGTCCGCCGCGGCCGAGCCGCGGCGGCGGCGAACCGCCGGACCGCGTCCGCGGTCCGGCCACCAGCACGCGGCCCGCGCGGGCCGCGTTTCTCCCAAAGCCGCGGGTTTGACCCGCGGCGGCTCTTCGGCCGCTCGGCCGAAGACCGAGCCGGCCGGTCCGGTCGGCCGGGCCGCGCCCAGGCCGGACCGGACCCGGCCTAGCCGGGTCGGGCCGACCCGGTTCGGTCCGACCCGGTTCGGCTGACCCCAGGGGGGGGTTCGGGCCGGGTTGCCCCGGGCCCAGAACCCCCGTTTCGGGCCCTCTTCGGTCTTTCGCCCATATCTTGGGCCTGGGACCTCCGATTGACGAACCGTCAGCGGCTACGCGATCCTTGGATCGAGACGGTCGTTTTGGTATATTATACTCAAGGTTTCGGAAGACTTTGGGTTCGGCCGGGTTGGTTCGTACACGAAACCAACCGGGCCCTCGGAGCGGAAACGCTCATAACTTGAGCTACGGACGTCCGATCGACGTACCGTCAGCTGTGGTAGTTTCCTCTAAGTGAGACGGAACTTTTGGCATACTCCGCCCGAGGATCGGATACAGGCGGAGTACGGTCGGTTTGGTTTTGCCCTAAAAACCAACCGGGCCCCTGGGACGATAATGCCAATAACTCTCAGACCGGGCGTCCGATTGACGCGCCGTCTGTCGCGTTGAGATCCTGTTGTCGATACGGAACTTTTGGATACATCAACTTCGGACTACGTGTCAGTTGATGTATCAGCCTCTCAGCTCGTGGAGCGGACCCTCCTAAACGAGCTCGCTTTGTGCGGGAACCCTAGCGCTGGCTGTGACTGCGACGACGGCAGAGCAGAGATCCTC
This sequence comes from Viscum album, assembly GCA_963277665.1. Taxonomy (NCBI): domain Eukaryota; kingdom Viridiplantae; phylum Streptophyta; class Magnoliopsida; order Santalales; family Viscaceae; genus Viscum; species Viscum album. The sequence goes on along the minus strand of OY728156.1, from coordinate 784,704,831 downwards.
CGTGGACCGCGACGACGGCAGAGCAGAGATCCTCCGTGGACTGCGACGACGGCAGAGCAGAGATCCTTCGTGGACTGCGGCGACGACTGTGCAGAGATCCTCAGTGGACTGCGTCGACTACTGCACTCAGCGATCCTACGTGGATCAGTGCTACCGGTTCTGTGTGAGCCTCTGCCTACAGGTTCTGTGTGAGCCCGATCCTGTGTGGGTCCTTACTACCGGTTCTGTGTGAGCCACTGCCTACAGGTTCTGTGTGCGCCCGATCCTGTGTGGGTCTTTTGCGGGGGTTAGTACCTATCGATCCTTCGTGGGTCCGACGACTTAGATGGATCAGTGATCATCTTTGACGTCATCTGAAAAAGTATACCTGGTTGAGCTGAATCTTATGTTACTCTCCTTTGTGGATTGTGTTGAACTATCCTATGTGGATTTACTGTTTACTCTCCTTTGTGGATTGTGTTGAACTATCCTTTGTGGATTTACTGTTTACTCTCCTTGTGGATTTGAGTCTTGCCTTCCTTCGTGGATTGAGTTGTTCTTGAGCTCCTGAGCAGAGCTAGAATTGGGGACTTAGGTATATGTATGGGCATATACCTAAGTCGAGTCAGATGTTACTTCGTGATTGCATCTTTCTTTTGTGCTATATCCTTTGTGGATTTCGGGAGACCTTCGGGGGTCTCGGGGTCCTTACTGATTAGTTGTACTCACCCCTGCACGGGCTATGCCCGCACCTTGTTGTGTTGGTTGCAGACGACGGACAGCGCTGATCACGGTTGGGGCGTGGAGCAGGACGGTACCTGGAGGTGGACCACTGGGCGGGACGTGCTCGGAGCGGACGTGGGACCCGAGGAGCCTGGAGGCTATCTGTACCCACCCTTCAGGTGGGATCGCCAGTGGACGACACGAGGCCGCCGTCTTTTCTTCAGTTGTTGTACTTTACTTTTCAGTTGTACTTTACAGTTGGGCTTGTATTTCCGGCCCCCTTTACTTTTCTGCACTTTACTTTCCGCTTGCTGACTCTGTGTGGTTGTTACTTATAAAGGCAATGCCTTCCCTGTTTACTGGGATTTTACGCCTTGGTGCTAGTCACCAGCCCCTGGCCTATGGAAGGCGGGCTTGGGGTAGTCACGGCACGGGCCCCGAGGACGGGTCGTGACAAATTGGTATCAGAGGTGGTCGGTTCTACCGCAGACTCTGATCGTCTTTCTTTTCTATGTGAAGTAATAGTGTTTAGTGTATTGAGTGTGGTTATCAGTTCAGGGAGCCCAGTGTTGGTGCGGCGGCCGACGTATCCGTACACCAGGACCCTGACTCCTGATTTCCGACTTAATGCATGAAAACATTGACTGCATGTGTGTTTCAAGTCTTCTTTGTGATTACTTGTGTCAGCTCACCGGGTATACTGATCTACTTTATGAAAGTCTCAAGTTTTCCTTGTGATTACTTGTGCCAGCTCACCAGGTATACTGTTCTGACTGTGGTGCTCTTGTTCTCCTTTTCAGGATGGCCCCGCGACGACAGCCAGCTAGGGTTCCGAGTGTAGGGCGCGACGGCAGCCCACCGAGCGACGAGGCCTCGGTGCAGGGCCCTTTGCCAGCAGTGGCACCGGCGGTAGCTTTACCCGCCGAGCCACCGATGCTGCCAGTACCAGACGCTGACGATGCACGTCGCCTCAGGGCACTGCATGAGTTTCAGAGCCAGCGACCGCCCAGGTTTCGCGGTGAGGCGGACCCCCAGGCCGCCGAGGACTGGCTAGAGGCGGTGGTACGGATCTTCAGGCTAGTGAGGACACCAGCGGATCTCATGGTGATTCTCGCAGCGAGCCTCCTGCAGGCGGCGGCAGGACGATGGTGGAGCCTAATGCTCCAAGTTCACGATGAGACATCCTTGCTCTGGACGGACTTCGAGAGCCTCTTCCGCTCTGAGTTCGTCCCGGCCACCCTCCGAGCGGTGCGCATCCAGGAGCTTCTCCAGCTGCGCCAGGGCAGCATGACGGTCGCTCAGTACGCGGCGAGGTTCACTGACCTATCTCGCTACTCGACCGACATGGTACGGGACCCCTTCTTCCGGGCCCGGACCTTCGAGCAGGGCTTGCGACAGGAGATTCGGGCGTCGCTGATCTCCCTCAGCATTCCGACCCAGGCGGGAGTGCTGGAGCGAGCCCTCCTGATCGAGAGCTTCCTGGCAGAGCCTTCTTCAGTGGCGAGACCTAGCGCAGGGCGACAGGTAGCTGAGTCTTCGGCAGCAGGTAGCCGACGGATGACCCAGGGTTCCAGGCGGACCAGACCTTCCGGCAGGCGACCCCGGGACACTGGCTCAGCAGTGCAGGGCACACAGCGGAGTGCCAGCCTTCCGAGAGGCAGGCTGTGCTACACCTGCGGTGGGCAGGGTCACATGGCTCGTGACTTCCCGACTCGCCGACCAGAGGAGCAGCAGACGGTGGAGGGGCCACCCAGGCAGAGGTAGAGGGTCGACCGTGGCGGTCCGCAGGGAGGAGGCGGACGAGGCAGAGGAGCTGGCCGAGCAGCGGGTGGTGGGCGACGCTTCCAGGCTTTACCCCCACCACCACCAGGAGGGCCACCTCGACCACAGGGAGCTGGTGGGCAGGGGCAGGCCCAGCTCCAGGCAGTGGAGGCCTACGACCCCGACATGCCAGAGATGATTCGAGGTACGATCTGTGTCTATTCCACCCTTGCTGCAGTACTTATAGACACAGGAGCGAGTCACTCTTTCATAGCCTCTGCCCTTGTTCGGAGCTCGGAGATTCCGACTGAGCCGTTGGCTCGATCCTTACGGCTAGAGACCCCTACGGGAGCAGACTCGACGATTACGCACTGGTGCCGGCAGTGTGAGCTTACTCTAGGAGGCGAGATCTTCGGCTGGGATCTCCTTGTAGCGGCGTCGAGGCCTTACGACGTCATCTTGGGCATGGATTGGCTATCCACGGTTCATGCCCAGATCGACTGTTTTAGGCGCAAGGTGCGATGTGTTCGCACCGACGGGAGCAGGTTTACCTTCACCGGCGAGAAGGGAACCTTTGCAGCACAGGATGGACTTCCGCGGAGGAGAGTGCAGCCCATCTCTCATCAGTTGGCTAGCCTCATCCTAGGAGCAGTGGACGTGCGGAGTCCAGCTTTTCCTGCAGTGGTGGACCAGTACGTGGACGTCTTTCCCGACGACGTTCCAGGGCTACCTCCTCGTAGAGAGGTAGACTTTTACATCGACTTGTACCCCGGGACAGCCCCGATATCTACTCCAGCATATCGGATGGCCCCCGCCGAGCTTCGGGAGTTGCGGGTACAGTTGGAGGACTTGCAGAGCAAGGGGTTTATCCGACCCAGTGTTTCACCCTGGGCTTCCCCGATTTTGTTCGCCAAGAAGGCGGACGGGAGCTTGCGACTGTGTGTCAACTATCGTCGCCTGAACCAGGTGACAGTGAGGAACAAGTATCCGCTGCCACGGATTGATGACCTCTTCGATCAGCTCAAGGGAGCGCGGTGGTTCTCGAAGATAGACCTTCGGTCAGGCTATCATCAGCTCAGAGTTCGAGACGAGGACGTGCAGAAGACGGCCTTCAGATGTCGGTATGGCCATTATGAGTTCTTGGTTATGACATTCGGCGTAACCAATGCTCCAGCAGTGTTCATGAGCCTCATGAACAGGATCTTCCAGCCATACCTCGACCGATTTGTCGTGGTCTTCATTGACGACATTTTGGTATACTCGACGACTGAGGAGGAGCATGCCTACCACCTGCGAGTTGTGCTAGACACGCTCCGAGAGCACCAGCTTTATGGAAAGCTCTCAAAATGCCAGTTCTGGTTGCGTGAGGTCCATTTCTTGGGACACGTCATCTCTGAGGCGGGAGTTGCAGTGGATCCCGCGAAGATCGAGGCAGTGCTAGCTTGGGAGCCACCCAGGAGCGTGACAGAGGTGCGGAGCTTCTTGGGCCTAGCCGGATACTATCGGAGATTCGTGCCAGACTTCTCCAGAGTTGCGGCACCACTCTCAGCGTTGACGAAGAAGGGGAAACCCTTTGTGTGGTCAGACAGATGTCAGCAGAGCTTCCAGGAGCTGAGACAGAGATTTACCAGCGCACCTATCTTGAGGTTGCCTGAGGAGGGAGTTGGATACGTAGTTTACTGCGATGCATCAGGGACTGGACTCGGATGCGTCCTGATGCAGGAGCGGGCCGTGATCGCCTACGGATCACGTCAGTTGAGGCCGCATGAGCAGAACTACGCCACTCATGACCTGGAGTTGGCAGCAGTGGTCTTCGCTCTGAAGACTTGGCGGCACTATCTGATGGGCGAGCGCTTCACAGTTTTTTCTGACCACCAGAGCCTCAGGTATATCTTCTCTCAGAAGGACCTGAACCTGAGACAGCGGAGATGGCTTGAGTTCCTCCAGGACTATGACTTTGAGATAGTCTATACTCCTGGGAAGGGGAACGTGGTAGCCGATGCCCTCAGCAGGAGGACGGGCATTCAGCTACTTGAGGAGGCGACGGAGCAGCTAGCCTCCTTACAGATATCCTTCGTGGATAGAGACGGAGCAGCCTTTCTTCAGTCTCTCACAGTCTCTCCTCCACTTCTACAGCGGGTCAGAGAGGCTCAGCGCGGGGACGCTGACTGTGAGACCCGGCGTGCACTGATATCCTCAGGTCAGGCGCCTGATGGCTTCTCCCTTGGAGCAGAGCACGACATCCTTTTCAGAGGACGTACCTTCGTACCAGTCGCTTTACGAGAGGAGGTGCTGAGAGAGTTTCACACTTATCCCTTGGCGGTGCATCCCGGAGTGGCGAAGATGTACCAGGATCTCAGACGACAGCACTGGTGGCCGGGCATGAAGAATGATGTGGCAGAGTTCGTTTCACGATGCCTCACCTGCCAGCAGGTGAAGGCAGAGCATCAGGTACCAGCAGGCTTGGTACAGCCCTTGGAGGTCCCGGAGTGGAAGTGGGACGGCATATCTATGGACTTCGTGACTGGACTTCCACGCACATCCAGAGGTCACGACTCCATTTGGGTGATTGTCGACCGACTCACCAAGTCGGCACACTTCTTACCCATCAGAGAGCAGGGCTCAGTGGAGAGCTTGGGACGTCTTTACGTTCAGGAGATCGTACGGCTTCACGGTGTGCCATCGTCTATCGTCTCCGATCGAGATGCTCATTTCACTTCCCGGCTTTGGAAGGGGTTGCAGGAGGCGTTCGGGACGCGGCTCCATCTGAGCACAGCCTTCCACCCTCAGACGGATGGTCAGACGGAGAGGACCATACAGACACTCGAGGACATGCTCCGTGCATGTGTTCTCGACTTTGGTCGCAGCTGGGAGGACCACCTACCCTTGGTGGAGTTCGCGTACAACAACAGCTACCACTCCACCATCGGGATGGCACCATACGAGGCGTTGTACGGCAGACCCTGCAGATCACCCTTGTGCTGGACAGACCCTGGGGAGTCAGCACTCGTGGGACCAGAGATGGTCCGAGCCACGACAGAGAAGGTCCAGATCATCCAGGAGAGGATGAGGACAGCTCAGAGCCGGCAGAAGTCATATGCTGACAGGAGGCGGAGGCCACTCGAGTTCGAGGATGGCGACCACGTCTTTTTGCGTGTCTCACCTCGACGTGGTTTACGGAGATTTGGCCGAGGCGGCAAGTTGTCTCCACGCTTCATCGGGCCTTTCCAGGTCCTCAGCAGGATAGGAGAGGTGGCTTATCGCCTGGCTCTACCACCTCAGTTGCACCGGGTGCACGACGTCTTTCACGTGTCTCAGCTGAGGAGATACGTGCACGACCCGACGCACATCATCGACTTTGGGGAGCTGGACGTGGACGATGGGGCGACTTTCGCGGAGGTCCCAGTGGAGATCAAGGATCGACAGGAGCGGGTCCTACGTGGGCGGTCGATTCCTCTTGTGCGCGTCAGATGGCAGCACGGCAACCTCCAGGAGAGCACTTGGGAGCGGGAGGCTCAGATGCGTGCTCAGTACCCCCATTTGTTCCCCTAGTTTTTTATGTAACTTTACGGGGACGTAAAGCCCTGAGGTGGGAGTAATGTAAAGACCCGCAAATTTCAAGGAAATTTTTTTCTTAATTTTCTTTGGAATTTTACAAGAGCGCAGCTTCAGACGGCACCTGATTCCGAGGCCCGGTGTGCCCGGAATCAATTTCCGAAGTTTGGCTCAGGTACGTTCAGTGAACGGACGAGCGGGTTTTTCTATCTTTTGAACCGGTGCCCGGAATCAAATTCTGAGGACACCGATGAAATCGCAGCGCCGGTATTTGCTTAGAAACGCCTCTTCCGGAGTTGCGTTTGCTCAGACGTGGTTTTTAAATTTTGCGGCTTTAAGTCAGAAATAAAATAAAGTTTGTGCGACAACTTTATTCTATTTCACTTAAGCTGCTTGGAAGCCACTTGAAGCCACTTAAAGACGGCTTGAACTGAGTTGAACTGGATAGGATTCTATCCGGAAATATCCTACCCCCTTGGTAGGATATTTGTGAGGTGGGGCCCGCACGAGCCCCGCCGTTTCTTTCGCTAAGTAACGCACCCGCGAAAACCCGTCAAAGTAACTGAAAAGTCAACCGACGCGTTTTCTTTAATTCTTAACAGACCATTTAATTGGGCGGTTTATTTCGTGAATTAAATGGAATGTTTCTTTCATTAATTAAATGGGTCGTTTCTTTCGAATTGATGGATCGTTTCTTAACCAGTTTCGTGTGTTGGCATGTTTATAAAATAAGACCAACTTAAAAATCCTTTGAAAGGATTTGAGAGGATCTTGTTTCTTCATCTCCCCGCGAAGAACGCGAAGAACGCGAAGAACGCCGGAACCGGAATTCGACGACGCACGATCCGCGATGTCAACAACTTTTCCGCGGCCTTCTTCTTCTTCTTCTTCTTCGGTGCCTCTTCTTCCGCGGCGGACCTGCGATTGGCGGTTAAAGGTGAGAATCGAAACTTCTAAATTCTCCCCTTTTTATAATTCGATATCAACGGATTTAAATTAATTAAATCCGTTTGATCTTGATCCGGAGGTTGGCGACGCGACGCCGGATACCGCGACGACGCGACGAACCCCTTCATCCGCGACGAGCAATCCCGCGACGATCCCCCGTTCGGCAACGACAGCTGCGAGGTAGGGGTTTATTTCTTTGATGATTCATTCCTGTGTTCTTATTTCTTTAAAATGAAGAACCGGCATGAATAATTTCAATTAATTAAAAATTTATTTGCCGTTTAAAAGAAAAGGAGTGAACAATTTTTTATCTTTGATTAAAAATTGTTGTAACCTTTCCTCCAGTTGATTATGACTAACGCGGAGGGTGCGGGTCTAACGAACAAGACCCGGCAACCCTCCGCCGATCTTCCTTTTTGTGCGGATTTGGCGGGCGACGGCAAAAGCACGACGCAAGGGCCATTCGTTGATTCCGCAGTGGAGGTCGGCCCCCAGGAGGAGCAACGGCGCAGACGGGAAAGAAATCGGGCCACCGGAGCATCTCCGGTGGCCCGCGAAAGGAGACGGCGGCGCGGGTCGCCGGCGCGGCGGCGCCGGCGACCGGAGGCGGCGGCGCCCGGCGCGCCGCCGGAGGAGTCCGCCGCGGCCGAGCCCCGGCGGCGGCGAACCGCCGGACCGCGTCCGCGGTCCGGCCACCAGCACGCGGCCCGCGCAGGCCGCGTTTCTCCCAAAGCCGCGGGTTTGACCCGCGGCGGCTCTTCGGCCGCTCGGCCGAAGACCGAGCCGGCCGGGCCGCGCCCGGGCCGGACCGGACCCGGCCTAGCCGGGTCGAGCCGACCCGGTTCGGGCCGACCCGGTTCGGCTGACCCCAGGGGGGGGGGGGGTTCGGGCCGGGTTGCCCCGGGCCCAGAACCCCCGTTTCGGGCCCTCTTCGGTCTTTCGCCCATATCTTGGGCCTGGGACCTCCGATTGACGAACCGTCAGCGGCTACGCGATCCTTGGATCGAGACGGTCGTTTCGGTATATTATACTCAAGGTTTCGGAAGACTTTGGGTTCGGCCGGGTTGGTTCGTACACGAAACCAACCGGGCCCTCGGAGCGGAAACGCTCATAACTTGAGCTACGGACGTCCGATCGACGTACCGTCAGCTGTGGTAGTTTCCTCTAAGTGAGACGGAACTTTTGGCATACTCCGCCCGAGGATAGGATACAGGCGGAGTACGGTCGGTTTGGTTTTTCCCTAAAAACCAACAGGGCCCCTGGGACGATAATGCCAATAACTCTCAGACCGGGCGTCCGATTGACGCGCCGTCTGTCGCGTTGAGATCCTGTTGTCGATACGGAACTTTTGGATACATCAACTTCGGACTACGTATCAGTTGATGTATCAGCCTCTCGGCTCGTGGAGCGGACCCTCCTAAACGAGCTCGCTTTGTGCGGGAACCCTAGCGCTGGTTGTGACTGCGACGACGGCAGAGCAGAGATCCTCCGTGGACCGCGACGACGGCAGAGCAGAGATCCTTCGTGGACTGCGACGACGGCAGAGCAGAGATCCTTCGTGGACTGCGGCGACGACTGTGCCGAGATCCTCAGTGGACTGCGTCGACTACTGCACTCAGCGATCCTACGTGGATCAGTGCTACCGGTTCTGTGTGAGCCTCTGCCTACAGGTTCTGTGTGAGCCCGATCCTGTGTGGGTCCTTACTACCGGTTCTGTGTGAGCCACTGCCTACAGGTTCTGTGTGAGCCCGATCCTGTGTGGGTCTTTTGCGGGGGTTAGTACCTATCGATCCTTCGTGGGTCCGACGACTTAGATGGATCAGTGATCATCTTTGACGTCATCTGAAAAAGTATACCTGGTTGAGCTGAATCTTATGTTACTCTCCTTTGTGGATTGTGTTGAACTATCCTATGTGGATTTACTGTTTACTCTCCTTTGTGGATTGTGTTGAACTATCCTTTGTGGATTTACTGTTTACTCTCCTTGTGGATTTGAGTCTTGCCTTCCTTCGTGGATTGAGTTGTTCTTGAGCTCGTGAGCAGAGCTAGAATTGGGGACTTAGGTATATGTATGGGCATATACCTAAGTCGAGTCAGATGTTACTTCGTGATTGCATATTTCTTTTGTGCTATATCCTTTGTGGATTTCGGGAGACCTTCGGGGGTCTCGGGGTCCTTACTGAGTAGTTGTACTCACCCCTGCACGGGCTATGCCCGCACCTTGTTGTGTTGGTTGCAGACGACGGACAGCGCTGATCACGGTTGGGGTGTGGAGCAGGACGGTACCTGGAGGTGGACCACTGGGCGGGACGTGCTCGGAGCGGACGTGGGACCCGAGGAGCCTGGAGGCTATCTGTACCCACCCTTCAGGTGGGATCGCCAGTGGATGACACGAGGCCGCCGTCTTTTCTTCAGTTGCTGTACTTTACTTTTCAGTTGTACTTTACAGTTGGGCTTGTATTTCCGGCCCCCTTTACTTTTCTGCACTTTACTTTCCGCTTGCTGACTCTGTGTGGTTGTTACTTATAAAGGCAATGCCTTCCCTGTTTACTGGGATTTTACGCCTTGGTGCTAGTCGCCAGCCCCTGGCCTATGGAAGGCGGGCTTGGGGTAGTCACGGCACGGGCCCCAAGGACGGGTCGTGATGCTCTTCCGCGACTGCTCGAGGTTTGAAGCTGGAGCAGACATAGGTGAATTCTTGAATATGTCGGTTCGGGTCTTCACCTGCAAGACCATGAAATTTAGGAAGCACTTGGATCATGTTAATTCGTAATTCAAAATCATTTTCTAAGGTAGGGATTTCAAGTTGATAATTTTGATTGACAAATTGAGGTGCACAGATGTCACGTAGGGTTTGGTTGGGATTTACAGCCATTATTAAAGGTTCAAAGTCTTCACTCAAGGTATCACTTGAATCGGTGAGATTGATTTCTTCAAATTCTTTGGGAAGATTTTGATTTTTCAATTTGGTTATTGTGCGCTCAATTTCTGGATCGAATTCTAATAAATTGCTATTTGAACTACGGGTCATTCAAAAGAGATTTTTTTATTTATTTTTTTTTTTTTTAAAAAACTTTGAGGCACTGCCTCCCCGGAAATGGCGCCAAGTTTGACGCACGCCTGTCGTGGGGTGTGTCAAAACAATATTTTATTTACCTAAGTATAGTATAGCAGTGGATCCTAGGTAGTCTCCCGAAGAGGAGTGCACACAAAACAAGGTTGTCACTTTTTGTTGGTTTTCTTAAAAAGATTGGTTTTAACAAATTTGAATGACTATGAGAGAAACAAACAACAGAAATTGATTGATTTTAACAAATTATAAAGACGGTGATCGGATTTGGTTCGGCTAGACTTAGTGTTGTGCCATCATGGTTTCCAAATTTTATATCTTCTTCTTCCTTAAACTGGTAAGAGAGAGATTCATCTACCGAGTCCTCTCTCTCCCTTAGTCAGATAAATGTGATGAGAATTTTCCTTTCTAAAACCTTAGATTGGTCTATCCTCCTTCCAATGTGTTTAGGGTTGTATATGGTCTCTTGATTAATTATAGCAATCCCAGACCTGGAATTGTTGTTCCCTAATAAACCAAGATTTCAACATACAATCCTACACACGTGCTTGACAACCGTCGAGCAATCACCACCCAACCCTAATCATGTTCCACCGTATACAGATTAGAATTGGGTAGAGGGAGATGTGATCATCGACCAAAGCAATTTATAATTTCAGAATAAAAACCTTAACACAACCGCATTCGGAATTTAATACTGAATTATTAATTGGAACCAGAAGAAGAAAGAAGAACACATTTTATTCATTTCAAGCACAAAACTCAAGAACAACACATAGGTCCAGCCTCCCCTCTTTCCGATCACTCAAATGAAACTACCCCTCCATGGATGGGGTAAGTGAGATAATTCGGGAGAGGAGAGACATTTTAAAACAAAAGAAATAAAAGAAAAAGCTGAGAAGTTCTTCTCCTGGGTGCCCGAGAAGGAATGGGGTGGAGAATGGGATGTATTGAGGGGGAGGAGCTCTCCTCCTTTTATAGGCAGAATTCGACCCCCTAAAGTTGTCGTGTTTTGGACCCCATAAATGACCTCTTCACGCGTTGAGGACTTCTTCAATGTTGTCCATAATTGTCTTGGCCGTGTCCCCTCAAAATCTCAGAGGATTTGGACAGGTATTCCGAGAGTTATGTCCATTGTACTCTAATCATTTATTCTGTCCAGTCATAATCTCCAAAACGTCAAACCCCGGATTAGGCAGCTTTAATGGACCCTCAAACGGACGAATCCCGCGGTTCTTCCTTCATTAAAGATTCTCCAAAACTCCTTGCGCGTCCACCCACCGAATTTTGAAAGATTTGGGCCCACAATGAATGATTTATGGATCCCACACCAAAACTAGGCAGAACTGGAAACAGTTTTCTTGAGCCAACTTGTGAGCTTCTTTTGAGATTCCATATGGCCGATTCAGCTTTTAGTCCAAATATTGTAAATTAATCCCTGGATGTGTAGAATCGGTAAAAGAAAGAATTTAGCAATTTGGATCAATGTAGATAATGTTATGGCCAAAATACAGAAATAAGTTAAAACTGTTAAAAATCCAAAATGGCCAATTTTTACTATTCAGCTCAAAATAACACCAAAATCATAAAAATGAAACAATTCATCTTAGAGGAACACTTTTGTGAGTTTAAAACAATGATATTCAATATAAATTAATTGAAAATATTTTCTCTATCAGATAGTACCAGGTACAGATGAGGATAAGAAGAACACCTGAGACATCCAATTTAAGCAATGGTTTGGTTATTTTATGAATTTCCCACCATAGGAGGAAACACTACCGGTAAGGCCCCCCAAATGTCCATGAGGAACTCAGCGGGGCAAATAAGGTTCATATTGAAGGATCCTAGAGGAAATCTAGTGGAAACTATGGGGGTAAAACACCAAGACTGAGCAGCGGCCGATAGTCAGGCTGGCTGGATTCATCTCGGCATTGATCTGTGGGTGGATATTACCGGTCACAGATGCCCACATGGGGGTGAGACCAAGTACATTCATATTGGAGGTTCAACTGGCTGGTGGAGACCGCATCAACCTGGGAATACCAGTGCTGGAAAAGTTATACCATCTACTCTGGCACATCAGTGAGGGAAAGAGGCTACTGCGGGTGTGCGGGCCATTCCACTTTCTATATATCTAGATTGTGGAACACATGGGGTATATGAATATCTTAACCCCATTACTCCTCCTGGGATACATTCTCGGTTGGTAATTTTGAATATTGCAGGGAGCACCCCATTGATTCTAGACGTAGTGACCATGCAGGGTAAGATGGGGCAGGAAAAACAATTAATCTTACACTCATTCCCTTTGCCAACTGATGATGGCATAGATACTATAGAGAAGCAGTCATATCTGCTATCTTTAAATAGTATTGTGATAGTTGAATGAGTATACTATGAACCTATATGTGAACTATATACCCCACATTGGTTCTCACGACAATTCTAGTGCATGCATAGGTTGAACCCACAATTCTATGCAAATGTCCACCACGAGAACCACCCATGCATGATGTGAAAACTCTGGATGATGTTTTCAAGGGAGGATGGGAATATGTTGAATGAGTTTCCTTCATCTAATGATACATTTGTATTGGTTCACGATTATGCATGGATCTGGGAGGTAGCCTACCCTAGTGAGATATTGAAGAGACTGACTATCCAGGACAATAAAGTAGTGGTCTCTACACCCCGACGTTGAACAGTGACAATGGGGAGACATAAATAAGGTGGTGCCAACATGCGTCAAGGTGATGAGGTCGTAATAGAAGGGGTAGTAGGTAATGAATCAATGGACCTTGGACCAGTGATGGTTGGAGGTGAAGCGAGAGAGATGACAGTGGTAGGCCCGATGGCTCCACCTGGGAGGGCCCAGGAGAGGTGAATCATCTCGGGGCGTTCGCAAGGTCTCCCCTAAAGCTCTAGGGAAGAAACTATATTTGGTGATGATTCCTTATGATTCCATTTTATGGAGTCCTAGAAAGATTAGAAAAAGTACAAACAGTATCTCAGTGTTAACAGCCTGTGGACAAACTTGAACATGCACAGGATAGCGCTGGTAGAACTTGTCTTTGAAAATGGTAGCTTCAATGCTACCCTTGCTGAGGAAAGAAAGTTTTTTATGGAACTATAGGATGTAATATACTCTTGTGGAAACATGCATCCAATGATTCACCAATTAAGGGTGTGGTTGAACATAAATACTCCTAAAGAATTGACAGAGGCTCAACTAGAAGGGCATTTTCCCTTACCCATTCATAAAGACGAATCTTGGGGGGAAGAAGTCAATGAGGAATTTTTCTTCTAAGAAAATGAGGGGACTTCCAAGGGAGCCACTCCTAAAGAAGAAAAAATAGTCTCCTCATGGGGAATTTCCTTGGGTGAGTTTTTTGTAACTCTAGAAGTTAATTCCCACCCCCTTCATTGTGTTAGTGCCCTTCTTACCTTATCTTGGTTTCTCAAATGACACTTGTATGTGTAGAAGAATCTTCAATCAATATCTTGCACTAATGGGGATAAAGTCATGACAGGCATAGAGAACCAAACACCATGACATGTAGCCAGAGAGATAATGGTTGCCAAATCCAGTGGTTCTAGGGGAGCAGGGGTAACCTTCTCAAGATCTTCAGAGCCCACAATCATATACGGAGGGCCACGTCCTGGCTTCCTAATGATGATAGACCTGAGGCAAGATCAAGTGGTTGGCTAGGGTAAGTCTCATACTTCATAGTTGTACCTATTTCTTGGTCAGTCAAATTAGATAACGCAACCCATGCTTGTACAATATCCAGGATGGTACACATGTTGCTGGTGCAAATGGTTAGAAGACTCAAGGGTCCTCTCTAAAGAATGGTGTTGGTCTCTATAGTACCAAGTGCCCAGGATGACCAGACCATAGTTCCTTATAAGCGATCGGTGGAAATGAGTGATACCGCTACTGGGACAGAGTTTGGATTTGATCGGGTAGACATCATTGAATTAGAATCAAGTGATGAATACCAGCCCAAAGGCGATCTTGCTGCTGAGATCCTGGAGTAATTTCCCGAATATGAACCTGCTGACCTAGAGGAGTGGGAAAAGACCACTTTTGATGAAGAGGATAGCAAGGTTTTCCACCACCAATTTTGGAAATTAATCAAACATTTCATTGATAACACCCCACAATCGGAGTGTATAAGTTAGATGGGAAAACTTCTCCCTGGTATGTGAGAACTATGAGCTGTAGGAGTGGATTCCCAATGCCCTCACACAATCATTTGAGATTACCTTGATGATAATTAAGGTGCGGGAGGATGCACGCAGCCTTAGTTTTGGTTGACAGTAGAGGAAGCCCTTAAATATCTAGAAACTTCAAGAGCCTGAGAAAGAAGTCTGGTGTTTGAGGGTTCGGGGGAATATACATTCTACTTTCATTAGTGCCCAAAAATAATTCATATCTTGATTAAAGGCACAGCTGATAGAAGCTGAGGAGAAGATGAGGCGAGCATCCCAAGAGATGGTTGACATCTAAGATGATGAATACTGGGAACGAATCAGGGTCGATGAATTATTACTTGTAGCTAGCAAAGAGTATAGGGAGATTAATAGTAAAGAGAAAATTCTGGAGGCCACACACCACAAGGTGTGGATCTGAAACACTCTATTTATTAGGTAAATCCATCTATTGGAGGGGCCAATACATGGTTGTTGTAATCTGTATGGACTCACGGATGTAATTTCATTCTTGTTTATTTATTTTGGTTGCATGCATGAATCCCATTATTTGATTTGATTACTACATCTCAATCATATCTATGAAATATCTAACGATCAATCCCTAAGCTCACATGGGTCATTCCCAATGTGAAAAATAAGGGATGACCAAATAATTATTCTCTTTGAATACGAGAGTGCTAACCAATCACCGTACATCTAGGGCCTGAATGACCACCCAGAGTTTCTGGGAAGAAAAGGGGGCCATGGTTATAGATTATAATTCTCAAAACATCTAAACCACCCTCTCTAAACATGATCTAGAGCATGAGTGAGATAATGTTAGGGGTGTTGGAATAAATACGAACAAAGTGGAATTAAGAATTTGAATTAGGATACACCAAATTCAGAATGCAGTGAGGATGGAATGACGATAGAGGATAGCTTCTGGCCAAATTTAAAACATGGAATATGTATTGCATTAGCCTGATATGGGAACAAACAAACAAGGGCTGAATACTGACCGTATTTGAAAACACAGGGCCAAACTCAAAGTTTCATCTGATGTCCTTCAAAATTTTGTCCCAGGATTGTAGGCAAGCCTTAAGTTTAAGCATCCTAACCGTTAGGGGTTACTTAAAATATGAAATGGAATGGGGATCTGAAATAGAGGGCATGTAAAGCGTGGTGATGGAATGATGGATTTTTGGATAAATTCCAACACTCTTGAAATTACGCCACCATGGTGAAAGTACACTGGGTGAACATAGCGGTATGAATTGAGATCAGGACTACTTCTAGGAGGGGCCTCTCTAGAAAGGACCTAGGTTGTTCTATAGTTTTACGACGTGTAAATGGGGTTGATAAGAAGGTATTTTATCATCATACGGTAAGGAAAATGCATGAAATAGTTTAACGTTGTATAATATTGATGTTTCACATAGTTTAAGGTCATACCTCATAGACCTTACTTAACATTTTAAAGTGATGTTACATGGATTGGGGACTCCTAGTTTAGAGTAATAGAATTTTGACCATAATTAAGGGAAAAGAACTAGGAAATTTAACAATCCTAGAGCTGGACCTATGGAGAAATTCCTCAGCATTGCTATGTATCCCATAAGAATGACAATCAATCCAAATGTAGTTCTTAAGTAAAACATGGTCAGAGACCAACATTGGTAGGGGAACTCCTCTATGGCAAGGAAGCCGATTCATCCCATAATTATCATGGGGCATCTCGAACTTGTTCAGGGTAGGGCCACATTTTAAAGTCATGTGTCGAGGACATGAGGACCCCCAAAGGGGAAATGTGTGGTTTAGTTCATAACCTAACGTGAATGAGGACCAGAGAGTCATGCACCGCATTGCACGTTCCCAAAAGGGAAGTCGGGGCCAAGAGGGCCAAGATAGGGAGTTTACCATCTAGTTGGCTAGACCCAGGAATCAGATGCCTAAATGTCTCTATGAATCCTACAAGGACAGGAATCAATATTTGCATAGTTCTTTGTATTCTGAATAGTTTAACATTATGTGGTGAGGATGGTATTGTCAAATTTTAAGGTCAAATGGCAGGACCAATGGGGCACACTGTCTCATATATAGATATTACCCTATCACAACTCCTAAGCCTATGTAAGCCATTCCTGGATGGCCCGAAGGCCTTCTTTGTTTTATTGATTTTGATAACCCCCCTTTCAAGGGATGAGAGGGAACCCTTAAAAGGACCATAGGCTTAGAGATTACATTTCTTATAGGCTTGGCAACATTAAAAAACCCATAGGTCTTAAGGAAATCATACAGACTATGACTACTTGAAACTTCCCCTCCCCGTCATCTAAATCATGATTATCTCTCCACCTTTTCATAGTTATTTAGTTAGTTGTCCTGTGCAGAGATACACAAGCTCAGTACTAATGGTAATGTCATACCCTCTCATTCTTCTAAATTTGTTATCCCAATTCTGTTGAATGCGTCTTGATCTTGAATCCTCCTCTAGATTTGGTTCCTTGTAGAATCTTTCTAGGCATCTCCATATTAGGCGGACCGAAGGCCTTGACATGGCCTGAAAGCCTTACTAACCTGAAGTCATGGGTGGCCCGAAGTCTTTAAGAACTCAAAGTGTAACAACCCAATTTTTTTAATGGAAATTACCTTCTTATAAATAGGACATAAGATCACATAATAATGAACTACTAAGTGATAAGTGACCTTTAAACATAAGTTTTTCACTTATGTGTTTAGAATTTCAAAAATCTGGCATACAAGGTTGTGTTCAAGATGTTTTTTAGAGTCTAACAAAACAAAAATAATTTTTGGTGAATAGTAACCTACCCTAATGAATAGTAACATACCCTTATGAATAGCGATATACCCAAATGAGCAGTAACCTCACCTATGATAGTATAAAAATAATATTCAAGTTGGAAGTACAATATACCTATATTTTAGAATGAGTTAATGCATGTTGTAAATATGGTTTTTGATAATAAATTATGATTTTAATTAAATATTAAAATAATCATATTTAGAAAATCATTTTTGAAAAATGGACTTCATTTTTTGATTCTACACGTCAAAAAATGTTTAGGGTGAATTTTTGGGATTTTTCTGAAATACTTGATTTTTTTTATGAATAGTAAAATATGGTAATTTACAGTATATATACATTATAAGCTAAATATAATATTCCTAGAATCATGGATAATGTCACCACCCATGGTTTTAATTCAAAAGACCCATTTACTATTCTTGTTCATGGAATACTTACTATTATTTTTCGTGTGAAGAAATAATAAATTAAGGATTATAATATCATGAAATCCCTCCTCTCCTCCACTATAAAAATCCCCCTTCACTCCCTCTTCTCTTCACTCCTCTCAAACTCCAATACTTATCTAAATTCTACCCAAATCTCTCCCCAAGGTCCTACCCCATGTCCAGAAGCTCTCAGCCTCCTCAAAATACCAAAATCTCTCCCCTTAATAGGTTCTCAAAGGAGGAAGTCTCAAGAGGTAAATTCCTCTTCCCAAATTTCTTCTTTTCTTTTAAGTTCTTTTCTTTTTTATTTTCTTTTCTCACCTCCCTTCACCATAATAGTATGATAAATCCAGTAACATAAATTTAATGTAATTTTTTCATATTAATGGTATATTTCTTTATCTTCTCTCCTTCCCCACTCTTTTATTTTAAAGAAATGAATGCACCGTTAGAGATGTGCTAATTTAGCACATTCAAGGACAACGGTTTATCAATTTCTTTTATCATATTTGTTTCTGGTCATGAAACCATTTATGTTAGGGTTGAACCAGATTATTATACATTTTATATATCCTATTTATGGTTCTTTAATCCTTATTACTCATGATATCATATAATAATACAAAACAAGTTAATTATGGGTAAAATTGCTAAAATTAATTCAAGCGTTTATCATTAATGTCTTATGTCATGGTTCTCTTTCACTCCAATTAACCAAACGAATTTTGTAACCATGTAACCTTCTGGATTTTCAATAATTCTATATAACATCAATTTTTTATGAACACTTTTATCTTATATTTTATCCGAACCTAAATACAAGTGAACTGATCATTAAAACCCAAGGAAACAAACGGACCTGAACCATGAAATTGAACCTTATAACTAATCAAAAAAACTTTTAATGAACTAAAAAGGGTAATAATAAATAAATTACATATAGAATAGTTTATGGAATTATTAATTATTAATCCTAATTTTTTTATTCAGGTCATTAATAACAAGTGGATAACACTACCGGATTTAAGGTAAGGGATCCTCCCATTTTCACTCTTAATCAAGATTGTTCTCTATGCTATGTTTTTTTGTGGAATGTAAAGTGATGGGGTATGTTTATACACCTTCCCCATAATTCCCTAATGTTTTATAAGTTATGATAAACCCATTATCTCTCTCATCAAGTCCTCTTAGGTGCACCCGACACCATGATGGTAAAATTGTAACGAATTCTACCCAAATCTTCTTCGTTCTTTCGGGTTGCCTTATCTTTCTTTCAAAATGGTGTTATCATATCTATTTATGTGAATACTATGAATTATGTATAATTTTAAAATATTATAATATCAAGACCCTTTAATCACTTTATTTCTAGGATATACATGTTTTTGAAAGATTCCGTCCTTAGAACTTTCCGATAACCAAACTTGTTTTAAGGGGACTTCCCAAATTTTTACCCAAATTTTTACCCAAATTTCAAGTGAACTCTATCCTATGTTTTAAAATACCATTGTATTTATAAAATCAGTATTTTTATTATGAAAACCTTATTGTTTCAATTCTGGTTTTATATAAAAGAATTTCCTCTTTTCTATTGGAAAATCTCTTGAGTGTTTTCCTTAAAACCGCACAAAAATGTTTTAATGCTAATGTTTCTAAAATACATTTTTTATATGTTTTCACTTATATTTGACACCACTTACCATGTTATATGACTATTGTACCCTATTAATGTCCATTTATGTTCTAATACCTTCCTTTCATGGACACTTTCATGATACGCCCATTGGATATGTTTTATGTCATGATTGTGGTACCCAATTCTTTCCATGGGTACCCTTATGTTTATGTATGGTAGATTATGTATGATTATTTATGTGGAAAGATTATTTATGTGGAAATAATATTCATGAATATATTGAGATGGGTGTGCCCATATAGCGCTCTAATTCATTGGTTAAGGTTAAGTCTCATGAGATGCGATGTGAAACGGGATTGGCGGTTAGCCTTGACCCGTACTGAAATGGGAAACGGGATTGGTGGTTAGCCTTGACCCATACTAAAATGGGAAACGGGATTGGCAGTAAGCTTTGACCTGTACTAAAGAAATGTTTCATGATTCTTCTATATTTCTATGATTCCATGTTTGTATGATCCCATACTTATATTAAATGATTTTATAAGTTTCATGCTTTTTATATCATTATATCATGCCTCCTAACTCATGTGCTTGATATGTATCCTTATGTTCATTCCCTTACTGAGATTTTTAGCTCATCCCTTTTTTCATGTGTTTCCCAGGGTACCCTATGCAGATGTAAGAGCTCAAAGGAAGTTAGAAACTCTTTATGGAGATTAAATAAAAAAGTTTTTTTAGCCCCATGTTTTATGTTATATGTACCTAGTCTTCCAAGACACTAGAATTAATGATCCTGGGCTTGTACTCTGATGATTAATTATGCTTAAAATCATTAAATGTTATATGTAAAAGGATTGGGTCACTATAGTTGGTATCATAGGATAGTCTAGTTATTTTTGGAGATTAGGAATCGAGCACCTTAGTAAGAACCTTAAGGATGAGACTAAGTATAAGAAAACAGTCCTAAATTTTGGTGAGTATAGAGTAAGTGGTTTATCAAGAAAATACATCCTTGTCTGGATACGATAAGGTAGAGGCGGCTCTGGCACAGATGTATCTAGGGTTAAAACCCGAAAACACCACTTTGAGCTAGACTCAAATGGGAACTGGTGCACGATAATGGGCCTTGCTACGCTCTTGGTTACGACACTCCTGAGGGATATGTTTTGGTAGATTTATGAGCTCAGTACAAACCATTATTAAGGAAAAAAATCCCATAAAAATATAAGTCAAGAAATATATCGAGGATAACCTAGGTTTTAACCAAAGGAATCACAAGTTAGGATGTACTTATTCCTTATAAGTTTATCCTTTTATGTTGAAAGTTTCTTTTTATGATCAATAAATAAGTATTCAAGCCCCCTAATTGTATGTTCTTATTTCTTAGTTAATGGCGGGAAATAAAAGAATGTGTGCCAATAATCAATGTGATAGGCAATGTGACAACCACCCTAATGATATGCCTAAGATGATGGGAGCCCAAGTTGAACATATTTTGAACTTTCCAAATCAGCTATTGAAAATCACAATCAACTATTTGTACATAGTTGAATGCCAAAATTCATCAAGGAGGAGGAAGATGAAATCTTAAGGAATTTCATCTGATAAAGGTGATAAAGGAAAGAAGACCAAATTTCCTTTGTGCAAAAAGTGTGGAAAGGGGCATCAAGGAGAATGTCACAAAGGAACCAAGATATGTTTTAATTGTGGGAAGGTGGGGCATAAAATAGCCAATTGCTATAAAAAATGGATAATGTGATGAATGGAGATAAGGTTATATCTAATGAACCTTATATTTTTCATTGTCTTGAATGTGGAGAAGTTGGACATTATCCAAGAAAATGCTCCTTGGAAGGGATGAGAAGCATGATGAGAATCAACAATCTCCAAGGACAAGGGGACAATGCAAGTCCAATGTTGAGATAGATCATGATGACTGAAGTACATGTAGCCTCTTTTAAATTATTATGTATGTCATGCTATATTTTAGTTCATGCCCTATGATCATGTCTTAAATGTTTTATAGGAATATCTAGTTGCTAATTAAAATGATTTTATATCATTTGGGGAAAACTTCTATGATTATGTATCACATGTTGATGTTTGTGAAACTGTTCATCTTTGAAATAATATAAGTCTCCCTTTAGTGGAATTTGATGCAATTCTGAGCAAGGATTGAATTTATAGAGCCAACATAAATAGCTTCAAAGAAACGCTTAGTCTATGTACTAATGAAAAATTATAAAGTGATAGCTTATACCTTGCGATAGTTGAAAATCCACGAGCAAAACTTTCCCACCCATGATCTGGAGTTAGCAGTTGTGATCTTTGCATTGAAAATCTAGCGGCATTATCTCTGTGGGGAAAAATGTGAGATATATACCGATCACAAGGGTCTCAAATATATATTCACATAGAAAGAGCTTAATATGATCCAGCGTAGATGGTTAGAGCTCATCAAGGATTATGACTGCTCAATCCACTACCATCCTGGGAAGGCAAATAAGGTGGAGGATGCTCTAAGTAGAAAGGATCATGCATCCTTATCAATGATGATAGTTGAAAAGGATCTAATCTTCTTAGATTTGTTGAGGATAGACATGGGAATCATTAAGGGAGGAACATCATCAATCCTTTCTCAAATTATTTCTCAACCATCCCTTGTGGAGAAAATAAACGATGATCAAAGAGAAGATGTGGAGATTCAAAAGAGGGTGGAAGCTGTTAGAAATGGGAAATCCTCAGAGTTCAAGATTGATAAAGGAGTTATAAGATTTGGGTCATGACTATGTGTACCATTTGATTCATGGATAAAGAAGGAGATTCTAAATGATGCACATAGCTCAACCTTCTATTTTCACCCAAGGAGAAAAAATATGTATCATGATCTTCAAGAACACTATTAGGACAATATAAAGAGGGAGATTGCAGAATATACATCAAGATGTCTGGTATGTCAAAAAGTGAAGGCTGAGAGGCAAAAGTCTAAGGGGATGATGTAATCACTATCCATACCAACATGGAAGTGGGAGAACATTATCATGGACTTTGTCACTGGACTTCCAAGGACATCTAGAAGGAACAATGCTATATGGGTTATTGTGGACCATCTTACAAAGATATCTCACTTCATCGCAATTCGAGAGGACTTATCACTATATCTACTTGCACGGTTGTACATCAATAATGCTGTAAGGCTGCATGGAGTACCACTATCCATTGTATCTGATCGGGATTCAAACTTTACCTCGAAGTTCTGGAAAAGTCCCCAACATGATCTAAACACTAAGTTGAACTTTAGCATGGCCTATCATCCTCAAATTGATGTCCAGTCTGAGTGAACTATTCAAAAAATGGAGGAAATTTTTAGAGCATGTTATATGGACTTTAAAGAAGGATGGGACCAACATCTTCCTCTGGTCGAATTCTCTTAAAATAAATAGTTTTCATTTGAGCATCCGAATGGCACCATATGAAGCCCTTTATGGGAAAAGGTGAAAAACACTGACATGTTGGGATGAAGTCGGTGAGCATAAGCTGCTATGACCTAAAATGGTTGGAGAAATGGTGGAGAAGGTGAAAACCATTCGGCAACATATCAAGGCAGCCCAAAGTCGACAGAAGATTTATGCAGATAACCATCGATGAGACCTTGAGTTAAAAGTTGAAGGCATGGTATTTCAACGCATATCTCCGTGGAAGAAGGTCATGAGGTTTGGGAAGAAAGGGAATTTAAGTCACAGGTACATCGGCCCCTTCAAGATCCTTGATCGAGTTAGAGTTGTGGCCTATCGACTGGAACTTCCACCTACCATGTCAAAAGTACATGATGTCTTCCATGTATCCCTATTGAGAAAGTACATACCAGACCCCTCACATGTACTCAATCCAGAGGTGGTACCAATGGAGAATGATATTTCTTATAAGGAACAACCAGTAAAGATCTTAGATCGTAGAGACAAAGTTCTACGAAATAAGACAATGCACCTGGTCAAAGTGTTATAGAGAAAACAAAAGTTTGAAGAAGCAACATGGGAACTGGAGGAGGCGATGAGGCAAAGTTACCCTCACCTGTTTATGGCCTAGAATGTAAAATGAAATTTCAAGGGTGAAATTTCTTAAAGGGGGAAGAATGTAACAACCCAATGTTTTTAATGGAAATTACCCTCTTATAAATATTCCAAAAGATTACATAATAATGAATTACTAAGTGATAAGTGACCTTTAAACATAAGTTTTTCACTTATGTATTTGGAATTTTGAAAATCCGACATACACGGTTGTGTTCAAGATGTTTTTTGGAGTCTAAAAAAACAAAACTAGTTTTTGGTGGATAGTAACCTACCCTAATGAATAGTAACATACCCTTATGAATAGTGATATACCCTAATGAATAGTAACCTCACCTATGATAGTATAACAATAATATTCAAGTTGTAAGTACAATATACCTATGTTTTAGAATGAGTTAATTCATTTTGTAAATATGGTTTTTGATAATAAATTATGATTTTAATTAAATATTAAAATAATCATATTTAGAAAATTATTTTTGAAAAATGGACTTATTTTTTGGATTCTACACGTCGAAAATTTGTTAGGGTGAATTTTTGGGATTTTTCTAAAATACTGGAATTTTTTATGAATAGTAAAATATGGTAATTTACCGTATATATACATTATAAGCTAAATAGACTATTCCTAGAATCATGTATGATGTCACCACCCATGGTTCGAATTCAAAAGACACATTTACTATTATTGGTCATGGAATACTTACTATTCTTTGTCTTGTGAAGAAATAATAAATTAAGGATTATAATATCATGAAATCCCTCCTCTCCTCCACTATAAAAACCCCCCTTTCACTCCCTCTTCTCTCCACTCCTCTCAAGCTCCAATCCTTCTCTAAATCCTGCTCAAATCTATCCCCAAGGTCCTCCCCCACGTCCAAAAGCTCTCATCCTCCTCAAAATACAAAAACCTCTCCCCTTAAGAGGTTTTCAAAGGAGGAAGTCTCAAGAGGTAAATTCCTCTTCCCAAATTCCTTCTTTTCTTTTAAGTTATTTTATTTTTTATTTTCTTTTCTCACCTCCCTTCACCATAATAGTATGATAAATCTATTAACATAAATTTACTGTAATTTTTTCATACTAATGGTATATTTATTTATCTTCTCTCATTCCCTACTCTTTTATTTGAAAGAAATGAAAGCACCGTTAAAGATGTGCTAATTTAGCACATTCAAGGACAACGGTTTATCAATTTCTTTTATCATCTTTGTTTTTGGACATGAAACCATTTATGTTATGGCTGAACCAGATTATTATATATTTTATATATCCTATTTATGGTTCTGTAATCCTTATACACTCATGATATCAAATAATAATACAAAACAAGTTAATTTTGGGTAAAATCGCTAAAATTAATTCAAGCATTTATCATTAATGTCTTATGTCATGGTTCTATTTAACTCCAATTAACCAAAAGAATTTTTTAACCATGTAACCTTATATATGTTCACTAATTCTAGATAAAATCAATTTAGGATGACCACTTTCATCTTATATTTTATCCGAACCTAAATACAATTGAATTGGTCATTAAAACCCAAGGAAACAAACAGACCCAAACCATGAAATTGAACCTTATAACTAATCAAAAAGGATTTTAATGAACTAAAAAGTGTCATAATAAATAAATTACATATAAAAGAGTTTCTGGAATTTTTAATTAATAATTCTAATTTGTTTATTCAGTTCATTAATAACAAGTGGAGAACAGCACCGGATTTAAGGAAAGGGATCCTCCCCTTTTCACTCTTAATCAAGATTGTTCTCTATGCTATGTTTTTTTTGTGTAATTTCAAGTTATGGGGTATGTTTATAAACCTTAACCATACTTACTTAATTTTTTATAAGTGATGAGAAACCCCTTCTCTCTCTCATTAAGTCCTCTTAGGCGCACCCGACACAATGCCGGTAAAATCGTAATGAATTCTACCCAAACCTTCTTCGTTATTTTGGGTTTCCTTATCTTTATTTCAAAATGGTGTTATCATATCTATTTATGTGAATATTATGAATTCTGTATAGTTTTAAAATATTATAATATCAAGACCCTTTCATCACTTTCTTTCAGGTATATACATGTTTTTGAAAGATTCCCTCCTTAGAACTTTCCGATAAGCAAACCTGTTTTAAGGGGACTTCCCAAATTTTTAACCAAATTTCAAGTGCACTCTATCCTATGTTTTAAAATACCATTGTATTTATAAAATCATTATTTTTATTATGAAAACTTTCTTGGTTCAATTCTGGTTTTATATAAAAGAATTTCCTCTTTTCTATTTGAAAAGCTCTAGAGTGTTTTCCTTAAAACCGCACAAAAATGTTTTAATACTAATGTTTATAAAATACATTTTTTATATGCTGTAACTTATATTCCACACCACTTACCATGTTATATGCCTATTTTACCCTATGAATGTCTATATATGTTATAATCCCTTCCTTTCATGGACACTTTCATGATACGCCCATTGGATATGTTTTATGTCATGATTGTGGTACCCAATTCTTTCCATGGGTACCCTTATGTTTATGTATGGTTGATTATGTATGATTATTTATGTGGAAAGATTATTTATTTGGAAATAATATTCATGAATATATTGAGATGGGTGCGCCCAGATAGCGATCCAATGCATTGGGTAAGGTTAAGTCTCATGAGATGCGATGTGAAACGGGATTGGCGGTTAGCCTTGACCCGCATAGAAATGGGAAACGGGATTGGCGGTTAGCCTTGACCCATACTGAAATGGGAAACGGGATTGGCAGTTAGCCTTGACACATACTAAAGAAATTTTTTATGATTCTTCCACATTTATATGATTCCATGTTTGTATGATCTCATGCTTATATTAAATGATTTTATATGTCTCATGCTTTGGATATCATTATGTCATGCCTTATAACTTATGTGCTTGAGATGTATCCTTATGTTCATTCCCTTACTGGGATTTTTAGCTCATCCCTTTGTTCATGTGTTCCCTAGGGTACCCTATGCAGATGTAAGAGCTCAAAGGAAGTTAGAATCTCTTTATGGAGATTAAATAAAGAAGTTTTTTTGCCCCACGTTTTATGTTATATGTACCTAGTCTTCCAAGACACTAGACTTAATGATCCTTGGATTTTACTCTGATGATTAATTATGATTAAAATCATGAAATGTTATATGTAAAAGGATCGGGTCACTATACAAAGCCCAAACCAGTGGCCCAAGGTGAATAGTTCTGGCTACTACAGTGTCGAACAGTACCTACTACAGTACCCTCCCAGTGCTACTACCGTACTGCTAAAGTACCTAGAATTATGCCCCCGGTTGGTTTTGAACCTCGGTCTTGTGGATGCACTTATAGAGACCTCACCAACTTGGCTGAGTCTCATGTGCAAACCTATGTAATCCATGCTTGGTGTATGAAACAAGGATCATTTTTAGGCCTTCCACATCTAATGAGAGTGTAAAACCGTGGTAAGGAAATGTTAGGTGGGTAAAAAATAGACGAAACAACATTCCTACTTTAGGTGCACAAATGTGCGGAGTTAAAACACTGGGGGTGTCGAGGATCCATAAAATAGAAAGGGGCATTAAACATGTGATTCACAGCATTCGATATTTGGGCCACATTGGAAGCGGCATGATGATAGAGGATAACTGTCAACCGTGTTCAAAACACATCATCCATTTCACGTTAGCCTAGAATGGGAAGGAACAAATGAGGGTCAATCGCTGACCATATTTGAGACATAGAACTTGTATCAAATTGTTGTTCAAAATCCTTTAGGTCATTGGCCGAGGATAGAAGGAGAGCACTGATACCTAGAATCCATACCATCAGGGGTCCCTTCGAATGTGAAAGATAATGAAAACCCAAATAAAGTAATGTCTAAATAGTGAACATTACGCGTGTAGTTGAAGTGTCATGAAAGACGAGTGAAAGGAGTGGTAATATTAAATAAAGTATATGACATAGTTATTATAAACCTGAAATGAATGAGGACCAAATATTTCTACACCACACCATGTACTTTTGGGAGAACCTAGTCCAAAAGGGGTTTCAAAGGTGAAAGTGGTTGTGACTAGACCACAGACAGGAAGTCTAGAAGTCACTACATATCCCATAAGAATGGGAATCAATCCACACGTTGTTCTTGAAGGTGTTATGGCAAGTGAAAAATACCTAAAGGGAGTTATGTACTCCTTTAAAGTGGAATATCACAATTGTTATGCAGTTTAATTTCGTGTGAACATAGATGGTAAGAATCTTAGTTTAAGGTTAGAGCTTGGATCGTAAGGTGCCCGGTTTAATGTCATGTGCATGGGACATGCCCGTGCAGCTTTTTGTTATGTGGTAAGGACAAAAAAATGGATAAATCTTGAGAGAGGTATGTGTATTGTCTACTGAAAACTTGATGTGAATTAGGCCATAAGTCCACACCACGCCATATACTTTCAAGGAATGTCATTCCGAAATGGCACAAGATGGTTCATGGTGATACGACTGGACCAAAAAAAAAAGTCTAGTCGCCACTATGTATCCCATAAAAATGGGAATCAAGCCACACATAGTTCTTGAAGGTGGTATGGCAAGTGGCCAATATCGCAAAGGGAAATTTTCTTATCGAGTGAAGACATCGTATGGCTGGGTAATTTAACATTACATAGCCTAGATGCAAAAGGCATAGTTTAGCATCATATGATAAGGATGTAAGGGATCTTATTTTGTGGTCATAGAGATCATTCCATAGGTTGATACTTCTAAGGTGGAAATATGTAATGTAGTTCTATAAAGAAATCCTAACAGGAATGAGGACATATAATTCCACACTGCATCACAAATTTCCAAGAGAACACACACACAGTTTAGATTCATGGTTCCTAGACTTGGGTGTCTAGTTTAAAACATGAACTCCTAGTTTAAGGTTATAGGGTTTGGACCAAAATAAGTGGTGTTCTTCCATGTAGGCACAAACCTTACCCATATCCCTTATCCCGCATGATCTATTCTCGGTGTGGGAAACAAGGGTGGATAATATCTCTACAAAACATGGAATACTCAGTAGGGGAGACGGTGTGGAGTTCAAGATGACCCCACGACGCTAATTTTTCCTCTTAATATGCAAAGGTTCGCTAAGGGATAACATCAAGGGTGTAGAAATTCCACTTTAACATGATTTATTGGAAAGATATGTGAATAAAAAAACTAATATTTAGGGCATAATGGAGGTGGCATAATGATGGAGGATAACTATTGGCCATGTTTGAAACATAGCATCCATATCATGTGACCTGAAACGGGAACTAACATTTGAGGGTCGGTCGTTGACCACATTTGAAATTTGTAACATGTCTCATAATTTTGTTCAAAATCCTTTGGAACATTGGCCCAAGGTGGTAGGTGAGCCATAAGTCCAGGCATTTTTACCATTCAGGGGTCCTTTAATATATGAAAGATGATGGAAACCCAAATACAGGGAGACATGAAGCATCGAAATGGATGAAATCATGTCCATGAAGAATCCAACTATCTAGGTCCTAAACAATAGTGCATCTGAGCACATTGATGAGGCATAATAGAGGTCAAGAAGTCCAAACAAGAAGGATGGAAATGGGTTAATGAACCCATGTCTAGATCCGAAGATGAGATTTCTGGGCATTCCTACGTATCTCATAAGGATGGGAATCAAGCCATACGTATTTCTTGAAACTCCATACAATTTAATGTCATGTGGTAAGGATGAAAGGGGTAGAGGTTTCTCAAGAGAGTAACATGTATGGAATGGTAGAATAAACCGATGTGAATGACAACCAAATAAGTCCACATAACACACCATTCAAAATCTTAGGAGAGAACCCAGGCTAGGGGGAGAAGGAATAGAAGCACCTGAGGCTGGACCCGAGGACGAAATGTCTGGGAGTTCCTAAAAATCCCACAAAGATAAGGAATTAAGAAACGCATGGTTATTGAAATTCATGGTAGGATACCAATGCCAGGGGTAATAATGTCGTGCAGTTTTAGACCATGCACCAAAAGAAGGGGCATTTGATGGATCTTTTTTGTTCTTTAATGTGGGTGTGTGTTCTTTTTTGTAATGACAAACCCAAACATGATGTCCCCTCAAGTGATGACACCACAATGCGGTGCCATTTTTCTTCATGTGGCAAAGAAAATAGTGTCACAATTTAAGGTCATATGATAGGACCAACCCATGTACTTTAATGTTGTGCATCAAAGACACAATAGTTTAAAGTCTTGTGGGATGATACAACATAGTTTAACTTCACATTGTTTGGACGTATATGGAAGAACAGGTTCTAAAGGGAATGTTCATTGCGTGAAAAATCATACCCGATGTGAACGAGGACAAAATACCACACCACATCATGTGCAGTCCCAGGGGGGACATCAGGACAAGGGGCCATAAAAGATCAAGGGACCTGGGGCTAAGCCAAAAGGAAAAATTTCTGGGCATTCTTATGTATCCCATAAGAATGGTAATCAAGCCATACATAGTTCATGAAATTTCATGCAGTTTAACATCATGTGGTAAGGATGCAAGGAAAAGGGGATGGAGAGATCTCGAGAGAGGTATACAACATGGCTATTACAAACCCGAAGTGAATGAGGAAATAATTCCACACCATACCACATACTCTTGGGATAACTTAGGCCAAGAGGACAGAAGGAAGAAGAGGTTTCTAAAAATCAGGGCTGGACCCAAGAACAAAATGTTCGTGAACTCCTACATATCCTATGAGGATGGGAATCAAGCCACACATAGTTTTGAAGTTCCATCATTCAAAAAATATGTATAAAGGAGGAGTTTCTTAAGAGGATGTGTGGAATGGAAAAAATATCCTGATGTGAATGAGGATATAGAGTTCATACCACACCACACAATCCTAAGAGAGAATTTGGTCCAAGATGTTGGAACGGTCAAGGGACCTGCGTCTAGGCCATGGATGAAAGGTTTGGATGTTCCTATGTATACCATAAGGATGTTAATCAATCCATATGTATTTCTGAAGATGTTGTGTAGTTTAACATCATGCGACAAGGATGTGGAAAGATCTTATTTTAAGGTCGTAGAGATCAGATTATAGATGCCTAGTTTAATGTTGTGTGCGTGGGACAAAAGGGTCCAAAATAGGTGAACCATCATGACCATAGATGGGTAACAAACAATTGATCATTGACCACTGACCATATTCGCAACATGGGACTTGTGTCAAATTTTCTCTCAAGATCCTCCAGGTTGTTGGCCCAAAAATGGTAGGTGAACCAAATTGGCATGAGACCAGGCCATTAAGGGGGTCCTTTCAGATGTGAAAGATGATGGAGATCCAAATGATGGGATGCATGAAGGGTGGTACCCATGAATTTTAACGTATTGTGGTAAGTATGAGGGAGATCTTATTTTAAGGTCTTAGATCTCAGACCATGAGGTGTATTCACCGTTCATAGTTTATCATCATGCGAGATGAAATGGATCTTAGTTTAGGGTTGTAGATATCATACCATTTACATTTTAACATCTTGTAGGACAAGGATGACTAGTTTAACATCCTCCAGGATAGCGATAGGTAGCTTAACATCTTGGAGGACGAAGATTACCTTATGTGAAGTATTGTTTAAGGAATTTGGCATTGGTGGGAGGAGTAATATGTTCACCATCCATAGTATCCATAGAGTATGCACTATTGTGGTAAACCTTGTGAATAACATAAGGTCCCTCCCATTTGGGCTCCAACTTTGGTGGATTCCTTTCAGGTATCATTGGAATTCTCAGAGCCAATATTGCATCACATTTTAAGAAAGAGTAGAGGAAAAATTTCTTATTAAAAGCTTTGTAAATATTGTTCTGATGCCTCTCCATATTGTTCAAGGCACGAATCCTATTCTCATAAAGCACTTATAGTTCATACAGATGGATTTTGGATACTTTATCAGGTGCCTGATGATCGTAGACGACTATGCATTGTTAGGGTAGCTGAATCTTGATTGGTCGGACTACCTATGTTCCATATGCCAAAGAATATAGAGTCACCTGGGTGGAATTACAAGTCGTCATTCGGTAATCCCAGAGAGAATTGGGTATTTTTTTGGTCAACTCTTCTTGTTCTGACCAACCATCTTTTGCAAGATGTTATAGAGGGTTTTTTTGAACGCCTCGATCTTCCCATTTTCTTGCACATGATAGTGAGAGGTGTGATTAGAATGGATGTTATTCTTGGCATAAAATTTCTTCAGCTCGGCTACTTGGAAGTTGGTGTTTTTATTGGTGGCATGAGTTAATCCTAATTAGTGGATGATATTGGAGATCAAAAAGTAAAATATGGAATGGGCCTTAACTTCCTTGAGCAGAATTGCCTCTGCCCACTGGGAAAAGAAATCCATAGTAATCAGGATGAACCGGCACTGGTGAGATTTTTCCAGTGGATATGGTTCCATGACATCGAGTCCTCATACCGAAAAGGGCCAAGAATACTTGGTAGTATGGAGAGGATCTAGCAACTGATGCACAAAATTGGCATGGATTTGGCATGCATAAAACCTCTTGGAAAATTTTATGCATTCACAAATCCTGGTGGGCCAAAAGTATCCCAATATTTGGATCTGATGAGAAAGTTTTGGCCCTTCCTGATGAGTCTCTTAGGAACCAGAATAATATTCCTACATGACCTGAGAAATCTCACCTACTTGAATGAAAAAGAGAATAATCCCATCAAACCTTCATCTGTAGTAGATCTTCTTAATACTGGGCCCACTTTGGAGGATAAATTGAACTACGTGCCACCAGATTCACTCATGTTTGTCTCAGGCTGTTGAGAAATTATCATGATAGAGATACTCAATAAAGGGAGTCTTCTAGTTAGTAATCCCCTCCAATATTGCGGCAGGGGGACTTGGGGGTCCTGGTGTGGAGGTATTAGTGGTAATGTGGCTTACCAGTTGGCTATCATCATCATCTGGAGTGATGGGAGCGATGACTCTTTGATGTGCCACATGAATAACCAAATCATCCTAGTCAGGCTCTAAAAGAGATGTGGAGAGGTTGGATAGGGCAGAGTCTCGACCATTCTATGATCTAGGTACATGAGTAACTTCTAGCCGAGAAGGGAACTAGGCCATCAGCTAGCGAGTGTGCTCTAATAGAGGTACAAACTCCAGCTTCCTAACTACATAGTCATTGTTGATCTACTTGATGAACATTTCAGAGTTCCCCTTCACATGTAGGTGGGGAATTTTGATCTCGAGGGATAGATCAAGATAGGTAATTAGATCCTGCTACTCCACCTTGTTATTGGTACAACATTCTGACAATAGGAATGAATAGGGTAGGACAAATTTTGTAGGCGTGATGAAGATGATACCCAAGCCTACTCTGTTGAGACTGGGATCATTGATTCTCTTGTTGGTAGGACTTCAGGAAGTGCCATCAAAGTGCATTTTCCAACACTGAATGTCTTGATCCACTGAAAGGATTGCCTCGTCTAGAAATTCAAGATCCCAATACTACTCTACAGGGGATGGATGGGTGGTAATAAATTTTTCCAATTCTTATCCCTTGATTGCCATATAGAGAAAAACTTGATGTGGAACTATTGAAGGATCACTTCCCACTGAGCTAGACGTCCTATCTATAAGGGGCAGTTTAGAATGTACTTCAGCAGATCCACTCAAGACAGTAGCTATATCTCATAGTTCTATAAGTAATGTTGCAATTTCTGCACTGCGAATACTAGCACAAGTCATCTCTTCTCGATAGAGGAATATCTTGTCTCTATATCGAGGAGCATGCAGCTAAGATAGTATAAACTGTTCAGTGTTCCCTCATTTTTTCTGGGTGAGAGGGGTACTGAGTGACCATTCCAGAGAAATCAAATAGAGGACCAGCGACTTTCCAGAAATGGGTGGAATTAGAACTAGAGGTTGTAGCAGGTACTGCTTGATTTCCTAAAAAGAAGTCTTACACTCCTCATCCCACTAATAATTGATACCTTTTTTCATGATCTAGGAAAAGGTATTACACTTTCTATCTAGATATGTGATGAATCAATGTATGTAAGTAAGGTGGACTTGAAAGCCTCTGAGCTTCTGAATATTGCTCAGAGGATACATCTAACTGATGGCCTTGATCTTTTCCAGATCGATCTCAATGCCTTTGTATATAAAAAATAAGCAAAGAAACTTTCCAAAGGTGACCCCAAAGGTACACTTCAAGGGGTTCATCTTCAGATGGATGGAATGGAGGAATCCAGACACTTTCTCAATATCCTTGAGATAGTCCTGACGCTAGCAAGATTTAACCACCAGGTCATCCACATAGCATTCCACCAATGTCCTGAGGATCGGATTGAATATGCGGTGCATGGCATACTGATAGGTGGAACATGCATTATTTAGAACAAAAGGCATTAACAGGTAGCATAAAGTACCTTGAGGTTCCCTGAAGGTGGTAGAATCTTCATCCTCAGGGGCTATTTAGATTTGATTACATCTGAAATACCCATCAATGAAAGAGAGAGTCTCGAACCCAGTGGTGGAATCAATCAATAGTTATGTCGTATGAAATGGAAATTCATCCTTTAGACAGTGACGGTTGAGATTCCAGAAGTTGATGAAGACTCTAATCTGTCTGTTTTTCTTCCTAACAGGCACAATGTTAGCTAACCATATGGGTTACTGGGCCTCCTTGAAGAAGTTGTCTTTGATGAGATTATCAACCTCAACCTTGACCATGGCACCATGAGAAGGGTGCATCTTTTTGGGAGGTTGTATAAACCCGTGATGATTTTTTGGGAGACTGAGATGATGGATAGTGAAATGAGGATCTAGCCATGGAATCTCATCATAACTCCAGGAAAATACATCATGATGCTACCTTTGGAAATCCACGTATCGATGTTGATATTATGAAGACATAGAGACACTGATCAGTGTTGGTTTCAGATTTTTCTCAGTACCTAGGATCACATGTACCAATTAATCGGCCATAGTGGAGACACCCTCTTCGAATGTGGTAGGGGCGTCTTCCAAATACTCTTCTTCGTCCATGGAGAGAGGATCATCAGTAGGAGGAAACTACTCTAAGTCAATAGATCCTTATGGGAAACTAGTGCCATCCAGGAAGGTGGTGGAAACCTCCTCGGGGGACTCATGTGTTGCTGAAACCATGGGGACAAAATCTATTAACCCAATCCCATCTGACCTTTGACCCAAGGGGACAAGTTTGATAATATAAAATAAATAGTAGCACATCAGCTTGATTCAGTTTATCCCAGCCTGGTGAAATAGGAATGTATGATGTATCACTATTTCTATGGGGTGGACATCCCAATACCTTATAGGAGTAGGGGGCTCTGGGATCACATGAACCTGGTTTTTGTAGGAACATGAGGTGATCTCACGACATTCCTTAAACTTGGTAACATGCTTCCCCCTCATTCCAGAGACAACAAAGCATTGCCCCAAATCTATGGTTTTGGACTCTAATCAGTGAATCAGGAAAATGTAGGTGTTAACCAGGTCTATCCATAGGTCAATCATAGTCATAGTGTAAAGACCCGTAAAATTCAAGGGAATTTTTTTCTTAATTTTCTTTAGAATTTTACAAGAGCGCGGTTTCAGATGGCACCTGATTTCGAGGCCCGGAGTTCCCGGAATCAATTTCCGAAGTTTAGCTCGGGTACGTTCAGTGAACGAACGAGCGGGAATTCCTAACTTTTGATCCGGTGCTCGGAATTGAAATCCGAGGGCACCGATGAACTCGCAGCGCCGATTTTCGCTTAAAGAGACCTTTTCGGAAGTTGCGTTTGTTGCGGTTTGGAAGTTAGTTTTTGGGTTTTTAGTTTTAGTTAAATAAAATTTGTGAAGAACAAATTTTATTTTAACTAGATAAATCCTACCAAAGGGAGTTGGGAGTGGGACCCACATCCACTTAACCTCCCTTGGGAGGATTAAGTGTGGTGGGGCCCACACGAACCCCAACTCCTCAAATTCTCTCAAAACCTCCCCTTTAACCCATTTCAATTAATGTTGACAACTTGACTTAATTAATTGAAGAGGGTTAATTTAAATTTCAAACCTTTGAAATTCTAAGAGGAGGGTTGTGTAATAAAATAAGCTTAAGCTTATTTTATTTTGTTGGGTTGGTTTCCTTTGTTCTTGAGAGGATTTTGAGAGCTTCTCCTTCATCTTCAAGCTTTGACGAAGAACACTCAACTTGATGAAGAACGCTCAAGTTCCGACGAAGAACGCCGCTCCGCTCTTCTTCGTCTTCCGTGTCAACGAGAGGGAACGCCGCTTCCTCCTCGAATTCCCTTCGTCGGCATACGAAGATTCGCCAACGACGTATCACATCGGACGCACCTCTTCGTCATCGGATTTGACGAACGACGACCGCGATGCCCGACCTCCGCGACGTTGTCTTCCGCGGGACGTTGTCAAATCTTTGAACCTATACCCGAGGTAGGGGTTGTTAATTTATTGTTTAATTATTTCATTCTTGATCGTGGATCTATCATGTCTAACGTGAGGCAATTGAATATTTTAAGTTGTGTTATTATTTAACGTGAGGGGGGCCGGACCGCATGAACACGGCCGAACCCCCTCCATCGTTCATGTTGTTTTATCTTGCGGGTGGAAGCAAGGTGGCGTGGTGCCGTCGCACCACGCGGATAATTGTATGTTTATCTTGCGTGACACCGTCGCGCGCGCGCCATGGAAGAATCTTCAAGAACGCGACGCCGCCGCGCCGCATCAAGGGGAATCGAAGGCGCGGCGGAGGGGCGCAGTGCCGTCGCACCGCGCCGGACGACGAACACCGCGGCCGGTTCCGGGCCGCGGCGGAATGAGAAGACCGGTGGCTTGGCCGCCGGCGTCGGAAGCCGAAGAGGGGACCGGATTTTCCGGTCCCGTTGGAGAAAACCGGCCGGCCAGCTGGCCGGCCGGATGGTAATAAACCGGGGGAAATTAATCCCCCGACCAGTTCTAAAAACCCCCCTCATAAAGAGGGGGGCTGTTTCCATGAAGGGGGGGGGGGGGCAGCAGCCCCCCGGTTTTTCCTCAAGCCGGCCCCCACGTGGGGGCCGTTTATTTTGCAAAGGGCGCGGCATTTAGCTGCACCGCCAACCAAATCAAGCGGGGGGCTTTGCCCCCCCCCCCCCGCGTACAGCCTCCGTGCGGCGCCTGGCCGCCGCGCCGGACCGCGCCGCCACGCCTGTCCGCGCCGCCGGCCGGGCCGGGTCGGACCCGGTTCGGGTCGACCCGATTCGGGCCGACCCAGGGGGGGTCGGGCCGGGTCGCCCCGGACCCGGACCCCCCGTTTCGAAACGGTTTCGGTCTTTTGGCCATAACTTGAGCCACGGACCTCCGATCGACGAACCGTCTGCGGCAACGCGATCCTTGGATCGAGACGGTCGTTTCGGTATATCGCACTCAAGGTTTTTAATTACTTGAGTTCGGCCGGGTTGGTTTGTTCACGAAACCAACCGGGCCTTCGGAGCGGAAACGCTCATATCTTGAGCTACGGACGTCCGATTGACGTGTCGTCAGCCGCGTTGTGTTCCTCTTAGTGAGACGGATCTTTTGGAATACTCCGCCCGAGGTTTGGACGCAGGTGGAGTACGGTCGGGTTGGTTTTGCCTTAAAAACCAACCGGGCCCCGGGGACGAAAATGCCAATAACTCTCAGACCGGGCGTCCGATCGACGCGCCGTCTGTTGCGTTGAGTTCCTGTTGACGATACGGAACTTTTGGATACATCAACTCTGGACTTTGTGACAGTTGATGTATCAGCCTCTCGGCTCGTGGAGCGGACCCTCCGAACGAGCTTGCTGTGTGCGGGAACCCTAGTGCTGGCTGCGAATGTTACTGCGACTATTCTACTGCTGCTACTGCTACTACTGCTACTGTGACTGCGACGACGACAGTACAGAGATCCTGTGTGGATTCGACGACGACGACTACAGCACTCAGCGATCCTACGTGGATCAGTGCTACAGGTCCTGTGTGGGCTCGATCCTGTGTGGGTCTTGCGGTGTTTATCTACAGGTCCTGTGTGGGCCCGATCCTGTGTGGGTCTTTGCGGTGCTTATCTACAGGTCCTATGTGGGCCCGATCCTGTGTGGGTCTTTTGCGGGGGTTAGTTACCTATCGATCCTTCGTGGGTCCGACGACTTAGATGGATCAGAGGTCATCTTTATCATCCTTTGAAGAAGTATACCTGTGTGAGCTGAATCCTGTTGCTTTTCTGTGTGGATTGTGTTGTGCAATCCTGTGTGGATTACGTTTTGCTTTCCTGTGTGGAATACGTTTACTTTCCTGTGTGGACTGAGTTGTACTTGGGCTCGGAGGTAGGAGCGTATTTGAAATTGATGACTTAGGTATATTTATGGGCATATACCTAAGCAGTGTCGGTTGTTACTTCGTGATTGTTCCTTTCTTCGTGGTTTATCCTTTGTGGATTTGAGAGACCTTTAGGGGTCTCGGGGTCCCTACTGAGTAGCTTATACTCACCCCTACACGGGCTTTGCCCGCACTACGTTGTGTTGGTTGCAGATGACGGACAGCGTTGACCTTAGCTGAGGCTTGCAGAGCGGGTCGGTACCCGGAGGTGGACCACTGGGCGGGACGTTCTCGGAGCGGACGGCGGGACCCGTGGAGCAGTGGAGCTATCTGTACCCACCCTTCAGGTGGTATTTCCAGTGGACAGCTCGGTGTAGCGGCTTTTACTTTTCAGTTGCTGTTTTCCCTTTCGAGTTGTACTTTACTTTCAGTTTGGGTTTGTATACTGGCCCATTTACTTTTCCTCACTTTCAGTTGTACTCTGCTTTTGTTTAGTGTTTACTTTCTGCTTGCTTACTCTGTGGTGTTTGTTTACTTTACAAAGGCAATGCCTTCCCTTTTTACCGGGATTTACGCCTTGGTTCTAGTCGCCAGCCCCTGGCCTATGGAAGGCGGGCTTGGGGTAGTCA
The DNA here is from genome assembly GCA_963277665.1 of Viscum album. NCBI lineage: Eukaryota > Viridiplantae > Streptophyta > Magnoliopsida > Santalales > Viscaceae > Viscum > Viscum album. Next base: position 784,666,661 of record OY728156.1, on the reverse strand, counting down.
CGGCACGGACCCTGAGGGCGGGTCGTGACACATAGCATGCTCAAAATCATTATCCAAAACTTGTTTTTCCTTACTCTTGTAGTAGTCAGCATCTAGTTAGCGGGATTCACAAGAGGAAAATGGAGACACATCACCTTGGAGTACACCTAATCGACCATTAAGTGAGTACTTAAGGCATTATTTATATGAGGAAGGGGTCTCTGTATGCAAGTGGATCCATGGTCTACCCATCAACGCATTGTAAGAGGCGTCTTGTGAGACAACCATAAACTCGGTACTAGAAACTAGGCCACCAAACTGGGTCTTCAGAAGAATCCTACCAACTGGTGTCTACCCTATCCTTTCATAACCATGAATATTTAGGTTAGAGGGACTCAGATCTTTTTCAGAAAACTCCATCTTTCAAATGGTCTGAGTGGGGATAAGATTGATCCTAGATCTTGTGTTGAAAAGATAGCGATGGACCTCCATGCCATTGAAATAAACAGTGATGTACAATTGAAGGATATTCCCCTATATAAGAGAACCTTAATATTCTCTAGAGAAACAGATGATGGCCTGACATTCCTCATGCTCGACTATATCATCATGGAAGACTTTTGTGGCTTCTACTTCTATCTCAAACTGAAGGGGGCTTCTTAAAACCTCTGAAAGGGATTTATGCATATCTTATAATAAGAGGAGATCCTAGAGGATAGAGAACCTCATAGGAATTCTGGAAAGATTCTTGAGGACATCATATTTCTATGCTAGGAATACACTTATTTTGACAGAAGGTCGCTCTGTGGTAGAAGGTATGACGGGCATTGTTAGTTGAACCGGTGGATTCTGACTGGTGTTGGGAATGTCCTACTACTCACTAGACGAACTTCATAGATTGACTACTGAATGAGGGTCATATGAGTGAGTTTCATCTATGATAGAACATGAATGATCATAGCATGGTTATGGTGGCTCTACCTGATCAAGTAGAACAAATGGAAGTGGAGGCAGATCTAATAAAACGAGATGAAAAGGTTGTGCATGTTGAGCTCTGCATTAGGCCTATTGTTTGGCCTCAGTGGAATGCATGGATTGGATATAAGCACTAAACAATGCATTCTAGTGATTCACATACCCACGGCTTCGTTGATGTTGGCATCGACTAGGGATGTTGGGAGGGTTGGTCTGGTGTTCTTCGTCATCGGGAACCATGTAAGGGTTTACCAACTCCACGGTATTGACCGAAGTGTACCCTTGGTCATAACTTGAGGAATCATCCATTATTGGGTGGATTCTGGGGGGAATCCCGATATCTTGGGGTATTAAGTCATTGAGATTATTTTACGGATCTGGCATAGACATAGGCTTTGTCTTCCCTTGCATCGCTGGTACTTTCTCTCTTGAGAGGGCAACGACTGAGATGTTGATGCAGAGGTAGTATTCGAAGGTAGTGCAGAAGCTTTTAAAGGAATGGTTTGATTAAAATGTACACATATGATACAATAGTAATAGGTGATCACCTTCTAAGCCATCCATTTTTCATATTTTTGAGACCCACGTTTAGAAACCTGCTGTCATTCAACCTCGCTATCAATATTGGGTTTTGTAGACACACATGCAACATATTCCAGGGATGGGCCTAATTTGACTATAGTTTTAATGAATTGGTCATGAAGATAGTATTTAAACACATATCACTGCTTGAGGGTGTTCCCAAGTAATCGGCTATAGGGGAAATAGTTGGGACGATCAATGAATTCTGCCTCTTTCGGCCTCTTGCATTCCAACAACCGTAGGATTCCCTAATCCAAGGCCCTTTAGAAATAGCTGGGGACCTTTGCCTCATTAAATAAGTATGTATAATTATTTCTATCTGGGAAGGGGGATTTGGGATCCTTGCCTTGATGAGGTACTAGAGGAGCATGATGAGGAGGAGGGACCTAATTGTCTTGCCTGAGCAGTGGGGGCACATTATGCGGCGGTGCCTACCGATTCTAAGGCGGGTGATTCTGGGATGGGGTATGAGCCAAAGGTGGTGGCCCTTGGAGAGGCTATTGAGATGGTTTCATTAGTAATAACTTCAAACTTCTATGGGCCTCTACCTGTGAAACAACATCGGTCTTATCCTTGGTGGCTCTTCTTATGGGAACTACAGGAGGAAACGGACGTGCCTATTTGGCTTGCTGTAAGGCTTCCTCTAGATGATTGACTTTGTCAGAGAAATCCCGAAATCCCCCCGAGTAGTTCTGAGTGATGAGAGAAGGGACCAATTCAGTCTTGACATTCCCCACACACATTATTAGCAGTTGTTCCTAATTCATAAGCATATCAAGTGAATAGGTGATACCCTTCCACCTAATGACAAAATCTGCGACTCGCTCATCAGGCCTCTGCTTGAATTTAAAGAGGTCAGAAATGCTTGTATTCTGGGTGGTGGAACTGAACTGGTAAAGAAACTTTCTATTTATATCTTCCCAATAAACTATGAATCCAATGGGAAACTGGTGGTACCAGACAAATAAGGTCCCTTCCAATGTTTGAACAAAACATTGGAGTTTGGAGGCCTCCTACAATGCTGGAGTTCCCAACATGGGTCCACATCATGAAATGAAGTGGTCCAGATGTTGCATTGGGTCACATGTCCCATTAAAATGGGAGAAGGTAGGATTTCCAAAACTTGGGGGTGCTATCATATCATCCATCCATGCTGGATACGGCTTGCCGTTAGGCGGGATCGCCACTTGTTGGGCTTCCAAATCCTCGAGGCGGGAGATGAGAGCAACCATTGGATCATCTTGGTAGGGATTCTTATCTTGACAAGGATCTCTGACCACCAGTGTGTTGGTAAGTTATTCAACATGGTATGTAGGCCCAACATCTTGTGTACTAGCTAGTGGGATGACTTGCGAGGCTACCGGGGGAACGACTAGTGGAGTGGCTGGGGGAACCTGAGCTGGGTCCCAAGGAGGGTTATCATGCAACTCGGGTGGATTCGGTGATGCATATCACACTCTCTTTACATAAAAGTTGTCCTCTAATCTATCTATATGGGTTGGATAGTCAAGGTCACCAGGAAGAAACTCTCCAGGGGAAGGTTGTACCTGCCCATGTCACCCCAGTCGAGGATTAATGTAATCTAGTCGTTGTTCTATACCACATTCAGCGAGAAGGTCATCGACCATATTTTTATGTTTCATGCGTTCTTGATGCAAAACATCCTTTTCAGGGTCATCTTACATCTTTTTAACTAAATGAGATGGGTTAGAGGGTTTGACAGTCCCCGTTTTCTCTTTACACTTATGGGGTCTTGACCGAAGGACAATGACTTGGAAGGTGCAAGAAGGCCCAATAAATTTCTCTACTGGCAAGTAACCCTGTCCAAAGGATCAAACATGTGTGGCACCACCCTAGGGGGGAAGTTATCTTCAATTATTACTAGCTTTTTATCATCCTATAATAGCTCGTCCATGTTAACTGTGACTGTTCCTAGAGGCATATCCTCAATATCACCTAGAAATTTGGGCTGGCACCAGATAGGACTAAAATTAAGAGTATCATACTACCCCAACCATGGATCTGGACATGGGGGAATCCTTGTCAATTACTCTGTAGATAAATGTAAATCTCTAGACACATTGTTGTTGGAGGGTCCGATGATGATCAGGTGACTAAGGGAACAAAGCCATGGGGAGTGCAGCCAAGTCGACCATGCAGCATTAATTTCCAATGTCGTCGAAGTATTCTTGACTCTTGGGGTATGCTACCCATTGATTATGGAGATAGAAGTGCATTGACTAGATAGTTTGGTAGAAGCACATGACCTCCTCCTAGGTGAGAGATTTTTAAATATTGAAACCTTCTCTTTCAATGGGATAGAACATCTCAAGGAGATGATATGCGGTGAGTAGGTTCCACAAACATCTCAACACAGACTTGTAATCCGGCCCTTGGTTTCCCCATTCATTGACTGGGGGAAGTTGAGGGACCGATAACAGTACTGAAACAGATCATTATGATGGTGTACTAGTCAGTGGAGAATACAGTGTGTGATCTGACAAATTGCCACATCCTGGGTTGTCTCTCGTTGAGGTAGAGAATGATCTTGGTGATGATAGTGAGGATTGAATAACAAGATCCCAAATATTGGCCATATCCTCCTCCTCATATATGTATCTGTGGAGGGATTTGGGAATTCAGTGGACCTCACTTTCTGGGATAATGAGGCTGATACGATGACTCCCTACCCCAGACCCTAACATAGATGATCGGGGTGAGGGTTCCATTATCGAGTCACACTCTTCTTCAAAGTCCAAAAAGCAGACGGGTTTGATTTCAACATGAAGTTTCTAGGATTCTTCCTTTGGCAGCAGTGATATTCCCTCCTACCCCGGGGTGGTTCTTCAGGACAGGGTTGATTTTTGACATGGAGAGGTCCTCCATGTATCACTACAACATTAATATACTTTTGTAGAGGATTTTTAGTGGCATTTTTTAATAAACCACCACTAAACGTTTTTTTTTCAATCCCAACACTTCCCCCCCCCCCCGACCCCCACGAGACCACCCTTCTCCCCCCAACCCACATGAGACCCACCCCCCCCCCCCCGGCAACCCCAAAATCCCTAGCCCCTCACCACTTCACCGCCTCGCCGACATTCTGGTAGGTTGGAGGTGCGGTTTAATATTCTTTATTACATTTTTTGAATCATACTTATGGTGTAAATTTTATGAGTTATCACCTAAAATATAGATGGACATGACTATTATTCTCTTATATATTAGTATTTTGGAATGAATACAGCCTATTTTCAATTATCATAATTCCTAAAGCTAATTTTATATCATTGTGTGTATTGGTATTTTGGGAAAATTTGTTACATTCATGATTGTTTTGTAATGAGGAACTTTTTATGAGTGCATATATGTTAATTGATGATTTTTGGGATCTGAATATGGATTCTTTCTATTTATTATTTATTATATTCTTCTTGGTTACATGAAACTATTTATTATTTTTGGTTCCCCTAATTTTTTGTTGGATTTATAATGTTTTGGTGCCCCATTACTATGCATACATGATTCAAGTATGTCATTGGTATTTTTAAAACATTTTAGATAACAAATAAATATCAATTTTTTCTGAAAATAGGTGCAATCTATCCATTATTGAATTTTGACTTAGATTAATTAACTATTTTCCAAGAAATATAATACTATCATTTACATTTATATTCTATGAAATAAATATACCTTCTAATATCCACTTCACTATTATTCCAAGAAAAATGAATTTTATTAATTGTTTATTTTAGCTAACTCTTCATTGATTTCTTAAATTATAAAAGTATTAAATTCTAAAGTATTATTAATACCAATTCATTGACATAAATACAAGAAAAACATATACCAAATTTTTTGTTTCATGTGATAAGGGGAATTCTTGAAACCTTGTTCCATTATATTAGTGGAAATATATGTGTACCAAGAAGAAAGTACCATTTCTAACCTTATAATTATTTTTTATTAATTTAATTTTTTTACCCATTTATAGTATAACTAAGTTGATTATTTATAGAGAGTTATTATTTAAAACTAATTTAATATTTAATAGATAAAATTTCCATTGGATGTTAGTTTCAAGTAGTATGATCTTTCAGATGGTATCTATTATAAAAAATTATTAAAATACCTCAAGATAATATTTGAAGCATGATTTAATGAGATATAAAATCATAAAATGTTTCATGTTTTGAAATGAAATGATTTTAAAGTAAAGGAATGAGTTTTTGATAAAAACAGTTTGATATTGGTTTAGGAAATTAAATGCATGTTTTGAAACTTTAACTTGGGGACTATTTACTTGATTGATTGAATTATTGATTGTATTGAATGATATCCCAAATTATGACTAATTTCCTTGAAGCACATGGGATTAAAGGTAGATAGGAGAAAGAATATTCATGCTAGGTAAATTGATATCTTACATCGACTTGATGATAAAAATGAAACAAAACTACTTGAGGGAAGGTAGTTCATTCTTTGGGGTGTTATCATATTCCCCCTAATCTTGTGGATCTTAGGAGTGTGTGTACACCTAGAGGCATATTTCACTGATATTTTGTGAATCCTTGTGATTGGTACTAACCCTAGATGTTATCACCACGGTTTTATTATTGAAAATGATGTAAAATGATTTATACATGACAATTATTGATTTAAATGATTTAATCATGTCTGTTTTGATAGAAATTATTATTCATTCTTACTTTGATGTAGATTCATATGTCTCCCTAATTTTATGGAAATTCACTTTGAAATAATTTTTAACTTAGACATTGAAATGTTTTATCAAACATGTTTTTATTCAAATTGAAAAAATATTTCCATGCTAAATTTTATTTAAAAATGATAAAATTTGGTTTATTTGTTATATATTGATTATGAAATGCTTGATGATATCTTACTGATATTTTTTATCACACCCTACATTTTACTTTAGTAATTTATAGATTTTATTATTCATGGTCCAAGAATATGGAAAGAACCACTCAGAGGTGGTTGATGTTCTTAATTTGAGCGACCTAGGGAGTTAGTAGTGACTGATGGAACATGCAATCCACTTTTTACATGGAGTTTCTAGGTTGTGATATTAATGGTTGAATTGATGAAACATACCATTTTTTAGACTTGTATCTATTTACTTGTTCTTTTATCCCTCATGGAGTATTTGTAATACCAACTATTTTTTCATTTTATATTCTCTAATTTTTCTTGATTATTTTAACTTATGGTGAAATCATTCCCTTTGGTTTGTTTTGATTCCTAGACACTAGTCACTAGCCTTTAGGGATTGGGAACACCCATTGGGATATGTCAAAACTAGATTATGGGCCACTTAGGTAGGTTATCTAGGTTGTTTTGTGACAAATTAGTATCAAAGGCATTCATACCTCTTCTTTGAAAATGCTATATAGTTTGGGTTGTCTTGGTAGACACGAGATAGTATTTTTGAGACTAAATAGATATATTATGAGAAATTTATTGGCCAAATATCATCTTAAAGTGGCTTAAGTTACCATAGGCTATTTGGAAAAGGTGTATTTGAGGATTTTTTTATCTAATCCTAGACTTTTTACAAATATTTAACATATTTATATATTTTTTTCAACTATTATATATGAATATCTTTCCCTATTTATTAATAGTTATGTGTTTTGATTGTTTTAATAATGTGTAGTCACATTGTGATATACATGGATAAAAGCTGGATCACATTACCGAGGAACACACCTCAGTATGTTAAGGGTTTGGTGGAGTTTTTAGATTTTTGAATTTCCAATAGATCCGTTGAAGGGAGAATAAGATATCCATGTCCTAAATGTAAATTTAGAAGACGGTTGAAGATAGATGAAGTTTATGAACATTTAATATTGAAGCAATTCCATATTCGATATTGGTGTTGGATTTGGCATGGAGAATAGAAATTTATAGAAAGGTTGAGCACTGATGTCAATCCACAGAATGAGATCCCAACTTCGTCGACAATGGGAAATGAAATGAAAAACCATATAAATGATGAATTTGGAACTGAAATACACTGCCATCAACATCAAAACATATCAGAACAACCAGATGAGGGTGCTACAAATAGCAACGTGACAAGTGATGTTTTTGAGACTTTAGTATAATGAGATAAAGATTGTAACATATCATTGTATCCTCCTCTTGATTATGTGGAGACTAATGTAAGAGAAAACTTCACTGAGGAAAATACGTTTCATGATTTAGTTGATGATGGAAATCAAGAGTTTTATAGTGGATGTTTGAAATATTCAAAACTTTCTTTTCTACTGAAGTTGTACCATATCAAATATCTATGTGGAATTACAAATAAGGTAATGTCCATGATATTGGAATTGTTGCGTGATGAATTTCCTGAATCAAACACCCCCGAGTCTTTTTATGATATGAAAAAAAAATTAACAAGCTTGGTTGGAATTATACAAAAATACATGTGTGTCACAATGATTGTATGCTTTATTGGTGAGAGGATTCAACTAGACAGGATTGAAAAAAATGTTCTTCTATATGGCATTCAATGGTTGATGTTGGAAGTATGAATCAATATACTACCATGAAGAAGAAAAAAAGAAACACACATGTCAAGTTTTTTCATTACTTTACTTTAAAGCATCGATTGAAAATATTATTCATGTCATTGAAAATCACCGAACACATGAAGTGGCATTCTGTAGATAATAACAATGATGGGTTAATGCGACATCCAAGAGATTCACAATCGTGGAAGACATTTGATTCATTACATCCATATTTCTCAGCTTATCCTGGGAATGATCGATTGAGATTGGCTTCCGATGGATTCAACTCATTTGGAACTTTGAATACCAATTATATCATTTGGCTAGTTATTTTGATCCCTTACAATCTGCCTCTATCGATGTGTATGCAACAAACATCTTTTATCATTTCAATGATTATTCCTAGAAAAAATGACTGGAAATGATATTGATATATACTTTCATCCTTTAATTGAATAATTATAGTAGTTATGGAGCAACGGTGTTGAGACATTTGATTCTTCTTCTAAAACAATGTTCAAAATGCATGATGCTTTAATGTGGACCAGTAGGGACTTTCCAGGGCTTGGGAATTTATCTAGTTGGAACACTTACATGGGTTTGTCTTTTCCTTTTTTAACTTTGATTTTGAGCTCAAACAACTACCTCATAGTAGAAAATGTTTCTTCTTATTCCATCAAATATTTCTCGATGCATCTCATAGATTCCGGCTGAACAGATCAAAATTTAATGGTTTCATTGATCATAGACCACCTCAAAAGTTTTTAGCTGGTTCTGAAATATTGACACAATTTGGAAAAGTTGAAACATAATTAGGGAAGGTTTATCATTTTAATGATAGCGGGAAATGGGTTCAAAGTGCATCGTCAAGTGAAATTAGAATGCAATAATGGAAGAAAAAAAGTATATTCTTAAAACTTCTGTATTGGGAATTTAATTTATTGCGGAATAATTTTGATGTGATGCATATTGAGAAGAATTTTTGTGACAATCTGATCTTCACATTTCTTAATGATCATGTAAAGTTATAGTATCATCTCAATACTCATAAATACTTACAAGTAATGAACATAAAATGTGATCTCTAGCCAGATGAAAATGAAAAGTGTGCTCTGATAATTTTTACAATGAAAAATAGGGATAAAGATACATTTCTTCAAATTTTAAAGCATGTGAAAGTATTTTATGGGTATTCAAGTAACATCTTGAGGTGTGTTAAATTAAATAATCGTAAGTTACATGGATTGAAAAGTCACAATTCACATATTGTGTTAAAGAAGTTACTACCATTGGCATTGCGTACATTATTACCTGAAAAAGTTACTACTGTTATACTCCAATTCTTCACATTTTTCAGACAACTATGTGAGAAATCTCTACATCCATTTGAGTTTGAAAACATTCAGGAGAGGTTTCTATTGACACTTTTTTCAATGGATATGATCTTTCCTCCATCGTTTTTTTCTGTCATGATGCATTTAACTGTACAATTGGTTGAGGAAGATAAATTAGGAGGCCCCGTTCATTATTGATGGATGTATCCAATTGAGAGGTACTTTATTTATATGTTTTTCAGTTAAGTAAACAATTTTTGGCATTTAATTAAATTCATAATTATGTTTGTTTATTTTATTTCACAGATATTTTGGGCATTTGAAATCATACGTGAGAAATAAATCTCAACCAGAAGGCTCTATTGCTGAAGGCTATTTCAAAGAGGAGTGTCTTACCTTTTGTTCTAGATACTTGGATAATATTAAGACAAGATTTAATAGATTTGGGTGTGTTGATTACACATCGAATCAATATAAAATACATGGTAAATCAAAAATATTTTCTGTTATTGGTTGATCAGTTAAGAGGACATAAAATGTTACACTGAAAGAAATGGAATTATTACAAGCAAATAGATATGTGCTGCTGAATAGTGAAATTTCAAATCCATTTATTGAAGAGTTGAGGATAAAAACTAAGAGACGAATGAGAGATCAAACATGAAATTAGAAAGATATGAAAAAATTTGTTAATAAAGATCTTATAGAATGGTTTGAACAATGTGTAAGTTCATAAATATTGTAATAAATATGAATATTAGGTTGACATGTATATTTTTTAATTCTAATAAATTATATTTCTTTTTTTAGATCATGAATATAGATACTTGAGTAGATTTTTTATAATATTTGAAGTTTATTGCTCGAGGTATTCTAAAATAAGTTAAAAAGATTTACGCTTACAATGTGAATGGATTTAGATTTCGTACAATCGATCAATAAGAGGGTTTGAAAAAATATAATAGTTGTATATTTACATTTTTTGAAGTGGGATACTATGTAAAGCTAACTGATATTATTGAATTAAACTACCATGGGCATTTTTCAATTGTTTTATTCAAATGAAATTGGGTCGATATTATCAGAGGTGTTAAAAGATATTCCTTGAAATTTAATTTTGTGAACTTATCTCACTTGATGGATGTTGATGATCATGAACTACATGATCCATATATCTTATAATTGAAATAAAAAATGGTATATTATGTGAGTGATGTTGTGGATGAATGTTGGAGTGTAGTTGCTCACGTAAAATAAATAGATTTTTATGATATGGGTGATGAAGTGGAAGATTTGACCTCTAACATTGAATCTCATCAACAATAAGAATCGGAATTAGTTGTCCACCATGATATTGAAAATATTAGTCCAGCAAGGATGAATGAAGTAATAGAGTAGGAAACCAATATGATTGAAGGATAGAACTATTGTATGTATAGTTATTAATTCGTTTAGCAACCACTTATTTTATTTGTGCAATCATTCATTATCATTTTTATGTATATTTTGTTTTTTAGTGTTGTGCATCTGTTATCTTTTTTAATTTTTTTCTACATAAATTTTTTTGAAATATATGTTCTGAACTTAATTTTATTTGATTAAATGATAGGAATTCCAAGGGGGAAGTGATATAATATTTCATCGACCACTACGATAGATGATGATCCATCTGTCTCCCTCTCTATAACATCTGAGCCACCACCCGCTTTCCCCCTACACCATCTCCCCATGTACCATCTCGCACACCCTCTATGAGCATCCCTTCAATATCTCAATCGTCTCCTCTCGCTTTATGAGCCTCAACAGTGGCAGAGTGGTGCGCCACTTCTAGTTCTTCATGGGGATATTAAAGGGTGACTGTTATAGGTACAAATTTTAATATGAATAAATTTATTGCACTTTTTTTATACTAACTATTTGTTCATTAAATATGGAAACATTAAATGTTTGGAGAAAAATATAAAATTTTTAGATGTATGGAATCTGACCGGAGATAAGATAGTTGTCCCATTGGATTCACATGGGGTCCCTACGGATGACACTGTAGGATTACTTGGCCAGGTTTTAGGCCAGTTGGTTGCGGAGCCTGTTTCTCTTCCTATTTCATATGATGATTGGAGACATATGCCTGCAAGTTAGAAAAATTATGTTTTTGATTCCCAAATAAAGGTAATTTTAATACATTATGGTGTAATTTAATGTCATGTTATTAATATTTTCAAAATGAATTTCTATGTACAGATGTGTTTCTACTTTACAGTTGCTGATGTGATAGCATGAAAGTGGAAATTGAGAAATCTTGGAAAAAAATGGAAATAATTTAAATTGATATTGTAGGGTGATGTTAATGATACTTCGTTGACCACCCAACAGATGTTTGACAAGCTACACGATGGGGTACCCAAAGAGCAATGGAAGGTTTTTGTTGACAAACATCGTGATGAGAAGCAGATGGTATTTAAATATATATTACTATAATAATATCATTTTACATTTATAATGTATATGAAGAGGAGATGACATTGAATAAATTACTATTAAATTGGATTTTATTTATTTCAGGATTTTTCAATAATGAATACATCAAGTCTGGCTAACCAGGCCATCCCTCACACTATGGGGTCAAAGAGTTTTTCTAGAATATGATATGCTCTGGTAATCTTTTCATTAGTTTAAATATTTATAAGACAATATGATTTGTTTAATATATTAAATTGTTTATTTATCTCTGTTTAATGTAGTCACAGAGTTTAGGGCATGAAGCATCCCGAACAGAAGTGTGGTTGAATGTTCACCAAAAATATGATGGATGTTTTGTTAATGAGCCTGCCAATGAAGTTGGGGTATGAAATCATTTTTCATTATAATAACTTATTATAAGTTGTTACTATATTAATATATATTGCTTATAATATGAATTATATTTTATTTATAGGTAAAAATTAAATAACTATGGGATGCCAATCATACACAGTCCTACTCAATCTCCCAGGATGAATCGGTTGCTAAAGTCCTTGGGAAGGAGCATCTTGGTAGAGTGAGTGGGATGGATTTGGGACCCATACCATCTTAGGTCTTTAGTAGGACACCAGGGATTGCAGCTGAATCTACTCCTGGTTGTATTCAGTCCATACCTCGAGATACTCAGAGATATGTTTTTTCACTACGAAACATAGTTCAAGACCAGTGGGTTCAGATATCTACTTTGCAGAAAGCGTAGATTGATTTATATTAGAAGATAACTGGATCTTCCCCTGGTGGTATTGCATTAACTGGTGGTGAGTAGGTAAATCAAAAAAATTCAAAATCATTTTTTTTCAACTTTTATTGGTTTTAAGTTTAAATATAAATATTCAATAGTATTTAATTTTCAATATAATGTTCTTTCAGGTGGTAGCAGGAAGTAGATATGGAGGTGGAGAGGGTGAAGAGTTGTGTTCATCATTGGACTATGATTAGTTGTTTTGTTGATATGTTGGAAAAATATTGTAATAGTCGGTTTGTATATGTATCATGTGTGTCACATAGTTTCCACCAAACATTTTCACGGCCTAACATTTTCTTGATTTCTCATGTTTCCTTTTATATATTTTATTGATTTATGATGTTTCCTTTTATGTCTTGATTTATCGAGTGTCGTATGCACCCTATATGTCAATTCTTTATTATCATGAATCATTTTTTATGATTCATTTTTCCAGAATTTATTAGGTTTGTTACCTAAGGATTAATGATCAAAAACATATCCTATAGTAACAGGAATCAATCCATTCATAGTTCTTGGAAAAGGTCCTCTATAAAAATTTGTCTCATGTATAGGAGGAGAAGGATGAGATGTATGGGAACCATTATGTGATAAAGAAATAAACAAATTGATGTGAATGAGGAAGGGTCTTTCCTTTAGGTTATAACCAGTGTGATTATAATTTTCACCAAGGCATATTATAGGATATCCCAACATCATTACATATATTGAAACATCATGAATCAATCCACATATAGTTTTTATATAATACCCCTATGCATATTATGCTATTTCCTAGGGTAAGAGTCATTTTTTCATAACATAGGTTTATGGATAAAGAACCAAATTCTAAGGATCCTTATGTAGATTTGGATAATATGTAGAGGAAGACAGGTCTTATGCGGTAGACTGCTCTAATATGTTTCAAGTCTTACAAGATAGACCATGAATCACATAGTTTAACATCATGTGAAAATTAATACAATAATCTATATTTTAATATTATATGAAAATACCTTATTATATGAGGTTTTGTGTATTTTAAACTCATGTTTAAAATGAAATGAACTTGTCTTGATGCCAACCCTATGGATGGAAAACCAATGTGAATGAAGAAACCTAGTCACTAAGATAAAGTGGAATATTTGATATTGGTTTTTTGGTTGGGTTTGAGATAGTATATCTAGGAATCACTATGTATCCCATGAAAATAGGAATCAATCCACACATAGTTCTTATAATTTTGGGGAAAATATGATCACCTTGACTTAGAATTGAGAAATAATAGGGAAACCAAAATAAATAGAATGAGTGTAATGGTATATACCCTTTATGAACTTCCCTTTGTGCATTATCAAGTCTTGGGGATGTTTAGGGAGAGTTTTTTGGTGATTTTGAGGTTCGAGGTGGTGTTTTAGCCTTTTGAAGGCCACCACGTCTTGTGCAAAGACTTGTCTAGATATGAAGGAGGTAGTTTTATATTGAGAGTGCTCTTATATAAAATGGGATATATAACCACGACTTGGATATTATACGGTTCTATACGTGTTGTCCTAGTGGTTTTATGATGCACCATGAGAATTTTTAAATGCCCTTTGGGGGGCATGGAATCTCATAGGACCACCAATCCAAAATAGGAAACCCAAGCTCGCCACATTATATCCTTGGGCATGGTCAGGGTAAAATGGTTAGGAAATGGGAACTAGATAATGGATTCTATACATGAAAGAATATAGAATAATCATTATGGATTAGACCACTCCATGTTTTAAGATTTTTGGGAGGCCAAATTCCATTTTAAAATAGGAAAAAAGATAAAATGAAAATGAGGGTTATAGATCACACTTTTACCAAACCCACCACATGATTTTTGGATATTAACCATGTTTTGGTAGAGTTCAATGTGATTCACTTATAAATAGGAGTTTTATTACCACCTTTTTTTGAATTTTAGACTTTCCCTCAATTCTTGGTTAACCCTTATTCAACCTCCCCTTCCCCAGTCACCTCCCTTGGTGTTCCAAACCACTTAGATCACATTGGATCATTTAGATTGAAGTTATTTGATTCATGGTAGCCCTCTATTTCCACATTACTCCTTTATTATCTTTATATTATATTCAAGAGTTAATTATGGTGATAATTCTCCTCTTTTTTGGGTGGTTTTTGATGGATTCTTATTATTCATTATATTCAATAGTGATTCATTTGAGATCAGTGGTGGTTTATCCTTTGTTCTTGTTCATTTCTCCTTGAAGATTTAGTCAAGGTTGGGAATCCTTTATCTCCCCTTCTTTATATGTACAATTGGAAATATCATTCTTTTTTATTTCTTTGGTTAAATGGTATATATCATCTTAATAAATACAAGAACAAGCTTAATTTAATTTTAATTGGAAGGGAGAAATCACACGATTTTTACTTATTCTTGTTATTTATTCTTATATGGCCACACTTACTTGGTTTCCAATTATGAATTATTTTAAGATAGTGTGTTGTTTTGGTTTTTATAAAAATTTATATGTATGTTTGTATAACCTCACCACATATGAAAACGACTAAGAATATATATCAAACTATTAAATTGTTTTCCCATGCAATATTGTATTTATGTGTGAATACCCTTCATAATAATTTAGTAATTATGATAAAAACCCTTATTGAAACTAAATTATGTGTGGTGGTTGTGATGTGTAGTGGTTATGATGTGTGGTGGTGGTGATGTGGGGTGGTTTTGATGTGGAGTGGTTATGATGTGTGGTGGTTGCGATGTGTTGTGGTTATGATGTGTGGTGGTGGTGATGTGGGGTGGTTGTGAAGTGAGTTTTATTGGAATGGATGGATGGTTTATTTCATGTATTATTGTGAAGTTTCTTGATAACTATATACAAATATAGTAATGTTAACATGGGTAATGAAATATAATGGGATGGAATGATTAATGAACTCATATAATTAAAGTCGAAAGTGTGGTTAAAGTGATCATATTTCAACATGAAATGAATGTTCTTGTTTAATGAATATGGTTGGTAATTATAAAATCTGTAAATTGGTTGGATTAAAAAGAAAGATGAGATGTGGCTTGTGGGCATGTCTTGTTTATGCAGTGTAGTGAATTTATAGGTGGAAATGATAGTGGAGGCAATTGTGAAACCTTTTGGTGATGTGGTGAGATATGTTAGTGTTCTTTCTATGAAACCCTATAACTCTCATTTTTTCTATTCCCTTGACTCAAATCTCACAATACCATATTTATAAATCATCAGGTATCATTAGAATCATCATTTCACATTCATATATAGATCCTCTCATCTCAAATCTCATAGTATCATCTTCATGTTATATGTTATATCAATTAGAATGGTTTTTTTCAGGGAATTGGTAATGGGCCTGCAGTATCAGCTTCTTTTTTTGTAAATCTGTCTTTAGCGGTAGTTTTAACCACCAAAAAATAAATATAATATATTTAGTGGCGGTTTTAACTTCCACTACAATTACGGTATTTTTCTATCGTCAGTGATTAAAACCACCACTATGGAAAATAATTAAATGGTGGTTAAAACTGCCACTACAAATTTTTCATATTCCTTTATTATTTTGCAGTGGTTTTTCCTAGAGAAACTGATTTTTATTTTAGCGGCATTTATAACTACTGCTAAAAAAAACTTTCTCCAGGGAAACCACTGCTAAAACCATAAAACCCACTGCTAAATGCACTCACTACGACGGTTACCCTAAACTGCTGATAAATCAAGGAAACTACTGTGTATTGTATCCCAACACACACTTTAGTGGTAGTTTTTTGAAACCACTATAGAATAATATGGAGGCGGTTTAAACCACTTCCATTTCCAAAAAAAAACTGCCATGAAATGGACATTTTTCTGTAGTGTAGGTTGGTGCTAGAGGGAGGAGGACCTCTACCCTCACTGGATGAGATATGAGGAGGGACTTCATATTAGTTTTTTCTAACATGGGAAGGACCTATAATCTGAAGATCTAGGGTGTGAGGGGCACCCGAAAAAATGTTTAACTGAACATGGGGAGGACTTGCATGTTTTATAGTGCTAGAGTAGGGAGGGCCTTTGATGGAGCTGGTAAACACATGGGTAGGACCACCATGGTGGTCGTCCATAGTGTAGGGAGGACCATTGCATCATCCAGACCTAGTAACAGTGGTATAAAGAGGGCCTTTGTACTGATCATACTAGACATGATAGGGACCTCTGTGTTCACCGTTGATGAAGTGGGGAGGTCCTCCACTTTGGTTATTTCTAGAATGGGGAGGACCTCCACCGGAATTGATGAGCGCATGGGGAGGGCCTCCATACTATTGGGTGACTGGTCAAGGAAGACCCTTGCGTTGAAAACCTGGTATGTGAGGAAAATTTACATACCTGAGATCTAAGTCATGGGGAAGAACTTCATGTCGGGTGTCAACAAGATGGGTAGGGGCCCCTCTTGGGCTAGTTATATTGGTATGGAGAGGTCGTCTGTACCAAATATCACTATCAAGGGTTTTCCTATGATGGCTTCTGCTTTCCCCGGAAATTAGGAGAGCCTATTCAACCTACTCGTAGGGTGACCGATGCCTCAATTTTTTCTAATATTGGAAGTACCCATGCTCTATAATTGGGAGGATCCCCTACTCAATAATAATAGGGGGATGATAGATTGCACCAATGGTGTCTTGGGCCACTGAAGTTGCGGAATATGATTCCCCCTGGCGGGCATACTCCTAATCTTTCACTCAGCGTTGACGTCGGGTTATCTGGGCTAGGGTCGGTTGTCCAGGGGGGATGGACCACATGCTCTTCCGTTTATGGTATTTACTGGTGATGCTGATGTGGTCGAGTGGGGTCCCTATTTGATGTCCCCCTAGTAGGATTCATAGTTTAAAGGACTCGGACAACCCTTACTTCATCAGCATGAGGGATTGAGTTTAGGAGCACTATGGGGATAGGATCCTAAAGCTATTGAAGGTAAGAGTGGGGATCAGCGGCTCCCTATGCAGACCTTGGGGGTGGAAACGTTGATGGGCCACTGAGGCCTCCATGTCTTGGTGGGCCATGTCCCTCATCAAGATGACCCCTTCCTACTCATATCGTTGAACAAGAGTATCGATCACCCTCCTTTAAATAAATTCAGAGGGTGATATGAGGAATGGGCGCCCAGTAGCTATGGGTTTGGGAGCCATCATAGAGGAGATTAAGCCATGGGGAATTTCCACATTCATACTACCCCTTCCCCTGCATCCACGGGAGGGAGGTGATCGGTTTCCTGTAGCAAGAGCTTGGGTCCTACAAAGCAAGAAAATTCACTCATCAATACAGACAATGGGAAAGTAATTCCCAATGCCCCAAATCCATTCAATCATCCATGGTTGGATAGAAATATCCATGCTGACAATGTTGCAGACCGGGATGCCCAACGATCAACCACCCCAGCTCATGATGAGTTTCACACTAGACCCACTATTTTATTGGGGGCACCTGGCACTGTATAACTAGATCCAGTGACACACTTATCTGTTTATGTCTAAAACTCTACTAATATCCATATTTAGAAGAATAAATTCACACCGGGTTCACCATTTCTGTTTTCGATGCTTTCTTTGGGTCGCGCATTCGTCTGTGGGGACGCGCTGGTTATTTCCCCACATTCCCACTTTCCAAAGGTGGGTGGAATTCGTCACTTATTCAGGAATGTTTTATCCTTGATCAAAGTGGGTTTATGGGAATTTGGTCTCTCCTTATATGGATTCCTCCTCGAAATTCATCACCTAGTCCAGGTCTCCCTTAAATATTAAGACATTATTTGTGAAACTCTTCCTGGTGCCATATCTTTGTGGATGTTGGTTAATTATGTTGCCTCTGTCAGGAAATTCCATGGGGTCAAGTTAGGGCAGCAACCTTTAGTCAGGGGAGTAGTTATTTTGGGTGTCACTGGCGTGTCTAGATGCTAAAACACTAGTACACCTGGATCTCTTCCCCTTATGATAGGGATTATCGAGGGTGCGTAATCCTAATACATTCCACATAGAGTGTAGGTAATTGTATTCCATAGGCATTTCCCTGAGGTTTTCCTCAGATTACCATGTTTAACACGGGGTATGTCACGAGTTTAACTTCTAGCAGAGATGGATCAGACTGATTGGAACAATGATGGGATTTTATCAAATGGGTATATCCCTAGGAGGGAGCACCTGATATGTTTAATAGATTGGAGGCTCAAGACGCCTAATGGGGATGGATCTAAGAATGATTGGGTCCTGACAAAGGGGACACCAAGGTTTACCATTGGCTGGTATTGAACCTCACAGAGACCTCCTACATACCCTGTGTGGAATATAGGAATCAAACCCTACATAGTTCGAGAGGGTGAATCATGGGATCAGGGTGTACACAATGGAAAATTACCCGAAGTCATGTTGGGTCTTATGCGTGGTTAGCATATTGGGTGCTACTAGGAGCGGTGAGGAAATGGATGACATGATTTTACTGGGATGTGGAGGCCTGGGTAAAACATGGATGGATGATGGATAATTTTCTGACATAGATGAGATGAATGGTATGGAACTAATGTGAAGATGATGGTGGTGTTGGCCTTAAACCTTAGGGAGGCTTCCTATGTATCCCCGTGGGTGGGAATCAAAGTCCACTTAGTTCGGTGGGGCGGTGAGTCACCTAAGGAAGTGGCTCATGGGAATGGATGTATGGATGGGGACCTGGAGGAAGTAGAACCTCTAGGTTGGGGAATGATCTTCCTGAGACACAAAGTCTTGAGGGAGAGAGCAGTATGGGACATAAGAGATGGACTTAAACCTTATGGAGGTTTCCTACATATCCATGTGGCAAGGAATCAAAGTCCATGTAGTTCTGGAATGTGGACATAGGATCAGGGTGTACAAAAAGTTTAGTGACCCAAAAACATGTTGGGGCTTACACATGGTTAGAATCTCATTGTAAGAGGGAAACTTCTGGTTGGAGGATTATGGATTGAATATGGGGATTATGCATGGTTAGATTCCCAAGAACTAATCTAACACCACTAAATTATGGATCAGGGATGCGGGTCCCAACAAAGGGGACTCGGAAGTTTACTAGTGTTCGGGGTTGAACCTCAGGGTGGCTTCCTATGTACCCCTTTTAGGAGACATGATCAAAACATGCGTAGTTCGAAAATATATAGTTTAACATCATGCGGGGAAAAAGGGGAATACAGTTTAACATCATGTGGGATGAGGG
Organism: Viscum album; assembly: GCA_963277665.1. NCBI lineage: Eukaryota > Viridiplantae > Streptophyta > Magnoliopsida > Santalales > Viscaceae > Viscum > Viscum album. Next base: position 784,646,755 of record OY728156.1, on the reverse strand, counting down.
TGAGTTGACATGAAGTGGTTCAGACTAGTGGGTGATAGGTTTGAACCTTGGGGAGTCTTCCTACATACCTCTGTTAGAAAGGGAAAGGATCAAATTCCATGTATTTTTGCATGGGGGATGGGGTCTTATGCACTAAGGTGGCCCAAAGAGTATGTCATGGTCGATGTTTACTCTAATCCCATATGATTCATCATCAATGTGAGAAAAAAGAGGCAATAATGACATGAGGATTGCGTCATGAAAGGTGCGTCTATAAGGAATAGAACAGGGCTTATGCATGGTTGGTGTCCCAAGGAGATGGAGATTAGGTCTTACTCTAGGAGGAAGGCCCAATGAGAAAGGATGGTGTCCAGACATACGAGGAGGACATGGTCATCATACCTGAATCATACCATCAAAGGGTTTAGAGGCTTACATGGAGATTTCCCAAGGTGTGCATGGAGACAAAACTCAAAGGGATAGGGGAGTGAGAAGGAACTGGTTCCCATCCCCTTCATGGTCCTCTCTGGACTTATCGCTTATGTAGTGATCACGGTTTAATGTCATGTGTCAGGGATGCAGGTGCTTGGAAGTTTAACGTCCTACATCTTGGACAGTGAGGATTCACTCATCACCCCTAGTACTTACATAATTGATACCCTTTAACGCATGGTAAAGGGAATGAACTAGTAATTCCATATGGATATAGGGTTTTGGAGTGATCCATTGAGGGGATCACATTAGCATGGCTACGCGAAGAAGTAACATCCATTAGAGTGCCTATGATAAGGATCATAAGGCAAAGCAACGCAACATGAGGCACCACTCTAGGGACCTTGTAATCACTTTGTAAAAGCCTAGAGGGCTGCATGGAAGAGGGTGATACAAAGAAGTGGACCTTGGAAAGAGGATATTTGTGAAGATAATGGCCTTGGTGAAGAAAAGGATCTTAATAAAGGAAAGGGACTTCATGAAATGGAGGATGTTCTTAAAGGGAAGAGTCTTTGTGAATGGTAGTTCCTTCATGAAGGGACGTGCCTTAGAGAAGGAAATCATTTTCACAAAGATAATCCTTTGATAGAGTATAACTTCACTTTAGAAAATCCCAATTTTTTTGGAGAGTACTTCACGAAGTCTCTGCACTTCGTGAAGTCTTGATCACCTCAAAGGGGATCCCTCATTTATGAATGTCATATGCCTTCGCAAAGGGAATCCCCACCATAGGTGGAGGACCTAAAGAACCCGAGTCATGGTTCACAGAGGCCAAGCACCTTTGGCGATCCATCTGTTGGTTTTGCGAAGGTATTTGTGAAATCGAAGTTCATAAGTTGAAAGGACGGAGTAACAGTGGTTCGAGAGGGGGTTAAGACCTCTATTTATAGTCAACGAAGGTCAGTGAGGGTTGAAAAACTCACCGCATAGATGAGTTATGACACATAGAGGAGGGGCTCTATTGGAATGGGTCATCCTCGCATATGGTCTAGGCTGCTGTGGAGAGGATCGCTGAAGCGGCCATCACAGAGCAGGCCGCGCCGACCGATGACGTCGCAGAGAGGACACGCTTCATCAGAATGCATCAGACTCATAGAGGGTTTTTGATGTCATGGAGACGATCATTGAGGAGGTACTCATGAAGGAATTCTTTCCCTTCATAGTGCTTCATTAAGGATCCATTTGGGATGGTTTTGAGGGATTTAGTGCCCTTTTGAGTGTTGATTAGAGGAAAGGCATCACCCAACTTATTTTTCTGAGAAGGCCTATGAGCGGTGTTGCCTCCCCTTTCGTGGCATATAGGGTTTCCTCCATTCCCGTGATCCTTCCCTCTCCGACCTTCTCCTCCTGAGTCCCCTTTCGGCGACTTGATTGGCTTGGTGTGTCGTTTGTCTTGGTTGGCAGGCGGTCGAGGCTTGTTTCCATTGAAGGTCAGTGACAGATTTGGAGCGACTCGGGGAGGGGAGGCCTTGTTTCTTTTTCTTTATGTTTTTTTTTCAGTGGTGAAGGCTTTCTTTTGGGGGTAATAGTTCATGTTTGAAGGGATTGATATGATAGGGTTCATCCTATTGTCATCCCCTCCCTGTGGTTGGCTTCTTTGATGCCTCTGGTGCCTTTGTGGTGGTTTCACGCCTCCTCCAGTGGCAATGTGCTATGGGCTTCTGTGGCGCTACTGGTTGGATCTAGGGTGTAAGACCGTTTCCACCGGCATACTCTCCGAAGCATTCTGGGTTCTTCTCGGTAGCATGCCGACGTCCTACGGTGAGTCTCATGGGGGTCAACTTCTGCAGCGGGTGTGTTCCTGAGGTTTATTTTTTGCCTTATTTGGCGGTAGGCGTGGCGGCAATGGATGTCTACCAGGTTGATTTCCTATTTTATACTGAAGATATTTTCGTTTTTATGGATTATTTCTATTTTTATGCTGGATTTCTTTGTGTTGCTGGATGATTTCGGCCTGGTTGTTCGCGGACCATGGTTGAGTTCAAGCTTCGGATCGACGATGATGGATGGCTCCGCTGGCGTCATCCTGTGAAGGTGGCACGTGGATGGATGGCCGGTGGGTCGACGGTCACCGTTGATGCTCACCGGCGAGTTTGTGTGATGTTGATTGGTCTGGCCGGTCCGGCGAGTCTCTCCAGTGGGGTGATTGGTGGCGAGGTGGGTTTCGCGGTTCGAGGTGGCGTGCGGCTTGAGCCTGGTGACGCGTGCTGATGGGTGCGTGGCTCGAGACGGGACACGTGATGATGGGAGAATCTCAGTGGATCATGTTTGGTTTGAATTTTGAATCTTTAATTTTGATGAATTCTGTATGAAGATGGGATGTTTTGTACGGTTGTTGGTTTTCCTTAAACCGGTTTGGGGTACCAGTTCCCTTAAAATGGCTTCATAAAATGGAAAAAAATTATTTGCGGTGGATTTTTGATTAACTCTACAACGTTAATGAGCTCGCTCCCTAAGTGGTATGCATTTTGGGGATAACAAGGACTTCTAATGATATTTCATTACCTTTATCTTCTTACAAGTAATTTGTACCTTATTTGTTCTACTCTACACCAATTATGATTCAAGAATCACTAAATCTCCATCATTGGTTGAGCACAATAGATATCTACAAGGATTACACTAATAAAATTCAAATAGGGCTATAAAAATTATTGTTTTATAAATATTGTTAAAATAAATTTCCACCATTATTAGGTTCTTCACCCAAAAACATTTGAAATCCATAATTTATGCTTTAAATATGTATTCTATGACTCGAATAGTACTCTTTGTCAAATTATACTTCTATGGATAAAAATTTATACTAAGGATAACCAATATCAAAAATCATGTCATATTATTCTTCATATGTTGGCAGTAAAATAAGGATCATGATCAAAGATAATCATCTTTGGGACTCATGGAAGCTAAAAAATACCTCCAAATAATACCTCAATAAAAAAATTAACCAAGAATGACTCCTTAATCATAAAGAATTATTTTTCTTAACCAAATATTCTATGATTACCCAAATATAATTATATCGACCATGTGATTGAGGTATTATATTGATTAAGTCTATATATATGTTCTCTCACTTAATATTGGTAACATCGAGTCTCTGATTCAACCCACCTATAAAATTATTCTAAGACGTCACCTTATGAAAAACCAATCATAGATATATAAATGTGGAAATATACCTCATCATTATAGACTATTATAACTATCCCCTTAAGGCGTGATACATCATAGACACACCCATATGTAAATCCCAAGTGAGTTATGGAACTGATAGAAAACTACCTCATGCATGAATGAAGGAAATAAGAACCTCCCTTTGAACAACACACAATGATTATCATCCTCAAACCATCCTTGAAGCGAATCACTGCAAAAAACTCAATCCCAAAAAGGGAATCTCCCAAATGATATTCTTTCACCTATTTAAACAAAGATGACTACACCCTCATCTAGTAGAGACACCTTCTACCATAAACATCATTCCTATCATGGTGGGTCTCTAAATGATCTAGAATCACACTACATCTCTCTCTAAAATAATGAATGGCATCACCACATTACTCTCTACTTAGTTTATTGAGCAAAACATTTCATTTCCCTTGTGTATATAAAATTTCAAAGGAAATATTCCATAAATAATTCAATCCACTGCTATTTATACATGTTCAATTCATGTTGGGAGAATGATGTGATGTTTATGTCCAAGTTCAATGATATGTAACCCAAAAAAGGGGCCACATGGACTTAATCTTGCCTCCCTATATTCTAGAGACTACCAACTTGCATCAAGATTATATAGGGGTACGATTAGGATACTATAACTTCTTTATCATAGTAGAGAACATTGTTGAATAAAGTATAAATCATCATAAGTAGTATAATGAACGATGGATATAAATCATCCTGACATATAGATAATCAAAAAAATGGTAAACAATGTTATAAATAAAATGATGATGTCATGATGATATAAAAAAGCTAAGTACAGAGATCAAGGAAGAAGGCATACAATAATACATGTTGTACAAAAATATGAAAAAAGACTAATATCTAAAATGTAATAGAAAAATAGGTACTAGATTGGTTCTCTTCCCACACACTCCAACCTAGTATATATAATCAAGAATAAAAATCATGCCACTTTTACATATCCCTACCTACATCCATTAAGTTTGTTCGGGTACTAATCGTCGGTCTGAAGAGGGTTTGAGTAAAACCCAGTTGGCCACCACCAGCTATTTCTAAAACTATCTATACAATGAAAATAAAATGATCATTTTTCATGTATAATAAATAATAGAATTAATAATATATGGAACCACATCAGCCCATGTTCATCAAGGGACACCTATCTAATCTTACCTACTTTAATCTAAGCTGGAATATCTCTAAACATTTTACATATATATATATATACACACTCAAAACCTAGTAAATATTACCAAGTGATACTTTTATGATGATTGTAAAGTAATTTTTTATAAGTTTCATTATATTTGTGATTTTTTTAAAAGAGTGTAATTCAAGTAGTGTACCTTAATTATTTAAAACTATGGTGTTATACCCAATCCCTAGGAATAATTATGAGATATCATTAGTGTAATAATTTATTAGATCCCAATTAGATAATACAAGTTAGTCAATATCATTATTTTTAATCCAAGGATATAATACAATTCATTCTGTCTCTTCAGAATGTATGGGTGAACCATTGGTACCATGATGAGGCATTAATAATATAAGATTTAAATTGAATCTAAGTGTTTTCATTCACTTGTAAGACTTATCATTGAATTAGTTAGCATCTTAATACCATCCAAGGAATTACATTTAAGGAACCCAAGTATCACTCAATGTGATACATGCCTTTATAGTGATCTACATCGAATTATTAATGAAGCATGTTTAATTACATTTGTCTTATGAGCCCGTCCAACGCATTCTTTATCAGAATCCAAGAATCACACAAGGAAAAATGTAATTATGGTTGTCTTATGATCCTATCCAAGTCATTACATGTCAAAATACATGTATATCCCAAACCATAATTTTATAATTTATTAGGTATCTATAACAACGGTGTCCATGAGAATACTTCAGAATTTAAAATTGGCCAACTAACATGGTCCTATAATTCAAAATTTTATTTAATTTATTTAACCCTTCATATATTAGATATAATCTCAACCCACCCCAAGGGTTGTTAAATTATATATCCAAGGTAATGGTGTCATGGTCATATAAGCAACATATCCCATAATGGTACTTCATGTTAAGGTAGATAACCTCTAAAAATATACTTTTTCAGGGAAGGATTAACTAATTAAAGGTATTAAAAATATTCCTAATTAATTTCACATTTATGAGGTGATGTATGGAAGTTCCATTAAGTGGAACCATGATGTAGGTTATAATTCCAATACTTTTAGTGAAACATACTATAACACAAACTATACCATGGTAGTTGACTTCTCATCCAGTATTAGTCTCAGATTCTAGATGGAATGAGAGAAAACAGAGAAACCAAAAAAATACCCATAAAATCAGTCCTAAGGGATAACATGAAGATAAAATCAATGATTATGATAGAAACTAGTAAAATAAAAATATGACTCTTAGAAATTGATAGGGTGATCTAACATGATTAACAACACTTGATTTAGAGGCTAAATATAGGAGATAGCACAAAGCCTAGGGAGGAAGGTGAGTAGAACTGCCATGCATGGCCATCACTGTGCAAATGATGGAGGAGTATAAATTTTTTTTAATAAAATAGGTGGGGAAATAGTGATTTCACCCATTTTTAATAGGCATATGGTTTAGACACACAGTTAGAATCATTATTCACTAATTGTTTTCAACTACACTATGAAGGAATATGGACTCACACTGCTAAGAGTACGATTAGACAAACCAATTGAAACCCATTCAGAGCTATTTTCCAAGGTTTACACCCCCTTTAATGATTAGTTTCAGGATTAGTAGAAACTACATGTTAACCATTCCAATAACACCTTCATTTTATTTGAGGTTTTTCCTGGCCATGCATCCCTCCTTTCATTCTTAGAAAAACTATTCTCCTCCATTTGTGGGATAAAATGTTGGGTTACATGGTTAGTACTAATTTTTTTTAATTTTTCACCTCTACTTATTCCCCAAAAATTAGAAACTTTAGGATTAGAACATGTGAGAACTCTCTTGAATCCTTTTCTAAACCTTTAGGTGTAATTATTAAGTTATGAAAAGTGTTTTAGACAAGATTTTTAAATGATTTGTACCTCTAAAAATCTGAATATTACAAACTCCCTTTGTAACACCTCAATCTTCCATAGTACGCTTCTCTTTGAATAATACAGTAGTGTGTGTTGTATGCAACTTTGAGTTCTAACACACCACAACCGATCAAACTAGCCATTATGAATAGTAATACCCATGTTTTGAAATTTTATAAATTTTATCTTTTAAAATGGACTTCATTTTTGGATTTGGAATATCTAAATTAGCTTATGGTGAATTTTTGATACTTTTCTGATAACTTTCATATTTTGATGAATAGTGAAAATTAATAAATTTTAATTAAAAACAACTTTTTAATCGAAATAATTAATAGTAATAAATTATGAATTTGAGTGATTTTAAAGTATAAATAGATTATATTTTTGCAATTTAATCCAATTTTGGTCATTGGACATAATTTCATATTTAAACTGGACATAATCAAGTGCCAAACTTTTGATAGTTATTATTTATTAAAAACACGCTTTTTGTTTTGACAATGGGAATTAATTTTAAATTAATTTCTGCCACTTCTGTGTTTTGAATTTAGAAAAATGGATTCCATATTTAGAATCAGGAGGCAAAAATTGTGTAAATATTTAACTTTTATTTTTAGACATTTTGAATAATTACTTCAGTAAATATTTTATTTACTATGGTTAAAGGGCAAATCCGGTAAATAAGGGTAAAAAAATAATATTATAATAATATTAAATTAACCTAAAACATATTCTAATCTTATTTGTTGATACATGTCCGATAATGGTCATCTTTGGGTCGATTTTGGGACCCCATAGAGCCACTTATAAGTGATAATGACACTTTATATTAATTAAGTTAAAGTAAATACAAAAATGACATAAGCATATATCTTTTAGAAAAACAATTTTTACATAGGGTTATATATGTTATATTTTAGACTATAAATATTCATTATAAATATTAAAATATTTCATACATAATGGTATTTTATTTATAATTTTTATACATTGAATAATTAAATTTATTTATGACACAATAATGATGCAGTATTTTCCTTATTACTGAAAGAATCAAATAATTGGTATTATAAATGTTAAAATAAATATCATTTGAAAGTTTTGATGACATAAAAGAATTTTATTGGTTAATATAACATTTTAGTATTTCTTAAATTAATTTTATTTTGAATTATTAAAGTTTTTAAGACTTTAAAAAAATCAATTATTAAATAGTGTCAAGATTGACATAAATGAGTTTTTGAAACAAATATTATATTATTAATTGATATTCTATTCCTAAAAATATAAGTTTCAGCCAAAGGACTTATATAATTATATTTGTATCATTAATGGACCACTTGGGGGGTCTCTTTGAAGTATATAGTAAGTTTATTAACTATATAATATAAAAATACAAAGAGACATGGTAGATGTCAAACTATTTAACTAAGAGTTAAATCAAAACGATAAAGTTAATATAGTCACCCAAACCTATCTAAAACCTATTGGTTGAGTTTTTTTCGACCTATACCCACCTTAACCTTTAAATAATCCACTTTTTATCCATTAGAAACTGAATATGAATTTATTATAAAATAATATTTCTAGCTTTTCCTTAGGTTCCCCTCACCCATCTTATAAAAGGGTACTCCCCCTACTCACTAATTCACACCTTCAAAGCCTTTTGGCTCAGCCAAAACCCACCCAAATATTCTCCCAACTTCCCTCAATTCATCCTAGAGGCCCTAATTTGTTCATAAATCCAACTTAAGTATCCCTTTTGATCAAATCAAAAGGAAGAACCCGAAGAAGATGTAATAATTTCACCACCCTCTTTCAAGTTCTTTTCTTCTTACACTTCTTATTTTTTTGTTATTTACATTATAAAATAATAAATATAGTATCATATATATAATTTGAAGTTATTATAAATATTTTACATCCATATTCATTATTCTATCCATCCTTTGAATGACATGTCACTATACGTGCATGCGTACGGATTACCGTCTCCACGTCGTGGTGTAATTGTTATTCAATACTTTATTATTTGAATGGGTATAACAATGATGTGTAATTCATGTAAATAATAAATATAACATGATAATTATTCTTTATATATGATATACCATCTAATTATATATTATTTTAATATCAAAAGAGTGATATTTTCACTCGTGCGTACGTACGGATTATTGTCTCCACGAACGCGATGAGATTCATTCCCCATCGTATCCATTCAAGACTAAATTTCATTTTATGATTAAAAATAATGTTTATAGACATGATATCATTCTGGATATGAATAAGATACATCCCATACATAACAAATATGGCTCACATAACAAATAATATAAAGGAAAATGAATCCATTAACACCCGAAACAACGATAATACTAAGATATTATTAACAAATCAATGTTAAAAGATAATATATGATATCATATTAATTTATATAATTCTTTTATAATTAAATAAAAATTATTTCACCATTATAAATTAGGTTAAACTACCCTCAAACAAGGAAAAAGTACAAAGTAAGGGGTTTCTTATCTCACTTTTAATTCCGTGAGATTTCCGTTGTTCACCACTTATTTATTGCATGTGGTGTACTACCCATGATTGTATTTATTGTGTAATATACTTTAATTTATGGATATTTACATCATCATTGTATTATCCTACTTTCATGGGTGTATTTTTTGTAAGTTACCAAATTGATAAGGGAATTTGAAATGTTAATTTCTACTCATTCGGCTTTGCGTATACTTCAGTGATTATTTTACTCCAAGATTATGTGTGGAATCACTATTCATTTGCTTATGTCAAAATTTACACTCCCCTTTTTGTGGATATAATATTGATATACATAATAACTCCATTGATAAATTCTCAAGTCATCGATATGAACTTGATATGAGTAATTTTAACTCAAACTCCATTTATTGAGTTAAACACCCAATTCATTGGTGTTGCTTTTACAAGAATATGTGTTAATATCCTCTGATTGATTTACACTGAATATCCAATAATATTGAGTGTATTTATATTTTTCACACATAATTATGTCATTGGTATATCCTTAACCTAAGTATATGGTATTTATAAGATATTTCATCTCAATTTACATTCCATTGAGACTTCATTGTTGTCATACACCAATTATCTTTTATATGGTGTATATAATGTAATTTGACATAGTATATCATGAATCCCTTTATTCTCATGATATTATAAAGTTTTTATTACCTCAATTATTTGTATTAAAGTTTCTCTCTTTTGGTTAGTAACTCTAACTAAAATATCATTTTAAATTTTATAAGGATTTATTATTCAAAATCATTCTCATTAATGTCCATGTTTTAAAAATGGTTTTAAGGTTTTATTTATATGGACATTAAAGTTTAAAAATTAAAATTCCTTTTAAAATTTTCAAAGTGGTATGGGAAACTTTGATTCAAAAATCTATTTTAAATGGCTTCTTGACAAATAGTGTGACTTTTAAATGTTTTCAAGAAAAAGGGGGATATTTCTCTCAAATAGTTTTGATGATTATTTTCATCTATGTCAATATCCTTCATTATTCTCGATTGAGGTTAATATGTTACAATACAATCTTCCATATTGTATTGAATGAGTTATGTTTGACTGTGGATATGTTATTTTTATACCATTCATGGTTTGTGGATAAAGTATTGACATTTCGTATGCTAGTTTTAATACGAATGTTTATGTTATGTTTCAAACTTTTCATATGATGAATACATTGGACTTAGTAAGTGACGGGTGGAGCCTGATATAGCTCCTCGATGCATCGGTAGGTCTCATGAGACAAACTAATGTCTTGGAACAAAGCCTTGACAAAATCTTATTTGTATTTTTGGCACAAGGCCTTGACTATGTGGTTATGATAGTCTGGCATTATGCATTCCATCATTATGAAAGTGGTTATTGATATTGCAAGTGATCATTTGTGTAACAACCCAATATTTTTAACGGAAATTCCCTTATTATAAAATATTCCATAAAATCACATAATTATGAACTACTAAGTGATAAGTGACCTTTAAACATAATATTTTCACTTTTGTGTTTGGAATTTTGAAAATTTGACATACAAGGTTGTGTTCAAGATGTTTTTTGGAGTCCGATAAGAAAAACTTAATTTTTGGTGAATAGTAACCTACCCTAATGAATAGTAACATACCCTTATGAATAGTGATATACCCTAATGAATAGTAACCTAACCTACGGTGGTATAAAAATAATATTGAAGTTGGAAGTACAATATACCTATATTTTAGAAAAAGGTTTTAAAACTGGTTTTTGATAATAAATTATTATTTTAATTAACTATTAAAATACTCATATTTAGAAACTTATTTTTGAAAAATGAACTTTATTTTTGGATTCTACACGTTGAAAAATGGTTAGGGTGAATTTTTGATATTTTTCTAAAATACTTGAATTTTTTATGAATAGTAAAATACGGTAATTTACCATATATATACATTATAATCTAAATAGACTATTCCTAGCATCATGGCTGATGTCACCACCCATGTTTCGAATTAAAATGACCCATTTACTATTATTGGTCATTGAATACTTACTATTCTTTATTTTGTGAAGAAATAATAAATTAAGGATTATAATATCATGAAATCCCTCCTCTCCTCCACTATAAAAACCCCCTTCACTCCCTCTTCTCTCTACTCCTCTCAAGCTCCAAGCCTTCTATAAATTCTGCCCAAATCTCTCCCCAAGGTCCTCTCTAAATTTCAAAAATCTCTCTGCCTCCTCAAAATACCAAAACCTCTCCCCTTAATAGGTTCTCAAAAGAGGAAGTCTCAAGAGGTAAATTCCTCTTCCCAAATTTCTTCTTTTCTTTTAAGTACTTTTCTTTTTTATTTATTTCCTCACCTCCCTTCACCATAATAGTATGATAAATCTAGTAACATACATGTACTGGAATTTCTTCATGCTAGTGGTATATTTCATTATCTTCTCTCCTTTCCCCGCCCTTTTATTTGAATGAAATGAAAGCATCGTTTGAGATGTGCTAATATAGCACATTCAAGGACAACGGTTTATCAATTTATATTATTATCTTTAATTATGGTGATGAAACCATTTTTTTTATGGTTGAACCAGATTATTATATATGTAATATATCCTATTTTTCATTCTTTAATCCTTTGGTACAAATGTAATTAAGTTATAAATCAAAAGACATTCTTTGTAATCAAATCCACCGATCAACAAAAACGGTTATCATTGTGGTTATATATATAATAATTCAACTTCACTCTAAGTAAAATAATTAAAACTAAAACCATGTAATCCCCTGGATATGAACTAAAGAATATAACTTCAATTCTGTACAACCACTTTTATCTTGAATATAATCCAAACTTGAATATAAGTGAACCGATCTTTTAAAGCCAAGTAAACAAACGAGCCCGAACAATGAAATTGAACCTTATAACTAATCAAAAAGAATTTGAATGAACTAAAAAGGGTTATAATAAATAAATTACATATATAATATGTTCTGGACTTATTAATTAATAAATCCTAATTTTTTTATTCAGATCCTTAATAACAAGTGGAGAACACCAACAGATTTAAGGTAAGGGATCCTCCCATTTCACTCTTAATCAAGAATGTTCTCTATGCTATGCCTTTTTTGTGTAATACCAAGTGATGGGATATGTTTATACCCCTTCCCCATAGCGCCCTAATGTTTTATAAATGTTGAGAAACCCCTTATCTCTCTCATAAATCCCTCTTAGTTACACCCGATACAATGCCAATAAACCATGATGGATTCTACCCAAACTTCCTTTATTCCTTTGGGTTGCTCTATCTTTATTTTTACCAAAATGTTGTTGTCTTTTATTTTATGTATAACATCATCATTCTGTTATTATGATCTAAAATCATGTTCCAAGATCCATCTCTCATTCTCTTTCGTGGATATACATGCTTTTAAGTGAATCTCTCTTCAATACTTCCCAATAAGCACACTAGTTTTAAAGGAACATTCCGAACTTTTACCCAATTTCAAGTGCACTCTATATTCTGTTTTAAGACACCATTATCTTTTTAAATTCTGTATTTTTATTATTAAAACCTTTTTGTTTCAATTATGGTTTTATATAAAATAATTTCTTCTTTACTATTTTAAAAGTTCTATAGTATTTTCCTTAAAACCGCACAAAAATGTTTTAATGCTAATGCTTCTAAAATACATTTCTCAGATGTTCTCACTTATGTTTGACACCACTTAACATGTTATATGCCTATTTTACCCTATTACCATCCATGTATTTTCTAATTATTTCCTTACATGGACACTTTCATGATACGCCCATTGGTTATGATTTATGTCATGAACGTGTTACCCAATTCTTTCCATGGGCACCCTTATGTTTGTGTATGGTTGATTATGTATGATTGTATATGTGGTAAGAATATTTATGTGGAAAGAATATTCATGAAAATGTTGAGATGGGTATGCCCAGATAGCACTCCAATGCATTGGGTAAGGTTAAGTCTCCTGAGATGCGATGTGAAACGGGATTGTCGGTTAGCCTTGACCAGTATTGAAATGGGAAACAAGATTGGTGGTTAGCCTTGACTCATACTAAAGATATGATTTATGATTCTACCACATTTATATAATTCCATGTTTATATGATCCCATTCTTATATTAAAATGATTTTATAAGTTTCATTCTTTGGATATCATTATGTCATGCCTCCTAACTCATGTGCTTGAGATGTATCCTTATGTTCTTCCCTTTACTGGGATTTTTAGCTCATCCCTTTTTACAATGTGTTCCCCAGGGTACCCTATGCAGATGTAAGAGCTCAAAGGAAGTTAGAAGCTATTTATGGAGATTAAATAAAGAATTTTTTTTAGCCCCATGTTTTATGTTATATGTACCTAGTCTTCCAAGACACTAGACTTAATGATCCTTGTATTGTACACTGATGATTAACTATGATTGAAATAATGAAATGTTTTATGTAAAAGGATCGGGTCGCTATAGTTGCTATCAGAGGATGGTCTGGTTATTTTTGGAGATTAGGAATTGAACACCTTAGTGAGAACCTTAAGGATGAGACTAAGTATAATAAAACAGTCCTAAATTTTGGAAAGTATAGAGTAAGTGGTTTATCAAGAAAATACATCCCTGTATGGATACAAGTAGGTAGAGGCGGCTCTGGCACAGATGTATCTAGGGGTAAAACCCGAAAACACCGCTTTGAGCTAGACTCGAATGCGAACTGGTGCATGATAATGGGCCTTTCTTCAATCTTTCTTACGACAATCCTAGGGGATATGCTTTGGTAGATTCATGATCTTAGTACAAACCATTGTTAAGGGACAAAAAATCCCATAAGAATATAAGTTAAGAAATAGATCGAGGATAACCTAGATATAAACCTAAGGAATCACAAGTTAGGATGTACTTATTATCTATAAGTTTATCCTTTAATGTTCAAAGTTTCCTTTTTATAATCAATAGATAAGTATTCAAGACCTCTAATTATACGTTCTTTTTCTTAGTTAATGGCGAGAAATAGAGGAACATGTTCCAACAACCAATGTAATAGGAAATGTGATGATTTCCCTAGTGACATGCCTGATGTGATGGAAGCGGGTGCTCAAAACTTCATGGAAGTACTTGCTCAGCTGGCTCGAGTTATGAATAATAACTTGAATCAGGTGGAACTTCCCCCTCCTCCAAGTAAAGAGCAAGTTGTCGTAGAATCCTTCATACGGAAAAGGCCTCCCATGTTTAGCGGGTCTTCTGATCCCCTCCTCGCAGAGCAATGGATTAACTTCATTGAAAAGATTTTCTCTATCCTCAAGTGCTCGGAAGAAGAGAAAGTTGTACTGGCAGTCTATCGTTTTGATGGGGAAGTTGGTCAGTGGTGGAAACTGATCGAGAATACAAAGTACCAAGAGGAAATCAATTCCATAGATTAGGAGGAATTCAAGAGGATGTTTTTCAACAAATATTTTCCTATAACCCTCTGTCTCAAAATGGAAAGAGAGTTCCTTGGACTCAAGAAAAAGTAATATGAGTCCATCAGTGCGTATTAAGCGAACTTTACAAGTCTTTCAAGGTACGCCTCTGGCTTTGTCATGAACATCGAAAGTAAGGTGGATCGCTTCTTTAGAGGACTAAAGTAGAGTCTACGAAAAGTGTTGGCGATTCGAGACTTCAACAGCTATAAAGAAATTATTTTTTGTGCCCTCAAGGTTGAAATGGATATTGGAGACTCTCAGTGGTCTCATGGGCCTAGTGACAATAAGCGGAAAATGGAGAACAACATGGGTGGTTCATCAAACAAATCCCATGATGGAAAGAATCCTCACTTTCCCCTTTGCAAGAATTGTGGGAAGAACCATCTTGGTGACTATCTCAAGGGAACTAGGAATTGCTTCAATTGCGGGAAGTTTGGTCATCTGGCCAAGAACTGCCAAAGGGATATGAAAAATACCGCTAATGTTGAATAATAAAGGAAGGTTTAAATCAACACTCATCCTACAGTGCAGTGTTATAACTGCAAGGAGCTTGGGCATTATGTGAACAATTTCCCTAAGCTGAGTGTTGTCAGAGGCAATCTGCAACAACCTCCAAGGAAACAAGGAAGGGCTTATACTATTACTACTACTGAGGTGTATTCGGAAAATTATGTGGTGATAGGTACTCTTGTTATTCAATAAAGAATAGAGAATGTACTATTTGATTCCAGTTTTATGCATTCTTTCATATCATGAAAGTTTAGTAGAACTATTCAAGAACCACCTAAAAATCTAGAGGAAAAGTTATCTATGAGAACAGCGAATAGGGAAATTATTTCATCCATGGTTTATAACTCCTCCCCGGTTAATGTTTGTGGACTGAACCTCCTAGAAAATCTTTTCATAATTCCTTTAGTGGAGTTCGACATTATCCTGGGCATGGATTAGATATCTTTGTACAAGGCCAAAATAAATTGTCGGGAAAGGGAGATCACTCTTCACATCCCGAAGCATCCTTTGATTCTTTACAAGTGCAAGGAAGAAGATGAGTCTCCTTTACAATCTTCATCTCATGTTTGGATATTGATTCCTTATGAGAATGTATACCTATCTCAAATGATTGAGACAAAGGATAGAATCATGCTTGAAGACATGCCCATTGTGAGGGATTACACTGATGTATTCCCCGAAGAGTTTTCTGGGCTTCCTCTTGATTGAGAGGCTGAGTTATCATTTGAACTTATCCCTAGATCTCTTCTAATCTCAAAGACACCTTACAGAATGCCCACCCTAAAGCTGGAAGAGCTAAAGAAGCAATTAAAGGCGAATATGGAGAAGGGTTTTATACGCCCGAGTGCTTCACCATGGGGTGCTCCAGTACTCTTCGTCAAGAAGAAGGATGGATCAATACGCCTCTGCATTGATTATCGTGAGCTCAATAAAATCACTATAAAGAACAAGTATCCCCTTCCGCGAATAGATGACTTGTTTGAGCAGCTTCGTGGGGCCAGTTATTTCTCTAAGGTGGACCTTCGGTCAGGATATCACCAACTAATGGTGAGGAAGGAATATATTCCCAAGACTGCCTTTTGAATGAGGTATGGGCACTATGAGTTCATAGTGATTCCCTTTGGACTCACTAATTCTCTAGAAATTTCCATGGATTTAATGAATAGAGTCTTTAGAGATTACCTTGGAAAAATTTTGGTGGTCTTTATTGAGGATATTCTGATATACTTCAAGAGCAAGGAGTAACATGAGGAGCATTTGGAAACTATGTTAAAGATTTTGTGAAGGTCGAAGTTGTATTTAAATTACAGTAAATGTGAGTTCTGGATGGAGGAAGTATCATTCTTGGGGCATGTTATCACCAGGAAAGGGATATCTATGGACCCTTCAAAGACGAAGGCA
Source organism: Viscum album (assembly GCA_963277665.1). NCBI lineage: Eukaryota > Viridiplantae > Streptophyta > Magnoliopsida > Santalales > Viscaceae > Viscum > Viscum album. The sequence goes on along the minus strand of OY728156.1, from coordinate 784,630,066 downwards.
ATTGAAGAGTGGATGAGGCTAACTTCTGTAATGGAGATCTGCTAATTTTTAGGTCTAGCTAGGTATTATCGATGATTCATGAATAAATTTTCAAGATTTTCAAACCCAATGACCAAGCTGACACGGAAGGGAGTAAAGTTGTTTGGGACATAGGAATGTGAAGACTGTTTCAAGGAGTTGAAAAGGAGGTTTATCACTACGCCGGTACTCACACTCCCTTCAAGTGGATAACTCTTTATGGTGTATAGTGATGCTTCTAAGAAAGGTTTAGGCTTTTTTCTAATGAAAAATGATAAAGTGATAGCCTATTCCTCAAGGTATCTGAAAATCCATGAGAAAAACTATCCCACGTATGATCTGGAGTCGGCGGCTGTGATCTATGCATTGAAAATCTGGCGGCATTATCTCTATGGAGAAAAATGTGAGATATATATTGACCACAATAGTCTCAAATATATATTCACACATAAAGAGATTAATATACACCAATGAAGATGGATGGAACTCATTAAGGATTATGACTGCTCAATCCACTACCATCCTAGTAAGGAAAACAAGGTGGCAGATGCTCTAAGTAGAATGAATCCTGCATCTTTATCAATGATGAGAATTTAAAGGGATCCGATATTCTTATATTTGAAAAGGATGGACATGGGAATAATTAAGGGAGGAACATCATAAATCCTTTCTCAAATGATTTTTCAACCATCCTTCTTGGAGAAAATAAAGGATGCTCAAAGAAAGGATGTGGAAATTCATAAAATGGTGGAAGCTGTTAAAAATGGGAAGTCCTCTGATTTCAAAATTGATGAGGAATGATTTGTAAGATTTGGGACATGATTATGTGTACCATCTGATCCAGAGATAAAGAAGGAGCTATTGAATTATTCATATAGCTCGACCTTCTCTATCCATCTTAGGAGTACCAAAATGTACTGTGATCTCCGAGAACACTTCTGGTGGGATAACATGAAGAAGGAGATTGCGGAATATATATCAAGGTGCTTGGTATGACAGCAAGTTAAAGTTGAGCGATAAAAGTCCAAAGGTATGATGCAGCCATTGCCTATACTGTGGAAATGGGAAAATGTTACTATAGACTTTTTCACGGGTCTCCCGAAGACGTCGAAGGGAAATAATGCGATATGGGTTGTGGTTGACCGACTCACCAAGACATCCCATTTCATCGCTATTCGGGAAGATCTCTCTCTTGAACAACTTGCAAAGTCATATGTGAAGGAAGTGGTTAGACTGCACGGTGTTCCACTCTCAATTGTCTCTGATCGAGATCCAAGGTTCACATCTAAATTCTGGAGGAATCTTCAACATGCTTTGAGTATTGAATTAAATTTCAGCATGGCCTATCACCCCCAAACTGATGGCCAATCCGAAATTACTATTAAAATGCTTAAAGATATGCTTAGATCCTACTCTCTAGAATTAAAAGGTGGTTGGGATCATCATCTCCCATTGGTTGAGTTCTCATACAACAATAGATTCCACTTGAGTATTCATATGGCTCCATATGAAGCTCGGTATGGAAAGCGGTGTAGAACTCCAACCTGTTGGGATGAAGTTGGAGAAAGAAAACTACTTGGACCCGATCTTGTTCAAGAGATGACAGAGAAGGTTCAAGTCATCCAGAAACACATCAAAGATGCTAAAATTAAGCAGAAGAGCTATGCTGACAACCGTCGAAGGGACTTGGAGTTCGACTTTGGAGATAAAGTCTTCCTTCGAATATCTCCATGGAAGAGAGTCATGTGATTCAGGAAGAAAGGGAAGTTAAGCCCAAGGTATATTGGCCCCTTTGAGATCCTTGACCGCATAGGTTTCGTGGCCTATTGGCTTGAAATTACACTGAATATGACTCGAGTTAATGATGTTTTTCACGTATAACTCTTGAGGAAGTACATACCTGATCCCTCACATGTACTAAACTTAGAGAAGTGGCAGTTAGAAGATGATCTCTCCTATGAGGAGCAGGCAGTAAAGATCTTGGATCATAGAGACAAAGTTCTACACAACAAGACTACTCATCTGGTCAAGGTACTGTGGAGAAACCATAAGTTTGAGGAAGCAACATTGGAACTGAAGGTAGCAATGAAGGAAAAGTACCCACATCTGTTTTTGGCCAAGAATGTAAAATGAAATTTTGAGGGTGAGATTTCTTAAGGGGGGAAGAATGTAACGACCCAATATTTTTAATTGAAATTCCATTCTTATAAAATATGTCATAAAATCACATAATAATGAACTACTAAGTGATAAGTGACCTTTAAACATAATTTTATCACTTCTGTGTTTAGAATTTTGAAAATCTGACATACACGGTTGTGTTCAAGAAGATTTTTGGAGTCCGATAACAAAAACTTAATTGTTGGTGAATAGTAACCTACCCTAATGAATAGTAACATACCCTTATGAATAGTGATATACCCTAATGAATAGTAACATCACCTATAGTGGTATAAAAAAATATTAAAGTTGGAAGTACAATATACCTATATTTTAGAATAAGTGTTTTAAAACTGGTTTTTGATAATAAATTATGATTTTAATTAAATATTAAAATAGTCATATTTAGAAAATTATTTTTGAAAAATGGACTTCGTTTTTGGATTCTACAAGTTGAAAAATGGTTAGGGTGAATTTTTTATATTTTTCTGAAATACTTGAAATTTTGATGAATAGTAAAATACGGTAATTTACCGTATATATACATTATAAGCTAAATAGACTATTCCTAGAATCATGGATGATGTCACCACCCATGGTTCGAATTCACATGAACCATTTACTATTCTTGGTCATAGAATACTTACTATTCCTTGTCTTGTGAATAAATAATAAATTAAGGATTATAATATCAGGAAATCCCTCCTCTCCTCCACTATAAAAACCCCCGTTCACTCCCTCTTCTCTCCACTCCTCTCAAGCTCCATTCCTTCTCTAAATTCTTCCCAAATCTCTCCCCAAAGTCCTCCCCGACGTCAAAAATATCTAAGCCTCCTCAAAATACTAAAACCTCTCTCCTTAAGAGGTTCTCAAAAGAGGAAGTCTCAAGAGGTAAATTCCTCTTCCCAAATTTCTTCTTTTCTTTTAAGTACTTTTCTTTTTTATTTCTTTCCTCACCTCCCTTCAACATAATAGTATGATAAATCCAGTAACATACATTTACTATAATTTATTCATGCTAGTGGTATATTTCATTATCTTCTTTCCTTTCCCCACCTTTTTATTTGAATGAAATGAAAGCACCGTTTGAGATGTGCTAATTTAGCACATTCAAGGGCAACGGTTTATCAATTTATATTATTATCTTTAATTATGATAATGAAACCATTTGTGTTATGGTTGAACCAGATTATTATATATGTAATATATCCTATTTTTGGTTCTTTAATCCTTTGGTACAAATGGAATTAAGTTATAAATCAAAACACATTCTTTGTAATCAAATCCACCGATCAACAAAAACGGTTATCACTATGGTTATATATATAATAATTCGAATTCACTCTAAGTAACCTAATTAAAACTAAAACCATGTAATCACATGGATATTAACTAAAGAATATAACTTCAATTCTGGACAACCACTTTCATCTTGCATATAATCCAAACTTGAATATAAGTGAACCGATCTTTTAAAGCCAAGTAAACAAACGAGCCCGAACAATGAAATTGAACCTTATAACTAATCAAAAAGGGTTTTAATGAACTTAAAAGGGTTATAATAAATCAATTACATATATAAGAGGTTATGGACTTATTAATTAATAAATCCTAATTTGTTTATTCAGGTCGTTAATAACAAGTGGAGAACACCAACGGATTTAAGGCAAGGGATCCTCCCCTTTCACTCTTAATCAAGAATGTTCTCTATAATATGCCTTTTTGTGTAATACCAAGTGATGGGATATGTTTATACCCCTTACCCATACTGCCCTAATGTTTTGTAATTGATTATAAACCCCTTATCTCTCTCATCAATCCCTCTTAGTTACACCCAATAACATGCCAATAAACCATGATAGATTCTACCCGAACTTCCTTTATTAAATTGGGTTGCTCTATCTTTCTTTTTACCAAACTGTTGTGGTATTTTATTTTATGTATAACTTCATAATTATATTATTATTCTCTAAAATAATGTTCCAAGATCCAACTCTCATTCTCTTTCGTGGATATACATGCTTTTAAGTGAATCTCTCTTCGATACTTCCCAATAAGCACACTAGTTTTAAAGGAACTTTCCGAACTTTTACCCAATTTCAAGTGCACTATATACTCTGTTTTAAGACACCATTATCCTTGTAAATTCTATATTTTTATTATGAAAACCTTCTTGGTTAATTTCTGGTTTTATATAAAATAATTTCTTCTTTACTATTTTAAAAGCTCTGTAGTATTTTCCTTAAAACCGCACAAAAAAGTTTTAATGCTAATGTTTCTAAATTACATTTCTCAGATGTTGTCACTTATGTTTGAAACCAATTACCATGTTATATAACTATTTTACCCTATTACTATCCATGTATTTTCTAATTATTTCCTTACATGGACACTTTCATGATAGGCCCATTGGTTATGATTTATGTCATGATCGGGTTACCCAATTTTTTCCATAGGCACCCTTATATTTCTGTATGGTTGATTATGTATGATTGTATATGTGGTAAGAATATTTATGTGGCAATAATATTCATGAAAATGTTGATATGTGTGTGCCCATATAGCGCTCAAATGCATTGGGTAAGGTTAAGTCTCATGAGATGTGATGTGAAACGGGATTGGCGGTTAGCCTTGACCCGTACTGAAATGGGAAACGGGATTGGCGGTTATCTTTGACCCGTACTAAAGATATGATTTATAATTCTGCCACATTTATATGATTCCATGTTTATATGATCCCATTCTTATATTAAATGATTTTATAAGTTTTATGCTTTGGATATCATTATGCCATGCCTCCTAACTCATGTGCTTGAGATATATCCTTATGTTCTTTCCTTTACTGGGCTTTTTAGCTCATCCCTTTGTTCATGTGTTCCCTAGGGTACCCTATGCAGATGTAAGAGCTCAAAGGAAGTTAGAAGATCTTTATGGAGATTAAATAAAGAAGTTTTTTTATCCCCATGTTTTATGTTATATGTACCTATTCTTCTAAGACACTAGACTTAACAATCCTTGGGTAGTACTCTGATGATTAACTATGCTTGAAATAATGAAATGTTTTATCTAAAAGGCTCGGGTTTCTATAGTTGGTATCAGAGGATGGTCTAGTTATTTTTGGAGATTATGGATAGAGAACCTTAGTTATAACCTTAAGGATGAGACTAAGTATAAGAAAATAGTCCTAAATTTTGGTGAGTATATAGTAAGTGGTTTATCAAGAAGATACATCCATGTCTGGATACGAATAGGTAGAGGTGGCTCTGGCACAGATGTATCTAGGGGTAAAACCTGAAAACACTACTTTGAGCTAGACTCAAACACGAACTGGTGCACGATAACGGGCCTTTATGCACTCTTGGTTACGACACTCCCAGGGGATATACTTTGGTAGATTCATGAGCTTAGTACAAACCATTATTAAGGGACAAAAAAATCCCATAAGAATATAAGTTAAGAAATAGATCAAGGATAACCTAGATATAAACCTAAGGAATCACAAGTTAGGATGTACTTCTTCTTTATAAGTTTATCCTTTAATTTTCAAAGTTTCCTTTTTATGCTCAATAGCTAAGTATTCAAGACCTCAAATTATATGTTCTTTTTCTTAGTTAATGGCAGGAAATATAAGAACATGTTCCAACAACCAATGTAATAGTAAATGTGATGATTTCCTTAATGGCATGCCTGATGTGACAGAAGCGGGTGCTCAAAACTTCATGGTAGTAATTGCTCAGCTGGATAGAGTTATGAATAATAACTTTAATCAGGTGGAACATCCCCCTCCTCCAAGGAAAGAGCAAGTTGTCGTAGAATCCTTCATGTGGCAAAGGCCTCCCATGTTTAGTGGGTCTTATAATCCCCTCCTCACAGAGCAATGGATTAACTCCATTGAAAATATTTTATCTATCCTCCAATGCTCAGAATGAGAGAAAGTTGTACTGGCAGTCTATAGTTTTGATGGGAAAGATGATCAGTGGTAGACACTGATCAAGAATACAAATTCCCAAGAGTAAATTGATTCCATATATTGGGAGGAATTCAAGAGGATGTTTTTCAACAAATATTTTCCTCTAACCCTCCATATAAAGATGGAAAGAGAGTTCCTTGGACTCAAGAAGAAGGAAGATGAGTCCATAGGGGCATATGAAGTGAACTTTACAAGTCTTTCAAGGTACACCTATGGATTTTTCTTGAACACCGAAAGCAAGGTGGATCGCTTCTTTAGCAGACTAAAGATGAGTCTATGAAAAGTTTTGGTGATTCAAGACTTCGACAGCTATGAGGAAATTGTTCGTTGTGCCCTCAAGGTTGAAATGGAGATTGCAGACTCTCAGTGGTCTCATGGTCCTAGTGACAAGAAGTGGAAAATGGAGAACAACATGGGTGGTTCGTAAAACAAATCCCATGATGGAAAGAAGCCTCACTTTCCCCTTTGCAAGAATTGTGGGAAGAAGCATCTTGGTGACTATCTCAAGGGAACCAGGAATCGCTTCAAATGCGTAAAGATTGGTCATCTGGCCAAGAACTGCCGAAGGGATATGAAAAATACCACTAATGTTGAAGAAGAAAGGAAGGTCCAAATCAACACTCAGCCAGTCGTGCATTGTTATAACTGCAAGGAGCTTGGGCATTATGCGAACAATTGACCTAAGCTGAGGGTTTTCAGAGGCAATCTGCAACAACCTCCAAGGAAACAAGGAAGGGTTTATGATATCACTACTGCTGAGGTGGAGCCATAAAATGATGTGGTGACAGGTATGCTTGTTATTCATTCAAGAATATTGAACGTACTATTTGATTCTGGTTCTACGCATTCTTTCATATTATGAAAGTTTAGTATAACTATTCAAGCACCACCTAAAAATATTGAGGAAAATTTATCTGTGAGAACACCAAATGGGGAAATTATTGCATCCATGGTTTATAACTCCTCCCCGGTTAATGTTTGTGGACTGAACCTCTCAGCAAATCTTGTCATAATTCCTTTAGTGGAGTTCGACACTATCTTGGGCATGGATTGGCTATCTTTGTACAAGGCCAACATCAATTGTCAGGAAAGGAAGATCACTCTTCACATCCTAAAGCATCCTCTGATTCTTTACAAGTACTAAGAAGAAGATGAGTCTCCTTTAGAATATTTGTCTCAAGTTTGGGTATTTCTTCCTTATGAGCATGCATACCTATCTCAAATGATTGAGACAAAGGAGAGAATCTTTCTTAAAGACATGCCCATCATGAGGGATTACACTGATGTATTCCCCGAAGAGTTGCCTGGTCTTCCTCCTGACTGAGAGGTTGAGTTCTCAATTGAACTTAACCTTGGATCTCTTCCAATCTCAAAGACACCTTAAAAAATGGCCATCGTAAAGATGGAAGAGCTGAAGAAGCGGTTACAAGAGAATATAGAGAAGGGTTTTATATGCCTGAGTGCTTCACCATGGGGTGCTCTAGTCCTCTTCGTCAAGAAGAATGATGGATCAATGCGCCTCTGCATTGATTATCATGAGCTCAATAAAATCACAATAAAGAACCAGTATCCCCTTCCATGAATAGATGACTTGTTCGATCAGCTTTGTGGGGCCTGTTATTTCTCTAGGGTGGACCTTCGGTGAGGATATCACCAACTAAAGGTGAGGAAGGAAGATATTCCCAAGACTGCCTTTTGAACAAGGTATGGACACTATGAGTTCATAGTGATGCACTTCTGAATCACTAATGCTCTAGAAATTTTCATGGATTTAATGAATAGAGTCTTTAGAGATTACCTCGACAAATTTGTGGTGGCATTTATTGATGATATTCTGATATACTCCAAGAGAAAGGAGGAACATGAGGAGCATTTGGAAACTATGTTAAAGACTTTGCGAAGGGAGAATTTGTATTTAAAGTATAGTAAATGTGAGTTATGGATGGAGGAAGTATCATTCTTGGGGAATGTTATCACCAGGAAAGGGATATCTTTGGACCCTTCCAAGACGAATGCAATTGAAGAGTGGATGAGGCCAATGTATGTAATGGAGATCCACATCATTTTAGGTCTATCTAGGTATTATCGATGATTCATGAATAACTTTTCATGATTGTCAAAACCAATGACCAAGATGACATGGAAGGGAATAAATTTCCTCTGGACATAGGAATGTGAATAGTATTTCAAGGAGTTGAAAATGAGGCTTATCACTGCGTCGGTACTCACACCCCCTTCAAGTGGAGAACTCTTTGTGGTGTATAGTGATGCTTAGAAGAATGTCTTAGGCTTTGTGCTAATGCAAAATGATAAAGTGATAGCCTATGCCTCAAGGTATCTGAAAATCTATGAGCAAAACTATCCCACGCATGATCTGGAGTTGGCGGTTGTGATCTTTGCGTTGAAAATCTGGCGGCATTTTCTCTATGGGGAAAAATGTGAGATATATACTGACCACAAGAGTCTCAAATATATATTCACACAGAAAGATCTTAATATGCACAAATGAAGATGGATAGATCTCATCAAGGATTATGACTGCTCAATCTACTACCATATCGGTAAGGAAAACAAGGTGGCAGATGCTCTAAGTAGAATGAATCCTGTATCTTTATCAATGATGAGAATTGAAAGGGATTCGATCTTCTTAGATTTGAAAAGGATGGACATGTTAATCATTAATGTTGGAACATCATCAATCCTTTCTCAAATTATTGATCAACCATCCTTCTTGGAGAAAATAAAGGATGCTCAAAGAAAGGATGTGGAAATTCAAAAAATGGTGGAAGCTGTTAAAAATGGGAAGTCCTCTGATTTCAAAATTGATGAGGAAGGATTTGTAAGATTTGGGACATGATTATGTGTACCATCTAATCCAGAGATAAAGAAGGAGCTATTGAATTATTCACATAGATCAACCTTCTCTATCCATCCTGGGAGTACCAAAATGTACGGTGATCTCCGAGAACACTTTTGGTGGGATAACATGAAGAAGGAGATTGCAGAATATATATCAAGGTGCTTGGTATGTCAGCAAGTTAAGGTTGAGTGACAAAAGTCCAAAGGTATAATGCAGCCATTGCCTTTACCCATGTGTAAATGGGAAAATGTTACTATGGACTTTGTCATGGGTCTCCTGAAGATGTAGAAGTGAAATAATGCGATATGGGTTGTGGTTGACCGACTCACTAAGACATCCCATTTAATCGCTATTCGGGAAGATCTCTCACTTGAACAACTTGAAAAGTTACATGTGAAGGAAGTGGTTAGACTGCACAGTGCTCTAATCTCAATTGTCTCTGACTGAGATCCAAGGTTCACATATAAATTTTGGAGGAGTCTTTAACATGCTTTGAGTACTGAATTAAATTTCATCATGGCCTATTACCCCCAAACTGATGGCCAATCTGAAAGTACTATTCAGATGGTCAAAGATATGCTTAGAGCCTTCTCTCTAGAATTCAAAGGCGGTTGGGATCAACATATCACATTGGTTGAGTTCTCATACAACAATAGCTTCTACTTGAGTATTCAGATGGCTCCATATGAAGCTCTATATGGAAAGCGGTGTAGAAATCCAACCTGTTGGGATGAAGTTGGAGAAATAAAGCTACTTGGACCCGATCTTGTTCAAGAGATGAAAGAGAAGATTCAAGTCATCCAGAAACACATCAAAGCTTATCATAGTCGGAAAAAGAGCTATGTTGACAACCGTCAAAGGGACTTGGAGTGTGACGTTGGATATAAAGTCTTCATTTGAATATCTCCATGGAAGAGAGTCATGCGATTCGGGAAGAAAGGGAAGCTAATCCCAAGGTATATTGGCCCCTTTGAGATCCTTGGTTGCATAGGGTACGTGGCCTATCGGCTTGCACTTCCACTGAATATGGCTCGAGTTCATGATTTTTTTCACGTATAACTCTTGAGGAAGTACATACCCGATCCCTCACATGTACTAAACTCGGAGATGATGCAGCTGGAAGATGATCTCTCCTATGAGGAGTATCCAGTGAAGATCTTTGATCGTAGAGACAAAGTTATACGCAACAAGACTACTCATATGGTCAAGATACTTTGGAGAAACCATAAGTTTGAGGAAGCAACATGGGAACTGGAGGAAGCAATGAAGGAAAAGTACCCACATCTGTTTTTGTCCTAGAATGTAAAATGAAATTTCGAGGGTGAAATTTCTTGAAGGGGGAAGAATGTAACGACCCAATGTTTTTAATGAAAATTATCTTCTTATAAAATATTCCATAAAATCACATAATAATGAACTACTAAGTGATAAGTGACCTTTAAACATAAGTTTGTCACTTCTGTGTTTGGAATTTTGAAAATCTGACATACATGGTTGTGTTCAAGATGTTTTTTGGAGTCCAATAAGAAAAACATAATTTTTAGTGAATAGTAACCTACCCTAATTAATAGTAACATACCCTTATGAATAGTGATATACCCTAATGAATAGTAACCTCACCTATGGTGGTATAAAAAAAATATTTAAGATGGAAGTACAATATACCTATATTTTAGAATATGTGTTTTAAAACTGGTTTTTGATAATAAATTATGATTTTAATTAAATATTAAAATAATCATATTTAGAAAATTATTTTTGAAAAATGGACTTCATTTTTGGATTCTAAACGTCAAAAAATGTTTAGGGTGAATTTTTTAAATTTTTCTGAAATACTTGAATTTTTGATGAATAGTAAAATATGGTAATTTACCGTATATATACATTATAAGATAAATAGACTATTCCTAGAATCATGGATGATGTCACCACCCATGGTTCTAATTCACATGACCCATTTACTATTCTTGGTCATGTAATACTTACTATTCTTTTTCTTGTGAAGAAATAATAAATTAAGGATTATAATATCATGAAATCCCTCCTCTCCTCCACTATAAAAACCCCCCTTCACTCCCTCTTCTCTCCACTCCTCTCAAGCTCCATGAATTCTCTAAATTCTGCCCAAATCTCTCTCCAAGGTCCTACCCCAAGTCAAAAATCTCTCAGACTCCTCAAAATACTAAAACCTCTCCCCTTAATAGGTTCTCAAAAGAGGAAGTCTCAAGAGGTAAATTCCTCCTCCCAAATTTCTTCTTTTCTTTTAAGTACTTTTCTTTTTTATTTCTTTCCTCACCTCCCTTCACCATAATAGTATGATAAATCCAGTAACATAAATGTACTGTAATTTATTCATGATAGGGGTATATTTCATTATCTTCTCTCCTTTCTCCACCCTTTTATTTGAAAGAAATGAAATCACCGTTTGAGATGTGCTAATTTAGCACATTCAAGGACAACGGTTTGTAAATTTCTATTATTATATTTAATTATGTTCATGAAACCATTTTTGTTATGGTTGAACCATATTATTATATATGTAATATATCCTATTTTTGGTTCTATAATCCTTTGGTACAAATGGAATTAATTTATAAATCAAAACATGTTCTTTGTAATCAAATCCACCGATCAACAAAAACGGTTATCACTATGGTTATATATATAATAATTCGACTTCACTCTAAGTAACCTAATTAAAACTAAAACCATGTAATCCCCTGAATATGAACTAAATAATATAAATTTAATTCTGTGCAACCACTTTCATCTTTCATATAATCCAAACTTTAATATAAGTGGACCGATATTTTAAAGCCAAGTAAACAAACGAGCCCGAACAATGAAATTGAACCTTATAACTAATCAAAAAGGATTGGAATGAACTAAAAAGGGTTATAATAAATAAATTAAATATATAAGAGGTTATTGACTTATTAATTAATAAATCCTAATTTTTTTATCCAGGTCGTTAATAACAAGTGGAGAACACCAACGGATTTAAGGTAAGGGATCCTCCCCTTTCACTCTTAATCAAGAATGTTCTCTATGCTATGCCTTTTTTGTGTAATACCAAGTGATGGGATATTTTTATACCCCTTACCCATAATTCCCTAATGTATTATAAGTGATGATAAGTCCCTTATATCTCTCATCAATCCCTCTTAGTTACACCTGATTCCATGCCAATAAACCATGATGGATTCTACCCAAACTTCCTTTATTCCTTTGGGTTGCTCTATCTTTCTTTTTACCAAAATGTTGTTGTCTTTTTATTTATTTAGAACTTAATCATTATTTTATTATTCTCTAAACTTATGTTCCAAGATCCATCTCTCAATCTCTTTCATGGATATACATTCTTTTAAGTGAATCTCTCTTCGATACTTCCCAATAAGCACACTAGTTTTAAAGGAACTTTCCGAACTTTTACCCAATTTCAAGTGCACTATATCTTCTATTTTATGACACCATTATCTTTTTAAATTATGTATTTTTTTTATTAAAACCTTCTTGGTTCAATTCTGGTTTTATATAAAAGAATTTCTTCTTTACTATTTTAAAAGCTCTATAGTATTTTCCTTAAAACCGCACAAAAATGTTTTAATGCTAATGTTTCTAAAACACATTTCTCAGATGTTGTCACTTATGTTTGACACCACTTACCATGTTATATGCCCATTTTACCCTATTATTGTCCATGTATTTTATAATTCTTTCCTTACATGAACACTTTCATGATACGCCCATTGGTTATGATTTATGTCATGATCGTGTTACCCAATTCTTTCCATGGGTACCCTTATGTTTGTGTATGGTTGATTATGTATGATTGTATATGTGGTAATAATATTTATTTGAAAATAATATTCATGAAAATATTGATATGGGTTCTCCCATATAGCGCTCTAATGCATTGGGTAAGTTTAAGTCTCGTGAGATGCGATGAGAAACGGGATTGGCGGTTAGCCTTGACCCGTACTGAAATGGGAAACGGGATTGGTGGTTAGCCTTGACCCGTACTAAAGATATGATTTATGATTATGCCACATTTATATGATTACATGTTTATATGATCCCATGCTTATATTAAATGATTTTATAAGTTTCATGCTTTGGATATCATTATGTCATGCCCCCTGACTCATGTTCTTGATATGTATCCTTATGTTCTTTCCTTTACTGGGATTTTTAGCTCATCCCTTTGTTCATGTGTTCCCTAGGGTACCCTATGCAGATGTAAGAGCTCAAAGGAAGTTATAATCTCTTTATGGAGATTAAATAAAGAATTTTTTTTAGCCCCATGTTTTATGTTATATGTACCTAGTCTTCCAAGACACTAGACTTAACGATCCTTGGCTTGTACTCTAATGATTAACTGTGCTTGAAATAATGAAATGTTTTATATAAAAGGCTCAGGTATCTATAATTAGACTAGTAGAATATCCATGTGAATAATTAAATATAATTATTTGATTTTATATTTCCCATATTATGCTAAAGTTCATTTTTAAAAGGCTTTTGTTCTAGTCTTATACGTTGCCTTAAATGTTTATGCTTATTTATGAAAGTTTCCGCTATAATGTTATCCTTACTGAGCATCTGAGCTCACCCCTTTCTATGTTTTATTTTCCCAGGATGAAAAGAAGTATATTATGACTGACCTCCATGGATAGTCTATGGGATCTCAGTGTTTTCTGTGGAGAAAATGTTGTTGTAGTTTTCCATTTTATGATGTAATATAAACCTTATGAATGTATCTAGTACTTCCAAGGCTACTAAACTTATCGGTATTTTGAGACTTGATCTTTTATGATCATGCCAATGATACGTAATAATGCACTAACTTTGGGCTCTTGGGGTCATGGCATTACACCCTTCCATATAATAACACATCCCCAAGTTTCCTTTTGATGGTGGTTGATCTATATCTATTAATAACTCCCATTACTGAGCACATATATTTGACTCTTGCACCTAGGTCTCATCATGTACAAGGTTGTGCTACAAAATCTCTAAAACTAAAGGAACTGACATGAATCAAATATCCTTTGTGCTGCGATAAATGATATGAACTACATATTTCTCAAAAGAAGCATCATAATCTATCCCAAATTCCTCATGTTCAATAGAATGAGAGGGATCGAAATGGTAATAGAAAAGATAAGAATCACAAAATACATCATGCATGGCCTAGTAACTCAAAGGTATAGTTATATAATAGGATACCAACCCAAATCCCTCTAATATTTCCAATGGTCCGATGAATCATAGTGATAACAAAAATTTTATCCAAATACATTGGTGTCCCATTCTAGGTGAAACATTCAAGAAGACCGAATCTCCCACCTCAATCTCCTTTGGTTAGTGGTGATTATAAGTATAAGGATTCTACCTAAACTAATTTATATCCATATACTTTCATATAAAATGTACCTAATATTATGTCTCGTGAATGAGATAAAATCCTAAAATCACTAACTCCCCTTCCTATAACTAGCATAAAGGTGAACTACATGTCCTACCATCAATTGGATCATATGGAGCCATCAGTATAGTCTCGTGAAAATTATTATTATAAGATAACTCTGGTAGATGTAAGTGGTTATCCCAAAACACCCAAAATTGAGGAAAAATGCTTGTATAATGTCCTTTAGTACATATATATTATATTCATAATGATAGTTGGTCTAAGGTTCATAGGTTGTAATCAGAAGTATCTATAAACATTGTACCTTCTACAACCCATGGTAGAACCGAGACATTAACCAAGAATCCCTATCTAATATTATGGTACTTAGAACCCAATGGAGACCAATAATATCCTGAATGTAGATACTCTTATGTTTATCCAATAATAATATCTTTTTAATAATCAAGAAGTAAATGATCTTCATCAACCTATCTATAATTACACATATGATATCATAGACTTGAGGTGATTTCGGAAATCCCTTCAATAAATCCATGGAACCATCATCCCTTATCAACTTTGGAATGTTTAAAGACTATGAGAGGATATAAAGACATTGGTGTTCCACCTTCACCTATTGAAAGGTGGAACTTTGAGTAACAAAACCTGTTATCTACTTCATTATACTAGGAAACCAATATTGGAGGTATAAATCACAGTAAATATTAGTGATTCTATGATGAACTACCCTTATTGAACCATGATATTCTTTCATTAATTACCATCACATATACCCATAAACCACTACATGCCAATAAATAAGAAAGTCATAATCCTTAACAACAACCCAACTGGACAGTGGGTCTTCACCTAAAACATTATCCCTTAGGACTAAACCATCGTGATTAGGATGTTTTATTATCATCACTCAATCCAAAAGAAAACATTTCATTGATAGGTTTTCTATCCTAGGATTCCAAAGATAGACCAAAACTTTTAGATGCATTACAGAAATAAGATATATTAACTACCATTTTCTAATAGCATTCTAAACAATCTGTTTCTGAGTCATCTATCTCAGAGAATCAACCACTGAATTTTCTGTCCTAGGTGTATAAGAAATATAACAAACAAAATAATAAAGGTATTCAACCCATAATCACTATTTTTGGTTTAATTAATGCAGACTGAATATTTATTTGAGAATTTTATTGTCTGTGTACACCACAAACCGATTTCCAATTAAATAATGTCCCCAGAAACATAAATCATAAACAAATATATCTAACTCAAGATTTTATGTTAGGTAAATGTTCTTGTGAGGCCTCAAATAAAGATACCCATATTCCATAAGCCTTTATATTTTCATCAAAATACCTCCCATAACAATTCCTAATTCATCACAATAAATTATGTCACCTCTTCCAGGATCAGGTAAATCAGGATCAATGATGATGTCAACATTCCTTTTAGCTCCTGAAATGACTTCTCCCAAGCTTCTGACCATGTGAAAAATACACCCTTCTTGGTGAATCCTATATGTGGTGTTTCAAGGCATTAAAATTCATGAATGAAAAGAAAATAGTAACTTGATATTTCTATGAAACATCATATATTAAAGACATTGTTAGGTTGTTTCTAGGAAAAAATGGTTCTTGCCTTCTCTGGATCCATAAATACAACTTCTTCTGGTATAATGTGACCTAGGAAGATATATTTATAAATCTAAAAATGGAACATTATGAGGTTTTCATATAACCTATGATCTCTTGTTATACTCAATAATATGTCAATGCATTTGGAATGATCGTGTCTAGTTTAAGAATACACCAAGATATCATCCATGAAGAAGAGGAAAAAATAAATTATTAATGGGTGGAAAACCCAGTTCATCAAAGCCTTAAAATATATTTGAATTTTTATTAAACCAAAATACTTTACCAAATACTCATAAAGGATATAAATAATTCAAAATGATATTCATGGTATATCTGATTTTCAATATTTTACATAATGATAACCTAACCTCAAATCAATTTTTAAGAAAACTATGGATACCTAAAGATTTTTAAAGATAAATTAAATATGAGTAAGTAGGTAATGTTGTCTTACCATTATCTAGTTAAACACTTAGAAATAAACACATATCTTTAAGGTACCATCTACCTTCTTGGAAAAATATGGGTGAACCTGAAGGGGAAGTACTGAGTTATATAAACCATTTTTATTCCAAGAACTCTAATTACCTCTTGAGTTCCTGAAGCTCAGAAGGTGACATATTGTATAGAGGGATAGATATGGGTTCCACCTAGATCAAGATCTATGGTGAACTATACCTATCTCTTATGAAGTTTCCTAGAAATTTCTTTAGGGAAAAAACTCTGAATCAGTCCACCTCTATAGGAAAACCATACTATCATATTCCTCAATCATATAGAAAAAGGCTATCAATATGGGCCAACTCTCTATCCAACCCATGATGCTAAATTCTAACTCAAATTTCATAGAAGTCACATTTTTATTTATGAACAAACAAATTTACCTAAAGGGATATAAAAGAAATAGTTTTGTGATAACAGTCAATATAGGCATGATAAGGTACCAACCAGTCCATACAGTGAATGATGATGAAGCATGTTATCTTGAGGACAAAAAATTTCCATAAGAAATGGGAACAACCAATATCGAGAGGGGGATACTTGCATTGGTGTAAAAAAATTTATCAGATTCCCAATTGGGTGTCAAGATTCATCACTCTATAAAAATAATCTATTTAGAGACCAAAAAATTCCATGATATCCAAATATATGAGTGAATTTTAAGTGCGTGTTTCAAATAAATTTTACACTAAATTCAAAGCCACTATGATCATACAATGTAATGTAGACAGCTCAACACTCTACTCCTCAAGTGCATATTTCACTATATGTAACTAGCCATATCCATGACCTTAATCTATAGGTTGACCTCTCTGAGCAGGTTCAATATACTAATGCTGCACATCATATGTCTAGTATCCTCAACCTCATCCTCCTCTATGGCCTGAAGTGATAGTGGTACTCCACTTTTCATCCTAGCATGAAGCTACATACCCCACTCCAGATTATGGAGCTAGTGCAGATCCTCTTCCACTAGGGAATACTATAAAGGTCAGGAAAAATTACTAAAAATGGCCCATTAAGACATTAACTATACAATCAAATGCATTTCTACTACATTGGCGTTTTTAGTGGCCCAATATTCTCAAATGATGGAATACCACATAACTACCTATGACCACAACCTAACTACCCCTACCCGCACAAATAGGCTCAATGTGACACTTATTGTCGCTTGATGAATCACTTATCGGCCTTAGTACTAAACCACCATGCCCCAAACCTTCAAGTTCCCTCGTTTACACTCAGATATGATAGATTGTTTCACTATTATAGATATGGTCACTAGTCAAAAAATGTTCACCTATGATCATATGTAATACATTATTCCATAATGAAACTCTCTTGTTCTCAAAATTTTGTCACTAAAAAATGTTAGTGTAAAGAACATGATCTCGATTAAGCGAGATTAATAGTTCATGATGGAAATATTATCATTCTTTAGGTTCATAAACTCTCTAGATTTTTCATCTCTATGTTTTTTAGGAAATATTTAATTTTGGAACATAGTTTGGAAGTCCTTCTAATACATGTCTCTATGAAGATCTATATGGTTTAGAACACCCCACCAAAGCATGGTGGATCCATGAAGCATGTAAACAGCAAGCTTGACCCACCATTCTGGATGCATATTTAGATGCTAGGAGATGGAAACTATAGCCAATATCCATGACTGATTAGCCTTAGGGAACCATCCCCCATGAAACTAGGTGGATGATGTTGTGGGAACTCTCACGTTAGATCTGAAATAGAAAATTCATTCCCTGGAGATCACTCCATAGACTACACTAATAATAGGAATCCCTCTTGAATCTGAGCATAAGTACCCAATCTAAGTATGCTAGGAGGTATATATGGAGGTCTTTCATGTGTCCCTGCAGGCAGGTCACATTCCACCACGTCAGGAGCATGGTCTTCGACACTATCATTGTTCCCTACCCAAGGCCATCATGAACTAATATAAGAACAATCTCAAAACATGATTCAATAATATAATGGATTAAGAAGGGACACATGAGATATTATGGACTATCCACTATAATGGTTGGATCGGTGTAAAGTTCCCATGTTTTAATAGAGGTTTTTTATATGGATTATCAATTGTATGTTATATAGGAAAACACCATTTAAGTTTTAATTGAAATATCCATTTAATGGAAATAAATTCATTTAATATTTAGTATTTAAAAAAAAATATATTATTAAAATAGTTTATTAAGATTAATTACAATTCTCATGATATAAATACCTAAACATTATAAGTTACAATTGGAACTTCATGTAACTGCAACTATAATTTAACATTTGGTCTCAGAAAGTAATGAGCCCGTATATTATGGTTAGATTATATGGATCACCATTCCCATATATAAAGGCATAATAATTATAAATTGAACCAATAATCCATTAAATCACAGATAAATAACATTCCAACTTCTGTAAACATAGTTATATTGCTCAAACATGTGGTAATTGGTTATTTAAGGTTCCACTAACAATATATATGGGAAAATTATTTTTAGGTTGATGCATACATATCATGTAATCATTTATTTTCCCTCATTTTCCTATAAAAAAATGTTATAACATTTAAAATATAACAACAAGTCCCATACTACATCGAATATGAAATGTATGAAATTATATATACATGGTATGGAATATGCATGACATAAATCCTTAAGATAAAATAATGATTCATGAGAAATGACCCCTTACCATACAAGACCAAGGGTAAAAATACATAAACTTAAAAACACCATAAATCTGGTTTCCCACCCAATGGTGGAAAAAATATAGCTATAATAAGAAAAATCTAAAGAAAAAATTATCATCCCTTAAAACGTAGCTTTTATCCCCTATGTGGGATAACTTCCCACAGGCACAGATTGATTACCAATTTCTGACATGTCATATTCTCTTTTCTACCCACCCAAAATTATAATGTAAGAAAAAAACTCCTATTATACCATATTTTGATGTCTTGAGGCCATATCATTGATAATTAAACCAACCCAAGGTTCCACATGGCCACGAGGTGCCTCCCATATGAAAAAGGTTGTCAACTTGCACTGAGGGTATTTGGTGGTATAGTGAGGAGACTATTACCTCTTTATCAGAGTATATTATAGTGGTGAATAAAATATAAAAAATAGGAATTAGTATAATTAATGGTGGATTTCAATAATATAGACATAAAATTAATAAACATAATAATAAGCATTGTCATATAAAAAATTAATATTCCATTATGCTATACAAAAATTAGAGTAAGGGGGTGGTGAAGTAGGCATAAAAAATACATGATATAAAAATATATAAAAAATAAAAAAAGTTAAACTATAATATAATAATGAGAACTAGATTAATCCTCTACACTTGTACTCCATCCCAGTATGTAAAATCATGCATCCATAGTTGGGAACTTCCCCATGTCCCTACCTACATCTATGAAGTATGTCCAGGTACCAATCGACATCCTAAATAGAGTGTGACTAAAACTCAAATGGCCACCACAAATGGTTTCTAACATTATCCATCCTATGAATATAGAATTATTAGTGTGTAGGTATAATTAGTAAGGGAAGTAAAAAAAATAGAAACTCATTGTCCAGGGTTCCTCAAGTGAAAAATGTCCAATACTACCTTCTTTAAACGAATCCAGAATGTCTCTTAGCATTTTACATTTTTTATGTATTGTCCCTAAACCCAATTCATATAACCATGGTGTCTGTGTATGGTGATAGTCATGTAAGCATCCATAAGATTCATGGTATTTTTTATTTTGTAAAATAGTAGTAATCCAAGGGTTTTACAATTATAATTTCACCCTAAGGGGTTCTACCCAAGTCCAAGGAATAAGTTATAGGTATCCTTGGTGCTAGACTTGATTGGATCCAGAGGAGATAATATAAGGTAGTATGTAACATCATGCTAAATCCAAGGAGATAATTCAAGGTATTCTATATTTCCATAAATTATAGGTGAACCAGTGGTACCAATATGAGGCACTCACAATATAATACATCAATTGAATCCATGTGTGTTCTTTTACTTACAAGATATATCAATGAATCAGTTGGTGTCCTAATCCCATCCAAGGCATTCCATGTAAGGAACCCAAGTAACGATCTAGGTGGTATACACCTTTATAGTAATCCAAGACCAAGTAACAATCAATAATGTTCTAATTCTATAGTGTCTTGGATTTTTCCATGTATTATTTTAAATATTATATGGAATTTTTGCGAGACCAGGCGCAGAGACGGCACCTCATTCCGAGGCCCGGTGATCCCGAAATGGTGGTTCAAACATTTTTTAAGTTAAGTGAGTCAGCACTTGTGCGCGTTTTTGGCAGTTTCCAAACGGATTCCCATATTAAAAATATGAGGGCACTGTTGCATCTGGGACAATGACTTTACCTAATAATGGGTCTAACCTTGACTAGTGCGGGTCGAGGGAAAAAGTTGATTTTCGGACGTTTTTTGTAAAATAAAAATAAAAATAAATTCACAATGTTTTTTTTAATTTTTATTTTTATTTTTACGGAAACATCCACTGCAGTGCGGAGATGGGGCAGCTGTTTCTTTAATAAATGCCATGTCATAATGACTCAGAAATGGAAAGATGGAATCATTAATACCACAACGTATTTTTTAATGCCAAATACATTTCCCTTTTTATTGGGATAATCGAACGTCGATCATTGGAAGAATATTGAGATGAAACTCTGGAGAAAAATCTCAGCGACGAATGACGATGGATTGAAGCTGCAAATCACTATGCCAATGAGGTTGGAGGATCTTGATGATAAAGGTAGCACAGCCCCTTCAACAGCGATCGATCCCAGTTGAGGAAGGGGTTTTTTATTTAATCTCTTTTCCCCACTATTGATTTAAATGGAGAATGCAGATCAACCATGAATAATTTGATCCATGGATTCGTACGTTATTATGGGAGGGTTTTATTGGGATGATTCAGGGAATTTATCCATGCTTAATTGTTGTTTGATTCTGATCTGTTTAATCCTACTAACAGGAGTGGATCAACATCATGATGAACTATGGTGGAGGTTCATTCCTTAATTTTGTTCATTGGATTTTCCTCCCCCTTTTTCTTTCACACGTTCTTCAAGTTCTTCATGGTGCGACGAACAATGGATCGTTTCACATCTGTTTTGCGATTCAACGATCCCAAATTGAAGATTCAACATCAAAATGACCTTGCAAAGGTGTGACGATGATAACAGATGATGAATCGGACCAGACCAAGAAGGGTCGTTCTTCGAGCGTTCTTCATGCGGGTGGATTGTTTTGTGTTTTCAGATCCAATCAGAGGTCCAAAAACAATGGAATCGGCTTCATGGTGTCGGGGAGACCAAAACCTGGGATTTTCATGGTAATTGGACTGCCGGATCGACGAACAGGGCATCACGTAAGGTGTGACGGAAAAGGTTCATGTTTCTAGAAATTTTCAGAATACACGGCGATTACTTTCGAAGAACACGTCATGTAGTACTTGCAGAGGTGTCTAGGGTTTCGGGGGTCAGAGAGGAATCACACGGCATGTGACCCTGGGCACACAGTGTGTTGGACTTTCCCCAAATCTCGGTGCGTATTTTGGGAAGTACACGGATAGGGGATGGACTACACGGCTTCAGACGACACGGCGTATACTCTCTACGCAGCATGGTAGAGGCATATACATGAGAATCGGTATGTATCTAGGGGATACATGGACACAGGATGGAGTACACTCCATGTACTCCATCACACATCCAGGCGAGGCCAGTGACACGGGTCACCCCGTGTACCGATTACACGGGTTGGAGTACACGGGTTGATGACCGTGTATGGGCACATGGCCAGCATACACGAATCCGACCCCAGTCGCTCGGACATGTCATGTACATCCTACTACACGTTGTGTACTAACTTTTACATGCGACCAGCCTTATGAAACGGGCCGTTGTACACATGCAATACCTGGGGTCAGACAACACGGCGTGTAACTTTTCTACACGCCATGTACTTTTTGGAAAACAGCATGGTTCTCTTTTTCACCGTATCTTGGAAATATTTCATTTGAGTTAGTGCCCCTTTTTATAATTCCCCTGGAGGTTAGGCATCGTTTTATTCTACAGGAGTATGATCCCTTCATCAGGACTTTCTGTGATAGAGTCGGCATCCCTCCGAGAGACCCGGAGTGAGATCCTATATCCATTCCTGACCCTAGGTAGAGTCAGGCATCGACGTGACCAACTCTACCAGGTGTTGATCCTCTACCTAGCTGGTGAATCACCTAGCTGGTGAATCCAGATGAGTCGTGGTATCCGCTATGTCCCTGGTAGTGATCCTTATCTGTGTATCGTAATCTTTCCCACTCAGAAGTGTGTCTCCTGTTATGAGTGCTTCTATATACCATGATCTTCCCACTCAGAAGTGTGTCTCCCATAATGAGTTTATCTACCTCTCGTGACATTTCCCGACAAACAGTACTTCTCATAAGGATGTCATCAGAGCTACCAGACTCATGGATTTTGTTCTCCTGGAACGATTGCTTCGTGGAATCTTCGAACTGAATCCCTAGTGGGGTATGCGGTTGTGTGACTTGGCTCTAGACTACGGGTCTGGGTTTTGAGTATATCTGGATTATTTTATCCTATTATATGTTCAGTATACATATACTGTGTAGAGATGATTGTTCCTTTCCTTTGTGTACGACTTTGTGTTTTTTGGGGTCCTCTATTGAGTATTGTTATACTCACCCCTGCACAGGCTCTGTCCGCACGTGTCGTGTCTTGTGCAGATGAGAATCCTTTCGACATAATCCAGGTTGGACCAGGGCATGACCAAGATATCTGAGTTCCCTAAAGTTCGAGGCATCCCTTCAACTATGATCAGCTTTCCCAGTACCTATTCGTGTTTACGGGTAGGACTTAGCAGTTTTCAAACTCCTGTTTTTTTGTGGGCTTGTATTCTGGCCCAGTTTACTTTCAGTACTTTAATTTCCATTGTAATCTATTGGTTGGTTTTAGTTGTATGCATGCATTTTTGTTCATTAGTGGTTTTTACATTTCATCATTTGTGTGCTTGGAGATGTGTGTGTGTGTGTACCGGTTCTTAGGCAATGCCTCCCATGTTAGTAATATACCTACTCGGTGCTAGTCACCAACCCCTGGCCTATTGGAGGCAGGCTTATGGAGTTGTGGCCTGGGCCCCACTGGGACTGGTCATGACAGATTGGTATTAGAGGTGGTTGGTTCTACCTTAGGACCAAGAGTCTGTGAGATTAGTTTGGGGCAACAGTGTTCAGTGTTTCGAGCTCGGCTTTCAGGCCAGAGACTCCAGTGTTGGTGCGGCGGCTGATGTATCTATACACCAGGACTCTGATAACCTACTTTTCGACTTAGTACATGAAAACACTAGTTATGGGGAAATAAAATAATGGTACATGATTCATATAGGAATGGGTTGTGTTTTCAATATCCTTTGTGTCAGCTATCCAGATATACTCATTGACCATGGTACATATTTTTTCTTACAGGATGCCTCTACGATGCTTACCCGCTAGGATGTGGAAGCATGATCATTAGGATGACACCCTCAATGATGAGGATTTGATACAGAGACCAGTTCCCCAGGATTTTCCACTAGGTGTTGCACCTGCTATACCACCACCAGTGGAGCAGCCTGTGGTGCCTGCAATACCAACCGATGAAGAGCGCAGTCTTAGTGTGCTCCATGAGTTCCAGAGACAGAGACCCCTCAGGTTTCGAGGTGAGCCTGACCCTCAAGAGGCTGAGTACTAGCTTGAGGTGGTGACCAGAGTTTTCCGTCTAGTGAGGACACTAGAAGACCATATGGTGATCCTAGGTGTGAGCCTTCGTCGGGTTTTGGTGGGACAATGGTGGAGTCTGACCATACAGACTCACGACGAGGAGACTCTTTCGTGGACAGAGTTTGATCGACTCTTCAGGGAGGAGCTCTCTATGATTATGCTGAGATCTGTACGCATCCAGAAGCTTCTTCAGCTTTAGTTGTGCAGTTTGATAGTAGCTGACTATTCATCGAGGTTCACCAACCTCGCCCGGTACTTGATGGATATGTTCAGGGATCAGTACTTCAGAGCTCGAACCTTCAAGCGAGGTCTGTGATGAGACATCCGAGCTAGTGTCGTTCCTCTATGCATTCCAACTTATTTTGGAGTGATCGAGCGGGCTTTGGTGATCAAGAGATTCTTGGTGGAGCAGAGACAGCTGACGACAGTCAGCAGTAGGTAGATAGGTGCGGAAACCTTAGCAACAGGGAGCCGACGTTGGACGTAGGGATTAGGACATGAGAGACATCAGAGGGGGACCCATGATATGGTATCGATAGTCCAGGGCTCTCAGGATGGATCTAGTCATCCTAGGGAGAAGAGATTCTACGCATGCGACGATAGGGGACATCTCACTAGAGATTGTTCGACCCGTCGAGCTGCTGACAGGGAAGCAGTGGATAGACCACCGAGGCATAGGTAGAGAATGGAGCAGACAGACCCGCCAGGTGGCAGACATGGAAGAGTAGTAGGGAGAGCTTCCGGTGGTAGAAGATGCTTTGACTTACTTCCACCACCACCCCCAGGAGGTCCGCACTAGGCTCAGGGAGCTGGGGGAGAGGGGCGGGGACAACTGCATGCGGTCGAGGCATACAACCCAGGGGCTCCAGGGATGATAAGAGGTATGATATGTGTCTTCTTACCTTAGCTTTCGTACTTATAGACATAGGTTCCAGTCATTCCTTCATCACCATATGTCTTGTGTGAAACCTTAATATTTTGATAGAACCGTTGACTCTATCCTTACACTTTGAGACACCTATGGGAGGAGAATCAACGATCACACACCTTTTCAGGCAGTGTGATCTTACCCTTGGAGGAAAGAGTTTCAGTTGGAACGTCTTGGTGGTATCATTGAGTCCGTACGACATCATTCTCAGCATGGATTGGTTATCTTTGTTCCATGCCCGGATTGACTATTTTAGGCGAAGAGTGCGTTGTGTTTGCTGTAATGGAATGAGGTTTTCCTTTTTTAGAGAAAAAGAGACCCAGGCAGCACAGAATGGGATCATGCATAGGAGGGTTTAGCTAATCACTCATGAGATTTCTATCCTTACCCTCAGAGCAGTAGATGTTGTGACCTCTAAGTTCCCAGCAGTAGTGGTGGAGTACGAGGATGTCTTTATTGAAGATGTTCGAGGATTACCTCCCCATCAGGAAATAGACTTCTTCATTGACTTAGACCCCGGGACGACACTGATTTCTTCACTAGAATATCGGATGTCTCCCATAGAGCTTCGCGAGCTGAGGGTGCAGTTAGATGATTTGTAGAGTAAGGTTTTCGTAAGACCCAGCGTTTTACCCTGGGCGGCACCAGTCTTGTTTTCCAAGAAGTCAGATGGGAGTTTGAGGTTGTGCATGGATTATTAGAGCCTGAACCAAGTGACGGTAAAGAACAAGTATCCACTGTCGAGGATCGATGACCTCTTCGATCAGCTGAGAGGGGCACAGTGGTTCTCGAAGGTTGACCTTTGATCAGTTTATCACCAGTTATGAGTACGGGATGAGGATATACCGAAGACGACCTTCAGATGCCGCTGCGGTCACTATGAGTACTTGGTGATTCCTTACAGTGTGACAAACGCCCCTGTAGTGTTCATGGTACTAATGAACTAAATATTCTAGCTGTACTTGGACCATTTCATATTAGTCTTCATCAACGACATCCTTGTGTACTCGGCGTCAGAGGAGGAGCACGTGAGACACATACGGATAGTTCTAGACGTACTCCGGGAGCACCAGCTTTATGGTAAGCTCTCGAAGTGCCAGTTTTGGATTCAGGAGGTCCAATTTCTGGGACATGTCATCTCAGTAGATGGATTAGTTGTGGACCCAGCCAAGGTGGAGGCAGTGTTATCATGGGAGCCACCTCAGAGCGTGATGGAGGTGCGATGCTTCCTTGGGTTGGAAGGGTATTACCGGATATTCATTCTAGATTTCTCCCAGATATTAGCACCGTTGATAGCCTTGACAAGGAAGGGGAAACCCTTCATGTGGATAGAGAAGTACCAATAGGCTTTCGAGTAGTTGAGGCAGAGTTTGATGAGTTCCTCGGTTCTGAGATTGTCAGAGGAGGGTGTCTAGTACATAGTTTTATGTGACGCATCACGGAACGGGCTTGGTTGTGTCCTGATGAAAAGGAAATAAGTGATTGCTTATGGTTCTCACTAGCTTAGGCCACATGAGAAGAACTATGCAACACATGATCTTGATTTGGATGCAGTAGTCTTCGCATTGAATATGTGGTGACACTACCTTATGGGTGAGCGGTTCATCATCTACTCTGACCACAAAAGCCTCAAGTACATCTTCTCACAGAAGGATCTGAATCTGAGGAAGATTTTTTGGCTATATTTACTCCAAGATTATTATTTCAAGATCATCTATACTTCTAGGAAAGGGAACAAGGTGGTGGATGCCCTTAGCATAAGGTCGAGCTCTTGGCTATTGAGTGAGGTGAAAGAGCAGTTGTCCATGTTGCAGTTATCCTTCAGGGATGGAGAGGATACAACTTACCTGTATTCAAGGGATATCACCCCTACCCTCTTACAATGATTTAGGTAAGCGCATCTTGGGTACGTCGACTGTGATGCTTTACGTTCTCAGTTATCCACAAGACATGCTCCTGATGGATATTCGCAAGGTGGGGAGCACATACTTCTTTTCAGAGGATGTACTGTTGTATCGATGGAGTTGTAGGAGGAGGTACTGATGGAGTTTCATACATCCCCCTTAGAATTACATCCTAGAGTTGCAAATATGTACCAGGATATCCGACGATAGTTCTGGTGGTCAGGCATAAAGAAGGAAGTAGCAGAGTTCATTTCCCGATGCCTCACATGCTAGCAGGTGAAGGCTGAGCACCAGGTTTCAGCAGGATTAGCTCACCCCCTGGAAGTTACGGAGTGGAAGTGGGATGGAATATTGATGGACTTCATGATAGGATTACCACAAACGTCCAAGGGGCATGATTCCATATGGGTGATCGTTGACCAACTCACCAAGTCGGCCCACTTCCTAGCTATCAAGGAGCAGAGTTTTATAGAGAGATTGGGATGCCTCTATGTGCAAGAGATAGTTCAGCTTCATGGCATACCTTTGAAGATAGTCTCGGACCAAGATGCCTTCTTTACATCCCAGTTGTGGAAGGGATTACAGGAGGCCTTTGGAAATCAGCAACGCTTGAGCACAGCGTTTCATCCCCAGACAGATGGTCAGATGGAGAGGACCATTCAGGTTCTGGAGGATATGTTGTGGGCCTGTATCTTGGACCTTGGTCATAGTTGGGAGGACCAACTACCAATGGTGGAGTTTACATACAACAATAGCTACCACTCCATCATTGGTATGGCACCGTTTGAGGCCTTGTATGAAAGACTTGGTTGGCCACCACTTTGCTGGACCGACCCCAGAGAGTCAGCACTCATGGGTCCAGAGTTGGTGAGAGCTACCACCGAGAAGGTGAAAATCATCCAGGAGCAGATGAAGACTACACAGAGCTGGCAAAAGTCTTATGCTGACAGACGACAGAGACCCCTGGAGTTTAAGGAGGGAGACCACGTCTTTCTTCGGGTCTCACCTCGATGAGGGTTAAGGAGATTTGGCCAGGGTGGAAAGCTATCTCCGAGGTTCATCAGACCTTTCCAGATACTATGCAGAGTTAGCGAGGTGGCGTACCGCCTTACTCTACCGCCATAGTTGCATAGGGTACATGATGTCTTCCACATGTCACAGCTGAGGAGGTACGTTCATAACCCATCGCACATCATCGACTGGGGTGAGCTAGACATCGAGGACTGAGTGACCTTTACTGAGTACCTAGTGCAGATAGAGGATCGGAAGAAGAGGATCCTTTTTGGGTGATCGATTCCCTTGGTGTGAGTTCATTGGCAGCACGGGAATCTTCAAGAGAGCATGTGGGAGCAGGAGGCTCAAATCTATGCCCAGTACCCACATCTTTTTTAGTAGTATTTGTTTTGTATTTTCAGGGATGCAAATCCCTAAGGTAGGGAGAATGTAGTGTATTAGATTTTTCCATGTATTATTTTTAAATATTATATGGAATTTTTGAGAGACTGGGCATAGAGACGGCACCTCATTCTGAGGCCCGGTGATCCTGTAATGGTGGTTCGAACTTTTTTTAAGTTAAGTGATTCGACACTTTTGCGCGGTTGCGATAGTTTCCAAAAAGATGCCCGGATTAAAAATCTGAGGGCACCGTTGCATCCGGGATGACGACTTTACATAAGAATGGGTCTAACCTTGACCGGCACGAGTCAAGGGAAAAAGTTAATTTTCATAATTTTTTAGTAAAATAAAAATAAAAATAAATTCACAATGTTTATTTTTTTATTGAAACATCCGTTGTAGTGCGGCGACGGGGCAACTATTTCTTTAATAAATGTCACGTCATAATGACTCAGAAATGAAAAGTTGAACTCATTAATACCGCAACGTATTTTTGAATGTCAAATATTTTTCTCTTTTTATTTGGATAATCTAACGTTGATCGTTGGTGGAAGATTGAGAGGAAACTCTGAAGAAAACTCTTAGCTACGAATGATGAAGGATCGAAGCTGTGAATCGATATGCCAATGAGGTTGGAGGATCTTGAAAATGATGGTAGAATGGCTCCTTCGGTATCGATCAATCCCAGTTGAGGTAGGGGTTTGTTATTAAATCTCTTTTCCCTTCTTTTGATTTAAACGACGAACATGGAACAACCACAAACAAGTTGATCCACAGATTCATGCGTTCTTGCAGGAGGGTTTTATTGGGATGATTTGGGGAATTGATCCATGATTAATTTTTGTTTGATTCTTCTATGTTTGATCCAACTAATGGGAGTGGATCAACACCATGAAAAACGACGGCGGAGGTTCGTTCCTCAATTTTGTTCATTGGATTTTCCTCCCCCTTTTTCTTTCATGTGTTCTTCACGTTCTTCGTGGGGTGACGAACAATGGATCATTGTGCAACCATTTTGTGATGCAACAATCCCAAATTGAATATTCGACACCACAACGACCTTGCGGAGGTGCGATGATGATAGCGGACGACGAATCAGACCAGATCGTGAAGGGCCATTCTTCAAGCTTTCTTCGCACGGGTGGATCATTTCATGTTTTTAGAGCTTATTGGAGGTCCCAAAACAACGAAATCGGATTTTTGGTGTCGGGGAAACCAAAAAATGGGATTTTTGTGGCAATAATATGGTCAAATCGACGAATGGGGCATCACGGAAGGCGCGACAGCGGAGGTTCTCATTTCTAGAAATTTCCAAAATACATGGTGTGTACTTCAGAAGAACTTGTCGTGTAGTACTGGTGGTGGTGGCTAGGGTTTCGGGGGCTAGAGAGGAATCACACAGCATGTGACCCTGGGCACATGCCATTTTGGACTTTCCCCGAAGCTCGACGTGTATTTTGGGAAGTACACGGACACGGGATGGACTACACAGCTTCAGGAGACACGGCGTGTACTCTCTACGCAGCATGGAAGAGGCGGATACATGGGACTTGGAATGTATCCAGGGGATACATGGACACGGGGTGGATTACATGACATTTACTCCATCACACAGCCAGGCGAGGCCAGTGACATGGGTCACCCCATGTACCGATTACACAGGTTGGAGTACATGGGTTGATGACCGTGTACGAGCACATAGCCAGCGTACACTGAGCCATCCCCAGTCACTCGGACATGGCGTGTACACCGTACTACACGTCGTGTACTAAATTTTCCATATGACCATCCTTACAACATGGTCTGTTGTACATGGGCAGTACCCGGGGTCAGACAACATGGTGTGTAAATTTTCTACAAACTGTGTACTTTTTGTAAAATAGCATGGTTCTCTTGTTCACCATATCTTGGACATATTTTTTTTGGGTTAGTTCCCCCTTTTATTGTTCCCCTAGAGTTTAGTCATTGTTTCCTTCTACAGGAGTATGATCCCTTCAGCAGGACTTTCTGTGATAGAGTCGGCATCCCTCTGAGAGGCCCGGAGCAAGATCCTCTATCCATTCCTGACCCTAGGTAGAGTCAGGCATCGACGTGACCAATTCTACCGGGCTTTGATCCTATACCTAGTTGGTGAATCACCCAGTTGGTGAATCTGGATGATTCATGGTATCCACCATGGCCCTGGCAGTGATCCTCATCTTTGTATCGTGATCTTTCCCACTCAGGAGTGTGTCTCCCATAATGAGTGCTTCTATCTACTGTTATCTTCCCACTTAGGAGTGTGCCTCCCTTAATGAGTGTATCTACCTCTCGTGACATTTCCTGAAAAACAGGACTTCTCGGATGGACATCATCAGATCTACCAAACTCGTGGAGTGTATTCTCCTAGAACGAGTGCTTTGTGGAATCTTCGAACTGAATCCATAGTGGGGGTATGCGGTTGTGTGACTTGGCTCTAGACTACGAGTCTAGGTTTTGATTATTCTGGATTTTGTTCTCCTATTATATGTTTAGTAGACATATACTGTGTAGAGATGACTATGCCTTTCCTTTGTGTACTGCTTTGTGTTTTTTGGGGTCCTCTACTGAGTATTGTTATACTCACCCCTGCATGGGCTCTGCCCGCATGTGTTGTGTCTTGTGTAGACGAGCAGCCTTTTGACAGAGTCCAGGGTGGGCCGGAGCAGGACCGAGATTTATGAGTTCCCTAAAGGTTTTGGAATCACTTCAGCTACAAGCAGCCTCCCCAATACCTCTTCGTGTTTACAGGTTGGACTTAGCAATTTTCGAACTCTTTTTTTTTTGTGGGCTTGTATTCTGTCCTAGTTTACTTTTAGTACTTTACTTTCCATTGTACTTTGTTGGTTGGGTTTAGTTGTATTCATGCATTTTTATTACTTAGTGGTTTTTACATTTCATCATTTGTGGGCTTGGAGATGTGTGTGTGTGTGTGTGTGTGTGTGTGTGTGTATTGGTTCTTATGCAATGCCTCCCATGTTAGTAATATGCCTACTCGGTGCTGGTCACAAGCCCCTAGCCTATTGGAGGAGGTCTTGGGGAGTTACAGTGCAGGACCCACTGGGACAGGTCGTGAAAAATTCCATTTTTTAATGGGACAATCCTATGCATTCCATACTAAAATCCATGTATTTCCTAGAGAATAATATAATTAAAATTTTCATATGGTTCCATCCACAAAATTCCATGTCAGAATCTATGTATCTGCCAAGGAATAATTTAATAGGTGATTTAGTATCAAAAAAAATGGTATCCATGAGCATACTTTATAATTTAACAAGATACAAGTGACATGTTCTTACTACTCACATTTTTATTTAGTTCATTTAATCCTTTTATTTATGAGAGATAAGCCCAACCCACCTCAAGGGATGTTCAACTATATAGCCACGATATAGGGGTCATGGTAATATAATCAACACACCCCCAAAGGGGTTGTTTGATTTGAGATATATTACCTTCAAAAATATAGTTAGGTTCGCAAGAACTAACTAATTCAAGGTGTTATCAATTTACCTAATTAATTTCAAATTTATGAAGAAACGCATGGAAGGTCTTTTGCACTTCACAATGGAGTTGGTTATAATCAACTAGAATTTTAGGTAAAAAATATAGATCACCTACCATAACAATTTATTATACACCTCATCATGTATTGGCCTCATATATGAGCTAGAATGAGAGAAAATGGAGAAATCAACAAAACAACGAAAAAAAATTCCATAAGGGCTCACATGAATATAACATCAATAAATGAGATAGAAATTAAAAAAATAAACAAGAGGAATATTAAACATACTGGGGGTGATCCAACATGATGAATTATGCTTGAATAGGATGTTTAATAAAGGAGATATATCAAATCCCAGGGAGGAAAAATAGGAGAGCTCCCATGAATGGCCACTGTTGTGAAAATGAGAGAGGATGATAAATTTTGGGTTTATGAGAATAGGGTTAAAAATAGTAATATCAATCATTTTTAATAGGTAATACTATTTAGATACATTGTTAGAATAACCATATTCCAAGCACAAACACCTACTATCCTAAGGAAAATTACCCCACACAGCTAGGCATACGGTTAAATAAAATGTGAGTAGCCCATAAGGAGCTACTATCCAAGGGTTCCACCCACTCACATTTCTAGGTACATAGTTAGGATAAACTTGGTTCTATCATTTACAATTTAACCTAAATTTTATAACATATTATGAATATTCATGTTGTAAGATATCACCTTTTTCTAGGTATGTCTCTCTCTAATTTTTTCGTTAAATTTTATTTCAAGTGAATTTT
This sequence comes from Viscum album, assembly GCA_963277665.1. Classification (NCBI taxonomy): domain Eukaryota; kingdom Viridiplantae; phylum Streptophyta; class Magnoliopsida; order Santalales; family Viscaceae; genus Viscum; species Viscum album. The sequence continues at coordinate 784,597,106 of OY728156.1, read as the reverse complement.
TTCTCATATTTAAATCAAACCTGGGAAAAATAGAGAGGATACATGTGGAGATATTTGTTACAGAAATGACTTAAAGTCTAGATAATTATATTTATCTAAATTAATGGATTCTAGGTATAAATGGGTTAAGTGTTTTAGGGGTTCATGGTAATTTGGGAAGCTTTAAAGGGGGTTAAGATTGTTTAAATGGAAAATAAGCTGAGAAACCATATTCTGAACATTTAAATGTCATTTAAATGGATTAAAATTTTTGTAATGTTTTGGTGTTTTTTGTAAAATCATTTTAGGGAATGGGTTTTTTGGAGAATCCCATCAAAAAAATTTACATGATGTGTAACTACATTACACACCATGTAATTATCTAACCTACTATTTTAAAATATTTTTGATGATGTTTTTTCATTCTAACTCACTTCAACCTTCTCCTCTCAACCCTAGGGAACCTTCCATGTGATTTTGGAGTGCCAAAATTCCTTTTTGACATCCAGATAAATCCTTTAATCCCTAGTAAGTGGTTTTGGTCCAGCTCTTCCCATATCTTCCTTGGTTATCCAACCATTGTGGTGAAATCCTTTGTTTTTTTGTGTTATTGATTTTGATCTAGGATTCTATTGGAAATCATCTTCACCTTCTTCCCTATGGGTTTTTTCTATTGGAATAATTGTTGGATTGTCAGTTAAAGGTAGGATTCTAAATCTTAACCATATAGTTTGGTAATTTCCAAGTTTATGAAATATTGTGATCTCACCAACCAAACATGTGCCTAAATCAATTAAATAATTAATGGAATTATTTTTTGGAGTCCTTTGGTTTTTATTGGCTTCTTTCCTAGCTTATATCTACCCATTAGGTGAGAAAACCTTGAATATAATGGAATTGGCTAATGGCTTAAAGTGTGTTTAGTATGACATGATACCTTAGGTGATTTATTATTATAGAATCCATAAATTTTGGATTACTATTGATTTTTTTTATTTTTTATTGATTTTGATATAAATGAAAGTTGTATATGAAATTAAATTGGTAATTCGTATAATTAACCATTATAATTTATGATGTAATATTGTGATATCCATGTTTTATGATAGGAATTGTGTTCCATATGGAAATGATTATATATCGGGATTGGATTTGGAACATGCACACTTATATACTGTAATACTAATATTAAGTAGGGTCAAACTAGTCCCATTCTATGATTTTTATAGAGAGTGGGTTTTGCTCAGTCCCATGCAGTAATGTTTTAAGGGTTTGACTTGGATGTTGTAATTCTTATAGGGCTTTGACCCGAATTGTTGTGATTATACAATGGTAATATGGTGGTGGTAGGTATGGTCATAAGATATGATCTGAGATTTTATGGAATGGAATTGAATTGGGTTAATTTACCTTGGTTAAATGATGGTTTTTTTCATGGTTGTAATATATGCTCAGATATATTTTAGCATGAAGATGAAGTAGGTTTTTGTTGTATTTTATTAATTATTGAATTAATGAATACACCTATTTATCACTTTATTGTATACACTTCTTATCAAACTGGTTTATTTGGACATGGTGGTATCGACCTACTGAGTTTTACTCACACCCTATTCAGGCCACCATTTGGTACCCAAGTAGATTACATGGATGAAGGTTTGGAAAAGGGAAAATAACCTTATTTTTGATTGTTTGCTTGCTGGATGGGCTAGAGTTTGGAGGTGGCATCAACATGGGTTTTGGGAGTAGGGAATTTTGATTCTTTATTTGAGTCATATATTCTTTTACTTGTATTGTTTCTAGCATGATATTTAGTTACATTCCATCATTTCATTACATTATTCCTTTATTATTTACTAGATTATTTAGTTGGATCTTATTTTTTGTTTCCACTATGTCTATAATTTGATTTATTTTGTTTATATGGTTTATTTTTACTATTATGAAACTTCATACTAGGGGGTACAGTATCACCACTATACATTTCACACCCACTCTACTAGTTGGCAGCCTCTGATGTACGGGGAGGCACGCTTGAGGTCTCGTAACCAACCCTGTTTTCCATGTGGGAGAGTGTCAGATTGGGGGATGTTACAAAGTGGTATCAAAAGCATAGTTTTTCTTTTCTTCTTCTTTACAATTTGGGAAATTAATAAAAGAGACTAGGATGTGTTAGGACTTGGTAATGAGCATGTGCATGGGAGTAACTAACCCATGTATGGGGGGAAAATCTGAGTGCATAGGTATGGGATTGTTGTTTGTGATGTGTTCTTGTTACAATTGATGTTATTTTACCTTGGGTAATTCACATGTTTTGTGAGGTTATTATTCTATGATGTTATTGTTTCTTGAGATTTTTACTTGTGGCCTACTATGGTGCGAGATGAGAATACATGAATCATAATAGGAACATAGGGATATATTTACATGAATTATTCATGATAGGGGTATATCTATTTTTTCATGTGATATATACTTACCTGTTGAACTGTGATATGAGATATATGATTCACTAGATAAATGAAATGAATTGACATGTCATGCTAAAACACTTATAATACATGTTTAGGGAGACCATAAGTTAGTAGTTCTCTATTGTAGTCTCATATTTAGTTTGACCTTGTTGTTATCCAGATCTTTAAGGTGTTCATTTGTCTTATAGAGAAAATTCATACTCATCATATTCAAATTGAGTGTCAGGAGAGTGAAAATCAGAATGCTCCAAATGAAGTTGAATTGGAGATTCCTATAGTTCCTGAGTATCATATGGATGTCCAGCTTCACGACAACATCTTGAGGGTCATGTGATCCATGTAAAGGTATATTATTCATGTCGTTCCTTTGATATCTAAGCTGACAATAGAGTTTAAACCGCAACATCCTCCAATATTTACTAGGGAAGGAGGACCCTAGGTGGTTGAGTTCTGGATCGAGTTAGTCTAGAAAATATTAAAGCATCTTGAGAGACTTGAGGATAGGAGGGTGAATCTTGCTGTATATATGCTTCGTGGACTAGTCAAGTAGTGGTGGGATATTCTAGAGGAATCTGGCCAGAAGGATGATCTATCTTGGAAGGACTTCAATATGAAGTTACTAATTCATTTCTATCCTGATACATTGAAGGATTAAAAATATCATGAGTTCATGTATTTGACATAGGAGGGAATGAAAGTGCTGGACTATGTTGGACATTTCACCAACCTACATCACTTTTCACCATCCTTGGAAGCTGGTGAGATCTCCCAGGTGATAAATTTTCAAGAATTTATTCACTATAAGGTTAGGTCTCAGGTAAATTATTTTCATTTGAGTATATTTGAGTACATGATAAACCAAGAACTCGTCACGAATGGGAATCTTAGAGAGGCCCTAAGTAGTATCTAGGCTTTTTTAGTAGGGTACACTATAAACTCTTCTTCGAGTAAAAAGAAGCACCATTGTGATATTTTCCACCAAGGAAGTAGTGGGTAGGGTAGTCAAGGAAGTGGACAGTCATATCAATTTCATGTTTCATTACAATGATATTATTGTGGTAGGTTTGGCCACAAGTTCCCGTAGTGTCCTTACCCCATAGTCGAGTGTCGTATGTGTAGCAGATTGTGCCATCTTCAGAGGATCTATGAAAACTTTTTGTATTAGGCCATTGGAGGGGGATCAAAACAGGCACTTGAGTTAGGAAGGGGATCAGCTGCCCCTTAGAAGGCTGGTAACTGTAGTTCCACTAGTCATTCAGGCCGAGGCAGGGGATTTGGTAACAAAGTTCATAATAAGTAGTACCAACCTGGGGAAATAGATTATGGTAGTTAGAATGGAGCCTAGGGTAGAGGGACAAGTTATCTGGATGTTATGAAAACTACTCCAGCTATCGAGGATGCAGGACCATCTGCCATAAGAGTTATGATTCTTATATAATATACTGTAGATTTTGTTTTGTTTAATATAACAGAATCACATTATTTTCTATCTGATATTTTTGAAAAAAAATGGGATTAGATGTAGAAATATTTGATGGTTATTTAACCATAAAAACACCATTGGGAGTGTGGTTAGAAAATGTCAAACGTTTCAAGGCATGTTCTCTAGAGATTGGTGGTTACCATTTCTTTTGGGAACCATTCATGTTGTAAATGATAGGCTTTGGCTTGATTCTTACTAGGGATTTTTTAGTTCTATACCAGGCTCATATCAACTATTATCATAGAAGAGTTTCCTTTTTATCACTAGAATGTGGAAGTTATTCCCACCAGGGTGACTAGGATCTTCAGGATGGTCATGTAGGACCAATTCAGTGCAGATTGGATTGTCATGTGGATTAGATAGCTGGTATTTCTCTAGATAATGGTGGAATGTAGTAGAATTATACTCCTCTTATGGTATACCATTTCCAAGATGTTTTCCATAATGAGTTCTATGACTTATCACCTGAGTGATAGATTGAGTTCACTATTGAGTTGGTGTCGGGATCAAAGTCACTTTCTATACTGCCTTAAAGAATGGAACCAATAGAGCTTCAAGAGTTGAAAGTTTTTTTGGATGATCTAGAATCTAAATGCTTCATATATCCTAGTTCATATCCTTAGGTTTCTCAATTTCTCTTCTCTGAGAAGGATGATAGATCCCTGTGCTTATGTATGGATTATCGGAGGTTGAACTAGATGATGGTTAAGAACCAATATCATATTCAATGCATTTATGACCTTTTCAATCAGTTCAGAGGTGATAATATCTTCTCCAAGATTGATCTAAGATCAAGTTACCATCATTTGAGGGTGATACCATCAGACATACCTCATACTTATTTTAGGAGTAGGTATGGTTTGTATGAGTATGTAGTGATTCATTTTGGGTTGAATAACAGACTAGTGGTATTCATGGCCTTAATGAATAAGATCTTTCATCCTTTTCTAGAATAGTTTGTGGTGGTTTTTTTTCAATGATATCATGGTGTACTCCAAGTTAGTAGAAGATCATACCAAACATCTTAACATAATCCTGAGTAAATTGAGAGAGCATCATCTTTTCTCCAAGCTAACCAAATTTAGTTTCTAGATTAATAAAGTTCACTTATTGGTCCATGTCATCTCAGAGGCATGAGTGCCAGTGGAACCATAGAAATTCGTAGTCATGGTATCTTGGCAATATCCTAATACATATTTGATATTTGGATATTTCTAGGTTTAATAGGTTATTATCATCAATTTATCCAAGATTTATCCCATTAGGTAGCACCGATGTATGGGTTATCCAATAAAGGGGTGAAGTTTGTATTTCTGATACATACGAGAGAGATTTTTAGGAGCTTAATAAAAGGATAACCTCAGTACCTATCTTCACTTTACCTATGTCAGGTAAAGAATATACCATTTATGGTGATGCATCAGGAGTTGGAATTAGAGTAGTTCTAATGCAAGAGGATCGAGTGGTTACTGATTGATCTAAAAAATTAAGACCTCATGAGAGGAATTACCCAACTCATGATCTAGAGTTAGTAGCATTGGTACATTCCCTAAGGTATTGGAGATGTTATCTCATGGGTGAGAGGTTTTGGTATACATGGACCACAAGAGCCTCAAGTACATATTTTCTCAGCGAGACCTGAACCTTTAGCATAGGAGGTGGGTTGAGTATCTATAGTCTTTTGAATTTGAATTGGATTATACACAAGGAAAGGGAAACATAATTTCTAATGCTTTAAGCTGAAAGATACAGATAGAGATAGTATGGGAGTATTTTTATGAGTGGTGGATAATGTCCCTCTTTATAGACATGCATTTAGATGTTCAAGAGTCTTAGGGGTGGGTAGATTTGACTTACACATCTATTATAACTTTTATTTTGGACCAAATTAAGATAGAGTAGCTTTCTAATCTGGAGGGATCATTTTTTAGAAACAAATTATATGGTGGAAAGATACCATTAGGATAGTCTCTTGGTAGTGGAAATTCTATTCATTTTTTGGCCAAGTGATTATCCAATAAATTAGGCTAATATTCATTGTTAATATATATAATATTCATGTGATTTATTATTCATAAACATCATTTTAGTTCATTTTACACTTTGAACATCATTTCACATTATGATTGTAATTCCTACTTAAAATGCACTATTATGTGGTACATTTTTTAACATCATTTAAAGTACCCAATGATCTTGATTTTATTTTAATATTTAATTTTCAGGTTTCTAATTATATTGGAAACAATTCATACTTGTGGAGTGTTGGAAGATTCACACTGAAAGACCACCAAAATGGGATTTCATGCAAACAATTCTGGAGAAGGCAGATTGGACACCAGCCCACTGATGAGAATGTGGGGCCCAACATACAAGCCCAATGAAGCCAAAGTTTTGTTGGATTCTAGAATAAATATATAGGAAAAAATAATTATTCATTATCTAGTGCTAATTTGGCATTCATGGTGGTTATTAAGGCAGCCCAATTTGGAGATAAAATTATGGTCCACATTCTGAGGCCCATAAAATTATCCCACCAATTTAATCATATATTGAAACCCACAAATTATTTTTGGTTAATATTTTACAAAACTCTATGGGACATAATGAGATTAATTTTTTTCTTCTATGTCCCACTCCAATTATTCCATATAGAAGGTCTTCCAGGTGTTTTTATTCGGTGCAAGAAAGTTGGATGCCACCTCGGGTCAAGGGTGGAAAAGTCTACTCTCTCTTAACTGTCCACCCACCTAGGCCCACCAATATTAATTTAGGTGACTTACACTATTGTAGGCTCGACCCAAGGCTTAAAAATTGTCTATTTAAGTTAGTGTTGGTAAAGGATTTGAGCATACTTGGATCTTTGTTTTCATTGTAATGTTATTATGTCGATTTCGCTTTGTAACGTTCTTTTTTCTCATGTAAGTTGTTCAAATCACCTTAGTTATTAATAAAATTTATTCCTTTCATATTATTATGATTTTATTCTTATCACTTTGATATATTTTCCTTCAGGTGTGAATTTATTCACACCATACCTTATGATATTCTTCACACAACGGTGGAGTTATTTCTTTCTTTTTATTGTTTTTTTTTACTTCTCCAATTCCTCCCTCATGAGTCTACTTTCCACTTCAATTGAAACCATAGAATCAATGGAGGGATAAATCTTTTATGGGTTGATCCAAGGTAGTATAAATGGGATGGTTTGGATGTTATTTATCACTCCATTAATTTCTAATCACTTCTTTTAATTGATAATTTAGTTTGAAGATCTTTAAACTCCTTCATCCTTGTTGAATTTAAGGCCACACACTTCAAGTGCTAATACGAATCGTTACCTTGAAGTGATCAAAACTTTGATACTTCAAGTGTATAGGTGATTAGTATTAAAGGGTGTAGGTATTAAACCAGTAAGCTATGATGTTGTTTGATCTTCTTAAATGAACCCATCTCAAATATAAGAAATTGAAATCATTAAAAAAGGAGTTTATCCAATCCACCCCAAGCAATAACATAGGATCAACTCATTATCTTAATTTGAATTAACTTAAATCTGTTATTTATGCCTTAAAACCATATAAAATCAACCCAATTTGGCCAATTCATAGCCAAAATAATCCATAGAATGTACATGTATGTAGGTTACTTCTTAGGTCTCTAAGGATTCGATAACCCAAGCTAAACTACAAGGACCGTTTTACCTTCATCTCTTGGGTAAATTTGAGCGTGAATAAAATTTTGGAACTGTTTCCGGGGACCCAAGTAAGTCATATCAACACCCATTCTATTCTCCCCCATTTTATCTATTCTCACCCAATATCTCTTATCTTTTCCCTTTCTCATTTTTTTTCTTTTGGAGCATGTCCGCCTACACTTGTGATCAATCAAACAGTCTAGTTAGGGTGGATAGTCCTGGGGTTGGGGAGTTAATTACACCAAGGTAAATCTTTCCATTAGATACTAATATTCCTAATAATATAGAGTCAAAAATTGAGCCCATTTATATGGAATTTCTTCAAAGAAACCAACTCATAAACCCGGGTGGGAACCAAAATGGAAACCCAAATGAGGCAGCCCCAAACTTGGGGAATGCAGTTGATCAAACCATGAATGAATACCTCACACCTGCCTGGATTAATTCCCCCTCATGCATTAGACACAATTAACTAGGAGATTCCAACTACATCTTTAAACCCCATGTCCTAAACCACCTTCCCACACTCCATGGAATGGAGTCCTAGATGTCCTACCTTCACGTTAAGTAGTTCAATGACATTGTAGAAACCATGTATCCCCCACATCAACTAGAATCAGCTAAGATGAGGATATTTCCTTTTTCTTTAAAGTATCAAGCTAAAAATTGGCTAAAAAATTTGATACCATCATCCATCAACTCTTAGGACCAACTAAAAAGATAATTCTACAAAAAATACTTTCCCCACCATAAAACAATTTCACTTAAAAAGAGCATCCAAAACATTTTTGAAAAAGAGGGAGAGTCATTCTATAAAACATGGGAGAGGTTCAAGGACACTCTAAACATGGTTCCACACCATGATTTTTCTATTCCTGAACAAGTGAGAATTTTCTATGAAGGGTTGGGTCTGGGGAACAAACAATTCATTGACATGATGCATAATGGAACCTTTAAAATCAAAGCCCCAAATGATGCTTACGAGTATCTGGAAAGCCTTTCTGAACAAAACCAAACATGAGGAACTTCAAGTTATTCTGAAAAGTCACAAATAACTACTGTAATTCATACATTTAGAGAATAGGAAAGCCTTACGGCTAAACTTGCAGCACTCTTTAGGAAGGTTGAAGAGATAGACCTTATAAAAGTCCATGAAATCCAAAATGTAGACCCTGTTTGCACAATTTGTGACAAAAATGACCATAAGACAGACAACTACCCAACCATTACATCCATCAAGGATGTTCTTTTAGGAGGAACCCCAAAAAAAGTAAATTCTTTGAACTTTCAAAAAGCCTCAATACCAAAACACCTTCAACCCAAGGTATATTGACCACCCAGGCTTCCGTTGGAAAGATAACCAGCAACCTAGCCAACCACAAGGAAAAAATCCTTACCCCCATCAGAACTACCAGACCCATAACCAGTTCCAAACAAAACCTATCCAATACCAATATCCACCGGTCCATTTTCAATAAACCATCCCACCTCTAAAATATCCCCCTGGGATAAACCAATCTTCTCAAGCACTAACCCAAACTGTTCCACAAAGCCTACTAGAAAAAATGTGCAAAAAAATGGAAAGGATGAACTTGAAAGTATCTTATCTTGAACATGAACTTCAAACCATTAAAATTAGAAAGGAACCCATTTATACACAAGCCATTCCACAACAAACAGTAAGGGGAGAGTCAAGTTGTGCTCAAACAACTCATGAACAACTAAAAGATGTGACTATTTTAAGAAGTGGGAAATAAATTGAGAAACCTGAAAAAGTAATTAAAACCCCATAGGAAGATTTAAACTTGGATGAAAATTCAAATGAATAAAATTATCAAACTGAAAAACACGATAACATTGTCAAAGAAATAGATCTTCAACAAAAAACCCCACAACCTGCACCATTTCCTCACTGCATGAGGCAGAAAACCAAGCCTGAATTGAGTGAAACATTGAGGAAAATATTCTCACAGGTCAAGTTGAACATTCCCCTTATTGATTCCATTCAAACCATTCCTTCATAGTCAAAATACCTTAAGGACCTCTTTACATTTAAAAGAAAATTTTCACATAAAAACCAAGTCCTTTTGGCTGCTAATGTGAGTACTACCATTCAAAGGACCATTCCTCCTAAGTTGAAAGACTCGTTTTTCCCTTACATCAATGTTGAACTAGGAGAGATAAAAAATTTCAAGGCCTTGTGTGACCTAGGTGCTAGTGTCAATCTCATTCCCTATGCTATGTACTACTAGTTAGGCCTAGAAGAACTCCAACCCACATCTGTCACACTTCAACTTGTTGATCGTAGCATTAGGGTTCTAAAGGGGATTTTAAAGGACGTTCTGGTAAAGGTTGAAAACTTCATCTACCCTACTGACTTCATTGTCCTTGACATCCATCAAAAATTAGGAAATAAGGAACAAACCCCAAACATCCTTGGTCGTCCTTTCCTTGCAACGATCAACTCTGCCATCTGAGTTCGAAATGGGAACATGACCATCGCCTTTGGAAACATGAGTCTAGACTTGAACATCTATAATGCAAGCTCACAAATAGGGGATGACGAGGACATTCATGAAGTAAACATAATAGGAAGCATTGATAATGAATCCATAGAACATCAAGGAATATTTGATGTATGTTTAAGTCTGGATGATATTGATTTCCTTTGTTCACATGAAGTAAGTTTATCCTCTTGGCTTGAATAATTTTCAAATTGATCTTATTATGAAGTCTTAGGTCCAACAATTAGTGAAAACTTTCAGAGAACCACTTTAATGGAGACCACTCCAACTTCCTTCCCTAAATCTAATCAAGACAATCTAGTAGCTGAAACTTATACATGTGGGGAAACAATCCTATCTAAAACTCTAGGAAGCAAAATTGATCTTGATCCAATGTCTTAATATTCTGCTGAAATTATGAACCAACCTGATCTTGAATTGAAGGAACTTCTTGTTTCACTCAATTATGCCTTCCTAGGTGACAATAAAACACATCCTATTGTCATTTCTTCTTATCTTGAAGCCAATCATGACAGTATACTTCTATATGTCCTTAGGAAACATAATAAAGTCATTGGTTAGACCCTGTCTGATATTCCTGGGATTATCCCACTTATCGAGACTCATAGGATTGTTTTGGAATCTGATTCAAATCCATGTCGTCAACCTCAATGGTGAATCAATCCTAATCTCATGGATGTAGTAAGGAAGAAACTTATGAAATTGTTAAAAGCCGGTATCATATATCCCATAGCTGAGAGTGAGTGGGTCAGCCCAATTCAAGTGGTTCCCAAGAAGGCAGGAATCACAGTGATAACCAGTATGGATGGAGAGATTCTTCCAACTAGGGTGAGTAGTGACTGGAGATTCTGCATCGACTATAGGAAGATAAACTCATTTACCAAGAAGGACCATTTCCCCTTACTGTTCATTGACCAAGTCCTTGAGAGAGTGGCAAGTCATGCCTTCTACTATTTCTTATATGGGTACTCGGGGTACAATCAGATTGAGGTATCCCTAGATGATCAAGGGAAGACTACATTCACATATCCATTAGGCACCTTTTCCTTCAAACGCATGCCCTTTGGGTTATGCAATTCCCCTGGAACCTTCCAACAGTGTATAATGGAAATCTTCTCAGACATGGTAGGGGATTTTCTTGAGGTCTTCATGGATGACTTCTCTATGATTGGGGATACATTTGAGGGGTTTTTGAGGAATTTGGAGAGAGTTTTTTCTATATGTGAAGAAACAAATCTGGTCCTAAACTGGTAAAAATGCCATTTCATGGTTAAACAAGGATTAGTCCTTGTCCATATAGTCTAGGGTAGTGGGATTGAAGTTGATAAAGAAAAGGTTGACATAATTTTTCACCTTCCATCACCCAGAACTATTAAGGAAGTGAGGTCTTTCTTAGGACATGCTAGTTTCTATATAAGATTCATCAAGGACTTTAGTTCAATATCTCGTCCCCTTTGTGCTCTCCTAGTAAAGGATTCTCCATTTGTTTGGACAGAAAGCTGTGAGGGTTCATTCTCAACCCTCAAATCTTCTCTCACCTCTCCTCCCATTATGAAATCTCCAAATTAAAACCTTCCTTTTATGTGTGATTATAGTGAATTTTCTGTAGGATCTTTGTTTGGACAATGATGTGATAAAAATCTTTATGTCATTGCTTATGCAAGAAAATACTTAAATGATGCCCAAATCATCTACACCACCACTGAAAGGAGTTACTTGATATTGTGTTTTCCTTAGAGAATTTTAGGTCCTACCTCTTATTATCCCCCATCATTGTGTTCATTGACCATTCTGCACTAAAATATATCTTCCAAGAACAAGATTCTAAGGCTAGACTGATTAGGTGGGTCCTTCTCTTACAAGAATTTGACCTCACAATCAAGGATAAAAAGGGTGTTGAAAAGGTTGTAGCTAATCACCTTTCTAGTATGGAATTAAAAGACAACTCAAATCACCTTTTTGTGTCTGATTCATTTACTGATGAACACCTATACTCTGTGAGTGACTGCCCTTGGTATGCCGACATAGCTAATTTCTTAGTTACAGGATTCATTCCAAAATTATTAGGGACTCTATCTCGAAGGAAATTCCTTTCTGATGTTAGAAACTATGTGTTTGATGATCCATACCTCTATAAGTTCTTCCCTAACCAAGTCATTAGGAGGTATGTCCCAGAATCTGAACAAGAGTCCATCCTTAAATTCTGTCATAGTGAGGCATGTGGAGGTCACTTTTCCTCTAAGAAAACATATTCTAATATTATTCAGTGTGGTCTCTTCTGTCCCACCCTCTTAAGGGACTCCTACACATTTTGTCAAAGTTTTCCTAAGTGTCAACAAGTAGGTTCAATCACAAAAAGGAATCAAATGCCGCTCACTCCCATCTTAGTGATTGAAATCTTTGACTGCTGGGGAATCGATTTCATGGGTCCCTTCCCAAACTCTAGGGGATACCTATACATCCTCTAAGCTATTGATTATGTCTCGAAATGGGTTTAATCCATTTCCACCAAGTCTAATGACCATCATATTGTGATCCGATTTCTGAAAGAACGCATATTTTCTCGATTTGTAATTTCTAGGGCTATAATCAGTGACCGAGAAACCCACAACTGTCCATTATCTTGACTCGTGTCTAAGTATGGGATTTATCCTAAATTTTCCACTACCTACCATCCTCAAACCAATGGTCAAGCTAAGTTATAAAATAGGGAGATTAAGAATATTCTTGAAAAAATTGTCAATCCTTTTAGGGAAGACTGGTCTGAGAAACTCTTGGATGCTCTTTGGTCATATCGTACAGCATACAAAACCATCCTAGTAATGTAACCATATAGGTTGGTTTATGGAAAATCATGTCATTTACTTGTTTAAATTGAGAATAAGTCTTTTTGGGAAATTAAGAAAATAAATTATGACCTCTCATTGGCTAGAACAAAAAGGAAATTAGATCTCAATGAACTTGAGAAACTAAGGATGGAGGCTTACAAAAATTCAAGGATCAATAAATCTAGAGTTCAAGCCTACCAATCTAGGAATATCAAAGTCAAAAAATTTGAACCAGGAAAATTCATACTCTTGTATAGTTAAAAACTTTATTTACACCCAATAAATTTAAGGTCTAGATGGTCAGGTCCTTTCATAGTGCATCATGTGTACCCCCATGGGGCAGTAGAGGTTCAGGATCCCACAAGTGGTTACATTTTCAAGGTCAATGGTCAAATTTTAAAACCATTCATTGAATCATTCAACAAAATAGAAATAGAGGTTGATTTAACTGAGCCAACCTATAAACCATGAAAAAATTGATAGATTTAGGATCCATGTCGGGCTAATGACGTTAAACAAGTCACTGCATGGGAGGCAACCCATGGTTTTCATGTTTCCAATAATTTTGTTGTTTTAATCAACTTTATATTTTAAATAGGATTAATGAATCATTTTTATATTTAAAAATAAAAAAAAAATATTTTTGACCTGTTCTTCTATTATGAGTATGGATGGGTATGAAAGAGGAGCACCATATTCATCTGTGTCACGTAATGTGATCCTGGAGTAATACCTTACCCATAAATTTAAAAAGAAGACAATCTATCATCAGTTCATTTTATTTTTATGTGTTTATAGGTTAAAATAAAAATATATATAATAATAATAAAAAATTAAAGGGCCACATCATAGGTCGTGGGGAAAACCCTGTCATAACCGGCAAAGTCGCGGGGACTCGAACCCGAGACCGAAGGGAGACAGGGGCGTGTGCTTACCACTGACCTACGCCTTTTTGTGTTTCCTTATTCTATAATTTTTATATATAAACTTATATTTTAATTTCTTTATTATATAAATATATACATATATATAGTTTTTTTTTGCTTTTTTCCTTTTTTTCCACTAGGGAATTATCAGAGTGACATAGAGATCAAGGGATTAAAAGGGAGCAACAAGAATTTCAACTTCAACCACCAGGTGACTTTGTTCCATGATCCTCATTTTCAATTTTCTTTTTGAACTCACATTATATTCCTCTACCCCATTCTAAATTCTCTTTTCTTTAAACACTGGGGACATTTTTATTTTAAGATGGGGGAGATAAAATAAAATTGATTTTGTGTCAAAAAAATGAATGATTTGAAAAAAAAATTGTGCCTTAATGGAATGAAAAAATTATATAACCTTGAACATGATAATAGACATTGTACACTTTAAAACTGAATATCAAATAATTTATAATTCCTTGATTTTGATTTTAATCCATGTATAATTTCATGAGCATAGATTTTGGAAAGTGTGGCTGTCTAATTTAATATTTCATGGTTTATATTTTCATCCAAATAAAAAAATCACAACGCAAATCATTTGGATAGTGGGGTATTAGTTAGAGTTCATGGGGTCCCCCAAATAAATATAAGAGTTTTGGTGATAATTTTTGTTTTAATATGAGTATTCAATAAAAAAATTAAAAAAAACAATAAATTTGCGCGTATAGCAATTAAATGACCTAATGCGTGGCTTTTGGCACTTGGGGATCATGACTCCATAGTTGTCTGGCCCAGAGTTAGTAATTTTATCTTTATTTTGGGCAATTTTAATTTGTTTTTGACTTAGTTAACTTGATATGATTCCTGAGTATGTGGTCTTCACTTGGTGCCCCAAGGTCTTTGAGCTTGGGAGTCATCGGCAAAGTCCCGCTACAGGGGTTGACTCTTTTGAGTGCAATTTCAATTACAATGGAAAAAATTGGAAAAACAAAAAAAATAAAAAATTTGAATACTAATATTAATATTGAAATTTGATTCCACCTAGTGCTTCCATCATTTCCCTCTTGAATAAAGATGAACCCCCATGTCTAATACGATGCACAAAATATCATCACTCTTAATTGATATTGGATGAAATATGGTGATGAATTTGAACAAAGGAATTGGATTGGGATTGGGATTTACTTATCAAAATATCATGTATTAAAATATTTTTATGGGTTTCATGATTTTTTGTTATAAGTGTTTTTGGTGATCATTTTGTATTAAAATGTTTTTGGAAAAGGGAATTTGAATTTCATATTGTTGAGATATATTTTGCTCGGGACTAGAAAAACTCATGTTGGGGGTGTGATTAGCCACTAAATTAGGATAATATTCATTTTTAATATATATAATATTCATGTGCTTTATTATTCATAAACAAAATTTTAGTGCATTTTACACTTTGAACATCATTTCACATTATGATTGTAATTCCTTCTTAAAATGCACTATTTTGTGGTACATTTTTTAACATCATTTAAAGTACCCAATGATCTTGATTTTATTTTAATATTTAATTTTCAAGTTTCTAATTATATTGGGAACAATTCATACTTGTGTAGTGTTGGAAGATTCACATTGGAAGACCACCAAAATGGGATTTCATGCAAACAATTCTGGAGAAGGCAGATTGGACATCAGCCCATGGATGAGAATGTGGGGCCCAACATACAGGACCAATGGAGCCCAAATTTCGTTGGATTCTATAATACATATAGAGGGGAAAATAATTATTTAGAATCCAGTGCTAATTAGGCCTTCATGGTGGTTATTAAGACGGCCCAATTTGGAGATAAAATTCTGGTACAGATTCTGAGGCCCATAAAATCATCCCACCAATTTAATCATATATCAAAAACCACATATTATTTTGGGATTAAATTTTAAATATAGATAGGTAACATCTGGAGATTCATTTTTTTCTTATATGGACCACTCCAATTCTGCCATCTAGAAGGTCTTCTAGGTGCCTCTGTTCGGTGGAAGCAAGTTGGATGCCACCTCGGGTCAATGGTGGAAAAGTCTACTCTCTCTTAACATTCCACCCACCTAAGCCCACCACCATTAATTGAGGTGACTTACACTATTGTATTATCGACCCAATCCTTCAAAATTTCCTATTTAAGGTAGTGGTGGTATAGTATTTGAGCATCCTTGGATCTTTTTTTTCATTGTAATGTTATTATGTCGATTTGGATTTATAGCGTTCTTCTTTCTCATGTAAGTTGTTTGAATCACCTTAGTTCTTAATAAAATTTCTTATTTTCATCTTATTTTGTTCTTCTTCTTATCAATTTGATATCATTGCCTTAAGGTGTGAATTTATTCACACCATAACTTGTGATATTCTTCACACAATGGTGGAGTGATTGCTTTCTTTTTATTGTTTTTTTTTACTTCTCCAATTCCTCCCTCATAAGTTTACTTTCTGCTTCCATTGAAACCATAGAATCAATGGAGGTCTAACTATTTTATGGGTTGATCCAAGGTAGTAGAAAGGGTATGGTTTGGATGTTATTTCTCACTCCATTAATTTCTAATCACTCATTTTAATTGAGAATTTTGTTTGAAGATCTTTAAACTCCTTCATCCTTGTTGAATTTAAGGCCACACACTTCAAGTTCTAATACGAACCTTTACCTTGAAGTGCTCAAAAATTTTATCCTTAAAGTGTATAGGTGATTAGTATTAAAGGGTGTAGGTATTAAACCAGTAAGTGATGATGTTGTTTGATCTTCTTAAATGAACCAATCTCAAATATAAGAAATTGAAATCATTAAAAAAAGGAATTCATCCAATCCACCCCAAGAAATAACCTATGATCTTCTAATTATCTTAATTTGAATTAACTTAAATCTATTATTGATACCTTAAACACATATAAAATCAACCCAAGTTGGCCACTTCATAGCCAAAAACAATCCATAGAATGTATATGTCTGTAGGTTACTTCTTAGGTCTCTGAGGATTCGATAACCCAAGCTAAACTACAAGGACCATTCTACCTTCATCTCTTGGGTAAATTTGAGCGTGAATCACCAAGTATGGGTTATAATGGGATTATTCAAAGAGTTTATAAGGTATTTTCATGCTTCTATATGGGTGTTTCATCCTAGTCTAACAAATATATATTGTGAACTATGTAGATAGAACTAATGTTTAGGAATGAAAAATGAGGTGGCAAGTGTAACGTCCTGGCTTTAATCAGGTATGGACCGTTTTAAATTTTGTTGTCTAATTCCTTAAAGCGACTTAGGGTGCATGTTGACACACCCTGCTGTGGGCCCCAATAATCTATTTAAATAATTTAAATAACTGCAGAGGTTTTATGAAAAATGTTATATCATGATTTATCACGGTGTTCGGGATTAAAATAATTAATTAAGGATTAAAAAGAAATAATAAGAGATTTAAATAAATTTAAAAAAAATCAATAAGGTATAAAAAGAAATTTCGAAATAAAATAGAAAGGGGGTTGCAGAAAAAATAAAAAAATGGGAGATTTCAATTTTTTATTTATTTTTATCTTTTTTCCCTTTCCATCCTTTTTATTATATTTTATTTTTCATTTTATTTTCTATTTTTATTTTTTTTATTTTTCTATTAATTTTTCTTTTTTCTCTTCTTTTCCTCTCCTCTTCTCCCTCATGTCGCACCTCCCTCTCTCCCTAGGTGGTGCACCACCCTGTTCCCTCTTCAGAAGACTGTTGCGCCTCCATTCATCATCTATTTTCTTCGTTGTTAGGTGCGCTATAAACCTTAAGGCAAGGATAACATTGTTCATTTTGAATCGTAGAGTTTCGTTGAGTATCCTACGTGCAATTCGTCGTGGAAGGATTTTACCCTATTTTGGGGTTTTTCTAAAATCTTCTATTTTCTTTTGTTTTAGGTCAAATCAAAGCCTACTGTAGATCATAGAATCGTCTAATATTATAAGGTAGGTTGTCTAATCACTTTCCCTTTATTTCCTTGAAATTTATTAAAATACATTATTGTGTCGTTAGCCAGTGCCTTCTGACATTGTGAAAATTCACCCAATTTCTTTAATTTAATTGTTTCGCCTAATTTTTGTAGACCTAATTATCATAAATTAATTTTTTTTAAATTTTTTTCAACATGTTTGGACACCCATTTTGGCATTCCGACTTGGCTGGTATAAATTTCATTACCCCGGACATTTAATTTAATTAACTGCATGTGTTATGCAGCCTATTTTTGTTGTGTTTAATTTGAATAATAAATTTAGATTGATTATGAACCTTTTATTTTTGGATCTTTGGTATTTGTTTGTGATTATTTATTTAATTATTAAAAAAGATCATTTATATGCTTGTGTTGATATGGTATCGTGCCTTGTTAAGTTCTTACGCTGCAAGATTAAATTAATACCTTGTGTTGCATGGGTGTATCTACTTAGATTTCAAACTGAAATTACATATGCTTGTTATGTCATATATACTATTTTGAAACATTAATTAAATATAGTGTGAGTAAAGAAGGTGATTCATGTATTAAGGTCCACGCTTAGACCCTCGGTTCCTGACTAGTTAAAACTGCGCATCGGGGGGCGGTGTCTTTGGTTTTGCCAAACTAAGACATCCCCAAGCTTTTTAATACTTATTAGTGACACTGGTTCCAAAAGGGACCATCAAGGATGGATCCATTGGCATTATGGCTAAGCCAGCCTCAGATGATGCTTGACCCCTTTTTGCGAGATCAGAACGGACTCATGGTAAATCCATGCCTTAAGAGATACTTGGTATTTCAAAAGATTTCTCTGGACGGGCTCGGTGGTATTGGATAATTTAAAGGATGTTCCATAGAGATACCTTCGGGATGTGCTCAGATTACAACTCTCAACTTGAACCTTAGTAATGATGCACTGAAGGTTTATATTAATGTCAATGTTAGTCTCTTAAGATTTGTGATATTTTCTGGTATGTTGAAGCACACCTGGTTGACACATGACTTAGACCCCAAGTTAAAGCACAGTCTTGGGGGTGTGCATCTTCCTTATTTTAACTTACTATTCTAGGATTTACATATATGCATATGTGTATTTTTCTTACATGTATTCTTTTTAGACTTCTGGCTTAGGCCGAAGCAGGTGATTAAGGAAGAGTGTCGTTGGGAGCCTGGGCCGAGTTATTTATTTCGTTGCACTTAATTAATTATCTGTTGTTGTTATATAATGGCACATTGCATTTTATTATTTCAAGAAATGGAAAGGTTTAGACATCATGGGTGCCTTCCTATTGGGATTTTATCTCACACCCTACTCGGGCATCGTTGACACCCGATTAGATTACATGATTTCAGGTTTTGACAAAGGGAAGCATACTGCTTTCGATGCTTGATTGTTTCTTACTACTTAGGATGGAGACTGGGGCAGAGGACCGAGCCTTGATCATTATGCAGTTGTTGTTTTGTGTATTTTCTTTTTTTATAGTATGCTTGAGTTTCTATTTTCTATATTTTCAGTTTATAAAGACATCATAGCATCAAATTGTTTTGTGAGATTCCGCACATGATTATTATTCAGTTGGATTATTCATATTTTTTCTGCTATAGTTTATTCATTTATATTATTCATCTATTTATTAATAATTTTTGTTTACTTCCGCTGTGATAATACTTGTCAGTTAGGAGGGAATAGTCTCCCCTGCGGACACAAAAAAGGCCATCACTACTAGTCGGCAGCCTTTGGCGCTCGGGGAGATGTTCTTGAGGTTATTGGCCAACTCGGCTCAAGGAACCCTTTAGGTGTCTCCTAGTATAGGGATTCTATAAAGTGGTATCAGAGGGGTTTTTCCTTTTGTCTTGCTATTTGGGTTATACATGAGACTAGGATATAGGGATTTGGAATGCACCCTATGCTTGGACCTAGCTAACCCATGTATAGGGGAAACCCAAATTCTTGGGTTGGGATTGCAGTTATTGATTATGTCAGTTATTGTTGATATGATTTCATTGTTGGGTGAATCACTTGTTTTACGTTGTTATTAGTGTTGGTATTTTTTAGACAATAGGTTTTTACCATTACATCTCGATGATACGATGGCAATACATTACATGCATCATATTAGGCACCATAGGATTAAAATGACATGCACATTGCCATGACATATCTAATTTCAGCGTGCATTTTCCTATTTGAATGTGATTGTTTTTGTGCCTAGTGGTAAAATTTTTGAGATACTGGTTTGTTAAATTTAAATTTGTGATAGTCTGTTAGATGTTAACCTGACTTAACCTGGAAATGGAATGTAGACCTTGTTTAGTAACCCTTTTTAAGTTGTCTCTTCCATATCAAAACCTGAATCTTAAAGCGGTTATATGTTGTTTAGTGCTCATAGGAATGATATGTACCTAAACTCTTTCACGCCTTACCTATTTTCCCCATCTTATTACTCTGTCTAAATGTGTGTGTTTGGATGTTGTAGACCAATGCCACCATGACGTCTTTGTGTCCTACTTCAAGAAAGTGGCAATGAGCACACTCTAGAGATGGTGGGTCCTGAACCACTAGTGGTACCTCTTGTAGTGCCTCCTGTGGTGCTACCTCCTACCAATCTTCCAAGGGACCCTGACAATCATTTAAGGGATAGTATCCTTAGGTTTATGCAGTCAGTTCAGAGTATCCCCAGACCTGTCCCGTCTATGGTAGACCTCATGCAGGACTTTCTGCAACATCACCCTTCCATGTTCTTGGGGATTGGTGTCCCTCATGCTACAGAGTCATGGATAGAAGCCATAAGGTCTATCTTTGACCAACTCAAGACTCTTCCAGAGCGAAAGGTCAAGCTTGCAGTCTACGTGCTTTGTGACTCCACCAAGCACTGGTGGGACATTGTTTCTCAGGCTGAGCAGACAAGTGACATGGTTTGAGATGAATTCTAAGCATCTTTCTACGATCACTTTTTTTCACAGACTCTGAGAGATGATCATGCATAGAAATTCCTTCATCTTCAGCAGGGTGCTATGATTGTGTTAGAGTATTATACTCGTTTCACAAAGCTTTATCCTTTTCCCCCATATCTAACTGGCGATGAACAAACTACTACGAGGCGTTTTGAGGATGGACTTGAGTATACTATCTGCTCGCATGTGAATGTCTTCTATTTGACCACTATCATAGAGATCATAAATCATGATCTAATTTTATATTGAAATGTCAGTGAAGCTAAACCAGTGATCCAGGGTGGTTCAGTTCTGCGATAGGGTGATGACTCTTCTGGAATTAGAAAACGCCATTTTGAAAGTGCACATGGTGGAAATCCTGGCCAAACAGCACATTTATAGGGCCATGTCACATGTTATCAGTGTGGCAGAGATGGTCACAAGAAGCCACAGTGCACAAGAGATCCTAAGGAGTGCGGAGATTGTGGAAAGATGGGTCACCTTTAGCGTTTCTGTTGTTCCTTCTCTTCATCATTCAGTGGAAGAGGATCCGCACCTTCACCTCCTTTAGGTATGGGATCTATGACTCCACAGCAGGCTGAAAGTTCTTTTTCCACCAGCTGATCAGGCTGAGGTAATGGTGGAGGTCATGGTCTAAGAAATCAAGTTTTAAATTATCAGCGTCAGCATAGTGGGCTTGCTGAGGCCAACAAGGCAACGTCTCAGGGACGTGGTTTAGGTCTCATGTATGCAGTGCAATTAGCACCAAAGGAGAAGAGTGCATGACCATCTACAGTTAGAGGTACTATTCAAGTAGCCTTTACTTTAGTTTCTTCTCTTTTTGATACTGGTGGATCGCACTCCTTTTAATCTGCTGCTATTGTTGAAAATCTTGGTTTTCCAATTGAGTACCATTGTGGCATCATGTCTCTCTACACTCCGCTAGGAGTCAGGACAGAGGGAATACACCAGTTCCAATAGTTCCCCCTTGAGATAGGTGGGTACTGTTTTATTTGGAATTTTTATATCCTCAACATGTCTGGCATCAAAGACATTCTCAGTATGAACTGGATTTCTCCTTATTGTGCTCAATTGTATTGTTATTGTCATCGGGTGTCCTTTACATCCCCTAAGTGTGACACATATCTATACAAAGGAGAATGGGATATGTAGGTAGACTGAGCTAAGCCTAAATAGAAAAGGTTGGGTAGAGTGACAGCTCAGTTGGCAAGTCTCTTCATGAGTAATCAGGGAACACAGGTGGTTGAATTCCCTCCAGTGGTGGATATTTTTAGGGATTTCTTCCATGACTATTTCTCTGGATTACCTCCTATGAGGGACGTGGAGTTCACTATCGATCTCATTCTAGGTGTGGCACCAGTGTCTATTCCTCCTTATATGAAGGCACCAACATAGCTACAAGAACTCAAAAAGCAGCTTGAAGACCTCGAGGCTAAGGGTTTCATTAGACCTAGAACATCGTTGTGGGTTTCACCTATTCTTTTCTCCAAGAAGACAGATGGTACCCTCAGTTTATGCATGGATTATCATCGACTCAACTAGATCACAGTAAATAATCGATATCCATTACCTCATATAGATAATTCCTTTGACCAGCTCCAGGGAGAAACTATTTTCTCCAAGATTGATCTAAGGTCGGGATATCACTAGGTGTGTGTGAGACCATCTTACATACCATGTACAACATTCCGAAGTAGGTACGACTTGTACGAGTATTTGGTTATGCCATTCGGCCTCACGAATGCACCGATAGTCTTCATGGATCTGATGAAATAAGTTTTTCACTTGTATCTTGATTCCTTTGTGGTAGTCTTCATGTAAGACATATTAGTGTATTTGCGTTCCTGACATGACCATGCAACCCATCTTGAGATTGTGATGAGTACACTAAGAGAGCACCAACTATATTCTAAGCTCAGTAAATGCCACTTCTGGATTGATAAAGTTCACTTCTTGGGTTATATTATATCTGAAGTAGGAGTATCAGTTGACTCAGAAAAGGTGAGTGTTGTAGTTTCATGGGAGCATCCCAAGAGTGTATTCAACATCCACAGATTCTTGGGACTTTCTGGTTATTACAAGCATTTCATCCAGATTTATCCCACTTAGCAGCACATCTTACAACCCTGACTAAGAAAGGAATATAGTTCATCTATTCAGAAGCTTGTGAAAAGTATTTTTAGGATTTGAAGGGAAGACTAAACTCATATTTGATCTTGATTATCCCTGAACCAGGTAAAATATATACTATTTATTATGATGCTTTAGGAAACAGACTTGGTGTAGTTTTGATGCAGGGTGATCGAGTCGTGGCTTGTAGATCCTGTCAGCTGAGACCTCACAAGAAAAACTATCCTACACCCATCCTCGAGTTGGCAGTTGTGGTTCATGCTCTACGTTGATAAATACACTACATGTTAGGTGAGAGATTTTTAGGATCGAAATAATGATGTAGATTCTCAATATACAAGAGGGGGGTGAATTGTACACTTTAAAATTTTCCTTAGACAAGGAAAAATCTAAGTTTAACAAAGTTAAACTAAGAAAATTCACAACACCTCTAATCACCAACTGGAGAATTAGAACCAAGGTTTACAATATAAGATTCTACCTTAAAGCTTATAGAATCTAAACTAATTAGAGTACAAGTGTAAGGAAATATAAGAAGGTTATACTTTCCTTACAATACAATATGAAGCTAAAAACAAGTAGTAAAACTACAAGTAACAAGATATAAATCTTTTAACCCAAAGATAAGGGTATCCAACAACCTTGGATAAATTTCCCTTGATTTATAATTTCAAGCAAGTCTGTCTTACCCACACTAGGGTAAGCCCTCGATACGAAGATCAGAATCTCTGTCTTGCTATCCCCGTAAGCCCTCAACTTCAAGGTAGTTGGAACCTCTGTCTTCCTCAGCAAGGAAGCCCAACTTCAAGGTAGTCATCACCTCTGTCTTCCTATCCCCGGAAGTCCTCAAATGTAATCACCAACATTCAGAGTTTCACATAGCAATCTAAACAAGCGGTTCAGTACGCACAAGGCATAAAAAGCTTCTCTCTCTAGAAATCACATTAACAGCGTGTGGTCTCTAGATTGATCAACTTGTTTTTGAGCTCTTTCAAATGAGCTCCTATTTATAGGAAAATTTCCAACGGTCGGCTCCCTCCTCAAACGGTCATATTTTCCATGAAATTTGGAGGGAGCTATACACATGTAACTCAACCAACGATTAATTAAAAACAGAATGGACGGCATTGTTTAATAATAAATCATGTATAAATGAATGCACGACATCGTTTTGAAATGGAGAATATATAAGTAAAATCTATACAAAATTTCGGAGTGTAAGCAAATTAAAATTTCAGAGTCTAACCAAAATTAAATTCGGAGTCTATGTTAAGAAATGTTTGGATTCTATTTTATAGGAATTCGGATTCTGGTTTCACCAGAGATCAGAATTTGAACTTGCAGAGTTCGAAGTCGAACTAGTAAAAGTTTGGAGTCGAACATCATAAGAATTCGGAGTCGAACTCATGAAAGTTTGGAGTCGAACTTCATAAGAGTTCGGAGTCTAACTCATGAAAGTTCGGAGTCAAACTTCATAAGAGTTTGGAGTCGAACTCATGAAAGTTTGGAGTCGAACTTCATAAGAGTTCAGAGTCGAACTCATGAAAGTTCAGAGTCGAACTTCATAATATTTCGGAGTCAAACTCATGAAAGTTCAGAGTCGAACTTCATAAGAGTTTGGAGTTGAACTCATGAAAGTTCAGATTCAAACTTCATAAGAGTTCAGAGTCAAACTCATGAAAGTTCAGAGTCGAACTTCATAAGAGTTCGGAGTCGAACTCATGAAAGTTCGGAGTCCAGAATTCGGATTGAAACTTCATTACAGTTCAAATCCAGAATTCGGATCCAAAAAATAGAATTCTCTAAACCTTTACATTATATGACTTATGGGATTTTGGGTATGAATCCGGTTTTTGTACTTAAGAAAAATATTGCTATGTATAAGAAAATATAGGTTAGGGTAAATTTCCTTAAATAAGTAAATTTTCCTTATGAAGGTAAAATTTATATTTTCTTAAGTATAAGGTGTTTGTGTTTTTCAAAACAAGAAGGAATGGAAAAGTCTTAAGGAATACCTAATTTACTCAACAATATCCCCCTTTTTGGAAAGCACAAACATCCTTTCGAAAAAGCATATAAGGATTTTGAAAATATTCATTAGACTTTGAAATTAAACACTTATCTCCCTTTTTTCATGGATGAAAGTGAATACAACTAACTCTCCCTTAGGCATTGAAACTATAAGGATTGTATTCTGAATTTCTGAAGTGGATTTTTCACTATTGTAAGAATGAAAAACTTCGTAGTGGTAAACTCCCCCTTTCTTTAAGGATATTTCACTTAGAAAATTTTCATTTCTCCTCCTTATGAGTAGTTCTTTTTCCTTCTCCCCCTATGTGATTTTCAAAAAGAATTGAAAGGAATAGAAAACAAAGTATGATACCTGAAACATTAGTATATGACATGATACAACCAATAAAATAATCATTTCATTAGGGTTGGAAAATTTTACAAAGAAATACAATTACAACAAAATATTGGAGTGGGTTCATTTGTCTTCCTTTTCCTTAGGGATGAGATTATTTAACAAGGTTTTGAGCTTCTTCAAGTCTCTTTGGTCTTACTCAACTTGCCTCTCCAAGGCTTTTACCTTTTCTTATTGGAATTTTAAAGCTTCCACCTGAGCCTTCATGGCTTCTTTCTGCAACTTTATTATTTTATCTTGCTTTTCCAACTTCTACTGAAACTCAATCCGGAAATCTCTTTCACTTTTACAATTCTGAGATACTGATTTAAGCTTCCCATTCAGGTCCCTGACCTGTTGATTCCAAGAATTTTTCTCTTGGGTCAGCTTTTCATAAATCTCGTTAAACTTTTTATCCTCCATTTCAAAATCATTTTGAACTTCAGCCTGAAAACTCTCAAACTGAAATAAATCTTCATCAACTCTCTTAGACCACTTGGTTACCTTACTGCAGAACTTCCTATGCACATCATAATTGATAAGAAAACTTTTTTGTTCAGCTTTCATCTTCACAAACTTATCCATGACCATGGATAAGGAATCTAATTTCTGATTCATAATTTGTTGCAGCATTTGGCATCTGGAATCTATTGTTCGAAAAAATCAGAATGGTGTCCACCAACTTATTCAGAGATTGAACCACAAAATCATGCCCATGAGATGATGATTCTGAATCAGAAACTTCGCTTGGAGACTGATCTTCTTCAGCTTGCACCAACTTTCTTCTAGAGGTGACACCAACCTCTTTCTTCCTGATGAAATATTTTATAGGTGTCTCCATGAGAGCTTGCTTCCCCTTATCATCTCTCGGAACTAGTTCCTTATTAGGGGATACTTCCTCGGATTCAGACACTTGAATGATCTGGTCATCTTCTGGTTTTTATTTTTCTTGTCCTTCCTCAAGAAAATTCCTCTCATAAGATTATTCCTCATCATACAAGACATTTTCTTCTTCTTCTTCTTACTGTTGGTTATCATCATTTTTACTAGCTTCTGCATCTCCCTTTCCTGGAGTTACTAACTTTTCGGATTCAGCCTTATCTTTATAGTCCTGTACTTGCTTGATTAGGGTATCCAAATATTCACTTCCCTCTTCTTCTTCTTCTTCTTCAACTTCTTCCTCTACTTTTTCAGCAACTTCTTTCTCAGCTTCTTCAACTAATTTTTTACCCTTGGATTTATCCGGAGTGACATAACTCTTGGCTGGAGTTTCTAGTAAAGAAGGTTCAGCACCAAACGTTTCCGGAACAGGAAGCATTCTGGAAGCTAACTCTGTAGCTTTCAGCAAATATTGCACTACTTCAGCTTCAGACATCTTCTTTTTCATCTTCTTTCCTTTTTCTTGTTTCTCTAGCTCTTCCAAATCTTTTTCTTTTAAGGCATCAGCCTCTACAGGGTCCAATCTAAATTTTGGATCACCTTCCTTCCTCTTCTCTTTGTCTTCCCTCCACTTGGATGCCACTTCATTTGTATATGTTTTCTGCTTCTTCAGCTTTTGGGGAGAAGACTGAGTTTTCTTAGCCTACGGATTTTCTTTATTATCAACCACTTCCTTGACCTTCCTCTTCTTCCTTGTCTTTTTGGATAGATTCGGATTCTGTGTTTCCTTCTGAGCTTCTTCAACCTCTTCCACAGATAGAGGGTAAAAATCTCTGGATTCACTGGAAAAACTCATCTTCATCCTCTTCAAGGTATCATCACTAACCAACATAATCTTGCAATTCCAGACTTTTGATTTGCATGAAACCTTGAAGGATTCTAAGCACCGAACTATCAGCCTTGATAGTAAAGCAGGGTACATAATTATCTGAGCTCTCAAATTCCCTTCTTTGATATTCTTGATCATAATCAAGACATGCCTCATCAAATTTATCTTTCTTAGATTTACCAAGAAATCTAAAACATAGATATCACTTTTCTTCAAATTATCTTTTTCGCCTCTTCTTGGAACGAGAAAACCTTGCACCCAAAGCTGAAGAATCTTGTTGTTCGGAGTGAGATAAGAAATCTTAGCAGTCGTAGCATCCTTAAGTCCAAGTAATTTTAAGGCCTTCACCTTGTTGAAACTTCCTTGATCATCTGGAAGCTTGTGTGAGCAAAAATCAGCTTCCCCCTCATAGGACAAACCAACCAAGCTCATAGCCTTGGTGTAGGATAGCTTATAAGTCTTGCTATAAGACTTGAAAGAAAACCATTCTCTGCCATCTTCCATCTGGAAGGAAACAGACTCATAGAACTCGATCAACAGATCAGTATAAACTGGATCCTACTTTTTTGGCTTGAACAAGCATATATCTTCCCAACCATTCAAATTTATATTCTTGGTTACAATATAATCAAGCTTGTAAAAATATGGATGAACTAACATTTCTCTAAAGAATAACCACTTAGAGATTGGTTTCAAAGTTGACATATCTTGAGATGTAGCTTATACAGACATTCGGAGTGAAGAAATCTGAAAGATTCGGAACAACTTTGCAAAGTTTGGAACCGGTCTTAAGAGGAGAAGCAGGGCTTTAAGACACGAAGGCTTTCAAAACTGATGTGGGATGAGTATTGGGGTCCCCTTTATAGAGGTGATGGATGTGACCTTTGGTCTTCCAAAATCCATCTAATGGTTGAAAAAGTTTTGACCAGATTTGACGGTTGAAAACACTCCCACAAGGAAAACTTGACTCCGGTCTTTTGAGGTTTTAAGTAAAACATCTGGATTTGAGGAAAACTATAATCTGAATTTTTTAAAAAAAACCAGGAAAATACCAGCAAGAAAAATATGATTACGAAACTGTAAGTAAGGAAATCATAGATTTCGGATTGGCTAGAAATATTGTTCGTAATTGGTAATATTCTTCTTGAAGAAATTAATTTAAAAACAAAATCATTACAAAAGTTCAAGTATGAAAAACTTGTTATGAAAACTCTAGTATGAAAATCTCCATTCTGGAAGTTCTCAATATGGAAATCTCCATTCTGGAAGTTTTCAGTATGAAAATCTCGTTATGAAAACTCCAGTATGAAAATCTCCATTCTAGAAGTTCTCATTCAGAGAATTTCAATCCTGAAAATTTCAGTTTCGGAAATTCCCAATCTGGAAATTTTAGTTTCATAAATTTCCATTCCGGAAAATTCAGTTCCGAAAAGTTTAAAAAACTAAAAACGAAAATTTTAGTTACACTAAGTTTGAAAAAACAGATTACAAAAAAATTAGTTACACTAACAAACAAATGTACTCCCCCTAGGAAAAGGATTTTATTACTGTTAGCATAATTGTTCAACAATAAGTTAATGAAGAATGATTACCTTACGGTTATCATTCATAACTTTTGTTTAATGTATTCAAATATATCGGAGGGTAATGATTTTTGTGAAAATATCAGCAAGTTGATCTTGCGTTTCGATAAACTGAAGAATGATATCTCCTTTAAGTGTGTGATCCCTAAGAAAGTGATGCCTAATGTCTATGTGTTTTGCACGAGAGTGATGTGCAGGGTTCTTACTTAGGGAAATGGCACTTGTGTTATCACACAAAATTTGAGTCTTAGTAAAACTCAGGCCATAATCTGTGAGTGTTTGTTGCATCCACAACACTTGAGCACAACAACTTCCAGCTGCTACATATTCAGCTTCAGCAGTGGAAAGTGCTACAGAATGTTTCTTCTTTCAGGAACAAGAAACTAATGAGTCTCCTAAGAAATGATAAGTTCCGGATGTACTTTTTCTATCCATTCTACATCCACCAAAGTCATCATCCGAGAAGCTTTTTAGAATAAAATCATTTCCAGAAGTATAAAATAATACTAGATTCATGGTTCCCTTAAGGTAGCAAAAAATTATTTTTACCACCTTTAAGTGAGATTCCTTAGGATTGGATTGATATCTTGCACACAAGAATACTAAAAACATTAAGTCTGGTCGACTAGCTGTTAAGTAAAGTAGACTTCCTATCATACCTCTAAAAGATGTTTGATCAACTGGTTTCCCAACTTCATCAAGATCTAAGGAGTTTGATGTACCGATGGGAGTACTTATACTCTTAGTATTTTCATAAGCATACTTTTTGAGAAGATCTTTAATATACTTATGTTGAGATATATAGGTTCCTTCTGGTCTTTGGGAAATTTGAAAACCAAGGAAAAAATTTAACTCACCCATCATACTCATTTCAAACTCAGATTTCATTAGACTTGCAAAAGAAACAGTTAAATATTACTGAGTTGAACCAAATATGATTTCATCAACATAAATTTGAACAATCAAAACATTTTTCTTGACTTTCTTTATAAAAAGGGTTGGATCTGCATTTCCCTTAACATAGTTATTTTGAAGCAAAAATCCTGTGATTCTATCATACCAGGCTCGTGGGGCTTGTTTAAGACCATACAAAGCTTTGGTAAGTCTAAAAACATGATTAGGATGTTTTGTATCTTCAAATCCAGGAGGTTGTTCAACAAAAACTTCCTATTGAACATAACCATTAAGAAAAGAACATTTCACATCCATTTGAAAAAGTTTAAAATTGAAGAATGCTGTAAAGGCAAGTAGAATATGAATAGATTCAATTCTAGCTACTGGAGCATAGGTTTCTTCATAGTCTATTCCATCTTGCTGGTTATAGCCTTTAGCAACAAGTCTAGCTTTATTTATTACTATGACTCCATTTTCATCACACTTGTTTCTAAAGACCCATTTTACTCCAATGATAGAAGTTTCCTTAGGTCTTTCAACCAAGGTCCAGACTTTATTCCTCTCAAATTCATTTAGTTCATCTTGCGTGGCTTTGATCCAATCAGCATCACCTAAATCTTCAACAGTGCTTTTTGGTTCTAATTGGGAAAGAAAGACTAGATGTTCTACTTCATTTCTTAAGGAACTTCTAGTCCTTACAGGTTGATTTACATCACCAATGATGCTATCACTGGGATGATTCTTAAGAAATACCTGATTTGGGTTTTGTAAAACCTTTTCATCAACATAGGGTAGAAAGTCTTCTGGGGTAAATGTTTTAGAAGTATATTCTTGAACATTTTTTTATCAGAATGATCTTCTATAAAAGGTTGACAATTAGTTTTTGAAAACACATCAGAGGATGTAGGTTGGGATGGTTTAAAAACAAAAGTATCAGACTCATCAAATTTTACATGCACTGTTTCTTCAACAGTACAAGTATTTTTATTGAAAACTCTATATGCCTTAGAAGTTGTGGAGTAGCCTAAGAAAATTCCTTCATCAGATTTTGGTGTGAATTTATGTAAATTATCTTTAGTATTCATAATGAATACTTTTCAACCAAAAACTTTGAAGTAGGAAAGTCTTGGTTTTCTACCGTTCCATAACTCATAAGGAGTTTTATTAAGAAAAGGTCTAATCAAAACTCGATTTATAGTATAACAAGCAGTACTTACAGCTTCATCCCAGAAATGTCTAGCTATAGAATATTCACTCAACATGGTTCTAGTTATCTATTGAATAATTCTATTTCTTCTTTCAACTACACCATTTTGTTGAGGGGTTCTAGGTGCTGAAAATTTGCGATTAATACCTTTTCTACTACAAAAAGTTTCAAAATCAGAATTTTGAAATTCTCCTCCATGATCACTATGAATAGTGTTCAGTGGAAGATTTTTCTCATTTTTAACTTGTGCTCTAAAACTTTTGAAATAAGAAAAAGCTTCATACTTCTTTGCTAGAAAATAAACCCAAGTAAATCTGGTGTAATCATCAACTAGAACAAACACATAGTATTTGCCTCCAATACTTCTAGTTTGTGTTGGACCAAAAAGATCCATGTGCACTAACTGTAATGCATCAGTCGTTGAAACTTCACCGATTTATTTAAAACTAGATTTATGTTTCTTTCCATATTGACAAGGATAACAAACTTTCGAAGAATCAAATCTAAGCTCTGGTAGATCCTTAACTAGTTTCTTCTTAGAAAGTTTACATAAGTTTCTAAGGTTACAATGACCTAGTCTTATATGACATAACCAGGAATGATCTTCCATTGCACTTAGGAAAGGTAGGTCTTGGCTCCTGAGGTCTTCTAAGTTCAAATTGTAAACATTCTCTTGCCTGTTGTCTGATAGAATAAATTATTCCTTGGAATTTTGATCTAAACAGCTATCATTCCTAAAATTCACAAGGTATCCTTCATCACATGACTGACTTATGCTAATGAGGTTTTTCTTAAGACCCTTAACAAATAAAACATTTGAAATCAATGTTTTACCAAGAAGAACAATATTACCTATACCAACAATTTCTCCCTGGGCATTATCTCTGGAAGTTACCTTTCCTCCTTTCGTTTTGATAATCTTTTCAAAATAGCTTTTGTTACCAGTCATGTGCCAGGAACATCCACTATCCATATACCACGTATTTTTGTTGGTACTTCCTTTATCTTCCTGAAAATAAGAAAAGAATTAGACTTTCGGAATCCAAAATTGCTTGGATCCGAGATTTCTAGACAACAAAATTTTAGGAACCCACACTTTCTTAAAAAAATAGGCTTTATGAAAACCTAGAGATTGGGTTTTATTTAAAGAACAATTCTTTTCCCAGTGACCACCATATTGACACTTGGTACAAAATGGGGCACTTTGTGGAACAAAGTAGTTGTTGCTAAAAGTTGGTTTTGCATGGTTATAACCAAATCCAGATTTGTTTCTTAAAGGTCATATTTGAGAATACATTTTATCAAAATTTTCTTTACCATGGGTAAAGTTTGATAAAAACTTCTTTAAGGAAAAAATTTCGAACTTGAGTTTAATAACCAAGTTTTTATCTTCAAAATCATTAGATTTAGAACTAGATCTAGGCTCGAAAACACTTTTCTTAGAAATTACTTGTTCTAACTCTTTAGAATGTTTGTTATTCTCAGAACTTACTTCCTCAAGATTTTTTGAAATATTTATAAAATCAGCATTTTTCCTATCAAGATATTTAGAAAGATTTGATATTTCTTTTGTAATAATATAATTCCTAGAGTTTTCCTTATCAAGTTTCTTATTGAGTTTAGAATTCTCAATCTTAAGAAGTTCAGCAAACCTAGAAACTTCTTCATAGGTAGGTGAAGTATTTTCTTCATCAGAAGAGGATTCTTCATCTGAAGAGTTATAATACTTACTATCATTAGGATTTAAATATACATTGTTCAATGATTTATCATTTTGTACCTTAGCCATAAAGCAATGATTTTTAATGGGTAATATGGCTATAAGACCAAGATTCTTCTGTCCTGAAGATTCATAATCAGAAGATTCATCTGAAGAATCACCACCACTGGCACTCCAGGTGTCATTTGATTTCAGAACTTTCTTAGCTTTGGTTTTGTAATAATTCTTTCTATTCCTTTTAGAATGCCTTTCTTTCCTTCCTTTCTTTTTGAGCAAAAAGAAATCTGGTCTAATATGTCCATCTCTCTTGCATTCATAACAAGTAACTTCTCTATCTTTCATGTCTTTCCTTTACTTTTTCTTATACTTGGATTGGAAATTTCTTTGTCCAGCTATCTTGTTCATCCATCGAGCAAGATTTTCTAACTCATTTTCTGAGATTTCACTTTCACTAGATTCAGATTGAATAACCACCTTCTTAGACTTGGATCTGGTTACTCTCTCAGGAGTCTTAGCTTTCATATGATTTGATGTTGTTGTAAAAGCAACAGTACCATTCTCATTCTTCTTTTTGATGTTGTCAGCATCTCTCTTAATTCTTGTTTCATGTTGAATAAGAGTTCCAAATATTTCATCTAGAGAAATTTGAGTGACCTTCATGTTCTCATCAATAGCTGTTCTTTTTTATTCCCACTGATTGGGCATAATATCAATTATCTTATCCACAAGGGCTTCATCATCTAACCCTTTTTTCTCCCATAGATTGTAAGATGTTGACTATAGTCATAAATCTCTGTTGAAATTTACATATTGGTTCTCCATACGGAAAATTGAATCCATGGTATTCAGCTCTAAGCATAGCTCTCCTGGTTTCAATCACTTTAGAAGTGCCAAAGTGTGTAACTTCTAACTTCTTCCAGATACAATTCACTGCTTCACAAGAAGAAATTTGGCTATATATATTTCTCTTCATTGAATATAGTAAAGTATTGTGTACCTTATAATTTATTTGATATACTTTTTTTTCCTGGTTAGTGAAAGTTCTAACTTCCTTATCAGGAATTTTATAATCAACAGTAAGCATAAAGAAATTATCCACTCCAGTATTGATAACAAAATTCTTCATTCGATCTCTCTAGTACTCATAGTCATTACCAACAAAGATTGGTGGTCTTGTAGGGTTTATATTGTCAATTGAACCTACATTGATTCCTGCCATTCTTAAAAAAACTTTTGCAAGCAAACTAGTTAGTATAAAAAGTTTGTAACCACAAAGTTCGGAATGAAAATTCGGAATGAAAAAGTTCAGAATGACAAAGTTCGGAATGAAAAAGTTCAGAATGACAAAGTTCGGAATGAAAAAGTTCAGAATGACAAAGTTCGGAATGACAAAGTTCGGAATGACAAAGTTCGGAATTACAATGTTCGGAATGACAAAGTTTGGAATGACAAAGTTTGGAATGACAAAGTTTGGAATGACAAAGTTCATAATAACAAAAACATTCTAAGAAAGGATGAAGAACAATGAAAAAGTGAGCAAGAAAAACTTATACGTGAGTATAATTAATTTAGAGACCTGCCTATGATACCAATTGTAGGATCTAAACAATGATGTAGATTCTCAATATATAAGAGTGGGGCTGAATTGTACACTTTAAAAATTTCCTTAAACAAGGAAAAATATAAGTTTAACAAAGTTAAACTAAGAAAATTCAAAACACCCCTAATCACCAACTGGATAATTGGAACCAAGGTTTACAATATAAGATTCTACCTTAAAGCATATAGAATCTAAACTAATCAGAGTACAAGTGTAAGTAAATATAAGAAGGTTATACTTTCCTTACAATACAATATGCAGTGGAAAAACAAGTAGTAAAACTACAAGTAACAAGATATAAATCTTTTAACTCAAATAGAAGGGTATCTAACAACCTTGGATAAAGGTCCCTTGATTTATACTTTCAAGCAAGTCTATCTTACCCACACCAGGGTAAGACCTCAATACGAAGATCGGAATCTTTGTCTTGTTATCCCCGCAAGCCCTCAACTTCAAGGTAGTTGGAACCTCTGTCTTCCTCAGCAAGGAATCCCTCAACTTCAAGGTAGTCGACACCTCTGTCTTCCTATCCCTAGAAGTCCTCAAATGTAATCACCAACATTCGAAGTCGCACATAGCAATCTGAACGAGCGGTTCAGTATGCACAAGTCATGAAAATCTTCTCTCTCTAGAAATCATCTTAAAGGCATGTGGTCTCTATATCAATCAACTTGTTGTTGAGCTCTTTCAAATGAGCTCCTATTTATAGGAAAATTTCCAACAGTCGGCTCCCTCCTCCAACGGTCATATTTTCCATGAAATTCGGAGGGACCTGTACACGTGTAACTCAACCAATGGTTAATTAGAAACAGAATGAACTACATCGTTTAATAATAAATCATGTATAATTGAATGCACGACATCATTTTGAAATGGAGAATATGTAAGTAAAAGCCATACAAAATTTCGGAGTGTAAGAAAATTAAAAGTTCAGAGTCTAACCAAAATGAAATTCAGAGTCTATGTTAAGAAATGTTTGGATTCTGTTTTATAGGAATTCGGAGTCTGGTTTCACCAGAGATTGGAATCTGAACTTGTAGAGTTCGAAGTCGAACTAGTAAAATTTTGGAGTCAAACTTCATAAGAATTCGGAGTCGAACTCATGAAATTTCGGAGTCGAACTTCATAAGAGTTCGAAGTCGAACTCATGAAAGTTTGTAGTCAAACTTTATAAGAGTTCAGAGTCTAACTCATGAAAGTTCGTAGTCGAACTTCATAAGAGTTTGGAGTCGAACTCATGAAAGTTTGGAGTCAAACTTCATAAGAGTTTGAAGTCGAACTCATGAAAGTTAGGAGTCGAACTTCATAAGAGTTCGGAGTCGAACTCATGAATGTTCTGAGTTTAACTTTATAAGAGTTCGAAGTCGAACTCATGAAAGTTCGGAGTCGAACTTCGTAAGAGTTCAGATTCGAACTCATGAAAGTTTGGAGTCCAGAATTCAGATTGAAACTTAATTATAGTTCACATCCAGAATTCAGATCCTAAAAACAGAATGCTCCAAACCTTTACATTATATGACTTCTGGGATTTTGGGTATGAATCCAGTTTTTGTACTTAATAAAAATATTTCTATGTATAAGAAAATCTAGGTTAGGGTAAATTTCCTTAAAGAAGTAAATTTTCCTTATGGAGGTAAAATTTATATTTGCTTAAATATAAGGTGTTTGTGTTTTTTAAAACAAGAAGGAATGGAAAAGTCATAAGGAATACCTTATTGACTCAATAAGATTAGTTTTTTATATGGATAATAAAAGCATAAAATGTATCTCCATTCAACGAGACTTGAACTTATGGTAGTGAATATGGGTCGAATACTTTCATTTTTTCAACTTTGAGCTTGCTTATACCCCTGGTAAGGGTAATGTCATGGAAGATGCTTTAAGCCTCAAGACAGAGACACAAGTCGTGCAGGTAGCCAACAGTGAGTAGAAGATGATGAACTTGTTTTCAGAGATGCATCTGGAGGTTCAGGAGCCGATTAGGCAACCAGTTCAAGCAACTCTTACAGGGATATCGTCTCTCCTAGATTAGGTTTGTAGGCAACATCTGAATA
This sequence comes from Viscum album, assembly GCA_963277665.1. NCBI lineage: Eukaryota > Viridiplantae > Streptophyta > Magnoliopsida > Santalales > Viscaceae > Viscum > Viscum album. The sequence continues at coordinate 784,560,865 of OY728156.1, read as the reverse complement.
ATCCTAAAGGGATCGTTTTGAGGAAAAGTGTTAAAGGAGAGAACCCACCTCCTGGTTGGGTTGTTGATAGTAATGAAACTATCCTTTATCGTGGTTGTGTATGGGTACCTTCGGGTATACTAGAAGAGATGATGAAGGAATCTCACACCTCCATTTGGGAAGTTAATCCTGGACTGAACAAGATGTACAGAGACATGTGTCGATAGTACTGGTGGCCTGGTATGAAAAAGAAAATAGCAGGTTTCATCACTCGGTACTCTACCTTCCAATAGGTGAAGGCAGAGCACCAGTGACCTACTGGACTCCTACAGCCTCTATCTATTCCTGAATAGAAATGGAATGACATTAACATGGATTTCTTTATAGGATTGTAAAGATCTCCTCAAGGCAGTGATGCAGTATGGGTGGTTGTCGATAGGTTGACCAAGGTTGCGTACTTCTTACCTATCAGGAAGACCTTTACAATTGATGAGTTGGGAAGGCTGTATATCTGGGAGATTATGTAACTTCATGGAATACCTCATTCTATTATCTCGAACAAAGATTCCTACTTTACTTCACATTTCTGGAAATGGTTGCAAAAGGCGTTGGGTTCACAGGTACTTCTGAGTAATTCATATCACCCTCAAACCAATGGGCAGTCCAAGAGAACTATACGAGTGTAAGAGGATATTTTATGGGATTGTATCCTTGATTTTATAGGTTCATGGGAGAATCATATACCTCTTTTTGAGTTTACCAATAAAAATAGCTTCTAGGAGACAATTCAAATGGATCTATATGAGGTCCTCTATGGTAGACCGTTTCGTTCACCTTTATGTTGGCTCTAAGAAGGTGAAGCATCTTTGTTGAGTCCTCATCTCATTTAGGAGACTTTTGAGAAAGTTTAGTTGATTTATAATCATATGACTACAACTCAGTCCAGACAAAAGTCTTACACCAATCATCACTGAAGACCTCTGTAGTTCGAGGTGGGACATCGAGACTTCCTATGTGTTTCTCTGAGGTTAGGTCACAGGCAGATCAGGAGACAAGGAAATTTATCACCGAGATACATCGGGCCATTCGAGATAGTGGATAGAGTTGGGTCATTATTGTATTGGTTACTTATACCTCAGAGGTACTATGTCATGAATGACGTTTTCCATGTATCTAAGCTCTAACAATATCATCTAGACCCATCTCATTCTTTTGACCCTGACGACATTAAGCTTTAGTCAGATGCATCCTTTGTGGAGCATCCAATCTGTATTGTCGATCATAGCATGAAAGATATCCAAGGTAGGTCAGTCCCTCTAGTCTGGGTGTTATGGAAATACAGACACATTCAGGATAAGACTTGGGAGTGAGAGACGGATGTACGTGTGCAATGGCCAGAACTTTTCTCTAATAATGTTCTACCACCCTCAGAAGGGAAACTTGGGGACAAGTTGTCTTAAGGAGGGGAGGTTGTAATGTCCAAGATTTAATCAGGTACAGGCCATTTTAAATTTTGCTTTCTAATTCTTTAAAGTGACCCAGGGCACCCATCGACGCACCCCACTATGGGTCCTAGGCAGCTATTTAAATAATTTAAATAACTTCATAGGTTTTATGAAAACATTTATATTGCGCTTTAGCACAGTGTTAGAGATTAGAATAATTAATTAAGGATTAAAAATAAATAATAATAGATTTAAATATATTTAAAAGAAAGCAATAAGGGATAAAAATAAATTTAGAAATAAAATATAAAGGGGTTATAGAAAAAATAAAATAATTAAAATGGGAGATTTCTATTTTTTATTTATTTTTATCTTTTTTCCCTTTCCATCCTTTTTATTCAATTTTATTTTTCATTTTATTTTACCTTTTTATTTTCTATTATTTTTTCTTTTCTTTACACTTTTTTCTCCTTTCTTCCTCTCCTCCTCTCCCTCACATCGCACCTCCCTCTCTCCCTAGGTGGGGCACCACCCTTCTCTCTCTTTGAAAGATCACTATGCATCCATTCTTCATCTATTTTCTTCATTGTTAGGTGTGTTGTAAACCTTAATTCAAGTCTAACCTTTCTCATTTGTAATCGTAGAGTTTTGTTGAGTATCCTGCGTGCAGTTCGTCATGGAAGGATTTTACCCTATTTTAGGGTTTTTCTAAAATATTGTGTTTTCTTCTATTTTAGGTCAAATCAAAGCCTACCACAGATCATAAAATCATATACAACTATAAGGTAGGGTGTCTGATCACTTTCCCTCCTTTTCATTGTGATTTATAAAACGCATCGTTGTGCCATTAGTCGGTGCCTTCCGATTTTGTGAAAATTCACCCAATTTATTTAATTTAATTATTTCACCTAATTTTTGTATCCCTAATTATAATAAATTAAATGTTTTAATTTGTTTCAATGTGGTCAGACACCCCTTTGGGCATGTTGATGTGGCTGGTATAAATTTCTTCATCCCGGGCATTTAATTTAATTAACTGCATGTGTTGCGCAACCTATTTTTGTTGTTTTTAATTTGAATAATTAAATTAGATTAATTATGAACCTTGTATTGTTAGATATTTGGTATTTGTTTGTGCTGATTTATTTAATTATTAAAATTCCATTTATCTGCTTGTATTGATATGCTATCTTTCCTTTTTAAATTCTTACGCTATAAGATTAAATTAATCCTTGTGTTGCACAGTTGTATCTGCTTAGATTTCAAACTGAAATTACATATGCATGCTATGTCATATCCACTATTGTGAAACTTTAATTAAATTCGGGATGGGGAAAGAAGGTGGGTCCTGTATTAAGGGCCACACTTAGACCCTCTGTTCCTGACTGGTTACCACTGCGTGTCATGGGGTGGTGTCTTTGGCTTTTCCAGACCAAGACTTCCCCGGGATTTCTAATACTTATGAGTGAAACTAGTTCTAAAAGGTCCCATTGAGGATAGATCTATTGGAAATGTGGATAATCCATCCTCATATGATGCTTGACCCCTTTTTGTAAGATCAGAACAGACTCATGGTAAATCCATGCCTTGAGTGATACTTGGTCTTTTGAAAGATTTCCTTGGACGGGCTTGCTGGTATTGGATAATTTGAAGGATGTTCCATAGTGATAACCTTGGGATGGGCTCAAGCTCCAACTCTCAACTTGAACCTTAATAATGATTCACTAAAGGTTTATATTAATGTCATTGTTAGTCTCTTGAGATTTGTGATATTTTCTGGTATGTTGAAGCACACCTAGTTGACACATGACTTAGACCCCAAGTTAAATAACAATCTTGGGGGTATGCCTCTTCCTTATTTTACCTTACTCTTCCAGGATTTACATATATGAATATGTTTATTCTACTTATAGGTATTCCTTTCAGACTTCCGGCTTAGGTCAAAGCAGGTGATTAGGGATAGGTGTCGTTAGGAACCTGATTCGAGTTATTTATTTCATTGCACTTAATTAATTATCTTCAATTGTTATATAATGTCATACTATATTTTAATATTGCATGAAATAGAAAGGTTTAGACACCATGGGTTTCGTCCTACTGGGATTTTATCTCACACCCTACTCAGGCATCATTGACACCCGAGTAGATTACATGCTTCCAGGTTTTAACAAAGGGAAGCATGCTGCTTCTGATGCTTGATTGTTTCTTACTGCCTAGGATCGAGGCTGGCGCAGAGGACTGAGCCTTTCTCATGATGCAGTTGTTGTTTTTTGTCTTTTCCTTATTTTTTTGATAGTATGCTTGGGTTTCTTTTTTCTTTACTTTCAGTTTAGACAGACATAATAGCATGACATTTTTTTGTGAGCTTCTATACTTGATTATTATTTAGTTGGATTATTCATATTGATTCTTCTATAGTTTATTCATTTATATTCTTCTTCTACTTATTACTTATTGTTTTTTACTTCCTTTGTGATAATACATGTTGCTTATGAGGTCATAGTCTCCCTCGCAGACACAAAAAAGGACCTCGCTGCTAGTCGGCAGCCTTTGGTGTTTGGGGAGATGCGCTTGAGGTTATGTGGTCAACCCAGCTCAGGGAACCCTTCAGGTGGCTCCCAGGATGGGGATGCTACAACAAGATTTGTGGATAGATGCTTCACTTATCATCAGTTGAAATCCAAGCATCAGAGGAAGCTGTGATTTTGTATCCTTTTCCCATTCCTGAATGAAAATGTGATGATGTCACAATGAATTTTATGATAGGATTACCCTAGAAAACCCTTAAGAATTATTCTATATGGGTGTTTTTGGATCGAATGTCTAAGTTATCCCACTTATTACCTATTAGGGAAACATTCATAGTTGATGATCTGGGAGTTATTTACGTACACAAGGTGGATCGGTTGCATGGTGATCTAAGGAGTATCTTTTTAAAAATAGATACTCATTTCAGATCACATTTCTAGAGTGGTCTTCATAAGGATCTGGGATTTTAGGTTCTTTTGAACACATCCTATCATCCATAGATTGATGGTGAATTTGAGTGAGCTATTAGGGTTCTGGAGGATATGTTATGAGCCTATTTTTTGGATTTTGGTGGTTCATGGGAGAAACATATGGAACTCATGGAGTTTTTATATAATAATATCTTCTAGGTATTTATCCAAATTGAACCTTTTTAGGCTTTGTATAGTAGGTCATTTCATTCACCTCTTTGTTGGTTGGAGGTAGGTGGGTCAGCACTTGTTGGGCCTGGTCTCATGTAGGAGACATCTAATCAGTATCAGTTGATCAAACAGTGGTTGGTGACCATGAAGAGAAGGAAGAAATCATATGATGACCATCATAGATGACCTCTAGAATTCTAGTTTGGTCATCATGTGTTAATTTGAGTGCCTCCTAGGTTGGGGAAACACCATATCAAGAAATAGTAAAATCTAGCACCCAATTTTTTTGGGCCTTCTAAGATAGTGGAAAGGGTCAGTACAGTGGTGTACCGTCTATACCTTCCATAGTGATGATGTACTATTCATAATGTGTTCCACATGTCACAGCTATAGAGATATCATCTAGACCCTTCCCATGTGATAGATGTATCAAACTATGAACTTTTTGTTGATGTGTACTTTGAGGAGAATCTAATACGGGTTGTGGGTTTTTTGGGAGAAATATATTTGGGGTAGAAGTATACCATTGGTTTAAGTGTAGTGGCAGCATGGGTGAGTTCAATAGAAGAAATAAGAGAGGTATTCTGATATGCAAACATAGTGTCCATAATTGTTCACTAAGTCCTCATAGTGATGCTTAGAGTAGCTCGGGGATGATCTATTATATGGTGGGGAGGCTGTAAGATCCCATCTTTCATCAAGCATGTATCTCTCTAAGTTTTTCATTAACTTTTCTTTTGGGTGAGTATTTCCTCACCTTTAAACCAAACTTGGGAAAATCATAGAGTATCCACGTAGAGAACTTTGTTGGAAAAAATGGATTAAAGTCTAGAGAATTATGTTGATCTAAATTAATGGAGTCTAGGTATAAATGGGTTAAGTTTTTCATGGGTTCTTGGTAAGATGAGAATATTTAAATGGGTTTCAGATTGTTTAAAGGGAAAATGGGTTGAGAAACCATTTGCAGAACATTTACATGCCATGTAAATGGATTACACATTGTGTAATGTTTGTGTTTTTTTAATAAAATCATCCTAGGTTATTGGTTTTTTGGTGTATATCATTAAAAATATTTACACAATGTGTAACTACATTACACACCATGTAATTCCCCAACCTTCTATTTTAAAATATGTTGCGCAGATAATTTTTCATTCTAACTCACTCTAACCTTTTTCTCTTGACCCTGGGGAACTGAATAGGCTATTTTGGAGTTCCAAACTTCCTTATGGATGTCCTGAAAATGCCTTTTATCCCTAGTAAGTGATTTTGGTCTAGTTTCTCCCTTCCCTTACTTAGTTCTCCAACCATTGTGGTGAAATTACTTGACTGTGTTCATTGTTGGTTTTGATCTTGATCAGTTTTGATCTAGGATTCTCTTGGAACTCATCCGAACCTTCTTCCCCATGGTCGTTTTCCATTGGAATCGTTTTTTCATCTTTAATTAAAGGTAGGGTCAAACTGTTAACCCTATGGTTTGGTAATTTCCAAGTTTATACAATATTGTGATTGTTCCAACATAACATGTTCCTGAATCAATTAAATAATGAATGTAATTATTCCTTGGAGTCCTTTGGTTTCAATTAGATTTTGACATGACTTATAGCTACCCATTAGGTGAGTGAACCATAAATATAATTAAATTTGATAATGGATTAAAGAATGTTTAGTATGAAATGATACCTTAGGTTATTTGTTGTTATATAATCCATAAATTGTGGTTTACTTATTATTGTTTTTATTTTTGAACAATTTTGATATAAATTAAAGTGGTTTATGAAATTCAAATGGTAATTATCATAATTAACCATTGAGATTTATGATGTGATATTGTGATATCCATGTTGTATGAAAAGACTTGTGCTCTATGTTGAAATGATTATATATTAGTAATGGCCTTGGAACATGCACACTTATATTCTGTAATGTTGATATTGTGTGTTCTTGGCCCAGTCCCATGCTATAATTCTTATAGAGAGCTGTCTCTTCTCGGTTTCATTCTGTAATGCTTATAGGTATTTGACCTGGATATTATAATGATTATAGGGATTTGACCTGGATTTTTGTGATTATACCATGGTTATATGGTGGTGGTAGGAATGGTCATAAGACATGCTCTGAGATATTTCGACATGGCACTGAAGCAAGTTAATTTACCTTGGTTATATAGTTGTGGTTGGTATAGTTTTAAGACATGATCATAGATATTCCGATAAGAATATAAAGCTGGTTGTTTTTGTATTTTATTAATTTTTGAATTAATTAATATTCTTATTTATCTCTTTATTGCATACACTTCTTATTAGACTAGTTTATTTAGACATGGTGGTGTCGACCAACTGAGTTTTACTCGCACCCTATTCGGTCTATTGTTTGGTACCTGAGAAGATTACGTGGATGCAGGTTGGGACAAGGGAAAAGGACCTTATTGTTGATTGTTTTCTTATTGGATGAGTTATAGTTTGGATATGGGACTGATGTGGGGTTTGGGACTGAGGAATTTTGAGTCTTTATTTTATTCTTCTATTCTTTTACTTGTATTGTTTCTAGCATGAAATTTAGTTACATTCTATCATGTCATTACATTATTACTTATTATTTACTATATTATTCAATATAATCTTATTTTTAGTTTCTATTATGTGTATACTTTTATTTATTTCTTTTATATGGTTCATTTTTACTGTTATGACACTTCATACCATGGAGTATAGTCTATCCACTATACATTTCACACCCTCACTGCTAGTCAGAAGCCTCTGGTGTATGGGGAGGTGTGCTTGAGGTCTAGTAACTAACCCATTTTAGACATGTGATAGAGTTCCAGATCAGGGGTTGTTACACATGTGATTCTCATTTCACACTTAGAAAAACTATGAAACTCCATTTTTTATCTTCATGGTTGAATCACATGGTTATTGCTAACTATGCACCAATCATGCACCTTGAAATGTTCCTCTAAAATATGAAACTCCTAGATATGTACTAGCCCAAACTCTTAAGAAGCCTTCCATAAACCCTTTGGAATTTATATTCGGATAAAATGGTATATTTCTACTCAATTTTTAAAATATCATTACCTCTATGAAAAAACTGGGATCATACAATGGAAACCTCAAAATCTTTTCATTTATGAATACAATAATGTAATCACTATTGATATTATCCCACCACAACGTAAATGAGTCCATAACTATTGATACATATAGAAGATAACTACTCTTTGACATATTAAAATATAACCCCAACCAAGAAATGAATAATTCCAATAAACCTTAACCTAAATTCTTCATCTAAAATATATAGAATATGAAAGATGAAATGATTCACCTTTAGATATTGAAAATGAATCCTTACACTGGTCATCCCACACAAAAGCCTAATCCTTCAACCACAAAACTATTATAGGAGTCTCAATCTAACAGAATATAGGAATGATTCTCCAATAATAGAATTCAAGAGTAAGGAAGCTCTAAACCTCCAAAATATTCATGGGGGATATCAATGAATAAACCACTGTGATTGTTGAAGTATCCATGGCTACTCCATGATTAGAAATGACATGTCCTATGAAATTAACCTCATAGGCCCAAAACCTGCACATTGATAGATTTCCAATTAGTAGATGATGTCTGAGAACCTCTAGAATGGTTCATATTTGATCAACATACTCCTCAAATTCTAAATGTACACCGATGTTTTCAATGAACATACCAAGAAATAGTCAAGAAACACTCAAAACACAAAATTCATCCAACCCATGAACATGAATGGAACATTCATGATATTGAAGATAATTACTATGAAATATTAATGACTATATCAATATTAAATAAAAGTATTAATAATATCATTATGTGTTACCCGCATATGATGATATCTGTACCTTATGTTAATCTTTAATAACTAACTAAATCCGTTAAACTATTTGAAAATTTAATAAAAATATATAATGGTATAGTGGTTCTACACTATAACCTAATTCATGAGATGATAATTGATGCATAGTCACAGAGTTCCATCCTCCTTACTTATAGACAAGACTAGAGAACTCTAGTGTGGAAACCTAGGCTAAATAAAACCTCTCTACAAAACATCACCAATATTAATTTTTGGCTCCCACAACTCAAAAATTGTACTCCTATGTGGATACATTGATATTATATATAAATTATGATGAAACTCTCTCTCTATAACTCAATATCACATTACAGGGGTATAATCATATACTATTCAATAAGGACATCATGGTATTCTTATAAAACCTTGTGAAACACTATTGGTTTAACCACTACAATACTCAGCATAAACTCATCCATCAAAGAAGATAATAACTTATCATTACTTCAAGTCAGCCGATGGTCTCATCCAAAAAAACATGGTGTGATATCCATCAATAACATAGAATATAACTATCCTTATAATGAAATCACGGATAACATACACTAAAAATAATCAGTACACCCTATGGATGATGTCATATGATTTTATTTGAAAACGTAGAAAATCACTAGATGTTTGATGATTCCCTAAAATTATCTCACAATATCTATGAACTTCATACAAGATAACTCAATATCCAAAAAGTGTAGTCAATTTCAAGGACATCGGAAGCCTCTCTATATCGAGATATAGATAATTGACTTGGGTGAATATAATGATAGCTTATATATCTATTGACTCAATGATGATATACATAAAAAATTATAAATAGATGATACCTCACATGATGATTAGATCACATAATGTTGGGAACTCTAAGTAATTTATCTGAACACTTTATACTCCACAACCCCTATTTTCCATATGTATACCACAATAATGATTATTCTCTTGTATATATCCATAAGGACCTAGAAAATATGGGGGTTGTCTTTTTCATGACCCATCTCTTCTCTAATGATCATTGTTGGATAACCCTTCTATTATTGCTTCCTCATATGAAACTACTATAATGGATGAGACTGTAATGGTATACCATCCCCATACTAAATTTCATATAAATTTCAACACTAATAATTGCAATTTTCAAGACCTCTTCCTGAAAGGAAAATAATTAATGCTTTCCTAATGGGTGTTCGATAAAAAATCACCCTAGTTAAATGAAATGAAGAAGGCTGTAACTAATTCCCCAATATCTAAAACTACAAAAGATTGGTAAATTGAGTTTCCTTGATGAAAAAACTTCACCTCAAAGATTCCAAACAACTCACCTCATATGAGGATCCATTCTAATCAAGTATCACCTCAATAACCACCATATTCAATATAACTTCAAGATATGTTATCAATATAAATGGGGTGACCTAGTGAAGAATCTACTAATGAAATTCCTTTTATAAATTCATCGCTCTAGACAACATAGTTATAAAAAATAATTGGAATAAAAAATAATGAGTCTCTTTAATATAATTAAAAAAAATTGCACACTATAATTTCTTTGGTAGAGAGTAAGCATCTTATGCCAATAATCCTCCTTCATATTAAACAAAATGAACACAATATAAAACTAATGATGATACTTATCAAAAAAAAAACTATTATCTTCACATGATCCTAATGAAAAAAAATACACAACTTTTTAGTAAATACATGCAAATTAACAACCCAAGATTTTATGGTATTCTGCTTTTAAAATGTAATATCTTCGATAGTTTATGCCTCACACAACACTAAGTTTAAAACTGTAATATACTATTAAATATGATCGCTGGAATAGTAATGTTACCATTAAGAATAGTAATATGACCAATATAATAGTAAAATCCCCTATAAAAGTATACAAAAATTTATGTATCTTATGAATGAAAATAAAATATATTTATATCATGGAATAAGTAAATAAATGTTTTAAAAACGATAAATTAAGTTTTTGTATTTTTGTGAAACATAGATATTTATTCACGATTTTATAATTAAAATAATTAGTTAAAATATAATTTATTTTTATGAAATAAATTCATAAGTTAATATTTTGTTGTCTTATGAATATAATATAATTCTATGAGACCTTAATTAATTTTTGAAAGTGCCATAAAATTGGTTATAATATTAAAATCGATATTTTTCTATTAAATGGTAATTTTATTTAAAAATTAAATTTAAATTATTTAGAAAATTATTTCCATAAAATGGATTTAATTTTTGAATTATACAAGTTAAGAAATTATTAATGTGATTTTTTTGTGATTTTTCTAAAATAGTTGATTTTTTATGAATAGTAAAATATGATAATTTATAGTATTTAACAAATATATGAATTATTGATTCAAGGCTTATTTATCACTGATGTAATCCCATAATATTGAACTATACTTCTATATTTACTATTTTTATTCATGGTAATCAAAACTATTCATAGTCTTGAGCCAAAATAATAAACTAATAAATAAAATAATCAAAAAACACCCCTCTCCCCCACTGTAAATACCACCCATCACCACCTATTCTCCTCACACATCCAAAGCCTTGAATCTTGTAAAATTTTTGACCAATCCCTATCCCAAACCTCTCCCATTAATTATTATCTTACTGGTCTCACCCAAAATACCATTTTAAAGTTCCTTAAGGAGGTTCTCAAGGAGAGAAATTCAAGAGGTAAAATCCTCTTATGTTCTTTTAATTTTTCTTTTAATTTCATTATTTAATTATCCTTTACTTACCTACCCTGTCCAAAGTGACATGATAAATACAGTATCTTTTATATATTGTAATTTTATTATGGTAACATTATATCAACCATCAATTCTATTCTCTTTCTCTTTTTATTCTAAAAATGAAAACATTGTCCATGAGGTGCTGATTTACTGCCTTTGTGGATGATGAGTTTTTATTTTTAAATTATTCATTCATGTCTAGTCATAAAACCATTTTTATGGTTAAACCAGACTTAAATATATGTAATAAAACTTATTTTAAATTATAAAACTATTATATATACATAATATTAATTCATAAGACAAAACTAGTTTATGATGGTCAAAAAAATGCCAAAATAATCTAAATGGTTATCATTAACGCTTTATCTAATGAATCATCCTCATATCTGAATATATATATATATATATATATATAATAAAATTTAATCTTATATAAGTTTATTTAAAACATATAACTTCAATTCTGAATAATTATTCTCATTTTAAAAGATCTTCATACATTTATACAAGTGAACCAATCATAGAACCAAGGAAATGAACACCCCCGAATAATGAAATTGAATCTTATAACTCATAAAAAAGGCTATAAATAAATATAATAAAATTATAATAAAATAAATACATGTTTAATAGGTTATGAATTAAATTATTAATGAATCTAATTTCATTATCCAGTATTTTAAGTACAAGTGAAAAACGCTTTCAGACATAAGGTAAGGGTTTCTTCCAGAACCTCTATTTTTCATTCGGGTTATGCTTTCTCTCTTTTTAACCTAATTTAATTCTTATTTTTATATATATTTCTTCTAAATTCTGTTTATATGTTCTAAACTAATTTATCTAGATCATTTCATCTTTATTTGATGGGGAAGTACATGTTTAATAAGGTTACCTTTTCAATTCCTCCCAATAAGCAAGCCTGATTATAAAGGGTACTTCCCAATTTCTTACCCATTTTTAAGTACACTCCATGATATGTCATAAAACAAAAATATTTTTCTAAAATCACTCTTTTTATAATGAAAAAATATCTTATCTCTTTTCTGGTTTTATGTAAACAAATAATCTTTTGTTCTCCTTGAAGACTCTTTTATATTTTCCCTTAAATCGCACTGAAGAGGCCCATTTCTAAAGTTTCTTAAAAAATCTTTTTACATGTTTTCACTTAATCTAGGAATCATTTATGCCTCAAACGTAATTTAATTTTCCTTCTATTTTATTTTTTTATATACATGTTTAAAATCTGATATTTTGACAAATACAAATGATTTTTTTCAAAAGAAATATTCTTTGAAAAGTAAAATGTGTATTTCTCTCATGAATTCCTAGATGATATTAATAGAGTATTTTCATCTATTTAAACACTCTATTTTTAATATTATGATAAATTGGTATTGATATTTTATGATATCATCTACCATATTTTATTAAATGTATTATGATCAGTTGGACTGTGGATGTGCTATCTTGATACCATTCACCATATTACTCAGAATGGTTTATGATTATGTTTATTATTTGGGGAGAGTTATTAACATTTCATATACTAGTTTTAATATGGATATATATGCTCATTATGTTTCACCCCTTTTATATTAGTAATGAATTGGACTTATTAACTGATAGTTGAGGCCCTCTATAGCCCCTCTATACATCGGTAGGTCTCATGAGACAAACTAAACTGGGTTTTTACCCATTTATATATAGTGTCTTAGACAAAGCCTTGATGGTATGTTTATGATGTCTGGAATTATGCATTACATAATTATAATATTAGTAATTGGTATCCCATTTGATTATTATACTAGTACAATATCCATTGTTAAGTTTTATTCTCCTGTGATTATTTATATGGCATTATTTATTCAGCTTTTATTCCTACCATATTATGCTCAGGATTATGTTTTAGTGGCATGTGATTTAGTTATTCACTTTTCCTTATTGTTTATGTTTATGATATCTTCTGATGTATTTCTTACCCTTAATAATCATTTGATCTCACCCCTTCCTTAGGTTTTATTTTTCCCTAGGATGTGAAGATATATATTATGAATGACTTTCAGGGTTAATCTAAGAGTTTATGGGTGTTTCCAATGGATTTTTTATGCTTTTTTTTCATTTCAAGTTGTAATGTAACAATTATGTTTGTACCTGGTTTTCTAAATATACTAAAATATCTATTCCTTTTGGATGTGACTTCCTTTTTTATTATTCCAATGTAATAAATTAAGGAACTATCTTTGAGCTACTGGGGTTGGGGTATTTAAAGTTGGTATCAAATGAAGTTTAGTAGAAACCTTGGAAACTAGATTTATAAAATATATATTAGGGAACATAACCCTAAGATAGAATTTGAATATAATCATAGAAGAACAACCTATAATTTTGGTAAGGTATAGATTATGTGGGTCTTCCTAGAAATACATCCCTATCTAGATACTACAAGTGGATGTGGTTCTTGAACAAATGTACCCAGGGGTAACAAATCTGATAAGGTGCGTCGGGCCTGACTCAACATAACCTAGTACACAATAATGTACCTTATTACACACCTTATTTGAAACTCTATGGGGATGTTCTTAAGATAATTCACATTTTATTTACAAACCATTATTAAGGATTTATAAGTAAATATGTCCCAAAGAAACCTTGTTTATGACTATGAGATTAGGTGTGCATAAATTTCTAATTTATGATAAGTGTTTTTTCTAGTTCTAAATTATGAATTGTGATTCATACACTAATTTAGTGTATTTTATTGTTTATAAATTATTCCTAGGGGAAGGAATGGAAACTATATTAAGTCATTTATCCCATATAGGTATTTCCTTCCTATGAAAGATAATTATGTTGGAGATAGAGATACAACTAGAGCTGAACAAATTATAACTATATTGGGAAAACTGACTTAGGTTATGAGAAATAACCTTACTTGAATAGAGCATATCAATCCATAACATAGTGTAAAAATGTTATACTGCTTTATGTGATAAAAACCTCCATCATTAAATGGGACTAAAAAGAAATTTGTAGCTAAGAAATGGATAATTTCCTTAGAGAAGATATTTCTCACTTTGGGAATTAACGAAAGGGATAAAGTAATCATGGTAGTTTATAATCTCTCAGGATATGTGGATTAGTGGTTTTTGTTAATTAAACACACAAAGGAGGAGGAATAAATTGAAAATATGGAATTGAAATATTTTAATGAAGTTTTCTTAGAAAAATATTTCCATCACAAACAGTGAGAGGATATATAGATGTAATTCTTAAGTTTGAGACAAAAAGAGGATAAAGAGATTTCCAAGTATGAATCCAACTTTACAAGGTTATAAAGGCATGTTATAGACAACATACGTAATCCAAGAAGAAATATTGACCATTTTTTATGGTCTTAATCCAATTATATGAAGGGCACAAGTATACTAAAAAATCTCATCATATAAGAATATAGTATCATGTTCCATCAAGATGAAGAAATAATTTTACAAGCTATATAGATTCTAAGGGAAGAAAGATAAGAATAGGGATTCTAAACACTCTGTAAAAGAAAATAAATAAAAATGGAAGAAGGGAAGGATTTAATTTACAACTTGCAATAAATGTGGAAAGAAACATCATGAAACATGCCTATTGATAATGGGAGTTTATTACAAATTTTTAGAAAAATTACCCCATACCCATGATTTCAGAGTCAGGAAATATTTCATAAATGTGAAATTCTTCAGTTGTAAGGAGTTTGGACACTATGAAAATGATTTTCCTAGACTTCAAGAAAACTTTTCCTAAAAAATCCAAGGAAAAAATACCATGATTATGTAGTCACAATAGCTGAGGTTGAAGTTCCTAATGATTTTGTGGTGTTAGGAAAAATATGATGATGAAGGTAATGGTTTTCATATATTTTATTTTTTTGGAAGGAAATATATTTAAGAAAGGAATAAAGTAAATCACTTCACTTTATTTATGGGAAAAATCATATTGAGATTTGTTTTCAAAATAATCAGACTCATTGTGAAATTCCATCATAATGAGAAGGAAATTCTTGAAAGGAATGGTTTTGATCAGACTCAACTCAGGTCAGGAATGAAAGTGAATACATATTTATGAAAGTAAATGTTCATTTAAATCACTCTAGATCCGATACGGGAGATATAGATTTTTGGTGAAAAATTGGAGTCTCTGTGACTATGATGAATTAAATGCCATGATGCTTTTCTGTTTTGTATTTCATATAAATCACAAAGTTGAATTGAGAACCTGTGATGAGAGTGTGATGAAAGAAAACGGGAGTATAAGAGATGATGCCAATAAAAAAGGCATCGTACCCAGATTAATCGTATCTGGGTGAAAGAAGAGTAAAAATATGGTGTCGATTTACTGTAGAGTCTATTTATTCATCAGACAGGCTATAAACATTTCATATTCAGAATGATCATACCCATCATGATCATATCTAGAAAAATAATATTCAGAAAAGATCATACACAGGTTGAGAAGAAAAGAATGTTTCTAGAATGAATGGAAAGTTATGATACTTTCCAATCCAAGTATGATGATGTTGAATCTACTCTGAAATGAATTTAAATTCATGAAGGAAGTCTTGATACAAGCATAGGATTGTGAATGAAGTTTTTTTAGTGGGTCAAGAGAAGAGAAGAAGAGAATTAAATCAAAAATGTATTCAATCATTTTAGAATGTTTTAATTACTTTGTAGGTTTCCAACTGAATCAAGAGAAGAGGAGATGATGAATTTTTGAATCTCAAGTGGGTTTAGAGAAAAAGAGAAGGATATTGCTAAATGAATTTTCAAGGTGGTATGTATATTCAAATGAAATATTTTAATTCAAATTGGTTCTTAGAATCGTATTCAAAAAATTATAATGGTATCCATCTCTTCATACATTTGTTTTCAATTGATATATATATTTTTATTGAAGAAAGAGTTTTGAGAAAAATCAGACTCATGTATTGAAATTGTATTGAAGATTCAAATGAAAGTCTGAATAAGGAGATTAAATTTGAATAAGAATTGAGAAACTTCAAGAAGAGTTAATGAAGTCAAAATGCACCCCAAGATTTTAGGGGAAATTTAAATTCGAATGAATTTAGGTGAGCAGGAATGTTTTTGAAATTCCCTCCCAAACATATTTTGGGTCACCTATAAAAGGAGAAAAGTACAGTATACTTGATTGATGATGAAGTACTTTTCACCGCAGTAAAGAGAGAAGATCTGAGTTTTTAATGGGACGAAGTGATACCATTTTGATACTTTATTGAATAATTTTTTATGGTTTAGTGAAATAGAAGAGGCAAGATCATAGAATTGTATTCATCTGATCATCGTACTCAGAATTTATCATACTCAGTTGGTCATCGTATTCGGCTTGTTATTTGTCTTCGGATGATCATCGTATCAGGCTCTATTAATTGGATTCGGGATTTCTGTATTGGGTTTCTTGGACTGAGGAATAATCATACTGGGTTTTATCATACTCAGGAATTGAAGTGGTGGTTATTTATTTCTATTTTATTCTATCAAAAAATCATACTGAAAGAATTGTTTTAGAAGAATCGTACTCAGAGGAATCAGACTGGGAAAATCAGACCCAAAAAAATCAGACTCAGTTTTTCATAATAATGTCCAGTAGTTTCTTACCTTTCTTATAGTTAAATAATTGAAGAATTTTATTTTAATTGAATAAATTTGTTGAATTGAAAATAAGCACAGGTAACATGAGTTGTTACATAAATATTTGAATTACCCTATTTGTGCTAAGAGGGTGCACACACACTTGTGGATTGTTTACAAAGTGCTACATGATTGTAAGGGTATACCCTACTCATTGTAATCCAAGGAATTATTTCTAGTGTATTTTATGGTATTATATCATTTCCAAACCATACTAGAGATGTAGCTATCCTTATTGAATAGTGAACCTTGTAAATATTTGTATTCCTATGGATGTGTGTTGTATTTTTTTAAGAAGGGAATTGAAATCTGAAACAGATGGCGTAGGTTATTTCAATTGAAAAGAAATATAAAATAAAAATAGTATCACTAATTCGCCCCCTCCCACTCTTAGTGATACAAATACACTAACTGGGAACTTTCAGGTGGTAGGTACTTTAATAATTTCTTCAAATTTAGCTAAATCTTTATTTGATTCTGAATCATCACATTCCTTTATATCTTCCCAATTTTATTTAAAAATTAGATATTTACATTCACCTTGACATGGGATTTTTTAGTAAATACTTATAGTGAAAACCTTATTGCAACAAAGATGTGCCAATTAGTTCCTATTATGACACATAAACATTCTCTAATTGTTGATTTGGTCATCATACCTGTGGTTGATTTTGATATAATATTTGGTATGGACTGACTTTCAAAATATAATGAAAAATAATTATTGAAAAGAGAAGTAAATTATTATTCATGATGAAGATATGGAATTTTTTATCTTTAGAGGGGAGACTTCATCATCTGATTCATATCTAGATCCACCTCTAGTAGCTCTTCTAAATGAGATTATTGGAGAAGAAGAGAAGATAAAACCTACTGATGAAAAAGGTAATCTTCAAATTGAGGATGTACCTATTTTTAAAGAATACATTGGTTTATTTCCATAGGATTTACCTAGATATCCTTTAGAGTGGTAAGTTGAGTTCTCTAATGTTTTAATCTCTAATGAAATATCTATATTAAATACTCCCTATAGAATATCCATGGTTGAGTTAATAGAGTTAAATAAACAACTAGAGGAATTGAGTGATAAGGAATTTATATTCCCTAGTGTTTCACCTTGAGTATCTCATGTTCTTTTTTTAAGAAGAAAGACAGATCTATGAGGCTTTTTATTGACTATAGGGAGATCAATGCTATTACGATAAAGAACAGGTATCAGATGCCTCACATTGATTTCTTATTTGATCAACTTCATAGAGTTCAATATTTTTCAAAGATTTATCTTTGATTTGAATATTATCAATTGTGTGTGAACAAGGAATATATTCTAAAGACTGTATTTCAAATAGGGTATGGGTATTACGATTCTACATTAATTCCATTTGGAATGACTAATTAACCCTCTATTT
Organism: Viscum album; assembly: GCA_963277665.1. NCBI lineage: Eukaryota > Viridiplantae > Streptophyta > Magnoliopsida > Santalales > Viscaceae > Viscum > Viscum album. The sequence goes on along the minus strand of OY728156.1, from coordinate 784,542,510 downwards.
TTATGGATCTAATAAATAGATAATTAAAGTAATATCTTGATAATTTTTTTATTTTATTCATTGATGATATTTTTATATATTCCAAAATCTATGAGGACCATGAGAACCACTTATGAGTTGTTCTGGATACTCTTAAAAGAAAAGAGTAATATGGTAAGTTTAGGAAGAGTGAATTTTGGATTCAAATAGTTTTTTTTCATGGCCATATTGTCTTTAAGTATAAAATCTTAGTTGATCCTATGAAGGAAAAGGTAGTTTAGTAATTTCCTATACCAACGAATATAAATGAGGTACATAGTTTCATTGGTTTAGCGGGTTATTATTGGCATTTCATTTATAATTTTTTCTAATTAGATAACCTGTTAACCAAGATTAATCGTAAAGGGGTTAAGTTCATATGGAAAAAATAATGTGAAGAATGTTTTGAATAATTTAAGAGAAGATTATTAAATGCTCTGATCTTGACTCTACCATCGAGAAATAGTAGATTTGTGATTTATAGTGATGCATAAAAGAAAGGACTTGGTTGTGTCCTTATGCAGAATGATAGAGTTATTGATTATGTATCAACGTAGTTAAAAACTCATGAACAGAACTATCCAACTCATTATCTTGAGTTAGTAGCTATAATATTTTCTCTAAAGATATAGAGACATTATCTCTATAGTTAAATATGTGAGATATATACAGATCGCAATAGATTGAAATATATATTCTCAAAAAAATAAATCAACATGAGGTAAAGGATATGGCTCAAGATACTCAAGGATTATGATTTTTCAATACACTATCACATAGGGAAGGAAAATAAGGTAGAAAATGCATTGAGTAAGAAGGATCATTGAGTTCTAAACAAAATTAGGATTGACAAGGATCCTATGTGCATGGATCTAGTAAAGATGTATATAGTAATTATTAATGAAGGTGAAACATAGTTAGTTTTTTAAATGGTTTCCAAACCATATTTATTGTAACAGATTAGAAATTATCATTTTAATGATGAGAATTTTCTAAATAAAATTAAATATGTGAATTATGGGAAATTGGTAGACTTTTTGTACAAATATGGAATCTTGAAACTTAAGAAGAGGCTTTGTGTTCTTACTATACCTGAGCTAGGGAGGGAATTATTGGATGATTCACATAGATCGAATTTCTCTATACACCCTGGTACCACTAAGATGTATAGAGATTTGAAGGAACATTTCTGGTGGGATAATATGAAGTAGGAAATTGTTAATTTTGTATCAAGGTGTTTATTTTATTAACAGGTGAAGGCTTAAAGAAAATATCCTATAGGGTTCATGTAACCTATTCCTATTCCCACATAGAAATGGGATGGTATTATTATTGATTTTTTCACTATATTTCCAAGGAATCCAAGGAATGATGCAATATGGGTAATTTTTTATCAACTTACTAAATATACACATTTCCTCACTATAAGGGAGGATTTTTCATTGGATCACCTTGAATGAATATATATTAATAAAGTTGTTATACTCCATGGAGAACCTCTTTTAATTTTTTCTAATTATGATCCACGGTTTACATCAAAATTCAAGAAAAATATTCATAAATCTTTCGATATTGAGCTTCATTTGAGCACTTATTATCACCCTCAAACCGTCGGGCAATCTGAAAGGACTGTTAAAACATTAGAAGATATGTTGGTATCATACCGACTTGACTTTCAAGGTATATTTATCGTTATTTCAATTTGGTAGAGTTTTCCTATAATAATAGTTTCCATTCATATATTCAAATGGAACCATATGAATAGTTATATAGCAAGAGATGTCATACTCTAACTTGTTGGGATGAAGTGGGTGAGAGGAAGCTCGTAGGCCCCAAACTTGGGGACAAAACAACATCAAAGATAAATAATATTAAAAACCATATCAATAAAACTCAAATTGTAAAAAAATATGCTGATAATTGAAGAAATTATTTGGAGTTTCAAGTGGGAGATAATGTTTTTATGAAAGTTTCTCCAGGTAAGGATGTCATAAGGTTCGGTAAGAAAGGAGAACTGATCCCCAGGTACATCAGACCTTTTGAAATTCTAGAGAAAATTGGAGTTGTGTGTTATTATTATGAAATGTCACCAAGCCTTTATAAAGTACATGATGTGTTCCATATCTCTTTGTTAAGAAAGTACATGCCAGACCCAACACATTTTCTCACTTCAGATGGAATAGAATTGGAACCTGATTTATCTTGCTGTGAAGATCCTATCCAAATTCTGGACACCAGAGAATAGGTGTTGAGGTATCATATGACTTAGCTGGTAAAGGTATTTTGTAAAAATCATAAAATTGAAGAGGTAGCATGGGAACCAGAGGAATTTATGACGAAGAACTGCCCAAATCTTTCTATGAGTTGAAATTCTATAAATTTTGAGGATGAAATTTTTTTGAGGGGAGAATGTAACACCCAAAGATTTTATGGTATGCATTTTAAAAATTTAATGTCTTCGATAGTTTATGCTTCATGCAACGCTGAGTTTAAAAATGTAATATATTATTAAATGTGACTATTGGAATAGTAATATGAATAATTGAATAGTAACCAAACCTATAAAGTATAAAAAAATTTATTTATCTTATGAATTAAAATAAAATATATTTATATCATGAAATAATTAAATAAATGTTTTAAAAATGATAAATTAAGTATTAATATTTTTATGAAACATAAATGTTTATTCATAATTTTATAATTAAAATAATTTTTTAAAAGAAAATTTATTTTCATAAAATAAATTCATAAATTAATATTTTATTTTCATATGATTATAATATAATTTAATGAGACCTTAATTAATTTTTGAAAGTTCCATAAAATCGGTTATAATATTAAAATCAATATTTTTCGAGTAAATGATGATTTTATTTAAAAATTAAATTTCACATATTTAGAAACTTATTTTCATAAAATTGATTCCATTTTTTAAGTCTACACATTGAAAAATGGTTATGGTGAATTTTTGGGATTTTTCTAAAATAGTTGAATTATTTGTGAATAGTGAAATATGGTAATTTATGGTATTTAACAAATATATAAATTATTTAGACATGAATTATGTATGGATGATGTAATCCCATAATCTCAAAATCTCTATATCTCTTTACTTTATTTATCCATGGTAATAAAAACTATTCATATTCTTGAGCCAAAATAATAAACTAATGAATAAAATATTAAAAAAACACCCCTCTCCTCCACTATAAATACAACCTCTCACCACCTCTTATCCTCACACCTCAAAACCCTTTAATATTGTCCAATTTATTTTCAATACCTCTCCCAAAACTCTCCCCCATGTTTTTGTCTTACTGGTATCACCCAAAATACTATTTCAAAGTTCCTTAAGTAGGTTCTCTAGAAGAGAAATTCAATAGGTAAAATCCTCTTTCGTTCTTCTAATTTTTCTTTTAATTTCTCTATTTTCTTATCATTTCTTCATCTAACCTATCCAAAGTGATGTAATAAATCCAGTATCTTTTATATACAGAAATTTTATTATTTTAATGGTATATCAAGAATCAATTCTCTTCTCTTCCCCTTTTTATTCTAAAAATGAAAACATCATTCGTGAGGTGCCGATTTACCACCTTTATGGACAATGAGTTTTTTTTCAATTACTTCTTCAAGGATAATAATAAAACCATTTTTATGTTCAAAACGTAATTTAATATATGTAATAAAACTTATTTAATGTTTTATAACCAGTATATATACATAATATTAATTCATAAGACAAAACTAGTTTATGATGATCAAAAAAATGACAAAATAATATAAATGGTTATCATTAACACTTTATCTAATGAATCATACTCAAATATAGAAAAATGATATATAAGATCATTAAATATACTATAATTTAATTAATAACATATAATTTCAATTCTGGATAACTATTCCCAATTTACATGATCTTTCATACATGTATACAAGTGAACCAATCATGAGAACCAAGGAAATGAACACTCTCAAATGATGGAATTGAATCTTATAACTCATCAAAAAGGCCATAAATGAACATAATAAAATTATAATTAATGAAATACATTTTTAATATTTTCTTAATTAAATTATTAGTAAATCTAATTTCATTTTCTAGGACGTTAAGTACAAGTGCGGAACGCTTTTGGACATAAGGTAAAGGTTTCTTCTCCAACCTCCATTTTTCAATCAGGTTGCACTTTCTATCTATTTACCCCAATGTAATTATTATTTAATTTTATATAATTCGTATACATTCTATTTATATGTTCCAACCTCATTTATATAGATCATTTCTTGTTTCTTTTATAGGTAAGTATAGGTTTTATAAGGTTCCCTTTTCAATTCCTCCCGATAAGCAAGCCCTATTAAAGGGTACTTCCCAATTTCTTACCCATTTTCAAGTACACTCTATAATATACCATAAGACACGTATATTTTTCTAAAATAACTATTTTTAACATGAAAATATATCTTATCTATTTTATGGTTTTATGTAAAAAAATAAACCTTTGTCCTCTTTAAAGACTCTTTTATATTTTCCCTTAAATCGTAATAAAGTGGCCCATTTATAAAGTTTCTTAAAAACCATATTTACATTTTTTTCACTTAAGTTGGACATAATTTTACCTCAAACATAATTTCATTGTCCTTACCTTTTATTTTCATGATATACATTTTTACAATCTAATTTTTTTACAAATAAAAATGATTTTTTCCAAAAGAACTCTTCTTTGCAAAGTAAAAAGGGTATTTCCCTCAAGAATCTGTCGATGGTTTTATTAGAGTATTTTCATATATTTAAACACCCTATGTTAAATATTATTATTAATTGGTATTTATATTTTATGATATCATCTACCATATTTTATTAAATGGATTGTGATCATTTTGACTGTGGATGTGCTATCTTGATACCATTCACCATATTACTCAGATTGGTTTATGATTATGTTTATTGTTTGGGGAAAGTTATTAACATTTCATATTCTAGTTTAAATATGAATATATATGCTAATTAAATTTCACCCCTTTCATATTAGTAATGCATTGGAATTATTAAGTGATTGGTGGGGCCCATTATAGCCCTTTGATGCATCGGTAGGTCTCATGAGACAAACTAGATTGAGTTTTTACCCATTTATGTATAGTGTCTTGGATGAAGCCTTGACGGTGTGTTTATGATTTCTAAAATTATACATTCTATCATTATGATATTAGTGATTTATATCCCATGTGATTATTCGACTAGTATAATATCCATGGCTAATTTTTATTCTCAATTGATTATTTATATGGAATTATTTATTCATCTTTTATTCCTACCATATTATGCTCAAGATTATTTTTTAATGGATCGTGTTTTAGTTATTCACCTTGCCTTATTGTTTATTTTTATGATATCTTATGTTTTATTTCTTACCCTTACTGAGCATCTGAGTTCACCCCTTTTTTAGGTTTTATTTTTCCCCATGGTGCAAATATGTATATTATGAATGACTTGTAGGGATAGTCTAAGAGTTTATGGGTGTTTCCAATAGAGTTTATATGTTGTTTTTCATTTAAAGTTGTAATGTAACAATTATGTTTGTATCAGGTTTTCCAAATCTATTAAACTATTTAGTCCTTCGGGATGCAACTTCCTTGTTTATTATACCAATGTAATAAATTAAGGCACCAACTCTAGGATACTGGTGTCAGGGTCTTTACATGAAATATGATAAAGTCCAATGGAATCCAATTATCCCTATGAGTATGGATAATGATGAATAAAATCCTTATCTCCTATAAATAGGACTCAACCTCCTGTCTAAAATAGATCACTCATACATCTATTATCTCTAACACTGAAATTCCTAAATAAATTCATACAAGAATCATTATTATCCACCATAACTCTATGGAAATATGCTATTGAATCATATTTTCCATCATCGGTAAATTCATGATATGGTCTTAGAGCTAAAAATGGAATATAAAAAATATTAAGAACCCATAAACTCAAAACATAGTGTAATTAATATTAATTAATTAATATTCATCCTAATTCCCAATATCTATGAAATTAAAAGATGTGTGTAATAAAACATGTTACATGATCCTCAATAAGGTCTCAACCCTAAAATCTACATCACTTCCCCTTATATGTTTAGGGAAGTAATTTTCATCTTATTGGGTCATAAGGGTCCCAAAAATCATGTGTCCTATAAATTCTACCTATCATTATTCACACATTAAGTGATTTACCTAGAAGGAATCATTTATTCTTTTGGGCATTGATCAGATTAGAAGTTTGTGTTTACAAACTACATTAACTACTAGGAAATAGTAAACCGGCAATGAGGGTTTGATCCCATAGAGTCATATTGTTAGACAAGAAACCTAGTGGTCAAAATCTTTGGTTGGATTCCTCATTTGTACTCTCTTTGGCTTGGTTTCACCAAAACTAAGTAGAGTAGGTATTAAAATATATTAAAGTGAGGGTTTGGGGTCAATTTATGGGCATAGGAAAAGATTAATCCTCAATATAACTAGGTATATACCTATGTCTTAGGCTGAAAATGGTGAAAAATACCCCAATTGATCTTGGTACAACCAATTGGATCAACCTAAGTTGGAAAATAATCCTTTTTCTAGAGTAATTGACAACCTAAGTGTAGGAATCTTGGCTTCTATGTAGAAATAATTATTGGCTATTGTTTCTACATTGATCTTCTCTAACTAGGTCATGAGCGTTCAACTTTCACCTATGATGTTTAGGTATAATAAAAGAGAAAGAGATTGAAAATTGTTTTAAACCTGGTTATTATCCATAAGGTTACCCAGTTTTGATTTTATATATTCATTAGGTTCAACTACCCATACTCTTGAACCCTAACCCTAAGCGGGTTAGAAGTGCATGAAAAAGTCGAATGAAAGTGGGGTAAAGTATCAAAAATATGATTTTAATAACAAATAAATGATATAAATTAGTGAAATTATCAATTGAAATCATGAAAAAGTAATTAAATACTAACTTGGATAAAGAAAAAATGAATAAATGTGTGGTAATTGAAGTTATAGGGAAAATGAGATTGTAAACAGAATTTTGGAACAATGATGATTAATAAACGCATCTTAGAATTGAAAAATAAAATGTTTAAATGTGTATAATAATCAAATAAATCAATAGAGGACAATTTAATTGAAAACATGCCAAAAATGGAGAAGAACAAAATAAAGGAAGAAAATAAGTTTTTGTGTCTAATATCTCTTTACATGTCAAGGGCACTAGAATATTAATAGATCCCAAAATGTACATGAAGTGTAAATGGTTTGTGTTGTGTACTTTTTAAATTGTATTATTATTAGATACATACATGAAGTGTAATTGGTTTTCATGTCATGTACTTCAGATCTTACAAAGTCTCCAAATATTTTGGATTCTTTGGATTTTTTGGCTTGAATCTTCAACAGTAACTAGGTTTTGAACATCTGATATTATGTAATGAGTTCACAACTTGTAATATTTAGATTTTGGAATTCAAATATTTCATTATTTTTAATTAGGATAAACGTCATGTAATTATTTCATTCCTTGTAATTGGGATTCAACGATTGTAATTTTAGATGTAATGTGGTGTGTTTGAGGAATATACATTGTGTATTTTAGTTTCATGATGTGTAAGGATGATTTATACCATTTTTCCAACATTCCTCATTTGATCCTTGAATTCCTAATTCCTGCAAAAACATAGAAAAACATAATGTATTATCAAGTAAAACATGATTAAACATTAATGAAATGTATCCAAAAACGTATATATAAATTCATCTTATCAAATTCCCCCACACTTTAACAATTTCTTTTCCTCAATAAAAAATAATCTCAATAGTGATTCCATATTAAAAAATCTTTAAATATGAAACATGCATTTCAAACAGGTAAATAAAACTATAAGTGAAATAGTGAAAAGTGATTCCTCCATAATCAATCATGTGTAGAAAATCATTCATGCCTCTTAGTCAAGTTCTTTATTCAGATTCTTTATTATTTTAATTAAAATTTAATATCTGATCCTCAGAATCTATACCCATTTTACAATTTACCTCACAATAAATTTTCTCACATCACTTGAGGAAGAATAAAACTAAGTTTTTGATCATACACAAAATACATTTTCCTATCCATAGTCTTGCATTGGTTCTATCATCTCCACTTTGTAAAGAAAAATACAAAATCAATCATTAGGGCCTAAGCAATAAGGTTCAAATGTCTATAAGGATAAGGTTAGGTGGGTAGAAAGTAAAAAATCAAGATCAAAAGGAGGTTAATCTCTAAATAGTAATACATGAAAGTCATGAAAAGTTCAAGGAATTAACTCCTCTTGGAAAAAATGTTTCTATGTTCCAAAAACTCAAAGTGGGTCCACGAGTATGTCAAGACTATATCAAGAATGTTCCATGTTTCTTTATTTTTATTTTTATTTATTTTTAAAAAAACATGTCTCGGAAAGGTCTCCAATCCATCACCTAACCACATATGATCCATCATAGGATTCATCAGTATGGTAATGATGAATTTTTACCTTCCTAATACACAACCCTATATATTTTATTTTATTTTTAAATATTGTATATATAGATGTTTTTCCAAAGAATAGGGTAAGTGTAGAAAATGTCAAAAGTAATCATAGATTTCATTATAAAAATATAGTGAGAGTTCCACAATACATCTCCTCAGTATCAACATCTCATGTCCATCAGTAGTGAAAATTCCCCCACACTTATTCCAATTCCAATCATGCATCATACCAAGAGTGGGGTAGGAAGGGATAATAGGCTTGAAAAGGCTACATCCTAAAAAGGTTATTCATGGATACTATGGGAAAAAGAAAGAAAGGTGTACAGGTGGGTATTAGAAAAAATGGTTCATCAAAGATTGAATCAATCATTTTAATAGTTTATTTGTTCATTCATAGCCTCACTAAGATCTAAATTCAATTTATGATTGGTTTTCATGTCCCAAGTATCTCTCAAGTAATATGATCAGAAAAGAATTTGACACTGTAAGTATAGAATCCTCTCGGGAATGGGAGTATAAAAATAAATAGAAATTACTTTGTGAATATTATCTAGTAATAAGTCAATCAAAATCAATTGAAAGAGTCAAAAATTATAATTAAAGTACTTGACTCAGTAATCATTCTAAAAATATAAATATAAATAAAAATGGATTTCCCAAACATCCAACCTGATTTTTTCTTTTATTTAAATTTTTGTAAATATATTTCAAGTTTAAGGTATGATTATAATGAAAATGTATCCTATAAAAATTAATAAAGTAAATAATCCAAGTGTATCAACAATAAAGTTCTAGAAAGACTCCCCCACATTTAAAATGATATAGTATCTACACTATTTGGGAATAAATCATGGGAGAGATGGAAATAATAGCATAAAGAAAAGTTAAATGACATTTTAGGAATTTAAAATAGGGAATTTATATCTCTTTGTAGTGAAATTATTTCCCTGATGAAACTTGATAGATGTTGATTTAAAATTGTGCTCCCTGTAAAAAAATTTATAAATAAAATACCTTCACCAGATAAAGCATTATTCCACAGGGTTAACCAATTTGGAAGAAGAAATATGAGAACGTTAAAATAGTCAAAACCAGGACAAATCAACTAAAATAAATATATTAGTATTGTATAGTGAAGTTTTGGGTGACCAATAGATAGTAGATGAAATAAAAAGGTAAAATGATCCTAAACACAGAACTGAAACAAAAGAAACAAAAATATGGGTTGCCTCCCATTAAGTGCTAACAATTTCATCATCATCCAAAATAATGGAAAAAAGAATCATATAAACTCTAACTAAATATCATACCCTTCTTGAAGTGGTTCTTAATAAATTCTTAGTCTATGTCCATTGACCTTGTAGGGTGGTTCTTCATCTTTTTTGAATTTCTATTGCCTCATAAGGAAATACTTTTATAACTATAAAGGGACCTAAACACCAAGATTTCATCTTTCCAGGGAACAATTTCAATCTGGAATTAAAAAATATAACTTTATATCCTTGTGTAAAAATTCATCGTGCAATGCATTGGTCATTCCATTTCTTAGTTTTATCTTTATAAATTCAATCATTTTTATAAGTATGCCTTCTGATCTCTTCAAGCTCATTGATTTATAGAATTTTAACTTCCCTAGATTTTTGAGCATCCATATTCAGTTTCTTAATTTCCCAATAAGAGTGATGATCTAATTCCACTAGAAAGTGACATGCCTTCCAATAAAGAAGACGAAACATAGAAGTGTCAATGGGTGTTTTATACTCTATATTCTATGACCAAAGTGCATCATCATGTTTTTGGATCCATTACATTCAATTTTTATCCACTTTCTTTTATAGAATTTCTTTAATATCCCTATTATACAATTCAAATTTCCTACTTGTCTGTGGGTAGTAGGGGGTTCTTGTGTTATAATGGATTCCATACATTCTGAGAAAAGATTTTGTAGCATTATTTTCAAAGTGAGTTCTCTAATCACTAATGAGAAATTAGGGGAATCCAAATATCATGAAAATGTTTTTCCTTAATAATTTCATGACCACTAAAGCTATGTCATGGTTGGTGTCCTTGGATTCCACCCACTTTGAAATGTGATTTATTCCGACCAGGATGTAAATTTTACAATAATAATTTGGGAATTGAGCCATAAAATCTATGCCCCATATGTCGAAGATTTTGACTTCTAGAATGGAATTATAGGGGATTTCATTTCTTTTTACCATAGTGCCTATTTTTTTGGTGCTAATCACATATTTGAACAAATGTCATTGTATTTTGATGGTTTGTGGTCTGAAAAGACTGATCTATAGGATTTAATCTATGGTGAATTTAGGCCTTTGATGTCCTCCATCTGGTGGCATATGACACATCTTGAGCATGATTTGTATTTCATTCACTGGTAAGAATCATCACATAAATATTTCAACATAATTATTAAATAATAGTGACTCATCCTGTTAATAAGGTGAGGCCTTGACCAAAAATCACTTCTTCTATTAGAAAGAGAAGTTCAGTTAAATCCCCCATGGAAAGATAATTTGCAATATCAGAAAACTATAGTTGTGTTTGTGAATTTATGTTATAAATCATTTCATTGAAAAAATCATCCATAATATCTAGATTATCATATTCCTTAATTTTGTGTAGTGGGATCCTAGATAGGTGATTGGAAATGATTTTCTCAGTCCCTTTTTTATCCTTGATTATTATGCCAAATTTATGTAGCATTAGGATCCATTATATCAGTCGTGGTTTGGTGTCCTTTTTACCCAACAAATATTTTAGTGCTACATGATCTGTGTAGACCCCAAATATAGATATCATAAGGTATTAATGAAAATTTCCAACATATAGATGACTACGAGCAGTCCCTTTTAAGTAGTCGTATAATTTATCTGAGCGCCATTCAGTTTGTGACTAGAATAGTAAATGGTATAAAAGATATTCCTGAATAATTTCCCTAAGATAGATCCAAGAGTGAATTCATTGGATTCATGCATCAACTTGAATTCCTTATACCAATCTGGTGAAATGATGGAAGGAGCATCCAACAGGATTTTCTTTAGGGTATTGAATAAACATTGACACTCTTCAGTGAACTCAAAAATAGTTAATTTCAAAAACAATTATGCAAATGGGTGTAATACTTTCTCAATTCCTATTATGAATTTTTTGTATAATATTTTGTGGCCCATAAATATCCTTAGGAGTTTTACTTTTTTAGGATTAGGTAAGTCTTTTTTACTTTGATTTTTTTTGGATCCACTTCTATTCCTTGCTTTGAGATTTTATATCTGATGACTATGCCTCATTGGACCATTAAGTGAAATTTTTTCCAATTTGATGCTAGGTATTGTTCTTTACAGTGTTCTAGTTCTAGGTACAAATTACTTAGGTGAGCCGTGAAGGATATTCCATAAACAAAGAAATCGTCCATAAAGATTTCCAGGAACTCCTCCTTCATATCATGGAATATATGTGTCATGCACTATTGAAAATTCACTGGTGCATTACACATAATAAATGACATGCGTCCATAGGTGAAAGTTCCAAAGGGAAAATTGAACATAATTTTGGAGTAGTCATCTAGATCAACTTTAATTTGATTTTATCCTAAATATCCATCCAGGGAAAATAGAATTCATGCCCTGCTAATCATTCAAATATTTTATCAATAAAAGGTAATGGGAAATGATATTTTCAAGTTTCCATGTTAAGGTGTTAATAATTAACTTAGACTCACCATCCAGTGATGGTTCAAGTTGATATTAGATTGTATTCATTATTTTTCACAACAGTTAGGGTTCCCTTCATTAGAACAACTTGTAGTAGACTCACCAATTTTTTGTCAGTGATTGGAAATGATTTCAAAATTTAAAAGTTTTAGAACTTCTTTTCTAATAACCTCTTTCATAGGTGGGGTGAGTCACCTCTAGGGTTGGTGTTTGGGTTTAATTTCTTCTTCTAACAATATCTTGTGGGTAAATATTTTGGTGTTGATCCATTTAATTTCATCCACTCCCCAAGAAATTTAATTTTTGTGTCTTTTAAGGATGTCAATGAGTTTTTCTTCTTATACTTGGCTCAATTTTTCATTGATAATGAATTAAAGTGCATCCCTAGTCACTAAGAATGAGTAATTTAGGGTTCTTGGAAGAGGTTTTAATTCCAACATCAGTGGTTTAATGATCAAGAACATAAATGGTGGGATATTATCTCTTTTCCAATGTTCATTTTAATTTACCCCATTGTATTTATTGGATTGGTGTAGCTTGGTCCGTTTTCTATGATGTTGGGTCAAATTCTTGTAGTTCATATTGCGCACTAGGCCACAACTTCATAGGTCGAGCTCTATGGTGAGCTCATTAGGGGATATAGGGGGAATGTGGCCCTTCTTTGAGGGTATGGGGGTTGAAGGCCTCTAGCCCAATTTTTTGGAGCACTGTAGAAACTCTAAATGATTGTAGAAGAGATAATTAGACGACACTGATAGGGCACTGTAACAATGAATATTTTGGCATGGATACTATAATAGGTTAGACTTTAGAGACAATAGTATTGTAGCTCCACATACTTTTAGCTACTGGCCACTATAGCAGCTTGTACTTGGGTGGTTGCGGCACTGTAGTGATATGTACTTTTAGCTATCATTCACTATAGTGGTGTAGAATTTCTATGTGATTGGTGGAACAATTATTCATATTCTTTATTATCCCATTTCAGGCTAGGTTTTATGTGTGTGAAACTTTTATATCTCCATGTATTTTGTGCTCCCAAAACTAGTGATATTTCTACCTCTCCATGGATGTAGGGATAGTTTCCTAAACCACATAAATCTTTGTATCCTAGGATCTTCTTCTTAATATTTTGTTCTTTTTTCTTTTACTCTTCTATGAATCATCTGTTGCTTCATTTTACCCGGTGTTTTCTAAAACAACTGGTATCAATGGTTGAGTTTGGATTTCTGAAATTGAATGATGGGTATGAAAAGAAGGAAAGGTGAACATTGAATCCTTCAATGAAACTAACTTCGGATAATGGAGGATGCAGATTGAAGACTATCTTTACTTAAAGAAAATTAATTTGTTGCTTCTGGGTTTAAAGCCAATAGACATGGAGTAGTCAGATTGGGAGCTACTAGATCAATAGGTTTTTGGATTCATGAACCTTATGTTGGCCAAAAAAGTGGAGTTAAACATAATATAGGAGAATAAAATGATTGGTCTAATAAAATCTCTCGTGAATATGTGCTTGAATCCTTCAGCTTCAAACAAAGTGCACTTGATATAATGATTGTTCAATCCAAAAATGGTTGAATGAAGAATTATTGTAGATCATGTCAACAAATTCAACATCATCATAAGTCAATTAACATTAGTGAAAATTGAGCTTGATAATGAGGTATGTGAACTAGTTTTACTGTCTTCATTACCTGATAGTTGGTAAGTGACTATAATAGTCATGAGAGGGTTCTTCAGGGAATACAACATTGTTTCTAAAGTATGTGTGGGACCTGATCCTCAGTGTGGATATTATAAGAAGATAATTGGGTAGATTCTCTAGGTTTTCTATGAAAATTTAAGGGATAAGAATATATGTGTAGTGAGACAATCACAAAGGATGATCGAAGTCAAGAGGAAAGAGACAAGATAAGGAAAATGGGGTTGGTCCTGCCTGCTAGATTTTCAGGAAGAAATGACATGTCAATAAGGATTGCAGAGATAAATGGAAGGTTCCTAAAACCAACACAACAAACACAAAGTCTAGATAAATTGATGATGTGCTACTGCTAATCATGTACATTCCGATGGAGTCTTGGAATTTAGACTCATGGGAATCTTTCCATTCTACGTCACAGAAGGGTTTCTTCAACAATTATGTTTCTAGAAATTTTTTCAAGGTACATCTTGTTGATGATGAACCCTTTCATATCAGGAGGAAGGGTGATGCATGGATATATACCAATAGTGTGAGTTTTATGGTTCTAAAAAATGTGAGGTATATCCTTGGTTTAAGAATAAATCTTATTTTTGTTGGATATATTGATGATGAAGGCTTCAGTACCATGTTTACTAGTGATTCCTAGAATATTACCAAGGTAGATATAGTTATATCTCTGAGAGAAAAGAATGGTTGTAACACCCCGAGATTTTATGAAAAATATTCTTTTTAATTTCATTAATGTCTTGTGTCGTACGCTACACCAAAAGGATCTTGCACAACACACATCCTTGACTTGCCTTGCATTACACGCAATCATGACCTTCCTCGATAGCGTGTGTAGTATGCAAAAATGAGTTTCACTAAACAACAATATGCTATTAAAATATTATTAAAACCAGCCATTATGAATAGTAATAACCACTTTTTGAAATTTTGTAAATTTTATTTTTCAAAATGGAATTCATTTTTGGATTCGTAATATTGAAATTAGCTTAGGGTGAAATTTTGGTACTTTTCGGATAACTTTCATTTTCTGATGAATAGTGAAAATTACTAAATTTTAATTAAAAACAACTTTTTTAATCGAAATAATTAATAGTTATAAATTATTAATTTGAGTGGTTTTAAAGTATATTTAGAATATATTTTTAAAATTTAATACAATGTTGTTCATTGGATGTAATTTCACATTTAAACCAGACATAAACAAGTGTCAATCTTTTGATAGTTATTGTCTCTTAAGAACACGCTATTTGTTTTGACGACGGGAATTAATTTTTAAATTAATTAATGCAACTGATATGTTTTTAATTTGGTAAAATAGACATCATTTTTGAGTTCATAATATCAAATATAGATTAGGCTTAATTTTTGGTATTTTTCTGAAAACTTTCAATTTTTGATGAATAGTGAAACCACTAAGTGGTAGTTAAAAAAACTGAATTTTTCATAAAACTTAATTTTACCTCTTCTGTGAGTGGAATTTCAAAAATCTGAGAGACATGGTTGATTTCAGTAAGTAAAATTTGGTTCAATGAGATGAAAATAATTTTTGGTGAATAGTAACTTTTTTACTTTTATTTACCACGGTTAAAAGTAAATAGGGTAATTAAGGGTAAAAATGATATTATTATTACCCTAACACATGTCCTAATTCTATTGGAAAAGTGTAATTCGACCAAAAACAACCCTAGGAATAAAATATGACCATTTATGCCCACTTGGATTAGATTAGGACATTTATTTTTAATTTATTTAAAGAAGGGTTAAAATAGTTAAAATCAAAGTTTAATAAGTAAATCATTTTTAATATAGGGTTATACATAAGATAAATTCGACTATAAATACTCATTAGAAAGATAAAATTATTTCCTACATAATGGTATTTTATTTGTAATTTTTAGACATTAAATAATTTAATTTATTTATGACACAAATATGATGCAGTAATTATCTTATTAATGAAATATTGACATAATTGATGTTATAAATACCCAAATAAATGTAATTTGAGACTTTTTATGAATTACACTAATTTTCTAGGTTAATATGACATGTTACTAATGATTTAATTAACTTTTTTTGAACTAATAATTCTGTTATGATTTTCACAAAAATCAATTACTAAATAGTGTCAAAATTGACATAAAATAGTTTTTAAAACAAATATTATATTATTAATTTTTATTTTATTCCAAAAAATATAAGGTTCAGCCAAATGACTTAGATAAGGTTATATATATTAATAATAAACAACTTGGGGTTCGTTTGGCTTGTTATAGTAAGTTTATTAACCTTATAGTGTAAGAACACAAGAAGACACGGTAAAAGTAAAATTATTTAACTTAATGTTAAATCTAAATGATAAGGTTAAAATAAGAACCTAAACTTGTCTAAATTCTATTGTATGAGAGTATTTCGACCCATCCCCACCTTAGCTTCTAAATAAATCAATTTTTAGCTATTTAAAACCGAATTTGACTTTATAATAAAATAATAGTTTTTGTTATTCCAAAGGTGCCCCTCTCCTCCCTTATAAAAGGGCACCCCCTCCCTCTCTTCCTCACACCACTTTGAGCCTTAAATCTCGGACAAACCCTGAAAAATTCCCTTCTCCACTTCCCTAGAAACATCCTAGAGGTTTTGGTCTTCCTCAAAGACCAATTTTAGTGCCCTAAAAGGAGATGTCAAAGAGGCGCTTCAAAGAAGAGGTAATATCCGTTACCGATTCTTTCATCTTTATTTCTTCTTCCACTTCTTTTTCTTAGGTTGTTTCATTATGAAGTAATAAAATTAGTATCACTTATATACTGATATGTTATAATAATTATGAAACAACCTTATTTCACCATCTATCCATCCTACGGAAAACAAAATCATCGCGCGTGCGTACGTTCGGAATACCGTCTCAACGCCGTGGTGTAATCTATTTTCCACCACCACATTACTTGGATGGGTATAATGGTGTACATAATAACTACACATGATTATTTTAAAGTGATATTGATTCTGAAATAGTATACATACACTCCAATACAATTCCACGATCATGAGAACGATATCATCGCTCGTGCGTACGTACGGACTACCGTCTCCATGACGCGATGAGATTCATTCTCCACATTAACCATTCATGAATGATTATAAAGTATATATAATAATTAATAATGAAATATATGACATAATAATGATTTTGTATTTATGTGTATATATATGTATGTCATCTACTTAATTCCATTCAACTCAATAAGGAAAAGAAAACAGTGTTCATGCGTACGTACGGTCTACCGTCTCCATGAACGGTTTATTTCTTTCCATTTACTGATCTATTATATATATATATATATATATTATGAATATATATTATATATAAATCATGTTTTATATTCTGGAATTAATTAATCATGATCTAAGTAATCATATGAATAATTACAAGTCAAAACACGGACGACAAATGAAACGATTTTACCCAAAACGCTCTTTAACATGGAATTTACAAAAGAACGGGTAATATAAAGCCATAAGTGAACCATATATGATATCATAAAAATGATTATGATTCTGTAATAATTCAATGACATTATTTAAATCATTATACAGGAGGTTCGGACACATACGAAGCAAATCGGACCTAAGGTAAGGGAAAATATCACAATCTCATTTTTATCCGAGATTGTTTATACTTTGAAATTTACTGGGGTGTATTTTATCATCCACATCCATGTTTCCTCAATATTTAATATTATTTCCATCCAGCTACAATTTTTTAAATCCAATTTTACCCTTCGGTGAATTTTTAGTAAAATATATGAAAGGAATCTTTTGTCGTTTTTCATACGAGGTACTTTTTGACTTTTCTGACAAAAGTACGAAGAATGTTTTTTTAACTTATATGGAATGAATGGATTTTTTAAAAAATTATTTCCAAGAAGGTTCATTTACAATTTTTCAAGTTTATTTTTAATCAACTTCTTTTAGTTTAAAATTTTATTACATGTTAAGAAAGGAAATGTTTTTTTTTGAAGTGGAAAGGATATTTTCCTCAAGAATGGAGTTCAAGTGTTTTATCAAAATTATTTTCCATATAAGATAATAAAGGGTTCTGTTTTTATCCCTATTATTACATTGATTTGATTATGTTGTGATGGAATTATATTTTTATGAATTCCTTTATCTTATATGAATTGTTTTATGATGTCACGATGTTTAAGATTCCCATTTTTATTACATGGGTTATGCTATGATGTATGGTTTTCTGATTTTGTGGAACACATAAGAATGGTGTCATTATGAGATGGGTGGGACCTATATCTCCCTCCAATGAATTGGGTAAAGATTTTATATCTCATGAGATAGACATGGCTGGAACGGTAGGTTATACCGGTTCAGTGAAACAGGACTGAAACGAGGAGTGAACTCGGTTCAGAAAGGGACTTTGTCCACTAAGATAGTCTTGGCAATGAGTCTTGAATAATAAGAAATGATTCTATATGATTATGTGTGTATGAAACAAAGTTTCATGTTTTAAGTTATGATTATTGGGATTACATTTCACTACTATGATTTATCCCATGTTAGGAAATTATGATCTCTTTTGCAGGTTAAGATTTCCAAAAGATATGTTCTTATGAATATGGCATGATTGATATTTCTTTTGTTTACCCTTACTGAGCATTTGAGCTCACCCTTTTATGTTTTCTTTTCCCCAGGACATAAAGAAAGGATTTAGGTTTAAAAAAAGAAGATCTTTATGGGAGATGTTGAAGATCTTTCACCACAATTAGAAGATTATATTCCGAGTTTCCAAAGACACTAAACTATTACGGTCCTTGTGTGTGTGTTTTTGTTATATAATAAGTATTCCGAAAAAGTAATGTAATGTCCATGTACGTCAGGCTTTGTGTCTCTACAATTGGTATCAGAGGAAAGGTTTAGTCAACCTTTGGAAACTAGGATGCGAAAATGTTAGTGAGATCCCTAGAGATATTTCTAAGGTATGTCTAGGGATGTCCCTAAGGATAAGTATACGTATAGGATATAGTCCTAGAACTATGGTAACGATCTTAGAATTTAACCTAAGATGTTAGATATTGAAGTTACTCCCCCTTTATTAGGATTTTTTCCTCTAACACTATTCTTTTTGGGTTTTAGAAAATGGCTGGAAACAAGATGATTCACGATAATGGAGGATATTATGGACAATGGAATGATATTCTTCATGAGAAACCAAATGAAATGGGATTTGGAATTCCAACCATCATTATTATGTCGAATCAGAAATCTCATAATATGATCAATAAACTCAAATTTGGTAAGTTTCCTGACTCGTCTAATAAGAGAAAGATGGAGTTTCATGATGATCATAGAGGAAAGAAAGTTCAATTTCCCCTATGTAAATCATGTGGGAAGAGGCATCAAGGAGAATGTTTCAATGGAACTGGAAGATGCTTTGGGTGTGGAAAAGAAGTACATAAAGCCAGTAAGTGCAAAGGAAAGGGTTCATTTAACACCATGGATGAGGATAATAGTATTTCTATGACATCAATAATGGTTAAATGTTTTAAATGTGGAATGTACGGGAATTATGCAAACCAATGCCCTAAGGTAAAGTCTCATGAAGAGAATCAGTATAGTCATATGGGTAATATTTATATTGATGATGATGAAGAGACTACAAATGATATGTGAGATGAAAGAATTGATGAAGCTCGGTCAATAGATTAAGAAGGTAGTGGAATGATTATATGTTTATCAAGTGTAATGTTGTATAAGTAATCTCATGGTACTATGGAATAAAGAGACATCTAAGGATTGTTACACTGTTGTCTTTCCTTATATTTTGAAAGTGTATGATTAATGGTACCAGTAACCATGAAAGGTTATTCAGATATTTTTGGAAAGTATATGATATGCGCATAATGAAGGGATAAGGAGAAAATTAAATGTTTGATAGTATTCATGAGCTCATGAATGATATAAGGAGAAGGTTATGTAATGGATTGAGTATATAGAATTTTTGGATTTTGGTATGTGGAAAGAGTTAACTTTTGACAGCATTCATGTTTTCACTAAGGTTTAATGGGTATTCATTTTTCAAGAGAATACATGATTAAGGTATTCACATGATTGGAATGTTACCAACAAGATATATGGGGGATAAATGATGGTATTCACATGCTTGGTTGATGATATTTCAAGTAATAATTTTCTTTATATTATGAGCTTGGACCGAAGTATTTTAGATAAGCCTAAAGATTGGAATGGATTATGTTGGACATAAGTTAGTATTGTTTAAGGATAGAACTTTTGATATTATTTATGTGATGTTATAGTAATGTAGTCATAGAAAAAGGACAACCTACAGGACGGGCGACAGCCCATCGTGTCAGACAAGGCCGTGGGAATCGAACCCACAACCGAAGTGCGACTGGCCTTTATCGCCTACCACTGGCCTACAGGAAGTCCTTGTTTAGTAGAAACTAGTTTTATTATATTAAGAAGTATGATATATGAAGTATAAGTCCATTTTAGGAACCATATATCATTAATCTCACTATAGATGGACTTATGTATTTTTTGATAAGTTTTATAACCTTTTGTTTGAGACAGATGGAATGACCCATCATTCTATCACATGATCTGCTAACACATCACAAATGACAAATTCAACTTCATTTCTTTAAGAGATGAAGTGGAAATTGTCCAAAGAACGACAAACGGTGAGACTATACCAAAATCACGAAAGTATTTCTTCTAATTCCAATTTCATCAACTTTAGGGAAATGATCTTGAAAACCAAAAATGTTGTCCTAGTGCTCTTATATCTAATGAATCAGATGGTACCTTAGATCATCACAAATTTATGGCTTTGTTAGTTCTGGATTTTCCATAGCCATGTTCTCTACCACTCTCCGTCAGAACATGATGGTTAGATTTCTCTTCCATATCCATATTTTCACCTATGTGGAAACCCAGTGATTAGTTTATTTGGGTAACCGTTACGTTTCATACTTTTGTTTTTTAATATTGGTTTTGGTATTCCTTTTTACGATGTGGGTTTCTATTAAAGAAACTTTTGAGTAGTAAACCATTTATAACCCCGACGAATTTCGAGGGCGAAATTCATTTTAAGGGGGGTAGAATGTAACACCCCCAGATTTTATGAAAAATATTCTTTTTAATTTCATTAATGTCTTGTGTTGTACGCTACACCAAAAGGATCTTGCACAACACACATCCTTGACTTGCCTTTCATTACACGCAATCGCGACCTTCCTCGATAGCGTGTGTAGTACGCAAAAACAAGTTTCACTAAACAACAATATGCTATTAAAATATTATTAAAACTAGCCGTTATGAATAGTAATAACCACTTTTTGAAATTTTGTAAATTTTATTTTTCAAAATTTAATTCATTTTTGGATTCGTAATATTGAAATTAGATTAGGGTGAAATTTTGGTACTTTTCAGATAACTTTCATTTTCTGATGAAAGTGAAAATTACTAAATTTTAATTAAAAACAACTTTTTTAATCGAAATAAATAATAGTGATAAATTATTAATTTGATTGGTTTTAAAGTATATTTATAATATATTTTTAAAATTTAATACAATGTTGTTCATTGGATGTAATTTCCCATTTAAACCAGACATAAACAAGTGTCAATCTTTTGATAGTTATTATCTCTTAAGAACACGCTATTTGTTTTGACGACGGGAATTAATTTTTAAATTAATTAATGCAACTGATATGTTTTGAATTTGGTAAAATAGACATCATTTTTGAGTTCATAATATCAAATATAGCTTAGGCTTAATTTTTGGTATTTTTCTGAAAACTTTCAATTTTTGATGAATAGTGAAACCACTAAGTGGTAGTTAAAAAACTGAATTTTTCATAAACTTAATTTTACCGCTTCTGTGAGTGGAATTTCAAAAATCCGAGAGACACGGTTGATTTCAGTAAGTAAAATGTGGTTCAATTAGATGAAAATAATTTTTGGTGAATAGTAACTTTTTACTTTTATTTACCACGGTTAAAAGTAAATTGGGTAATTAAGGGTAAAAATGATATTATTATTACCCTAACACATGTCCTAATTCTATTTGAAAAGTGTAATTCGACCAAAAACAACCCTAGGAATAAAATATGACCATTTAAGCCCACTTGGATTAGATTAGGACATTTATTATTAATTTATTTAAAGAAGGGTTAAAATGGTTAAAATCAAAGTTTAATAAGTAAATCATTTTTAATATAGGGTTATACATAAGATAAATTCGACTATAAATACTCATTAGAAATATAAAAGGATTTCCTACATAATGGTATTTTATTTGTAATTTTTAGAAATTAAATAATTTAATTTATTTATGACGCAAATATGATGTAGTAATTATCTTATTAATGAAATATTGACATAATTGATGTTATAAATACTTAAATAAATGTAATTTGAGACTTTTTATGAATTACACTAATTTTATAGGTTAATATGACATGTTATTAATGATTTAATTAACTTTTTTCGAACTAATCATTCTGTTATGATTTTCACAAAAATCAATTACTAAATAGTGTCAAAATTGACATAAAATAGTTTTTTAAAAAAAATTATATTATTAATTGATAATTTATTCCTAAAAATCTAAGTTTTGGCCAAATGACTTAGATAAGGTTATATATATTAATAATAAACAATTTGGGGTTCGTTTAGCTTGTTATAGTAAGTTTATTAACCTTATAGTGTAAGAACACAAGAAGACACGGTAAAAGTAAAATTATTTAACTTAATGTTAAATCTAAATGATAAGGTTAAAATAAGAACCTAAACTTGTCTAAATTCTATTGGATGAGAGGATTTCGACCCATATCCACCTTATCTTTTAAATAAATCAATTTTGAGCTATTTAAAACCGAATTTGACTTTATAATAAAATAATAGTTTTTGTTATTCCAAAGGTGCCCCTCTCCTCCCTTATAAAAGGGCACCTCCTCCCTCTCTTCCTCACACCACTTTGAGCCTTCAAGCTCGGCCAACCCCTGCCAAATTCCCTTATCCACTTCCCTAGAAACATCCTAGAGGTTCTGGTCTTCCTCAAAGACCAATTTTAGTGCCCTAAAATGAGATCTCAAAGAGGCGCTTCAAAGAAGAGGTAATGTCCATTACCGATTCTTTCATCTTTATTTCTTCTTCCACTTCTTCTTATTAGGTTGTTTCATTATGAAGTAATAACATCAGTATCACTTATATACTGATGTGTTATTATAATTATGAAACAACCTTATTTCACCATCTATCCATCCTACGGAAAACGAAATCACCGCGCGTGCGTACGTACGGAATACCGTCTCCACGCCGTGGTGTAATCTATTTTCCACCATCACCTTACTTGGATGGGTATAATGGTGTACATAATAACTACATATGATTATTGTAAAGTAATATTGATTCTGAAATAGTATACATACACTCCAATATAATTCCACGATCATGAGAACGATATCATCGCTCGTGCGTACGTACGGACTACCGTCTCCACGACGCGATGAGATTCATTCTCCACGTTAACCATTCATGAATGATTATAAAGTATATCTAATAATTAATGATGAAATATATGACATAATAATGATTCTTTATTTATGTTTATATATATGTATGTCATCTACTTAATTCCATTCAACTCAATAAGGAAAAGAAAACAGCATTCATGCGTACGTACGGTCTACCGTCTCCATGAACGGTGTATTTCTTTCCATTTAATGATCTATTATATATATATTCTGAATATATATTATATATAAATCATGTTTTATATTCTGGAATTAAGTAATCATGATCTAAGTAATCATGTGAATAATTACAAGTCAAAACACGGATGACAAATGAAACGATTTTACCCAAAACGCTCTTTAACATGGAATTTACAAAAGAACGGGTAATATAAAGCCATAAGTGAACCATATATGATATCATAACAATGAGTATGATTCTGGAATAAGTCAATGACATTATTTAAATCATTATACAGGAGGTTCAGACACATACGAAGCAAATTGGACCTAAGGTAAGGGAAAATATCACAATCTCATTTTTATCTGAGATTGTTTATACTTTGAAATTTACTGGGGTGTATTTTATCATACACATCCATGTTTCCTAAATATGTAATATTATTTCCATCCACCTACAATTTTTTAAATCCAATTTTACCATTTGGTGAGTTTTTAGTAAAATATATGAAAGGAATCTTTTGTCATTTTTCATACGAGGTACTTTTTGACTTTTCCAACAAAAGTACGAAGAATGTTTTTTTAGCTTATACGGCATGAATGGATTTTTTAAAAAATTATTTCCAAGAAGGTTCCTTTACAAGTTTTCAAGTTTATTTTTAATCAACTTATTTTAGTTTAAAATTGTATGACATGTTAAGAAAGGAAATGTTTTTTTTTGAAGTAGAAAGGATATTTTCCTCAAGAATGGAGTTCAAGTGTTTTATCAAAATTATTTTCCATCTAAGATAATAAAGGGTTCTTTTTTTATCCCAATTATTACATTGATTTGATTATGTTGTGATGGAATTATATTTTTATGAATTCCTTTATCTTATATGAATTGTTTTATGATGTCACGATGTTTAAGATTCCCATTTTTATTACATGGGTTATGCTATGATGTATGGTTTTCTGATTCTGTGGAACACATAAGAATGGTGTCATTATGAGATGGGTGGGACCTATATCTCCCTCCAATGCATTGGGTAAATATTTTATATCTCATGAGATAGACATGGCTGGAACGGTAGGTTATACCGGTTCAGTGAAACAGGACTGAAACGAGGAGTGAACTCGGTTCAGAAAGGGACTTTGTCCACTAAGATAGTCTTGGAAATGAGTCTTGACTAATAAGAAATGATTCTCTATGATTATGTGTGTATGCCAAAAAGTTTCATGTTTTAAGTTATGATTATTGGGATTACATTTCACTACTATGATTTATCCCATGTTATGAAATTATGATCTCTTTTGCAGGTTAAGATTTAAAAAAGATATGTTCTTATGAATATGACGAGATTGATATTTCTTTTGTTTACCCTTATTGAGAATTTGAGCTCACTCTTTTATGTTTTCTTTTCCCCAGGACATAAATAAAGGATTTAGGTTTAAAAAAAGAAGATCTTTATGGGAGATGTTGAAGATCTTTCACCACGATTAGAAGATTATATTCCGAGTTTCCAAAGACACTAAACTATTACGGTCCTTGTGTGTGTGTCTTTGTTATGTACTAAGTATTCCACAAAAGTAATTTAATGTCTATGTACGTCAGGCTTAGGGTCTCTACAATGGTACCCTGTACAACATGACAGAGACTATAATGGACATTCTTTCATCAATAAAATCTGTTGGGGATTCACAATTGTGGGACTATAGGTTATTCCACATGAGTGAGAAGTGAATTAAGGTGTTGGAGAAAAAAAGGAATGATACCGGAGATAAAGTCTATAGAAGTTGGATTATGTGAGGATCATATTCTTGGAAAGATAAAGAGGGTATCTTTTGAAAAAGTCGGAAGAACACTGAAGGATGAGAAGCTAGACCTAGTGCACACTAATGTTTGGGGGTTTCACCAATACATTCCCTTAGAGGGTCACAATATTACATGACATTTATTGATGCCTCAATAAGGAAGGTATGGTTTTACTTTCTGAAAATAAAATATAATGTTTTTAAGATGTTTTAGAAGTGGAATCCCATGGGGGAGAATGAGTCAGGAGAAATGTTGAATTTCTTGAGGTATGAAAATAGTGGAAAGTACAACATTAATGAGTTCTATTAATTCTATGAAAATAAGGGAATTTGGTGGGAAAAAACTATCACAGGAACACCACAATATGATGGTGTATCTAAAAGGATGAATAAGACACTGGATGATTTTTCTAGTAGCATGAGGTTGCACTCAAGGTTAACCAAGACCTTTTGGGATGATGTAGTGAAGATTATATCATATCTCATTAACATGAGTTGATATGTACCAATGGGATATTGTCTTCCTGAGGAGCTCAAGTCTGGTAAAGAGGTAAGGCTCTCACATTTAAGAGTCTTTGGGATTTTGGAATATTTACATATTGATTTTAATGAAAGGTACAAGCTTGATTCTAATTCCAAACCATGATTCTTCATTGGATATGGTTATGATGAGTTTGGTTATCACTTTTGGGATGATCTCAATGAGATTATTATCAGGAGATAGACTGTGATATTTAATGAAGGTGTCACAATCAAGGATCACCATGAAGCTAAAGACGAAAATGGGAAAAAATAATTAGAGTGCAAAGAGAAATTATAGTTTGAAGGTGTACCTAAGCATGAGACTCTAGAACCAGTGGAGCCTAATCCTCAAGTAGAGTTGAGGAGATCACCAAGGGTGGGAAGGTCTGTGCAGAGGTATAATAGTCCTTATATTATTTTTTCTTGACTAAAATGGATAACCATAATTATTTGAAGAGGAAATGTAGTTGAAGGAGTCAAGAAAGTGGGATTTAGCCATGAAGGAATAAATTTTTTCACTACATGAAAATAATACTTGGGAGTTGACACATCTTCCACAAGGGAAGAAATCATTGTAGAACAAATGGGTATACTAGGTCAAGTAAGAAAATGATAGAAATAGGAGTTCCAAGGAAAGGATATTGGTTAAAGGTTATCAACAGAAGGGGGGAGTGGATTTCACTGAAATTTTTTCACCTATAGTGAATCATACCACCAACCAAATTTTTCTTGGAATTGTGGAATCAGAAGAATGATATCTTTATTATCTTGATATGAATATGGATTTCCTTCATGGAGACCTGATAGAGGAAATCTATATGCAGTAGACAAAGGGATATGTTGAGACTCATAAAAAATACCAGGTGTGAAAACTAAAAAATAGCTTATATGGATTGAAGTAGGAACCTGGGAAGTTGAAAAAAATGTTTGGTTCATTAATGACTAAAAATGCATACAAAATATGTGGTGTGAATCAATGTTGCTACATAAATTCCTTTGGTGTTGAATATATTATACTTCTTCTATAAGTGGATGAAATTATTATTATAGGATCATGTATGCATAGGATTAATTAAATGAAAGGGAAGTTGGATAAGAAGTTTGAGATGAAATGTCTTGAAGAAGCTAGAAATATTTTAGGGATGAAGATCAAGAGATACCACACAGCAAAAACCTTGATGTTATCACAAGTTGACTATGTTGGGAAGGTTTTGATAAGATTTAGTATATTGGAAGAAAATAAAGGTTCTATTCCCCTGTAAGGCCATTTCAAATTATTGAATGAGAAATCACTAAAGATGGTAGAATAGGTTGAGTTTATGGAAAAGGTTATATATGAATTAGCTATTGGAAGCTTGATGCATGTCATCGTATGTACTCAACCTGACATTTCTCATGTAGTGGTAGTTGTGAGTATTTACATGGATAACCCTATAAAATAACATTGGGAAGTTTTGAATTGGATACTAAGGTATTTGATAGGAATCAAATAAGTATCTCTATGCTTTGGGAAAGTAAAGTCATTGTAAGGGTATGTGGATCCTGACCATGGAGGTGATGTCGACTTCAGGAGGAGTATCATGGGTTATGTATTTACTTGTAGAGGAATTGTAGTAATATGTATATCATAATTGTATAAGGTGGTGGATTTATCCACCACATAAGAAAAATACATTGTTGTAACAGAATCTAGGATGGATATGGTTTGGAAAAAGAACTTCTTGGATGAGTTGGGAAGAAAGAAAGATGAGAATTTATTGCACTATGATATTCATAGTATTATACATCTTATAAATAACTCAGTGTTTCATTCATGGATTAAGAACATTTAGTTGAAGTACAATTTCATTGGAGGTTTGATAAAAGATGGGTTACTGACATTATAGAAGATTTTTGGAACCAAAAATCCAGTATACATGTTGATGATTTCAATGGTAATATATAATTTGAGGCACTATTATGCCTCTATTGGTCTCCATTGATGGATGGAGGATGAGAGAAAGAATATAGGAGATCACTATCTGAGCACAAAATAGAAAATGGAGAGTATTTCATGAATCGTTAGCTTGAAATTGAAGTTGTGAATGGAAACATGCACTAGTGAGTGAAGAATAGGAGGGTCTCAAATTAAGTAAGTTGTCTAATTAGGTGGCATCAAATAATTTAGTGTAGCGGATCAGGATCCAAGTGGGAGATTATTGGATTGGTGTATCCCGATCTATTTTAGACGATGTCAGACCAAATGCTTGCATCCCATACTGCACACCAGGATGCAACTCTGGAGGTGGAGTTACATAGTGAGATTTTTGGGGTTTCATGGGGAAACGTGCCCCTAATATGAGGGTTGAAGGCCCATGGACTAACTTTTAGGATCATTGTATCAACTCTGAGTGACTGTAGTAGAGATGATCAGATTACACTAATAGGGAAATTTAGTAGTGTGGACTTTTGGCATGGCTATTGTAGTAGGTTGGGATTTAGAGACAACAGTATTTTAGTCTTGCAGAATTATAACCACCAACCATCATAGAAACATGGACTTGGTTGACCATATAACTGTAGTGATATAGACTTCCAAAGATTGTTCATTGTAGCAGTGTAGAATTTCTATACGATTGGTGGCATAGTTCTTCATCTTCTTTATTATCCCATTTCAGGATAGGGTTTCTATGTGTGAAACTTTGAAATATCCCTTTATTTTGTTCTCCCAAAACTAGTGATATTTCTACCTATCCATAGACATAGGGATCATTTCCCGAACCATGTAAATCTTTATTTCCCAAGATCTTCTTCTTACTCTTCTTTTTTTCCTTTTTACTCTTATATAAAATGTTTGTCACTTTTTTTCTCCCGTTGTTTTCCACAACATTAGTCACTATATTCATCTTCATTCATATATTGGATCTCTATATTATCCTCAATGTTTATAAAATTATCCTCAAAATCAATAAGAAATATGGCTTGAAAGTTAAATGAGTGATCTCCTTTACTGGTGGCCTTTTATAAGTTGAACATTACTTGTTCTTCACTGAATATGAATATCATTTTTCCTTGATTCACATCAATCAAAGCCTTCTCATTTAAGATAAATGGTCATCCTGGGATGATAGGAATTTCACCCTCTTCCTCTATGTCCAAGATATGGAAATGTATAGGGAAGATGAATTTTAAAAATTTTAATAGGATGTCCTCAAGATTTCCTCAAGGGTACTAGATTGATCGGTCAACCAGTTGAAGTGATACACTCATTGGTTTTAACTCTTCAATTCCTGTTTTTCAGAATTCACTCATAGGCATGAGATTGATTCTTGTACCAAGATCTCACAATGCTCTTCTTAAATTTCACATCCTTATGGTTCATAGGATATAAAAACATTTAAGGTCTCACATATTAGGGGGTATAATCTAATGAACAACTATGGATAATTCTTTATTTAAGTGGATGACTCCAAAATATTCCATTTCCCTATTACATGAGAGCATGTTTTTCAAAAAAATTGGAATACACAAGCATTTTAAAAATCACTTATACAAGGAGAATGTTTATGTGAAATTGTTTAAACATTTAAAAAAATGTTTATATTCTCTTTTGGATTGTCTAATAATATCTAGAAAGGTTAGGGGTGGCTTGTATGGTATGGGTTTCACATATACATTTTCCTTTTTAGGTTTCTCCTTAACTGAAGATTTATCAGTTGGTTATACTTCTATATTTTTCCCTTGACAGACTTTATCAAATTCTTTAGACTAATTCTTATCATCTTTACATGGCTAGTAAAATTTCAACATCTTTACTCTCTTGAAAAGTATATATTTATCCTCCTTCCTTATATGAGTTTTGATATTACCAGTTAAAGTACCTAGTAGTCGATCAGATAAAGTATTAGAGATCTTCCCCACTTGATGCTCAAGGTGGCATAGGGTACCCTTGTGGTTTTTCATTTTGTTCTATTTAGTTGACATAATTTGGTATTCTTTCTATATAAAGGTAGTGAGTAGGTTTTCAATATTGAATTATAGAGGTTAAGCTTTTCATGGTGGTCTTAGCGGAGTTTACTGCAATTTTTTCTGCTGAGCTGGTGGAAACTAATGAGGTCTAGGAAAAGGTTTTTGGAATTGTTGCTATGGTTGAGGAGATGGACCTTGAGGTGGGTTCCCAGGTGGTCCCTAATTCCATGCTGAAATATTTCCACTAATTTATTCATAATAATCATGGTTCTTTTCTTATAGTTGTTGATTTAGTTTCTACTGATAGTTTTGTTGTTGATATTTCTAATTGTGTTGACTATAATTGATGTAATTAAAATCTTAGAATTGGGGTTTCTCTATACCTTTCCTGTAATCTTTGTTCAGGTGCATGAATCCACACATATAACAAGATTTTATCTCCATCACAGGATCAAGAGAGGGTTAATGTGCAGTGGTTAGATGAAATGACTCAATCTTCTTTATAGGATCCTACACTTTGGCTGCTAGGTGGGTGATCTCATCCAATCGGTGTATTCTACCTTGACACGGTCCTAGATAACTCTTCAAAATACTATAATTGTTTGATAATTCATCCAAAATATCTCTACTAACTTCCACTATCTTTATCATGAGCCGACCTTCAACGGAAGCATCTACAATAGTAAGAGCGACAGGCTAGAGTCCCTAGTAGAATGTTTAAAATTGTATCCACACATCTAGTACATGATGTGGGCACTTATGGTTTAGCTCCTTGAATCTATCCTAGGATTACAAGTATGATTCTCCATTTTCCTTTTTCAAGTTATGAATTTCATTTTTTAACTTCCACATTCAAATGGGTGGAAAATATTTATCAAGGAATTTCTTGGCTAGATTGTTCAAGTAATGATGGACTTGGGTGATTGACTATTTAGCCAATACTTGGCTCAATCACTTGAGGAGAATGGGAAAACTCTTAGTCTTATTGCATCAAAGAAAACATCTTGGTTTCTAAAGGTATTATAAACCTCTACTAAATTTCAAATGTGTTCATGGGGGCCTTTGGTTTGAATCCCACTGAATTTCCCCATATTTTGGATCATATGAATGAGTCTAGGTTTGATCTTGAATGTGTGCCCCTAAATTGGGGAGTGCATAATTCTGGGCATAGCACTACTAATGGGTGGAAACAAAAAAATCATTTATGGTGCACTTCAGCAGTGATGGTCGCTCATCTTGCAGTTCAGTTGGTGCAAATTGGGGGTTCTAAATGTGTGGTGGCACAATATCATTGTTCTCAGCCATTGTGAAGTGATGGAATGTAGTGATTGTTCTATTGATATTGGGATCAAAAATAATAAATTATTGTGTGTATATTCTCCTTGATAGATTCAAGGGACCCCGAAACATGTACTAACCAAAATAAGGTGGATGTAGGTTCTAGTCCATGAGGAGAAAATTATAAAATGAAAAGGAGAAGGAAAAAATAAGAAATGGGAGGGGTGAGGTAATCCAAGGTTCTGTAATGACTCAGATATCTATGGTTTTGTTTTTATAAATTAATTGGTAAAATTATGAGACCATGCACTGATACGGCATTTGATTCCAAGGTTCGGTGTGCTTGGAATAGTTTTTTGAAAAATGTTAAGTTTTTAATAGCACGCATGAGTGGTTTTCCTAAAAAAAGTGGAATAACTTCCAAATGGGTGCCCAAATCAGAAATATAAAGGAACCATTGTGTTCAGAGCAGTGAGTGTACCTTAGGTAAGGACTAATATTGGCCAGTGTGGGTTAGTTGTGAAATGTATATTTTGGATGCAACGGGAATAAAAATATTTTTATTCGACACTGTGAGGTTTAATTTTTAATAAACCTTTTTCAAGGAATTAAAGGTTATCACCATAACCCTAGAATTCCTCTGAGGCAAGGAGATGGACCTCTCTCCAATTAAAACTAACGGATTGTTGAATCAATAATGATGAATCTCATATTTGAAGGATCTTTCCCATGAAAATGACACGACGACCATTCTTTGTCAGCGGTCGAACTGAGTTGAGGTAGGGTGTGTGTTTTAATTTGATTACTTCCTCGTTATTTATTTACTATGATGAATTTGAATCAATCGATGAACTTATTGATTCACGGGTCATGTATATTGCGATATTTGAGATTTTATTTGTAGGTTGATTATCAGGGTTGATTTTTGTTAGAGATTTGAATTGTTTCCTCTTCGTTATTTATTCTAACATGAACAGATCAAGGTCAACATGAAAAATTCCAAGAGATATTCTTTAGGATTTTTTGTTCATTTATCTCTCTCCCCCAATTTTCTTGTGTTCTTCATTCTTCACGGGATATGAATAGAGGATCGTTGCTCCTTCAATTCATGGCGTAATGATCTGAGATTGAAGATCCAATGTCAGGATGACCTACCGAAGGTGAGACAATGATAGTGATAGACAGATCATGGAAATTAAGAAGATATCATCATGCAAGTGATTTTTTTCTTCAGGATGAATCGTGACATTGATCTGATCCCAGGGCGATGAAGAACGCGACATGAGAATCACAGCTATGCCTCCATTTAGAAAAATGAAGCACTGGAGCATCATTGTCAGCCGACGTAGGCGGAAGCGGCCGTCGACGCATGGCGGTGAGGCACACCGACCACATGAAATGCGACTCGACCATTTTTAGTGGCCTGTGGTGATAGAAATCCATGAGGGAGGTAGATGTATTGGTCTGATTGCATTGAATGTGGTGGCGCCGCGTTGATCAGGGGAGAACACGGTTGGGAAGACCGCATATGGCATAGCAGTCCAGCTTGTGTGCCAGCCGGCCGGACAAGGGATTCGGGATGGTTCGGGATAGACTAGAATGAACCGGGTCAGGTCGTGTCGGGTCTGGCGGGTCAATTAAAACCCAGATCAGGCCTTTTCACTAAAATAGCCATGTCTTTCAAACCATATGTCCAATTGATGAACAATCTATGGAATTGGAACCCTTATAATGAGATAGTCCTTATTAAAACAATGGTGGATTTTATCTCAGACTTTCTAGTGACACATGCCGTTTTCATGGGTAGTACTTTGGGTCAAGGGACACAGTGGGTGTGACTACTACTCACTGTGCACCCACCCCTTCTGCGTGAGTTTTTTCTCTCATCCATTATATCTTGGACAAGATTCATTGGAGTTCAATCCCATTATCATTTCCCTGAAGGTATATGATAAAACACTATTTTTTTGAATATTTTATTGATAATAAATGATATAATTCCCTCACATTGTGTTAAATATGTTTATTTATAAAATATTTGGGATTTGATCATTCATTTGAAAATTTGGTGAAAATTCCAGTTTTACCCTTTATAGTGCATTGTAGTATTTCGAAGATAAATATGTTTATATTTATTATTTGAATTTGAAATTTTGTAATAGTGTTCCTAACTTAATTTTCTACAACTTTTATTCAGAACACTAGAGCTAAAAAGTTCATTTGGATGGAGTAAATGGGTCATTATTCCAATGGTGGGCTGGACTCGGCAGAATGGACATGGGTTCTGTATTTGGGTCATATCTTCTTCATCTGGGCTTGTATTGAGTCCAAATTTTGATTAAATCTCGGGGATATGATTTTTCACAAATAATCCTTCTGTAAGTCCGGTCAATTCACGCGTTTTGGAGGTCAACTAGGCGGTTCAACTTGGAATAAAATATTTGGCCGAGTTTTTCATTTCACACTTAAAAAGTTATGTAACCCTAGCCCTCAAAAACTCTATTTAAAGGGGGTTTTAACTCTTTGGGAGGGCTGGTCGAGGATTTGGTAAGGTGTGTTCGAAAGGGTGTCTCTTGGGAGACCCTCACAACTCTTGGAAGAAGTAATCCTTTGTGCAAACCTCTCTTCCAAAAAGGCTCTCCTCTCCCACCTCTTCTTTGTATTTCTTTTATTTCATGTTTGTTTCTTGAATTTTTCTTCAAATAATATTCTGTGTTCTTCCATTTTCTTCTTCTATTAATATTATTAATTGGGTTGGAATCAAGAGTGGATACAAGATTGGGTTATACCCTTTCAATCCTCTGCTTATGAAAAACGTCTCCACGATGACTACACCGCCCATGGAAGAGTAGTTCTTTTTAGTAATCGGTCGACCTCTCACATTATTCATTCATTTATTTTGAATCAATGATCTAATTTAATTCACTAAAAATTATCCATTAATTGAGTTTTCAAATTATAAGAAACTAAGTGAGCAATTGAACAATTAACACAAAACGCACGAGGTCGGGATTTGTGTGAATTGTGAGAGCGCGATCTTAATCGGTAATACAAGACCACACGAGATCAATTTGTAGAGTTCAAATACAATACCTAAACTCAATTAATCCTAATTTACAGAGTGTTTATGTGCCTTAATTTACCACTGACCATAATCTAATCTTATAACATCAATCAAAGCAGGGTGTTGCGATTGCATGTTCCGAAGTTAGCCTAAGGTTAAATTCACTTCATCTTCGTGGTAAAGTTAATTCTTGTAGGATTTGGGATTTAAAAAATTAAGGGATCATAATTAAGTGAATATTAATTTAAATGATAATTATTAATAAATGATTTAAGAGGTATAGTTATATCGATTACATCTTTTAAATATTTCCTAAACAAACATATTTTTGTTGTGTCATTTTAATCAAACTTCATTTCAAAACAAAAAACAAAAAAAATACAATCTTCTTCCAACAAACTTCTTCTAAATTCATAAACTATAAACAACCACCCCCATCCTTTCAAGTAGTGTTTTTATTCTCTTTTATTTTATTTCTATAATACCTCTAAAAAAATTTTTAATTCACTTCCTCTTTTAAGTGACGACCTTGGTCAGCCACTCTGCTACACCTAAGTACCCTAAAATCACACTAATCATTTGAGGGCACCCACGATAGAGCTCTTTCAAATTGTAACTGTTTCCAGGGAGTCAAGTAATTTATTAAACCATTTAGAGGTATTTCTTGTATTTTTTATTTTATTATTTTCTTCACCTCTCTCTTTCGTCTTTCCCCTTTCTCAAGTTTTCATTTTTTTTCTTCATCCTTTTCTTTTATTTTTGGACCATCAACTCAAACTTCTCATTTTTATTTTACTATGGTCCACTTTCTTTCTTTTCATTTTTACTTTATTTATTACATGAACTAATCTCGAAGATATCTTAGATCTTGACCCGGAGATTGAACACAGCCTTAGGGCACGAATCAGACATTCTCATTCTACGGGAAGTTTCAATATTCAACCAGTTGGTGAATTCCTCTCTTCTGGAAACATTGAAATTAGAAGATATTAAAATTCAAACATAAAATAAGAAACAATGTCTGGAAATAATAAAAATTAGCTAAATAGAACCATTCGATAATTGGATACACATGATATTAACTATCAACCAAATTGTATTGCATACCCAAATCTCGAATCGGACTTTGAACTAAAATCTGGGTTAATTCACTTACTTACAAAGTTTCATGGCCTCTATGGTGAGGATCCCAATAAACATTTGAAATAATTTAATGTGGTTTACTCAACCTTGAAACCAAGAAATGTTTTTTAAGATCAAATTAAATTAAGAGCATTCTCATTCTCACTTGATGGAGCTGCAAAAGATTGGATGTATTATTTGCAACCTGAAGATGTAACATGTTGGAATGATTTGAAACGTCTTTTCTTGAAAAGATTTTTTTCCAGCATCAATGACCACATCCATTCGAAAGGAGATATCGGGGATCAAGAAAGCCCAAGGGGAGTCAATGTATGAGTACTGGGAGCGATTCAAGAAGTTGTGTGCAAGCTGCCCACATCACCAAATCAGTGAGCAATTACTCATCCAATACTTCTACGAAGGACTTACACCCATGGAGAGGAGCATGGTGGATGCTGCAGTAGGAGGGTCATTGGTGGACAAGACACTAGTAGCCGCACGTGCATTGATCGACAAGATGGCACAAAACTCCCAACAATTTGGCGATCGAGGTACACCACATGTTAGAGGAGTACACCAGGTAAGTCTTTCTTCTCTTTAAAGTCATTTGATTGATACAAAGTTGGAAGAATTGACCACTATGGTGAGGCAGATTTCTTTGGCTCAGAAGACATCCCAACCCACTCCTTCAAGGCCTTGTGGAATTTGTACTGATACAAGCCATCCAACTGACTGTTGCTCCCAACTACAAGAAACAGAAGATTGTGCAGCAGTATTCCTAGGGAGACCATTTCAGCAGCAACAACAACCATATCCCCAAAATAAGTTTGATTCATTTGCTCCAACATACAACCAAGGGTGGAAAGATCAACCGGACATGAGGTATGGCTCTGGACAACAACAAAGGCCACCCTTTCACCAAAACTTCCAGCAGCCTCCGCCTTACCAGCAGGTTTTCCAACAACCCCAAAGGAGATTTGAATCCCAAGCATCAGCAAGCTAGCAACAAGGGAATCCCCCACCCAAGGAAGATTCTAACATTGATGACCTTTTGAAGCAAATTGTTCTTAATCAACAGAATGAGCTAAAGAGTCAAGGTTCGGAGCTGAGGGAGTTGAAGACTCAAATGAGCCAGATTGCCACCGCCCTCCATGAACTTGTAAGTAAGAATTCCGGAAATCTACCCTCCCAACCCACTCCAAATCCAAAGGGGAATGTTAGTGCCATCAAATTGAAAATTGGGAAGAAAATGAACGATATATTTGTACCTACCATTCCACCAAGATTCACCTCAACTCCAGAGAAGCCACATTCCATACCGACTGATGAGAAATCCAAGGAGAAAGATCAAGGTAAGAAAAAGATTGATGATGTTCCTCCTAAACCCCTTCCTTTTCCAAACAGGGTTGTTCAAACCAAGAAGATGGCTGAAGAGGCAATGAAAAAGGAGGTTTTGGACACATTCAAGTGTGTGGAGATCAACATTCCTCTACTTGAATCCATTAAGAAAATCACAAGGTATGCGAAATTCTTAAAATAACTTTGTACTAATCGAAGAGGGATCAAGGGAAATGAGAGGATCAACCTTGGAAGGAATGTCTCAGCACTCATTACACCAACTCTAGCAATGCCAACAAAGTGCAAGGATCCCGGGACATTCACCATCCCATGTACCATAGGGGAGTTGAACTTCTCTGATGCTCTTTGTGATTTAGGAGCTTCAATAAATGTGATGCCTCATTTTGTATTCTCTTCTTTATAGGTTGGTCAGTTGAAGCCGACGAGAGTAGTGGTGCAGTTGGAGAATAGATCTACGGCATATCCAGTAGGAGTTCTTGAGGATGTACTTTTCCGGGTAAGAGACATGATCTTTCCAGTGGATTTCTATGTTCTTAACATGGAGGATGGTCAGGTAAGTTCTCATGCCCCCATTATCTTAGGTAGGCCCTTCCTCAAAACTGCAAAAACTATCATAAATGTCAATGAGGGTACACTTTCCATGGAATTTGGGGATGAAGTTGTGATATTTAATGTTATGAACTCCATGAAGTACCCCTCTGAGGACCATTCTGCTTTTGTTATCTCCCATTTTGAACCACCAAGTAAAAACTCAATGGATTTTGATTGTCCTATGCTTAGGGAGATTATGAGTATTGGTTCTAGTTTAATGTCTAAGAGAACTTCCACACCTGTTTCTAATGAACAAGACTCTCTAAGATTTGATTTTGAAATGGATTCATATTCTGATCTTGATCATGTGAACTCTGATTATGACATGGCTGTTGAGTATGCTGATGGATTTGATGATTTATTCTCTGATTTTGATGATGTCTATTCTAATACTGATGCTCTTTGTGCACATATTTCAGTTCCTTCAATGTCTCCATCCATACTAAACCCTCCTTCATTAAAACTAAAGCCATTGCCACCAAATCTGAAATATTCATACTTGTTGAGTGGTGATATATTACTTGTTATCATTGCTAACAATATCCCTTTTGAACATGAAGAAAAACTTTTGAATCTTTTGAGGGAGAACATCAGGGCAATCGGGTGGACCTTGGCTGACATATTAGGTATTAGCCCCTCCATTTTCATGCATATGATTCTCTTGGAGGATGGGGATAAACCAGTGAGACAGCCACAAAGGATAATCAATCCCACCCTCCTGAAAGTTGTTAAAAAAGAAGTTGAGAAATTGCTCGAGGAAGGTATAATCTTTCCCATTTCAGATTCTCAGTGGGTAAGTCCAATTCAGGTTGTGCCTAAGAAGAGTGGTGTTACTGTTGTTAAAAATGAGAAAGATGAGTTAGTTCTAATGAGGGTACAAAATAGTCAGTGTGTGTGTATTGATTATAGGAAACTAAATCATTCCACTCGTAAAGACCATTTCCCCCTCCCATTTATTGATCAGATGCTTGAGAGACTAGCTGGGAAGACACACTATTGTTTCTTGGATGAATTTTTTGGATATTTTCAGGTTCTTATAGCTCCGGAGGACCAGGAGAAGACTACATTCACCTGTCCCTTTGGCACATTTTCCTACCGAAGGATGCCATTTGGACTTTTCAATTCCCCAGGTACCTTCCAGAGATGTATGGTGAGTATTTTTCTGATTTTATTGAGACCTGCATGGAGGTATTTATGGATTATTTTACAGTGTATGGGTCTTCATTTGATGAATGTCTAATTAGTTTGGGAAAGGTGTTGAATCGTTGTATTGAGAAGAATCTGGTCTTAAATTTTGAAAAATGTCATTTCATGGTCGAAAAGGGAATTGTTTTAGGTCATATAGTCTCACAACATGGCATTGAAGTTGATAAATCTAAGGTAGACATTATTTCATCCCTACCATATCCTACATGTGTGCGTGATGTTCGATCATTCCTTGGACATGCTGGATTTTATCAACGCTTCATCAGAGATTTTAGTAAGATCGCTCTACCCTTATCTCGATTGCTTCAAAAAGATATTGACTTTAATTTTGATGATTCATGTAGGGTATAATTTGATGGGATAAAGAAGTTTCTGACCACTCCACCGATCATACATCCCCCGTGGTGGAACCTTCCATTTGAGCTTATGTGTGATGCCTCCAACTTCGCGGTTGGAGTTGTCTTATCTCAGAGGGTGGAGGGATGTTCACATGTGATCACCTATGCATCTAGGACACTAGATTCAGCCCAATCAAACTACACAACCATGGAAAAAGAGTTTCTTTCTGTCATATTTGCTTTAGATAAATTCCGTTCATATTTATTGGGCTCTAAAGTTGTTGTTTTTTCTAACCATGCAGCTTTGAGGTACCTCCTAAAGAATCCAGATGAAAATCCACGACTTATCTGTTGGATGCTCCTTATTTAGGAATTTGATATTGAGATAAAGGACAAGAAGGGATCAGAGAATTTGGTGGCAGACCACATGAGTAGGCTTACTCACACACTAGAGGATGACACCTTGGACCAGGTACCAATTCGGGACACTTTCCCCGATGAGCATCTCTATACCATCTCAGGTACACATCCTTGGTATTCTGATTTAGTTAATTACATTGTTTCCTCTGAAATACCAGCAAATTTGAAGAAGCATCAAGTCCAAAAATTAAAAAGTGAGTCTAGGCATTATGTGTGGGATGATCCTTACCTCTGGCGCATGTGTAGTGACCAAGTTATTAGGATTTGTGTTCCCGATCATGAGTTTGAGTCTATTTTTCATTTCTGTCATACACTTGCTTGTGGTGGACATTTTGGACCCCAACGGATAGCTAGGAAGGTTTTGTACTCTAGATTATATTGGCCTAGCTTGTTCCATGATTCCCATGTGTTTTGTAAGTCATGCTCTCATTGCCAACACACTGGGAATATTTCTAGGAGACATGAGATGCCCCAACAACCCATACTATTATTTGAGATTTTTGATGTATGGGGCATTGATTTTATGGGTCCTTTTCCTAGTTCATTTGTATTTTTGTATATTTTGGTTGTTGTTGATTATGTGGGTAAATGGGTGGAGGCCAAGGCCATCAGGACTGACGATTCTCATGTTGTTGTGGACTTTGTCAAAGCACAGATTTTTTGCAGGTTTGGAGTACCAAAGGCCATCATTAGTGACCAAGGGACACACTTTTTCAATAGGAATTTTTCTTCCCTCCTTAGAAAGTATGGGGTGACACACAAAACATCAACACCATACCACCCCCAAACAAATGGTCAGGCTAAGGTTTCAAATCGTGAGTTGAAACAAATATTGGAGAAAACCGTGCAGCCAAATAGAAAGGATTGGAGCAAGCGCTTGGATGATGCATTGTGGGCTTATAGGACAGCATACAAGACACCCATTGTTATGTCCCGATTTCGGATTGTTTTTGGGAAAGCGTGTCATCTCCCCGTGGAAGTTGATCATCGGGCTTATTGGGCTATAAAGAAATGCAACATGGATTTGGCCCAAGCTGGAATCCAAAGGAAGATGAAAATTCAAGAGCTTGAGGAGATTAGATTGTCTTCATATGAGAACTTAAGGCTCTATAAGGAAAAATCAAAAGCATCTCATGATAGAATGATCCAACAAAAGGAGTTTCATGTTGGAGAGAAATTCCTTCTCTACAGTTCACGACTGAAGCTAATGCCTGGTAAGTTGCGTTCTAGATGGTTAGGTCCTTATATTGTGTTTAATGTTTTTCCTTATGGTGCAGTGGATATCACACAAGAGGACACTGGAAGGAGCTTTACAATCAATGGGAAACGTTTGAAGAGATACATCGAGGGACTTCCTACCGATGCAGTTTATTTTATCACACTGCATGACCCCATCATCACTTGAGCACATCAGGATGTTCCTAACCCTTTCACTTTTATATTATTTGTCCTATTTAAAAATTCTACATTTCATGTGCATATATCATCTCATGGGTTCACATTGAGGACAATTCAATATTTTAAGTGTGGTGGAGTAGGGAACCTTTTAGTTTAGTAATTTCAATTGTTTTCCTATTTTAAAAAAACCAAAAAACAATTGTGTGTTTTTTAAATTTTGTGTGTTTATTTTTCAATTTTCTTTTTGTTTTTGAAATTTTTGATCTGAAATGATTCTCATCACAATTTTTAAATGCATATCAATGAGTGAAACAATTTATCCCTTGAAACTAAGCTTAAATGAATGCTGAAATAACTTTGTTTCAAGTTCAAATATTTAGTAATTTCATGAAAAGTACACCGAATTTTGAATTCCATTCCACATCTCACTGTCTTTATATTTGAAATCACTTTCCCGTGAGGCTTCTGAACCATTATTTTCATATTCTTTACATTCACCTCACTTCTTGAGAGAACCAAACCATGCTTGATTTAACCAGAATTTGATTTATTCCTGTCAAAACTTCAGGGTTTGAGGTACTTATGTTTAAATGATTGGGTAATTTTTTTGGTATTAAAGCCCCTATTTCAAATAATCCTTTTTTATAATGGCCTACCTTAAACATTTAATCCTTGTAGCCCTTAGAATCCATGCACAACCTATTAGGTTAGCCACATTACAAGCCAATTTTCCTTATCCAACCAACTCTTAAAGTGAAATTGCATAATCTAGTTGAGCTTAAGTGTGGGGGAAGCTATCTTGTGTTGTGTTACCACATTCTGTGATACTTTAGGTGGAAAATTAAATTCTTAAGAGATGTGTTTGCTGCTGAAGAAAGTCATGATATTGAAAGTTGTGCCTTTTCTGGAGCTTTCATGACAAGTGAAGCTATTCCTTTTCTGGAGCTTCTAATTGAGGTGGAAAGTTGTGCCTATCTGGAGCTTTCAAGAAAATAATGTTTGAGAAGATTGACATTTTTTATGTTGAAATGATGAATGGTGTAAACTTTTCATGTCTTTTCATGATGATTGAGCTGAATTTATACTATGGGGATTGAGGAGAATACCATATTTAAGTGAAAATTAGATTAATGTAATTTTGCTTCAAAAAGAGTCAAGCCCTCCTCATTCAGCCTCAGAATTTTTCACATCTAAATCCTACCAACCGAAAGCCACAGAACAACCCTAAAAAGTCCTCATGATAAACATATGTCCTTGACTCACATTGGGTGGCTATGTAGGAATCTATCAAGCCTATGGTGACCCTTGTATGAGTTTGGATGAGAAAGACATTGCAAAAGAAATTGATATTTGAGTGATGAGAGAAAATTCAAGCGAGGTAAGTGTTTTGTGCATGGGAGGATAAATTAAGTGGAAATATATTTAATGATATTAATAGAGAAGTTAAAATAAGGTTTTAATGAGGCATGATATCTTTTAATTCTTGGTGCGGAATTGATGGATCTCAATGATATGTGTTTTAAAATTGGTTTTGATTTGATATTGATGTTTACTTAACATGAGGTTTTGCCCAAGAGTGCAAAAGGGTAAGTGTGTGGGAGTTGATAAAACACTATTTTGGTGAATATTTTATTGATAATAAATGATATAATTTCCTCACATTTTGTTAAATATGTTTATTTATAAAATATTTGGGATTTGATCATTCATTTGAAAATTTGGTGAAAATTCCAGTTTTACCCTTTATAGTGCACTGTAGTATTTCGAAGATAAATATTTTTATATTTATTATTTGAATTTAAAATTTTTTAAAAGTGTTCCTAACTTAATGTTATACAAATTTTATTCAGGACACTAGAGCTAAAGAGTGCATTTGTATGGATTAAATGGTACATTAATCCAATGGTGGGCTGGACTCGGCAGAATGGACATGGGTTCTGTATTTGGGACATATCTTCTTCATAATGAATTTGATTGAGCCCAAATTTTGAGAAAATCTATGGGACATTATTGGGAACAAATCATCCTTCTTGAAGGACGGTCAATTCACGCGTTTTGGAGGTCAACTAGTCGGTGAAACTTGGAATAAAATATTTGTCCGAGTTTTTCATTTCACACTTAAAAGGTTATGTAACCCTAGCCCTCACAAACTCTATTTAAAAGGGGTTTTAACTCTTTTGGAGGGATGGTAGAGGCTTTGAGAAGGTGTGTCCGAAAGGGTGTCTCTTGGGATCCCCTCACAACTCTTGGAAGAAGTAAGTCTTTGTGCAAACCTCTCTTCCAAAAAGGCTCTCCTCTCCCACCTCTTCTTTGTATTTATTTTATTTCATGTTTGTTTGTTGATTTTTTCTTCAAATAATATTCTGTGTTCTTCCCTTTTCTTATTATATTAATCTTATTAATTGGGTTGGAATCAAGAGTGGAGACAATATTGGGTTATACCCTTTCAATCCTCTGCTTATGCAAAACGTCTCTACGATGACTACACCGCCCATGGAAGAGTAGTTCTTTTTAGTAATCGGTCGACCTCTCACCTTATTCATTCATTTATTTTGAATAAATGATATAATGTAATTAACTAAACATGATCCATTAATTGAGTTTTCAAATTATAAGAAAATAAGTGATCAATTGAATAATTAACACAAAACGCGCGAGGTCGGGATTTGTGTGAATTGTGAGAGCGTGATCTTAATCGGTAATACAAGACCACACGGGATCAATTTGTAGAGTTCAAATAAAATTCCTAAACTCAATTAATTCTCATTTCCAGAGTTGTTATGTGCCTTAATTTACCACTGACCATAATCTAATCTTATAAAATCAATCAAAGCAGGGTGTTGTGATTGCATGTTCCGAAGTTAGCCTAAGGTTAAATTCACTTCATCTTCATGGTAAAGTTAATTCTCGTAGGGTTCGGAATTTAACAAATTAAGGGATCATAATTAAGTGAATATTAATTTAAATGATAATGATTAATAAATTATTGAATAGGTAGAGTTATATCGATTACTTCTTTTAAATATTTCCTAAACAAACATCTTTTTG
Source organism: Viscum album (assembly GCA_963277665.1). NCBI lineage: Eukaryota > Viridiplantae > Streptophyta > Magnoliopsida > Santalales > Viscaceae > Viscum > Viscum album. Next base: position 784,498,668 of record OY728156.1, on the reverse strand, counting down.
TTGTGTCATTTTAATCAAACTTCATTTCAAAACTAAAAACAAAAAAAAATAAAATATTCTTCCAGCAAACTTATTCTAGATTCATAAACTATAAACAACCACCCCCATCCTTTCAAGTAGTGTTTTTATTCTCTTTTATTTTATTTCTATAATACCTCTAAAAAAAATTTAATTCACTTCCTCCTTTGAGAGACGACCTTGGTCAGCCACTTTGTTGCACCTAAGTACCCTAAAATCACACTAATCATTTGAGGGCGCCCACGACAGTGCTCTTTCAGTATGTTGGTATCATTTCCTACTCACAGGAGTATGATCCCTTCAGCAGGACTTACTTGGTAGAGTTTCTAGAATCCCCCAAGTGGCCTAGTGTGGAATCCTCTATTTAGTCTTCATGCCCTAGGTAGAGTCCTTGGAATTGATATGACCAATCCTATCAGAACATAAATCCTCTACTTAGCAGGTTATTCTAGATGGATTTGTTGGCATACTCCATAGAATTGGGTGTGATCCTACACTGATGTATCGCATTATCTTCAAATCTTTTACCATATCTCTCTCACTCTCATGGTGGTTCCCAATGAGCATCACCTATCAGACGGACGTCACCAATTTCCCAGATGTTGCCTCCAGGTGGTGCACTAGTTTTACCACCACCTATGAAGTAGTGTGTGGTACCCATAGTACTAGAAGATAATGAGTGTAGGATGAGTACACTCTATGAGTCTTAGAGACAGATACCCATTAGGTTCTAAGGTGAGCCTGACCCTTAGATGACTAAGGATTGGCATGAGGTGGTGACCCGAGTTTTCCAACTAGTTAGGACACCAGATGATAAGATTGTGATCCTAGTGGAAAGTCTTCTACAGGGTTCAGTGGGTCGATGGTGGATTTTTGGATATCCATACTCGTGAATAGGTGACTCTTTAGTGGATAGAGTTTGAGTGCCTCTTTAGAGAGGAGTTTTCACCAGTTATGCTAAGAGATATGCATATACAGGAGCTTCTTCAGCTCCAGTAGGGCGGTATGATAGTAGCTTATTATTTATCGAGGTTTACCAACCTTTCCAGGTACTCGATGTATATGGTCAAGGATTAGTACTTATGGTCTTGGACCTTTAAGAAAGGTCTTCATAGAGACATATGATCTAGTATTATCCCTATGGGAATTCCTATTTATGTTGGGGTTCTTGAGTGTGATTTTTTTAGTGGAGAGATTCTTGGCTGAGTAGAGACAGCCAATGACAGTCAGCAGTATATGAGAAGGTGAAGATACCTCAGCATCAGGGATCTAACATTAGCCTCAGGTATCCGAACGTGGAAGATGTTACAGGAGGAAATCCCAGGATAGAGGATTTGTAGTTCAGGGTTCACAGGGTGGGTCCATCCATCCTAGGGAGAGGTGGTGATACTCATGTGATGGCAGAGGACATCTCACTCGAGATTATCCAATCTTCTATGATACTAATAGGAATACAGTGGATGGACCACTGAGGTAGAGGTGGAGGCAGGAGAAGGAAGATCTTTAGAGCGGCAGATGTGGTAGAGGAGCTGGGAGAGCAGTGGGAGGTGGTCGATGTTTTGACTTGTTACCACCACCACCCCCAGGTGGTCCACACCAGGCTCAGGGAGATAGAGGAAAGGGGTAGGGACAGCTGCATGCGATCGAGACATATGACCTAGGGACTCTAGGGATGATAAAAGGTGGGATTTGTGTCTTTTCTACCTTATTTACCATACTGATAGACACAGGTTCTATTCATTCCTTTCTTGAAACATATCTTTTTCTAGATCTTGAGATTCTAGTAGAATCATCAACTTGACCCTTATGCTTGGAGACACCTACTAGAGGAGACTCAATGATCATATATCTTTTCCAATAGTGTGATCTTACCCTTGGAGGTGAGAGTTTTAGTTGGAACCTCTTGGTGGCAGTGTCAATGCCTTGTGACTTAATTCTTGCTATGGATTGGTTATCTTCGGTTCATGCCCAAATTGACTGTTTAGGAAAAGGATGCAGTGTGTCCACAGTGATGGAATGAGGTTTTCCTTTTTTAATGAAAAGGAGACCCAGGAAGCATAAGATTGACTCATGCATAGGAGGGTGCATCTAATTACTCATTACTTGGCTATCATGACGCTTGGGGAAGTGGATGTCATAAGCTTACAATTTACAACAATAGTAGCGGAGTACGAGGACGCCTTCCCTGAAGATGTTCCAGGATTAACTCCTCACCAGGGGATAGATTTTTTCATCAACTTACTCTATAGGATGGAATCAATATCCTCACCAGCATATCGGATGGATCCCACAGAGCTTCGTGGGTTGAGGGTGCAGTTGGAGGATTTTAGAGGAAAGGCTTCATGAGACCTAGTGTTTCACCCTAGGTGGCCCCGGTTTTGTTTTATAAGAAGGAAAATGGTAGCTTGAGGTTGTGTATAGATTACTGATGCCTGAACCAAGTGACCTTGAAGAAAAAGTATCCACTACTGAGGATCGATAACCTCTTCAATCAATTGATAGGGTCGCGTTGGTTCTCAAAGGTTGACCTTTGATAAAGTTATCACTAGCTGTGAGTATGGGATGAGGATATACCGAAGACAGATTTCAGATGCCTCTATGATCATTATGGGTACTTTTTTATTCCCTTCATCATGAAGAACGCCCCCACAGTGTTCATGGGACTCATGAACTAGATCTTCCATCCATACCTAGACTGATTCATGGTGGTCTTCATCGATGATATCCTTGTGTACTCAGCATATGAGGAGTATCACACGAGACACTCAATAATGGTTATAGACGTACTATGAGAGCACTATATTTATGGTAATCTCTCAAGGTTCTAGTTATAGATTCAAGAGGTCCACTTTTTGGTACATGTTATCTCAAAAGATGGAGTGGCGGTGGACTCGGCCAAGGTCGAGGTAGTGTTAGTGTGGGAGGCACCTAAGATTGTGACGGAGGTGCGGAGCTTCCTTGATATAGTAGGCTATTACCATATATTAATCCTTAATTTCTCAATTATATCATCACCAATGACATCTTTGACCTAAAAGGGGAAACATTTTTTGTGGGAGGAGAAGTGACAGTAGGATTTTCAATAGTTTAGGAAAAGTTTTATGAGCACCCTGATCTTGAGATTATCAGAGGAGGGTGTCGAGTATGTAGTATTCTGTGATGCATCAAGGATTAGACTTGGTTGCATCTAGATGCATAGGAAAGTGGTGATTTCCTATGGTTCACTCTAGTTGAGACCACACAAGTAGAACTACGCAACCCATGATATTGAGTTGGCAGTGGTAGTATTCACGTTGAATATGTGGTGACACTGCCTGATGGGCGAGTGGTTTATCATCTACTATGATCACAAGAGTCTCAAGTATATCTTCTCCCAAAAGGATATGAACTTGAGATAGTGGTGGTGGCTAGATATCCTCCAATATTACGACTTTGATATCTTCTACACTCCTGGTAAGGGAAAATTTGTGGTAGAAACTCTTAGTATAAGATTTAGTTCGTGGTTTTTGGACGAGGTGTCAGAGTAGTTTGCCTCGTTGTTGTTATCCTATGTGGATGGAGATGGATAATTTTACCTTTATTCGATGTTTTTTACCCCTACACTCTTACAGTGAGTTAGGGAGGCACAGCTTAGGGATACCAATTGTGAGACTCTACATGCTCAGTTATCCAAAGGACATGATCCTAATGGATATTCAAAAAGTGGGGAGCACGGTGTTATTTTTTTAGGGTGCATAGTTATACCAGTGGAGTTATAAGAGGAGATTCTGAGGGACTTCCATAAATCCTCCTTATCGGTGTATCTAGTTTTGGTGAAGATGTACCCAGACCTCCAATGTTAGTTTTGTTGGTCTGGAATGAAGAAGGCAGTGGTAGAGTTCATTTCTCGATGCCTTACATGCCTGTAAGTAAAGGTTGAGCACCAGGTTCCAGTGGGTTTGGCTCAACCCCTTGAAGTGTTGGAATGAAAGTTAGATGGGATATCGATGGACTATGTGATGGGCTTACCACGTACGTCCATGGGACACGATACCATCTAGGTGATCATTGAATGACTCACCAAGTCAGTCCACCTCCTACCTATTCAGGAGCAGAGTTCAGTAGAGAGTTTGGGATGCCTATATGTGCAAAAGATAGTGCGGATTCACGGAGTGTCATCAAAAATTAATTTAGATCGTGATTCTCATTTCACATCCCAGTTGTGGAAGGTATTGTAGGGGGAATTTGGGAATAAGTTACACTTAATCATGGCGTTTCATCCCCAAACGGATGTCCAGATGAAGGGGATTATTCAAGTTCTAGAGGATATGTTATGGGCCTGCATCTTAGAATTTGGTCATAGTTGGGAGGACCACCTACTAATGGTGGATTTTTCATACAATAGTATCTACCACTCCACCATTGTTATGGTGCCATTTTAGGCTCTATATAGGCGACTATATAGGTCACCACTTTCCTGGACTGACCCAGGAGAGTCAGCACTTATGGGCCCAGAGTTGGTTTGAGCTACTACTGAGAAGGTGCAGATCATCCAAGAGTAGATGAAGATTATGCGGAGTTGGAAGAAGTCATATGCTGATAGGATATAAAGACCTTTGGATTTTGAGTAAAGATACCATGTGTTCCTCCAATTCTCACCTCGATGTGGGTTGTAAGGATTTGGCCAGGGTGGAAAGTTATCTTTAAGGTTCATCTGCCTTTTTTTATTCTACGTAGATTTTGTGAGGTGGTGTACCACCTAACACTACCCCCGTAATTTCATCGAGTACATGATTTCTTTCATGTGTCGCAACTAATGAGTTACGTGTAATATCCATCACACATACTCAACTGGGGAGAGTTGTACATCGACGACGGAGCGACTTTTGCGGAGTACTCGATGGATATTGAGGATCGTTAGGAGAGGATCCTTCATGGGAGTGTTATTACCTTAGTGTGCATCTGCTGGAAGCATGGGAATCTCTAGGAGAGCACGTGGGAGTAAGAGATCCAGATTCATGCTCAGTACCCTCATCATTTTGTTTAGTATCCCTTTGTTTTGGCTTTCAAGAATGAAAATCCCTAAGGTGGGGATAATGTAATGAATTGGATTTCCACGGTTTTATTTTTATAAATTAATTAGGAAAATTATGAGACTAGTTTTTGAGACATCATGTGATTTTGAGGACCGTTGTTCCTGGAACAATTCTTTGAAAAATGTTATGTTTTTAATAACACGTGCGAGTAGTTTTCCTGAAAAAGTGGAATAACTTCCAAATGGGTGCCCGAATCAGAAATCTGAGGGCACTGTTGCATTCAGAGCAACAAGTTTACCTTAGGCGAGGCCTAACATTGGTCATCATGGTTCATCTGTGAAAAGTATATTTTGGACGTAACGGGAATAGAAATATTTTTATTAAAATATTTTTATTCAACACAATAAGGTTTCCTTTTTAATATACCTTTGTTATGGAATTTAGGGTTATCACCATAACTTTGGAAATCCTCTAAGGCAAGGAGATGGATCTCTCTATAATGAACATTTAAGGATTGGAGAATCAAGAATGGTGAACCTCGAATTTGAAGGATCTTGCCCATGGTAACGACGTAGTGATCATTCTTCATCAGTGATCGAACCGAATCAAGGTAGGGAATATGTTTTAATTTGATTCATTCCCTGTTATTTATTTCCTATGACAAACATGATTCAATCGACAAATGGATTGATTCACAGGTCATTCATATTACAGGATTTGGGATTTTATTTGTGGGTTGATTATCATGGTTGATTTTTTTTAGATATTTGAATTGTTTTCTCTTCATTATTCATTCTAACAGGAACAGATAGAGGTTGACACAAACAAGGCCAGGATCTTTTCTTTGGGCATTCGTGTGAATTTATCTCTCTCCCCCAATTTTCTTGTGTTCTTTGTTCTTTTCAGGATAAGAACGGAGGATCATTGCACCTTAGATTCATGGATCAATGATCCAAAATTGAATATCCAATGTTAGGATGACCTACCGAAGGTGTGATGACGACAACGATGGATGGATTATGGTGATTTGGGAGATATCGTCATGCGAGAGATTTTTTTCCCTATGATGAATTTTTACATTGATCTAATCCCAGGGTGATAAATAATGTGACCTAAGGATAAAAAATGTGCCTCAGTTTTGAAAAACTGAGCATCGAGCATCACTGGTGGCCCGGGTTTGGCGCCATCGGCCGACGTAAGCGGCAGCAGAATACGGTGCATGGCAGTGAGGCATGCTAGCACCGCATGGAGGATGAGTCAGCTATATGAAATGAATCTCAGCCGCATTTGGTGTCCCATGACAACAGCAGACCATGGGGGAGGTGGACGCAGTGGTCCGACCGTGTTGAACGTGGCAGCGCCGCGTCGACTAGGGGATCATGCGGTTGGGCGAATAGCGTGCAGCACAGCAAACCAGCCCACATTCCAGTGAGCTGGACCGAGCCGAATCAGGCTATTTCAGGTCAACCAGACCGAACCGGGTTGGGTCGGGTCAAATCCGAACCAAACCGGGTCAGGTCGGGTCATACTCGGACTGAACTAGGTCAATTCAGGTCAGACTCAGATCGAACCTAGATTGGGCCTTTTCACTAAAATGTCCATATCTTTCAAACTATGTATTATATTGATGAACCTTCTGTGGTGTTGGAACCCTTGCGAAAATACGGTCCTTATGAGGCTAATGGTGGGTTTTATGTTGGACTTTCCAGTGACATTGACCATTTTCACAGGTAGTACCTGGGGTCAAGGGACACGGTGGGTGTGACAACTACTCACTATGCACCCTCCCCTTGTATGTGATTTGTTTCTATCATCCACCATATCTTAGACAAGATTTGTTGGATTTATTTATTATTATTTTTTCCTTAAAGGTATGTTGGTATCATTTCCTACTCACAGGAGTATGATCCCTTCAACAGGACTTCCTAAATAGAGTTGTTGGAATCCCCCAAGAGGCCAGGTGCAGGATCCTTTATTCAGTCTTTGTGCCCTAGGTAGAGCCCTTGGAATTGACGCAACCACTCATACTAGAATGTCAATCCTCTACTTAGAGGGTTATTCCATATGGAGTTGTTGTTATACACCATGGCCCTGGTTGTGATCCTCCACTAATCTATTTCATTCTCTTCAGATCTTTCAGCGTATCTATCTTGATCTCATGGCGGTTCCTGATGAGCAGCACCTATCAGACGAATGTCATCAGTGTTATCGAACTCAGGAGTGTGTTCTCCTAGATGTGTGCTACGTGTAATTCTTCAAATTGAATCCCTAGTGTTGGTATACAATGGTTATGACTTACCCTAGACTGTGTGGTATGGTTTGAGTATATTTGTATGTCCTTATTATATGCTATAGACATATACTTATATAGAGATGATTGTACTTTTCCTTTGTGTATTATTTTGTGGTTTTGGGGTGTCCTACTGGGCATTGTTATACTCACCCCTATATGGGATTTCCTCACATTTTTTGTGTCTTGTGTAGAAGAGCGACCTTTTGATAGAGTTCAAGGCGAACTAGGACTGGATGGAGCTTTCTGAGATCAGGCAGGTCGAGGTGATCCTATAGCATCAGACAGTAGTTTCAGTTCCTCACCTTCATGACGGATTGGGTATGGTTTTCTGCGGATGAGTTCAGGAACTTTTTTGTATGCTTTCTTTTAGTGGGCTTGTATTCTAGCCCAGTTTACATTTTGTACTTTACTTTCACCGTTGTACTCTGGTTATGGGATGGTGGTTTGCATGCATGGCTTACTTAGTGTTTTTACCTTTTAACATTTGTAGCTTGGAGATGTGTGCATGCATACAGGTACAAAGGTAATGCCTCCCATATTAGTGATATTCCTACTTGGTGCTAGTCACCATCCCCTGTATTATTAGAGGTGGGATTGGGGAGTTGTGGTAGGGGCCCCACTAGGATTGGGCGTGACAGGTTTATTCTAAGGTCACTATGCCTAAGCACAACAATCCCCATCAATGGCCCTAAAATTTGATGTTCCGAGAAGGTTTCTCTGATTCCTCCAAGCATTGATCATATTAGAAATTTGTGTTCCTAAACTACACTTACTACAATGGCATAGTAATGTGGTATTGTGGGGTATATCCCATAGAGACAACTTTTAATAAAATAAACAAAACATCCAGAAGCTTTTGTGGGATTCCTCATATTTACTATCTTTGGTTTAGTTTGAATAAAAATAAGTATCTTGGGTATTAAAATAGATTAAATTAAGGGTTAATGGTCAATTTTAGGGTATAGGGAAAGAGTAATCATCAATCTATCTTAGTATAGACCTATGGATTAGGCTACAAAGCGATGGAAAAGACACCAATTAATCTTGGTCCAACCAATGAGATTAACTTATGCTAGAAAAGACACCTTAGTATAGAGTAATTAACAACCTAAACATAGGAATCTTGGATTCTAGGTATAAAAAATTATAGGTTATTGGTCCTACCCCGATCTCCTACAACTAGGTCATGGTCATTCAACTTGCACCTCTGATGGTCATGTATAATACAATAAAATTATTCTAATAGTTGTTTTAAACCTAACTACTAGCCATAGGGTTACACAGTTTTGGTTTTAGATATTAATTAGGTTCAACTACCCCTACTCTCGACCCCTAACCCTAAGCAGATTAGTCGTGAATGAAAAAATTGAATGAATGTAGGGAAATAGAGCGCAACATGATTGTAATGAAAAATAAATGAAATAAATCAGCACAATTCAAAATTAAAATCATGAAAAATCAATTGAATGATAACTTGGAAGAAGAAACAATGAAGAACATAGTGACAATCTAATTTTCAGGGAAAACGAGATTTGAAATGGAATATTGGAACAGTGATGATCAAAAAACGCATCTTGGAATTAAAAACAGCAACAACAAACTATATAGAAAAATAAAAAAAATTAATAGAGACAAACATAATTGAAAACATAACAAAAATAGAGAAGAAATAAAGAAAGGATGAAAATAATTTCCCAGGTCCGAGTGCTCTCTGGACATCGAGGGTGCTAGAATATTTATAGAGGCAAAAATGTACAGGACATTTAAATGGTTCATGTATTTTACTACATTAAGTGGATTCGTCTTTAACACTTACATGACATTTAATTGTTTTTCACATCATGTACTTTAGATCTTCCAAAGTCTCTGAATATTTTGGATCTTCACGGATTTTTCATCTTGAATCTTCATTGGTAACTTGGTTTTGAACTTTTCACATCATCTAATGAGTTCACGACTAGTAATCTTTATATTTTGGAATTATAATCTTTCATGATTTGTAATAAGTATACATGTTATGTACTTAGTTCACACTATGTAATTGGGATTCACAACATGTAATTTCAGCTACCAGGTTGTGTGTTTGAGGAGTATATGTCATGTACATCAGTTTCACAACATGTAAGTATGATTTCTACCATCATTCTCGCATTCCTCCTTTGAGCCTTGAATTCCTAATTCCTAAAAAAATGCATCAAAACCCAGTTTATTATCATGAAAATCATGATTAAACATTAATGAAATGTTTTCAAAATGTATATAAAAATTTTTATTATCATTAAGATCAATTGATATTGTTTCCCTTCCATACTAGCTAATCCTCTCTAGTGCCTATCCCCACGATCTATCCTATCCCTCAAATAAAATCCTTGATAAATCTATTTCATGACCCACCCACAATTAGTTTCCTTTCTAGGACAGTAGTGAAGATAGGATTAACCCCCAAAATGCACCTCCAATAAGCTATGGGTTGGAGACTAGAACTAACGATATATAATGAAATCATATGGAAACCATTACTCTCAATATATCCTAAGAAAGTGATAAAATATCAACCAATAAACTCTATAATATTTTTAAATATAAAATTCCAATAAATAAATTTCATACATAGTAGAAACAAATGGAAATACTATAAGATATACCAATGCATCAACCATGACCTTTAGTAGCTCCTAAACAGCCACTTCGAGCTTGTAAAATCATGCATGGTCACTAACTAAATCATATAGACATGAATATATATATATATATAAGTGTGAGTATACAGTTATACTCAATAGGATCCTCCATGAAACCTCCTATGAAAATGTTCAATAAGCATGTTAAATCCTAGTGTAAAATAGAGAAATCAACTTGTCATGTGAATTAGGATACTATGTCCCAACTTCACTAAGTCTCTCACACCATGTAATTCCTAAAAGGAGGTAAAATGATATAAAATATAGAGAGAGAGAGAGAGAAAAAAGTTCCCCTACTGCCACCATCAAATTAAACAATTCAAACGCATCACATTATCATATGCCCATACACTCCCACCCATTTAACAAGTCATACTATATATACATGAAACATATCAGAGCCACATCATCATTACATACTGCACAACTATGTGGTCATATCACAACCACATCATTATTGAATCCTCATAATCAAATATAAAAAATTATATCCATCAAAACCCTTGTAAGTATGCATTGTACCTTAAGGCATCATAGTCCATGAATAAATAAACATATTGTAATTGGATGGAATTATTTCCTAGTACTATTATATTTTATAACCCTGATATACAAAAACACTTATATGAAAGAAATGTATTTTTGAGATACATTATAGCACATATGTGCACATAACCTATTCCATAAGACACCACATACTTATGTTGCGTACATACCTTGTAAACTTCTAGATGAGAGCACCCATATGGTCAATATCCATCCATTTGTATCCTCGACATCCAGGATGGTTTGAAGTCACTATGAATCTAAGGTCTATTATGAATATAGATGTTGTTACAATAAGTATTTTATGGATTTTGATGCTCATAAATACCCTCATTTATTTAAATAATAAATCAAAGAGTGGATTTCAAGTTTATATTTAGTTTAATAGTTATTTTATTTTTCATGTAATTATGGATTTCATTTAATTGATCTTTATATATTGATGATATATTTTCTAAAAATAATTATAGATGTTAAGAAAAATATAGGAATCCCATTTCAAAAATTGATGTTTCATCCTAAAATTTGTATCCAACCACATTCTTGGAACCCCAAAATTGAGATGGACGTTATGATAAAGAACCTAACTTTTGTTATGGAACCTCACATTCAAGTATGTCATGTTTGGTTTATAACTAACTTATGTATCCCCATGTTGGTATAATAATACATGTTCTAGAGGTTTAAATTTTTTATCAAGTGTACATTGTCAACCATACATTTGTTTTTATCCTCATATAGATTAACCCTGCGTTGAACCAGTCATCTATGGGTTTTTGAATTTTTTATTATTCTAAGATTCATGCTATAATTTTTCTAGTGTAAATATACCAATAATTTGATTCAAATTAATTTTTAGAATACCATAAACAACATATTAATTCATTTCTATTTCTAAGAGAAATTATGATTTGTAGTGATTGATTAAATTCAATTTTCAAAAACATTAAGCATTTTGAAGATCCTTGTTTATCTAGAGGCATTTTCTAGTCTATTTGACTAGAATTAAATCAAGCTTCTTATTTAATTCTAAAAAATATATATCTTTGGATGAGTTGATATTTTTTCACTAACAATATATTTTCTCTGAATCTATTCTAAAATATGAATCTCATTCTCAAAAACTACATCAGATCATTATTTTATGGAATATAATATTCTTTCTACTACAACTGATACAGTTTTTTGAATCATTTCAAGACTGCTCAAATAAACATAATTTTTTTAGCTACTATTATGTGTAGATCCTACTACTATAAAAGTTGTTCTTTCTGCTGCTTTATCTAAATATATTCTCTATGGAAAGTTCATAGATTCATTATAATGAAAACTCTATAAAGTTTCATATAATCCTATGAAGATCACTTCATCTATCAGTTGAATCATTTCCAATTGAATTCTTTCAATGGGAATTTAACCTACCAAAAACAATCACTTTTGGTTTTGAACACAAGGGTGTTGAGTGTTTCTAGGGGTGTTATTATCTTTTTTTTAAAGACATAAAAATATATTGCATCATGTTTTAGTTCCTTTCACTCAATTATCGAGATCCCTTGGAAAAAGATCAACTAGTGTAAATGACCATTCTAATGGGATGAATGTTGGGAGAGTGGACTAGTGGTCCTTTATTCCCAAAACCACTATAGAACTATTGTGTCATCATCTTCCAATTTCCACTGCGTATTTTATTAATGAAAAGGGAATAAAATAACTTTCCAATTTCAAAGGGTGGCCAGTTATAAAATATTAAAAAAAGGATACAATTCACCCCTCTTGTGTCTTCATCATCATTTCGACATAAAAATTACTATCAATGGAGTTCTATTTTGAAGATATATTTTATACTTTAGAAAGATTGAGATAAATATCTTGATGGAGAAATATGTTAATGGCTAGCCTCAGTGAAGGTAAGTCTATAATCAGGGACCCATAATTCAATAGTGAAAATTATAGATGATGTAAAACTCAAATGGTTATATATTTTAAGAATCGTGGATTGGATGTTTATCTAATGTTTGGAAAGATGTATGAAATTTTCATGGTTGAACCAAAAAAATGTGATGCTTCAAAAGAAACGGAATGTAATATAAATCTAGGAGATTTGAATGATATTATTTATGGATATGGGCCACATGAGTTTAATTGTGTCTCTCATTGTGCTGCTAAATAAGAAACATGGTAGGAAATCATTGATTCTTATGAAGGGGAGGATGATGTTAGATAATTGAGATATAATATTGTTAAAATGAAATTTGATAATTTTAGAATGTATGATGGTGAATGTATTACCCAGATGAATAGTATATTGACAAAAACAATTAATGGTGTTGCTGCTCTTGGATAAAAATTTCCTAAACCATATTAATCTTTGAAAGTTATTAGAGTTTTATAAGCTAGATGGAATGGAATTTATGCTACAATTATAAAGTCGACTCTTAAAAAATAATTAATGATGAAGGAATTGATTGGTACTCTCATGATTTATGAAGATGAGATGCATGCTAAAACCGAGGATCATAGAATGATCAAAAGGGGAAACATGGCCCTGAATGTTTTTATTCCCAAAGGTGAAAAGGAGTCAAAATATGATGATACATTCTCTGATGATCCAAGTGATTCAAATTCATGAGAGGAACATACCAAGATAATTAGAAGATTCAATACATTTTATAAAATGAAGAGAGGGTTTATGAATACTTTTAATGATTACAACAAAAAAAATTATGTTCTGAAAGAAGTCATATGTTATGAATATAAATAGCTAGGGCCTATTAAGAAAGATTCTCTATAGCTAATGCAAAGAATAAAAATAGAGGAGGAAAAGAATATTCAAATGAAATTTGGGAATGAGAAATAAGGTAAGAAGGCTATGAATGCTACCTGGAGTATATCTAAAGATTCTATCAGTTCATCATGATCAAAATATGAGCAAGAACAATCAAATTAGAAAGCAAATATGTGTTTTGTGGATAAAGAAGATGTGGTATAATCTTATTATTATTATATTTCTGATTGTGATTCATAAAACTACTCTAATGATAAAATAGTTGAATATTGTTCATTGCTAGAATAAAAATATGAATATCTGAAGAAAATTTATAAATCACTTAAGAATATTCATATTTATATCTGAAGTGATAAAGATACTATGCTAAAACAATACTTAAAATATAATGAAAAATTAAACAAATCTTCTTCAAGTTGTACTAAAAAAGAATGTAATATTAAATAATTTCATGCTGAAGTGGAATATTTCAAAATTTATCATAGTGTGTATGCTATAAGATTAGATACATTAAATAAAAATCTTTGAAATAATTTGTGTAGAAAAGAAAAATATGGAAATAGCAGTAATGGTGAAAAACATGAACTGTACATAAATTATTTTGTTACTAGTTCAAAAAATCATAGCATGTCTAATGTTAATTGTTTTTATAGTGGAATTAATGGTCACTGTGACAATAATTGTTTCATGAGGAATCCTTAAATTATTATTGTAAAGATATATTATATTTCAATTGACTTCTCAAGTGTTAATTCTAGAGTTTATGATAAAATTAAATAGATATGGTTTCCCATATCATTACTTACTGACACTATAGGACCAAAAATCATATGGGTCCCAAAACAAATTCATGATTGATTTTTTTGTAGGTAAAAAGAGACAAGAACAAAAATGATATATGATATATTCATAGTGGATTTTTAATGCATACAAGCATAGACTTTTATAACTCTCATGATCTATCTAACATTGATAGAGGTTTGGTTACCTTTGGTCTCAATACTAATGGGAAGATCATTGGAGTTGGGCCGGTTGGAGATACAAAAAATATAATTATCAAAAAGGTTCATTATGTTTAGGGGTTGAATCATAATCTGATAAGTATCTCTCATCTCTATAATGATGATTTTACTGTTCATGTCTCTAATAATGAATATTCTATGTTTTGAAATAAACTACTTATGTTTAAAGCACCTAGAAAAGGAAATGTTTATACTATGGACCTTATTTGTGTATGTAAAATGTGAATGGTCTAAATGTTGAAGTAAGTGAATCCTTGATATAACATAGAAGGCTTGGTCACTGTATTATATTTTATCTATCTTAATTGCCTATGAATAATTTAGTTTCTGATCTTCCTTTTATTAAGATTGATGAGAAAAGGCATTGTGATGCATGTGAAGTAGGTAAGCAACATAGGCCATCATTCAAATCAATCATTAAGGATGATATATCTCATCATTTAAAACTTATCCACATGAATTTGTATGAACCTTCTAGAGTATAATGCTTGGATAGCAAATTCTTTGTATATGTTTTATTGTTGATTTTTCTAGATTTACATGGGTTTAGTTTTTGAAGTTTAAAAGTGATGATTTTCAGTGTTTTTTAGTTTTTTGTAATATGCTTCAAAATTTAAATGAATTTAACTCTATATCATTAAGAAGTGATCATGGAGGAGAATTTGAGAATTAGAAATTTTATTCTTTTTTCTCAACTATGTATTAAATATTTTTTTCTACTCCAATATCACCTCAACAAAATGAGATTGTTGAAAGGGGAAATAGAAAAAATCAATAAATGTCTAGAACAATTTTAAATGAATATAGTTTACCTACTTGTTGTTTAGAAGTTTTTCATATATCATGTCATATTTTCAATAGATTTTTAAGAAGACCTTATTTCAAAAAGACACCTTATGAGTTATAGAAGAATAGAAATAATAAAGATGAAAACTTTAATGTTTTTGGATGGAAAGCGTATATCATGAATACTGAGAAAAATCATGTAAAATTTGATCTATACCTTTTTTTGTTGATGAAAATTAATATCTCGAGCCCTTTGATGGGAATTCAACTAACTAAATAAATCCATATCCATTGTGTTAAATGGGTGATTAAACACTAAAAAAGGGATATTTGTTAGTTATTCTAATAATTCTTATTTTTTTAGAGTGTTTAATAAAAATTCAAGCATAGTTGAAGAATATGTTCGTGTGAGGTTTGATGAGTGTGATCCATTTGATTACAATAAAATATAAATAGTTAAAATCATTGATTCATTAAAAAACTTGAGGATTGATTTTCCTAATTATAAGTCTGAATGTATATTAGAACATTATCATGATCAATCCAATTTGGAAGAAAATGAAATAGAGGAATCTGAAAGTGTCATGACTAGACAAACTAGGTCTTTGAAGAACCATCCTGATTTTTATAGGAGATCTAGATGATGGGGTTAGGACAAAGAAGAATTTTGGATAGCAAGTTGAGTTCTCTTCATTTCTATCCCAATTTGAATGTAAGTTTATAGAGGAAGTCTTAAATGATGTGGGCTGGATGTTGGCTATACAGAATGCGCTAAATTAGTTTAAAAGAAATAATGTTTGTAGGTACCAATCTATTAGAATATTTTTAGTTTATGAATCACATATGAATTTTAAATAATATCATGTGGAGGGTAAATATACTTTTTTAAATGTTTATTTGATGGGGAAGGTTTATATTGAACAACCCCCATGTTTTGAAAATCTTCATCAATTTAATACTGTTTATAAACTTACTAAAGTTATTTATGGTATTAAACAATAATCAAATTATTTGTATGTGATGTTGAGCACTTTTTTTTTTAAGGTTTCTGTGTAGGACCAATGATCCTACTATTTTTAAGAAAATATATTTTTTAAAAACATTATTAGTTGAAATTAATATTGATGATGTTATTGTTTGTTTTACTAATCAAAATCATTGTAATGTTTTTTATAAATTATGAAAAAATAGTTTAAAATGAGAATGATGGATGAAACTGAATTTTTTCCATAGATTTAAAATCTATCAAAGATATTTTAGAAATGTTTCAAATATAAGTAAATACATTGTAATTTTTTTGAAAAAGTTAGTCTTGAAAACACTAAACCATGTACAAGTCTTTTATGTGTTAATAAAAAAATCAATTTAAGGTAAACCAATTGACAACAAGTTAAAATGAAACAGGATATATAATAAAATAGAAAGTAAGTCGAATGTAAGATACACCTTCGGGTCATACAAATATTTGAGTAGGAGGAACAATTCATGCAGCATTTCTCAAGTCGGCCATTCCAGACCAATTATTGAATGCAATGGACTTACAACTCGATTCCATGTTACATGATGACAGCCGCCTATGGCCGATTTGCTGACCCTTCCGCCCTTTCGTCTCGGGACAAGCCGCCGCCTAAAAACCCCTCCCCTTGTACGCCATTTCATGAGGGTAGTTTGGCATGTACAGGTATGGTCTCGGATGCCCCACAATCATCTGCTGCCCATACTGTGGCGGTCCATGTGCAGAATAGTACGCACCCTGAGTGTTAACCACAACAGCCTGGTGCCCCATCCCAAACCCAGGCGCAGCCATATGAGGCCCTGCAGGAGGAAAATACAAGGACCCATCACAACCTGGAGACGGTGGCCTCACAGATGGTGCTGGAGATGGGATAAAACTCTTCGCATTCGGATTCAGTTTGAATTCCTTAGCATGAGGATTTAAAACAGATTTTTCTGAAGATAAGGAGCCCACTGATGAGCTTGGTGACAATTTGGGACCACTGAAAGGTGAGTTTCCTGATGGTGCTGCTACTTGTGTTTTGCTAAAGGATGCACCCCCCGAAATTTTAACAGAATTTGCCTTCTCCTCACCACTGGAAAAGACACAAGATGCAGGAGCATATGAAATAGCATTGGGAGATAGTGATCCTTTATCAAAAAGACCATTCTTTATATCTAATGATGAATGCAAATCCTCTGCATTGGATAATTGATCTTCCTGAGCAGGAATTTTCTTTTCTGCACAACTATCTGGTTGGAATGATCCACTCAATTCATCATCTCGAACCCTTTCATCATCCAAAGCAGGAACATGCTTAGAAACAAATTCAGATGCCAACTGCTTAGCATGATCATCAGAATCAGGATGATAAAGGGTTCTGGTAGAGCTCAATTGAAAAGCGTTTGCTTCTTCCATGGTTGAAGAGTTGTTTGACACTGGTGCACCAGTACTTTGACAACTTTTCAAGCCTGCTAATGACCTGTGAGTAACAGAATCAGAGGAACCTTGGAAAGTCTCACTGTTGCATGAATCCACATTGGCATCTTCATTCTCCTTATATCCATTGTCATCAACGCCCCTCCAGACAGATGAATACCTAGTCTCCTCATCAATGTCAAGATCATCATGATACTGAAAGCCTCGTTCCTCTGCTGTATGAGAATCATGAGTTTCCTCCCCCTCAATTTCTTTTGCTAGTCTTGATGCTTCCCTCTCCAACTCTCTCATCTGCGGGCCCTTCTCAAGTTTTGTTGTGTATAATTCTTCATCAAAGGTGCTTTTAACACCAAATAATGCTTTGTTTGCTTCAAACTGGTCCCATTTCCTATTCCATGGTTCGTCAAATACATTCTCAAATTCAGGACGTGGAGCATCATCATCAGGGACCCAAGGTTGAAGCTCTCTTTCCATCTCCAGTTGATGAGACCGAGATATGAATGAGTCAAGCAGAATTTCCTGCTGCTTTTCTTGCAACTCATTTGTGAGTTTATCCGTGGTTAGGGAAACATCCTTAGCCATCACTTGCACTAGTTCTTTAGCTGGTATAATTAAAACTTTTAAAGGAGCTGTACTAATAGACTCTGGAATAGCTCTTTGCCCTTGTGATGAACCATCCTTTATCAAGCGAGCCATTTTTAAGACGATTCCTGCAAAGAAAAACAGAATGATGCTGAAAACAACAGATACATGCAAATCTGCACTGCTCACAAAAATATTGTTCATCTATGCAAGGGAAAAATATGAAGATCGTCAAAAATATTCAAAAAAATATCATACCAAAATCATTTTCTGCATTTGTTGCATGAAAGATTCCCGCATATATAGATCCATTTCTAACCTGAACCTCTACATCATGTCCAATTAGAGATGCTGCAAGATACACAAGTCGATCACGTGAACAACTTCCCTCGTCCCTAACTTTGCTTATCGGCTCCCCAGCATTTGGAAGATTGCGGGTGTCTGACTTTCCAGCCTGCAACCTACTTTCTAGCCTCACTCCTGTGTCCCTTTCAGCCCGCCGGCGGCCATATCCATTGGTAGAAGATCTAGGTCTGACCACTTGTCGCAGACTCATCCCGAACTTGGATGACCAGCAAGGTGATTAAGAAATCGAGCAGGGAATGGAAAATATGGTTTGCGAGGGTTTCACGGAGGACCCGATTGATGATACCCCGGCAGAGTCGGGACCTGTTTAGGGTTTAAAAAAGGACAAGAAGGATGTTACCGCGACGGCAGCGCCCAGAATCCCCGATGTGATCCGAAGAAGTGCGAAGAAGGGAAACGATATCAAGAGGGCGAGAGGGCGAGAGGGCGAGAGGGCCAGAGGGCCAGAGGGAAGAAATCGGAACTCTGCAGCGATGGCGAACGAAGATCCAGAAAGCGTAATTTTTTTATATCGAGGCATGATCGATAGTTTAATATATTTTACATATGGTAAAAGATATAATGTTTTGTGTGTTTTTTTTTACAATATTTCAATCAAATTCAAAAAAAAAATGTTGTTAAATGGAATTTGAGATATTTAAATGGAACTATTTCTGTATCTTATGTTTATCTGAAAACTATTGGTTTTGATTTTATTTCATATTCAAATCAAATTTGGGAGGTTGTAGATTAGGAGGAAAAAAAACACCTCCATATTCTTTCACTTTTTAGGGAAATACCAACATTCATTGCCTAGTAATAAGAAACATTTAGTTTTATTGTCAACTATTGTGCATAATATATATTTGTCGGTAGATGCAGTGCACAAATGTTATGGATAAAACACGTACTTCTGGAATTTGGACTTAATTTTGGTTATGTTCTTATTTTATGTGATAATAATAGTTCTATGATTATTTAAAAAAATCTTGTAAGGCATTCTAGAACTAGGTATATTGACATTCAGCATCACTTTATAAGGGATCATGTGTTTAAAGGAGATATCTATTCTGAATTTGTTAATATTAAATATTAGTTTGATGAAATTTTTAGTAAACCACTTTACATGCATAGTTTTGATTTTATTAAGGGGGAATTATGTTTGTTTAATTTTAATTAAAGTGTTTAATATCTTTGTTAATCACTTTTAAATTAATAAACAAACATTGCATATTTATTTATTCTGTTGTTTATTCGTTCATTAATTCGTTTTATTAAAATTTTAGTGAAGTGTTTTATTTTCCAAAACTATTTTTCCATGTTATGAAAAAATTAGAATGTGTCACGAACCAACTCGGGTCGACCCTGAACCGGTCACTCGAGCCGGCCTGCGACATGGCCCGAGGGGCGTTCCCGATCCCCACGGACTAACTAGTGTCAGGCATCAAAACTAAACAGGTGGGAACGATTTGACCCATAAAAGAATGATGAATAAATTAATAAAACTAAACAAAGAAAAAGAAAACTGGCAGCGGAAAGAAAATAAACTGCACAAACCTCCGTGTGACCTCCTAGGCCACCAACCAACTCAGAACCAAGTTCGCTTCAAGAGCGATCAAGCACTAACGAAACCTGAAACTGAGATGATAAAGTAGGGGTGAGCACCAAAATGCTCAGTAGGAAACACCACAAAGTCCATGCCATTCTTTCCAAAAAAACATTTCCATTGATACTAGTTTGAAATACATTTATAAAAATAGATTTCTATATCTACCTTTCATTTTAAATACAAACAAACAACATGGTCCATTGCCCTCATATTTTAAAACAAGGCACGAGAAGAAAAACAAGGAATTGTTCTTTCTTTGTCAAACCTCCACTTAGAAAAACTTTTAAAACCAACAAAATGTTCACAGTTCTCCAAATAAAAACCAAAACTAGGTACAAAGAAAAGGTATTCTAAACGACGAGGGCAACGACACTAGTCATACTCGTAACGGGAAAACACGGGAAATCCTAGGAACTCAGAGGAAGACCAGAACGTACTATACATGTGACTCATCCTGAAGGCATGTCTACTCTCGATGACGTCATAGCGCCCTAACGCTCGCTCATCGCCCTACCTGGCCTGGTCGAGGGGCCCAATCTCATAGCAATAATAACAAAACATCCCTCTCCTATGGGCCACTAGTCAGTGTGTAATCTAAACTAGTGCAACAATCATTTTCAGTAAGCCTCTTTGCTATGCTAGGTTCTCATGTATAGTTTTCAAGGGGGTGTGCCACACATCTAAACAATAAGCCCCACACATATAACCAAACACATCACACGAACCAGCACCACCCCGTCCGCCTCAAGGTTAGTCCCCCGACTTAAATAATAATTTCTCACAGGAGGTCCCATACCGAGGACCCTCCCAACTCACGATCAACCAACTAGGTAGGAGACTCAACCTAAGAGGGGTTTTCTAAATAGTCATTTAAAAATGCCAAATGGGCCCTTAACTTCACATCATTTAGCCATTTTCTAGAAACACTTAGAAACCATTTTTCAAAAACATTACCAAACATCATCTTTTTACTAATGTGGCCAAACGGGCCTTACAACCTTTTCACAAAAACAGTTCACTTAATAAATAACATCACACAACCACCTTCACAACCATACATACACTTCAAAACTCATTTCATCAATCTCGCGCACCATTTAAATTAGGAACACACTTGCAACAACCAAATAGACATATACCATTAAGCACCTAATGTGAAAAAAAAACCATTTAAAGATTTAAAGCATCACTTTGAACTTCACAAACGTGTTTACAAACACTGAACCATGCCATGATAAATCACCAGTCTTTTTAAAGAGCCAATCGGGCCATTTAGAGATGAAACTTAATGTGCACAACTTGACAAAAATGTAATACACCTTAAAAATCCACTTTTAAAATCACACGCACCTCTAGACATTTCCAAAACATGGTTCGCACCACTTGCATTAGTTAAAAACCCTTTTAAAATTTTATAAAACAATTTTAAAGAGGAATCCAAGGCTTTACACACACAAAACCCATCCAGAACCCTCGTTTATGAATAAACGCACACCCGCCACGTATCGAAATAGAATGCGCACCAATCTAATCAATCATTAAACATGCCAAACAAATTATAAAACTTTTCACATTGTTTTGAAACCACCCAATGACACATAGAAAACCATGAAACCACTTCTCAAAGAGAGAAGGGAAGGTAAGAGTTCTCTTTGGAAAACCAAGGTTGGGGAAAAGAACCACTCCAAATCTCGTCCTCCTTTAAAGGATCATCCATGGGTGCACTTAGTGCATCCATGGATGTGCCCACATCCAACGACAAAACGAGAGGTCATTTCCCAATCATTTTTCTTAGGAAACCCCACACACATACAATCCACCAACACATCAAACCATTTCACTAAAACCTCAAGTTCTATAAACCAATCAGTTCAAATAAAATAATTTCCATAAAATATTTGCACAAGGCAACATCACTCAAAATATAACACAACCATTTCAAGGTAACGACATTTATTCCAACCCAATTGGATAAAAATATTCATGGGCATAAGCGAAGAAACAATTTAAAACATATTTTTAATCAAATCTATCAATAAGAGAAATGATGCCAAGAATGAACCATACTCATAATAGTGGTGTAAAACATGTTTTAAATATTAATTAATAAAAATCCAAGCATCAAATGGATTGAAATTGAAACGAAAGGCATGGAACACCTACCTCAACCCATGAGAACACAACGAAACATTAAAGGAAGGAATAATATCACTCCACGGACCAAACACATACCCTAGATACCGAGAAAAACGTGCAAATACTACCCGCGGTATTAGAGTGTTGATTGATTTGAGAAAAACACCAAAAATAGAGAAATATACCGAAGGAGGGGATTGTTGTCAGCAAAGTAGGGGTTCGTGCTGGTCGGTCAAGAGGGAGGTTAGAAGGGGTAGGTCGGAGCATGGGACAGTGAGGGGAGGGCGGCAGTCAGAAGTTGACCGGACGGGGGAGTCCACACCGGACCAGGAGGGGGAGGCCGTGCCAGACCAGGAGGGGGATGTCAGGAACTGAATCTGGTCGCCATCAAAACCGGCACCCAACCCGGCCCGCGACAAGGCTCGAAGGGCGTTCCCAATCATCATGGGCTGGAACAAGTGCCTGGGTATCATAAAATAAAGTTTGGGAACGATTTACCCAATTTTATAAACATTAAACAAAAAACAAACTCAATAAAAAAATCTGGATTTTTCAACTAAAACTCTCTTCTGCAAAATTTCAGAACTGAATTACATAAGATAAAACTATGTTTAAAGACTATTAAAAAGGTATGAAACCAAATAAAGACATCCCAAGAACCTCCACATGGAAAGAGGCACCACCCTCAAGCCATCTCCACAACACCGCATCACGAACGACTGGTAAAAACCCGAACCGTTGGCACAAAAGTTGTACCCAAACCTGCAACAAAAAAATAACCAAGTCTACTTACACCCAAAGGTGTAAGTAGGGTGTGATCCAAAGCCTAATAGGATACCACCACTAAGATATTCCATGCGATAAACATTCAAAGACGAAAAGCATGCAAGTTTTAAAAAACATGTAATTTCTAGTTAGAATTTCTAAAAGATGCAACTAAAAAACTCAGTTTTCAAGTGGGATAATTTAAAGAATCAACACTTTTAAAATAAATGGAAAATCTATTGAATTTTCTATCCAAATATACTGTATGCTGACGGTAGGTATAAAGGATCTAATGAGCACAAACAATAGGAAATAACCCATAGACACTAGCTCGTTGTGGGTCCCAGGTACCTCGTATCTCAGTAAGAGTAACCATCACAAATATCTGTTCTCATACATGATCCACTAGTAGGGAACATACCCATAACCTAGTGGTCCCCAATCATTATCATCATAGTTTAGTTAGAGTTGTAAGTGTCAATCTTGCTAAGTGAAACTGAGGCCAAACCCCACGGATTCACTAGCATACTAGTACACATCCACCCACCTAGATACCCGGGTTTTCCCTTTGTGCTCAAACAAATTCAACAAGTTAAGAAATATAATTTGCACATGAAAATATCATTTACTCATAAAAAATTCACCAAACAGACCACATGTATACCACACAGGTCACAAAAGTCAACTTTTCATTCATATTGATTTGAAATCCGACTCACACCAAAATAGCCCACAACACTTTTCACATTTCTTTAACACTTCCACAAATCCATTAAATTTTTTTATAAAACCATTAAAATATATTAAAACTCACATAACATCCCACTCACATGTTACATAATACCCATTTTCATAACCAAAATTCATTTTGCACATCACACTCACACAAAACATCCCATATCACTTTCACTTCTCTTACACACTTTAGTAAATCCTTCAAACATTTTTGTAAAAAATTTCTAAGACGGAACACATAAAAAAACAACCCATATCACATTTAAAATGTACCATTTCATAATATACACACTCCACAAAACATTTTGTCAATATGATTTCACCACTTACATAAATCATTAAATCATTCAAATCTTTTATAAAACAATTCCAAATAGTATACCCAATCTTTGCTCATAAAACCCATTTCAAAACCACATTTCAAGGACAAAACCACACCAAAACACTACCAAAGTATAATTGGCAGCCCTAGATACATTTATAAAACCACTTTCAAGTTTTATAAAATCACCTTGGATAATACCACAAAAGATACAAATGAAAACAGTCATTTTCATAAAATGCTCTCAAGAAGTATAACAAAGTTTTACACAACAAACCTATTCCAAAAACCCCCTTCCAAGGCCCACATGACACTAATGAATTAAAAAAACAGAATTTTCATCCCCTTTCAACAACTAATAAATCAATTTCATATTTTATAAAACTACCACAAAAGATACCACATGTGTTACATTCGAAAAATTCACAACTTCAACAAAAATGAAATCATAAAATTAAATGTTTAACCAAATCCCTCAAAAATATTTTTCACACCACACACAACATATGAGGAACATTAAAACCCAGTAAAACAAGAAAAATAACTCATCAAGGAATGGTTAATCATGGAATCACCTACCGAAAGTGTCGAATCCCTCAAAACTTGGTGCAAAACATCAACCGCACCACTGCCGCACCACAAGGAAGATAAATTCAGCCCTAGACCACAATATTTGACCAAAAAGACACCAAATCAAATCCTAGGTTCTAACCTTAACTTCTGGACATTTTAGAAGGTAATGAAAGAGGGACGAAACCCAAATGGAAAAGGAAGAAACCAAGAAGGAATCACTTACCTTGAAAAATATCGAAGAAATCCCCCCAAATACACCAGTATCTGAATTTACAAACATCCAAACATTAAAGGGATATTAGAAAATGGTTGAAGAGATCATTTAGGAATTGTAATGGGGGAAAATAGTGATAAATGAAGGAGTTATGAAATAATCAAGTTAACTCTTCAAATCTGAGCGATTTGAGAAATTCAGAGAAGTTTCATCCAAATTCGCAATGCAACCAAGATCCAAAGAGGGGGAGGAGAGAATGGAGGAACACCTTGGGTATTTGGTCTTGGGGGAGAGTTGGAATAACAAAAAAAACATACATATTGAAGGAGATATTAAAGAATTAAAAAATATTTTTAATGCAGGAAATGGGCTTTCGGGCAGGCCCAATCCCTTAAAATAAAAACTCATATCCACCATGATTATAGATTCATAAATGGTCCAAATTAATATGGTGGTGTTAATAGGCCAGAGAATGACAAGTAGGAATTAAAATGGATGAAAAATGTTGAAAAATGAAGGAGTTATAAATGAATAAAAATTTATTTTTAAATCTGGAATTGGGCTCACGGTTTGGCCCAATTCATGAAAACTCACCCATTCCTCCATAAAAGCTCGGGAAACCCCCAAAACAAAGCATGAGTGGAAATTAAATGAAATTTAAAATTAAAATAAGTCATATATGTGACAATAATCCCCACCATGAAAAATTTCCATCCACAGAAAGGCACAGCAAGGACAGATACAAAAACCAAACCCAACCGATAAACCAAGATAAACTTCTTTGCCAAGCTTCGCCCCCAAGGGCCAAAACACCTCCAATGATCAATTAAGGAAGTATTAATCTCACAACCCAAAATTACACCACTTTTCTGAAATGATCAATCACATTCATACTTTATCCCAAAATAAAACTCCTCAGACACTATCCGAACAAGACTCAAGCAATTCACCCCAACGAACGACAACTTCGAACAAGGTTACACTTACCTTACTTTAACTAAACCATTGGGCACTCTCCAATCCCAACATTTACTCAAGGAAGATGTTGGTAGCTAGATAGTTCTGAACGACACTACCTACCACCAAGCCAAGACCATGGATAAATCTGAGCTATTGGTATGAGGGGACACAAATAGGCACCCCACCATAAGAGAAAACCTATATTTTTCCAAGACAGAATTAGGACACTAACAAGGGGAGGCCTGAACGGACTCCCTAGTACAAAGGTTAGAATTCCATTCAACTTTTATGAAGGAATGTACATGAGAATCATAGTGGGTCTCCCCACCATAAGAACCAACCATCTTAACCGACCAATATGAGCTGACAGAGAG
The DNA here is from genome assembly GCA_963277665.1 of Viscum album. NCBI lineage: Eukaryota > Viridiplantae > Streptophyta > Magnoliopsida > Santalales > Viscaceae > Viscum > Viscum album. The sequence goes on along the minus strand of OY728156.1, from coordinate 784,472,473 downwards.
ACCCAAAAAAATTTAAATATTTGGGAAGGGTACAAGGTTAGTCCGCACGGTTTGGGAAACTATGCACTAACTATACAAATCATTCTTTCCTCATGGATTCCTAGCACACAATCACTACTAATTGTGCACAAACTGTGTCCTCAACACATCTATCCAAATTTCTAACCATTCTCTAATGACTCAATGGAAACCAAAGGGGGGGGGATGACATTAGGTGATGACATGGGTACAAGGCCCTCCACCAGTTTCCACCAAATGGGAAAAATAGAAGAAAGATGATGACACCATAGGTTTAAACTCTTCCTATATTTCATACTGAGGATATGAAATTGTACAAGGGTTTAAACAACCTTGGGATTTCGCCTGACTATGAGCCATCTTCTCTCTGAGGCCTATGGTTGGAGATCAAATGATTGAAGCATCTTCGGCCTCACAGTTAGGCTTTGGAAACCCCCTAATTGAGAATTCTTCTTTCGGTGCCACCAACAACTACACTGAAATCCCCTATAATCTTTCCAAGACATAACACATTCCAAACTCACTTTACCCTAACCCGATATTTCACTGAAACAAGGGATTAGAAGATGCACACACATCCCACCTTGTTTCTTCGGGTGAGAAACAATAGAAGTAAAGAACACCTATACTCAACTTCCTCTAAAATGGAAGATTTTGATGTTTTTTCAAGGGAGACATTATCCCAACATAACATCGACTCTCAGAGGATTGTACAACTTTCACCTTTACAGTCAATCGAGCACATGATATCACAAGGCATCACTGAATAGGACCATGGAGACTGATATAAACAATTCATAGAGAGGGACCTTATACAATATCCCAAAACAACACACAATTCTAGAAAGTGGCCACAATATCCTCTCATGACCAGATTTCCCACACTGGTAGTTTAACTTGAACTCCTTCTAAGAGACTACGAAGGACTGAGAGGACCTCTTAGACACCATCTAGATACTCATCCATGCTAACAACCCCAGACCACTTCCACCTTCGACAAATCAAAAAACTTAAGAAGCTAAGGTCTCTTTAAACCTTCCATGATCACTCTCACACTAAAAGAGGATACAAAAAAACCAAGAAAGGAAAGATTTTAGACTCAATCTAAAAATATCAAGAAAAAGATTCCTTATATTGATCAACTGGAGGATCTTCCAATGGTGAAACAACCTGGGATGCACTTCAGTTGTGCACAAACCCTTAATGGGGCGTACCTTATCCAATGATTAAACCCAATGACCCAACCAAGATGGTCCATTGGTCAAGATATACCACAAACCTGATCCAAACACATTAAAGGAACCATTGTAAAGGCGTCCCAAAACATTTCTCAGAAGAGAACACTAACCGGCCCTTCAACACAGCTTACCGACCAAACACAAACCCAAAACACAATACAAATAGGAGGGGTTCTTAGACTCAAAACATCCCACAACATCAACATTTAAAAAAACACATAATACACACCATCCCAAACTAGTCATAAAGACATCAAGATTCTCCTTTAAAATCATCTTTTTGAAAATAAATGGTTCAGCGGTTAGCGTATCCACCAATGGTACACCATGGGCCTCACACATGCATGTTTCTGTGCCACACCAGGCACCCTCATCATATCCATATTGGAACTCATCCAGCCATGCCATCAACCACCCATCATCCCATATAACCCCAGGCTTGTGGTCGCTCACAGAAATACCAAAGGCTAAAATATAAAATTCTTTCCACTTTTCAAAACCAAAATAGTCAACCAATACATCCTTTTTCTCAAAACCACTAACCACAAAATCAAACAAAAATTACATCTTACCAAGGTTTTCAGAAAGGAACAACCATTTAAATAAAAACTCACTTTCAAGTCATACATATTAATTTCAAAACATCTCATCCCATTAAAACACCTCTCAACAGTTTAGAAAACTCTATTGGAAACACTTTTTCAAAACCAACTTTAACATAATTTTCTGCTTTCAAAAGAGGTGTAAACACACCATTTTCCATTTCAAAAAGATTATGAAAACTCAGTTACAACATTTTACAATTCAAACCCTTATATATATATATATATTATAAAATAATTTAAAAAAAAAAACTTAGGCTTATTAAAACCATGTATTTTTTGTTTTAAAACCTAACTTCCAAGATTTCAAAACTTAAGGACACAAGACAATGCATGGGGAAATTAGCATTTGTGGGTGACTTGGAAATGTGGTTGGTGTACATAATATAATCACTTCACCATCATAGAGAGTGTTCAAGGGAAATATCTTTGGCTCCACATGGCTTGCCAGACCCTGTGAGCTCACTGAGACCATTAACCCAACTCTCTTTTCATTTCCCCTAATTATCATCAAACCATGAAAACCAAAGGACTCAGAAAAGTCCTGACCACCCTTGTCGACTTGAATATTTTCATGGGGTGTGGTGATAAACCACATTACTCATAACCATAATTCCAAGTCCCGACAATCCTAACTCCAGACTATCCTGAATATTCCCCAAATAACATGACCCAAAGAGAGCGAACCTGCCTTTGATACCATTTTGTCACGAACCGAATCTGGTCACCATCAAAACCGGCACCCGACCCAGCCCGAGACAAGGCCCGAAGGGCATTCCCAATCCCCAAGGGATGAAAAAAGTGCCCGGGTATCATAAAATAATGTTTGGGAACGATTTACCTGAGTTTATAAATATTAAACAGCAAACAAACTCAATAAAACAAATCTGGATTTTTCAACTAAAACTGTCTTTTGTAAGATTTCATAAATGAATTACATAAGATAAAACTATGTTTAAAGACCATTAAAAGGGTATGAAACCAAATAAGAACATCCCAAGAACCTCCACATGTCAAGAGGCACCACCCTCAAGCCATCTCCACAACACCGCATCACGAATGACCGGTAAAAATTAGAACCGTTGTCACAAAAGTTGTACCCAAAACTGCAACAACAAAATAACCAAATCTACTTACACCCAAAGGTGTAAGTAGGGTGTGAGCTAAAACCCAATAGGATACCACCACTAAGACATTCCATGCTATAAACATTCAAAGACAAAAAACATGCAAGTTTTCAAAAACATGTAATTTCTAGTTACAATTTCTAAAAGATGCAACTAAAAAACCAGTTTTCAAGTGGGATAATTTAAAGAATCAACAATTTCAAAATAAATGGAAAAGTTAATGAATTTTCAAGAAAAATATAACATATTCTGACGGTAGGTATAAAGGATCTAATGAGCACAAGCAATAGGAAATAACCCCTAGACACTAGCTCGTTGTGGGTCCCAGGTACCTCGTATCTCGGTGAGAGTAACCATCACAAATATCTGTTCTCATGCACAATCCACTAGTAGGGAACATACCCATAACCTAGTGGTCCCTAATTATCTTCATCATAGTTTAGTTAGAGTTGTAAGAATCAATCTTTCTAAGTGAAACTGAGGCCAAACCCCACAGATTCACAAGCATACTAGTACACGTCCACCCACCTAGATACCCAAATTTTCCCTTTGTGCTCAAACAAGTTCAACAAGTCAAGAAATATAAATTTCCCATGAAAATATCATTTACTCATAAAAAATTCACCAAACATCATACATGTATACCACACAAGTCACAAAAGTCCACTTTTTATTCAAATTGATTTGAAATTCGACTCACACCAAAATAGCTCACAACAGTTTTCACATTTCTTTAACACTTCCACAAATACATTAACCAATTTTATAAAACCATTCCAATATATTACAACTCACATAACAGACCACTCAAATGTTACATAATACCCTTTTTTATAACCAAAATCCATTTTTCACATCACACTCACACAAAACATCCCACATCACTTTCACATCTCTTACACACTTTAGTAAATTCCTCAAACATTTTTGTAAAACATTTCTAAGATGGAACACATCACAAAAAAGCCCCTCACACATTTAAAATGTACCATTTCAGAATATACACACTTCAAAAAACATTTTTCCAATATGGTTTCACCACTTACATAAATCATTAAATCATTCAAATCTTTCATAAAACAATTCCAAAGAGTATACCCAATCTTTTCTCATAAAACCCATTTAAAAACCATATTTCAAGGACAAAAACACACCAAAAAACTACCAAAGTAGAATTGGTAGCCCTAGATACATTTATAAAACCACTTTAAAGTGTTATAAAATCACCTTGGATAATACCACGAAAGATACAAATGAAAACACCCATTTTCATAAAATACTCTCAAGAAGTATAACAAAGTTTTACACAACAAACCTATTCCAAAACCCCCTTCCAAGACACAAATGACACTAAGTCATTAAAAAAACAGAATTTTTATCCCCTTTAAACAACTAATAAATCAATTTAATATTTTATAAAACTACCACAAAAGATACCACATGTGTTACATTCGAAAAGTTCACAACTTCAACAAAAATACAATTAAAAAATTAAATGCTTAACCAAATCCCTAAAAAATGGTTTTCGAACCACACATATCATATGGGTAACATAAAAAACCAGTAAAAAAAGAAAACTAACTCATCAAGGAATGGTTAACCATGGAATTACCTACCGAAAGTGTCGAATCCCTCAAAACTTGGTGCAAAACATCAACTGCACCACCACCACACCACAAGGAAGATAAATCCAGTCCTAGAATACGATATTTGACCAAAAAGACACCAAATCAAACCCTAGGTTCTAACCCTAACTTCTGGACATTTTAGAACATATGAAAGAGGGAGGAAACCCTAAGGGAAAAGGAAGAAACCAAGAAGAAATCAATTACCTTGAAAAATATTGAATAAATCCCCCAAAATACACCAGTATCTGAATTTGAAAACATCCAAACATTAAAGTGATAATCTAAAAATGTTTAAGAGATCATTTAGGAACTGGAATGGGGGAAAAAGAGTGAGAAATTAAGGAGTTATGAAATAATCAATTTACCTCTTCAAATCTGGGAGATTTGAGAAATTCAGAGAAGTTTAATCAAAATTAGCAATTCAATCGAGCTCCAAAGAGGGGGAGGAGAGCATGGGGGCACGCCTTGGGTATGTGGTCTCAGGGGAGAGTTAGAATCACTGAAGAAACGTACATATTGAAGGAGATATTAAAGAAAATAAAAAATATTTTTAATGCAGGAAACGGGCTTTCGGGCAGGCCCAATCCCTTAAAATAAAAACTCATATCCACCATGATTATGGATTCCTAAATGGTCCAAATTAATTTGGTGGTGTTAATAGGTCAGGGAATGACAATTATGAATTAAAATGGATTAAAAATGTTGAAAAATGAAGTATTTATAAAGGAATCAAAATTTATTTTTAAATCTGGAATTGGGCTCACGGTTTGGCCCAATTCATGAAAACTCACCCATTCCTCCACAAAAGCTTGGGAAACCCCCAAAACAAAGTATGAATGGGAATTAAATGAAATTTAACATTAAAATAATTCATTTATGTGACAATTATACTCACCATGAAAACTTTCTGTCTCCATAAAGCCACAACAAGGCTAGATACAAAAAACCAAACCCAACCGATAAACCAAAATGAGCTTCTTTGTCAAGCTTTGCCCCCAAGGGCCAAACACCTCCAATGATCAATTAAGGAATGATTAATCTCACAACCCAAACTTACACCACTTTCCTGAAATGATCAATAAAATTCATACTTTATCCCAAAAGAAAACTCCTCAAACACTATCAGAACAAGACTCAAGCAATTCATCCAAACGAACAACAACTTCGAACAAGGTTACACTTACCTTACTTTAACTAAACCATTGGGTGATCTCCAATTCCAAAGTTTACTCAAGGAATATGTTGGTAGCTAGATAGTTCCGAACGAGACTACCTATCTCCAAGCCAAGACCATGGATAAATCTGAGCCACTGGTACGAGGGGACATAAATAGGCACCCCACCATAAGAGACAACCTATATTTTTCCCAGACAGAATCAGGACACTAACAAGGGGAGGCCTGAATGGACTACCTAGTAAAAAGGGTAGAATTCCATTCAAATTTTATGAAGAAATGTACATGAGAATCATAGTGTGTATCCCCACCATAAGAACCAACCATTTTAACCAACCGGCATGGGATGACAGAGAAAGACCCAAAAAAATTAAAGATTTGGGAAGGGTGTAGGGTTAGTCCGCACGGTTTGGGAAACCGTGCACTAACTATGCATATCATTCTTTCCACATGGCTTCCTAACACACAATCACTACTAATCATGCACAAACCGTGTCCTCAGCACGTCTATCCAAATTTCTAACCATTCTCTAATGACTTAATGGAAACCAAAGGGGGAGGGAATGCCATTAGGTGATGAAATGGGTACAATGTTGGAACTGTGTGCGTAGAGGAAGCCCCAAACAGGTGGGTTTTTAAAAACAAATTCCACCAACGATCAATGTAATCTTGTCGATGTCGGTGAAGAGCATCCCGATTAAATCTGAGGATCTCGTGTGAAGAGTTTTAAGCACAAAATTAAACCATAAAATACCTGGTTTAAATCTGAATCCACGCACGACGTATGCTCGTCGTTGGCAATCACTGCTCGAATAATCCGAAGTCAAATTCCTCTAGATTGTCCACACGCACTTCAAGGAATCCGCAGGAGTGCCATTCGTCATAATCCAGGTGCTAGCGTGGATTTGCGATGATGCCTTCAATGCTCCAATAACCACCACATCGCATCACTAGCGATGCCCGAGAGAGATCTCCATCCGAGCTCCTTGGATCCAGAGAATCTCTCTCTAGATAATGGGAGAGAGAATAGGAGAGAGAAGCCTCATGAATAATGTTTGGAAAAAGCCCCTCCTCTTCTATTTATAGTAAACAGTTAAAATACCCGGTATCGCCTCACCGACCCTGAATACTTAACGCACTATCAACGACATTTATGCCTACTAAACTGAGTCATAAATATTATTATAATTTACTTGTAATATATTAAAATATATTATGTGATAATAATTGAGTCATCAACTCAACTCTTCTCTCCCATAAATATTAATTGAACCTTGAATAATTTAATATTCGTCAATTAATATTTCTCATGTATTTACTTAAAACTCGTAAATACATTTAATAAATAAATTCAATACTCATTATTCTAAACTAGAATAATATGAATTTATTTATTGCATTGGTGATCGTTTAACTTTGGACAAATCTCGAACCCCTATGGTGGGGCCCACCATTTCCAAAACTCCTATTCAACTGAATAGGGCATATTCTTGAATACGCTATTGTGTGTGACCCTCTAGGCCCTTATTTCGACAGTCGTGAATAGTATTCACAGACCAAGAGCGGGATCTAGAAACCCATCATGGCCCCTAAATAAATAAGGATTGTCACAGTAGTGACAACCAACCTACGAACACACACTGTGTAATATAATCTCTTTGTCTGTAATATCTCATAAAGAAGATGCACTCATGTGTCATCGCCCTTTTCTTGCTTTATAGTTTGTTGATTTAACTAGAAGGATTTACCCTTGACTGCCATGACCATAGTCTTATAAAGGTACTACCATCCATATCAACATGGCCTAAGATATATTACTTCCATAACCCGGAAGCGACAAATCCTTTCTTTACCATTCAACCAATGTCATGCCACCAATGGCGCACCCGACACAAACTACCTCGCCACGACTTCATTACCATGGTTTTCGTCTTGCATCAAAGTAAGCAATAAAATGACATACATTGGTAATGAACTCAAGTCAGGAGACCATCACACATGATCATAGATAGGAATGTCCAATGACACCCAAAACATGTGGAGTTTCTATTGGCGGGTCAGTTCTCATGATCTCACTTCTAGAGATCACCAAGTGCGAACTTCATGAGAATAAGTATCAATACTTATGAGCCCCCGGCACCAAATAGTCATACATCTACTGTGTCCAATAAGTAAGATGTATCAAGACTATAGAACATTTATTTAATATTAATGTCATAGTATCTTGAGGTTCTCATTATAGCCTGGGAACTGCTATAACCTTTCAATACGACAATTAACCTTTGGACATTGCCATTTCAATAGTGGACACAGAAAAGTCTACACTATAACGGTAAGAAGAAATCATGTATATCTTACTGTACACATGATATGGTATTCTAAAACACATAATATTTGGGTTTAGGGCACCCACTATTTCAACATACAAGGCCCTCCACCAATTTCCACTGAATGGGAACAACAAAAGAAAGATGATGACATTAGAGGTTTAAACTCTTCATATCTTTCATACTGAGGATATGACATTGTACAAGGGTTTAAATGACCCTGGGATTTCCCCTGACTATGATCCAACTTCTCTCTGAGACCTATGGTTGGAGATCAAATGATTGAAGCATCTCTGACCTCGCAGTTAGGCTTTGGAAACCCCCTAAACAAGAATTCTTCTTTTAGTGCCACCAAAAACTACACTACAATCCCTGATAAGATTTCCAAGACATAACACATTCCAAACCTACTTTACCCTAACCCTATATTTCACTAAAACAAGGGCTTAGAAGATGTACACACATCCCACCTTGTTTCTTCAGGTGAGAAACAATAGAAGAAAAGAACACATATACTCACCTTACTCTAAAATAGAATATTTTGATGTTTTTTCAAGGGATACATTCTCCCAACATAACAAGGACTCTTAGAGGATCACACAACATTCACCTTTACGGTCAATCAAGCACATGACATCGCAAGGCATCACTGAACAGGACCATAGTGACTGATATAAACAATGCATGGAGAGGGACCTTATACAACATCCCAAAACAATGCACAATTCTAGAAAGTGGCCACAATATCCTCTTGTGACTAGATTTCCCACACTGGTAGTTTAACGTGAACTCCTTCTTCTAAGAGACTAGGAAGGACTGAGAGGAACTCTTAGACACCATCCAGATACTCATCCATGCTAACAACCCCATACCACTTCCACCTTCGGCAAATCAGGAAACTTAAGAAGATAAGGTCTCTTTTAAATTTCCATGATCACTCTCCCACTACAAGAGGATAAAAAAAACCAAGAAAGGAAAGGGTGTAGACTCAATCTAAAAATATCAAGAAAAAGATTCCTTACATTGATCAACTGGAGGATCTTCAAACGGCGAAACAACCTGGGATGCACTTCAGTTGTGCACTAACCCTTAATGGGGTGTACCTTATCCAATGATTAAACCCAAGGACCCAAACAAGATGGTCCATTGGTCAATATATACCACAAACCTGATCCAATCACATGAAAGGAACCACTGTAAAGGCGTCCCAAAATATTTCTCAGAAGAGACCACTAACCAGCCCTTCAACACAACTTACCGACCAAACACAAACCCAAAACACAGTACTAATAGGAGGGGTTCTTGGACTTGAAACATCCCACAACATCAACATTTAAAAAAACACATAATACACACCATCCCAAACTAGTCATAAAGATATAAAGTTTCTCCTTTAAAATCATCTTTTTGAAAATAAACGGTTCAACGGTTAGCGTATCCACCAATGAAAGACCAGAAGGGGGAGGCCGCACTAGATGGAGGCCATGCCAGACTGAAGGGGGCTCGGTGAGGGCTAATCTTGCTGGGTCAACTGGGCGGCGGGGACCCACAGGTGCGAGGTAGCCAATGACCTGGTGCGCCGAGGAGGCCGGAGCGGTAGGGCCGCGTAAGGCCGGGGGGGTGGGGCTTCGGGTGCGCACATACATATAAAGGGGAGGGGGACATGGCTCGCATAGGGTACATGAAAGGGGGGTGTGGGAATGAGTAGCTTTAGGGTTTTAATAACAACAACAATAATAATAATAATAATAATAAGATAATAATAATAATAATAATAATAATAATAATAATAATAATAATAAAACAAATAAATATAAATAAAACCAATAATAATAATAATTTCTTATTCATTTTATTTTAATTAATAATAATAATAATAATAATATCAATGTTACAATAATAATAATAATAATAATAATATTAATATTAATAGCAAAATGATAATAATAATATTAATAACAACAAAAAGAAATTAATAACAAAATTAATGATAATTAAAATGATAATTTTATTACATTTCATTTTAAATAATAATTATATTTATAACAATTTAATAATAATAGTATTGTCACCAAATTAAATAATAATAATATTATCATCTGCACAATAATATTCTTATTATTATAATTTAAACATTAACCTTGTTTTATCATTATAATATTTAATTTATTATTTATTTGAACTATCAGTAACCGTGACACCAAGACCAAACGCACAAGCACCGTTAACGGTATGGTGACCGCGCACTAGCCCAAAACCCACCAAAAACATAAAGCTTCAAAAAAGTTCAAACCGAGACCCAACTAAATCTTTTCCAAACAACGTGAGACCAAAAAAAGAATAAAATAAAAAGGGCGTCTTAGGTCAGGGTGTGATATAATGATTACACTGATTTATTAGATAAAGAAACATAACCATCACGTAAAACTTCCAAAGTTAATTTCCTTCCCTCTCTCCTGCATTTAAACCCTCACCCTTTTAATATCCCAAACTATCTATCTTTTGAACCCTAGCTTTTCCAAACCCCAAACCATCTACTTCTTCTTGAAATGGAGAAGACTAAGTGGACTTATGTTGGTGTTCCTACTAGTGTGAAGAAGAAAATAGTATTCATTACAGATCATTGGGTTCTATAGGGGAATGTTTTCTACTTCGAATGGCTATTTGAAACCAATATGACGATTAATTTGTTGTTAAGATTTATGATCATGGAGTTAAAGTTTGATAGATGAGATTATGAGTATGTCTTTAAAAGGGAAGTAAAAGAATTCTATGAGAATTCCTAAATGAGATTTTGGTGATATTGATGACATCGTTTCTTTAAAAGTAAACAGTAAGGATTTTTTAGTTTCATCAATGGATATGGGCATGGTTTTTTAGTGTCCTTGTGATGGGTATATACATTTTAAAATAAGATCTATTGGAGATTTAGTGTATAATTCTGACAACATCATGTTCTTTATTTTTTGGAACTCCTCAACTTAATAATACGCCGACAAAGGATTTAGAAGCAGAAAATCGGTGCTTATCATGTTTATTCAAACAACATTTATTCGAAGGATTTATGAGTCTAAGAAGATTCTTTTTCTGATATTTTATATCATGTTCCCATTCTTGGGAAAAATCATGCTCAAAATAAGTTGGTACATGTTAAGATACATGAAAAACTACTGCCAAAAGGATATCATGATGTATTTTTATCCCTATGGTAGGCTGGTGCCTCCTATTATTTATATGAGTGGGATGATTGGTGATATTAGGACTGGTTTCAGATGCCATCACCAGAACATTATACCTACAAGAACTCTATGAAAATTAGGTTTATTTTAGAGAGTAAGAAAGAGAAAGATTATACCTGTTGTTCCAATAGCCGATGATCCATTAAGAGATCATGTTGAGGGAGAGTGTAGAAATTTCATTTCAAACGGATATGAAAGGCTCAGTGTAGAAAATATTAGAGAATATTGAGTGGAAGGAGCTATTGTTAGGATTAAAGTAGCTGATGGTTTCAAATATTCTTCAATTTGTGGTGAAATTGTTCCTTCAATCACTATAATGAGGCATATCCAATATGAGAATACTCTTTCTAGTTGATTCACACTCAAATTTACCCAAGAGAAGAAGGTAGGACGGTCCTTGTAGTTTAGCTTGGGTTGTCGAATCCTCAGAGACCTAAGAAGAAACCTATAGACACGTACATTCTATGGACTATTTTTGGCTATGAAGTGGCCAACTTGGGTTGGTTTTTATATGCATTTAAAGGAACTCTAAGAGAGTTAAGTGAATTCAATTTAAAAGAATGAGTTGATCCTAGGTTATCACTCGGGGTGGATTGGACGTATTTCCTTTTCAATGATTTCAATTTCTTATATTTGAGACGGGTTCATTTAAGAAGATAAAAAAAATCATCACTTACTGGTTTAATTCCTACACCCTTTAATACTAATCACCTATGCACTTGAAGGATCAAAGTTTTGAGCACTTCAAGGTAAAGGTTCATATTAGCACCTGAAGTGTGTGGCCTTAAATTCAACAAGGATGATGGAGTTTAAAAATCATCAAATAAAAATATCAATTAAAGAAGTGATTATACACTAATGGGGTGATAAATAACATCCAATCCATCCCATTTATACTCCCTTGGATCAACCCATAATTAGTTTATCCCTCCATTGATGCTATGGTTTCAATGGAAGCGGTAAGTAGACTCATGAGGGAGGAAATGGAGAAGTAAAAAAAACACAATAAAATAACGATCACTCCACCGTTGTGTGATAATATCACAAGATTTGGTATGAAAAAGTTCACACCTTGAAACAACAGTATCAAAGTGATAAGGAGAATAATATAATAATAAGAGAAGAAGAACTTTTATTAAGAAACAAGGATGAATTAAAACAACTTACATGTGGAAGACAAATTTGAGACAACAAAACCGCAGCATAACATTACAATGAAAGAAATCTCAAAGATGATGAACTCCTTCACCACCATTGCCTTAAATAGGAATTTTTGGAGCCTTGGGTCAATCCTCCAACAGTAAAAAATATCCCACTTGAGTATGGTAGGCCTAGGGCGGTGGAAAGTAAGGGAGAGGAGACTTTCCCACCCTTGACCCGAGGTGGCAGCCAGCTTGCTTCCACCGAACAGACATGCTTGTAAGTCCTTCTAGATGGCAGAATCAAAGTGGGCCATAGAAGAATAAAATGGATCCCCAGATTTCTTCTAACCTCCTGTAAAATTTTATCCCATTTAGAGTTTTATATTCGGATATATGATTATATTAGTTGGCAGTTTTTCTGGGCCGTAGAATATGGCCCAAAATTTTATCTCTAACTTGGGCCTCCTAAATGACCATAATAGAGGCCAAATTAGCACTGGATCCTACAGAATTATTTGTTCCTCTATATGTTTTCAAGCCTACTACAAAATTTGGGCTTCATTGGGTTTGTAATGTGGGTCCCACATTCTCATCAGTGGGATGGTGTCCAATCTAACTTCTTCAGAATTGTTTCCTTTCATCACAAAATATCCCCATCTTCTTCCATGAATTCTCCATTGATCCCTGAATAAAAAAATGTTCATATTGAAGTTTAGATCAATTTTCCAAAATATCAAATTAAAATATGTATAAGTAGATTCCTTAAAAATCAGATGAATCATTGGGTACTTTAAATGATGTTCAAAAATGTACCACATAATAGTGCATTTTATGTAAGAATTACAATCATAATGTGAAATGATGTTCAAAGTGTAAAATGAACTAAAATGGTGATTATGAATAATAAAAAAAATGATTATTATATATATTAACAATGAATATTAGCCTCATTTAGTGTCTAATCACACCCCCCAACTTGAGTTTTGCTAGTCCCGAGCAAAATATATCTCAACAATATGAAATTCAAATTCCCTTTTCCAAAAACATTTTAATACACAATGATCACCAAAACCCTTATACCAAATAATCATGAAACCCATCAAAATATTTTAATACAAGATTTTTTCATAAGCAGATCCCAATACCAAGTCGATTCCTTTGTTCAAATTCATTGCCATATTTCATCCAATATCAATTATGTATGAGGATGTGCTGTGCATCACAATAGACATGGGGGTTCATCTTTATTCAAGGGGGAAATGACAGAAGCTCTAGGTGAAATCACATTTCAATATTAAGATGAGTATTCAAATTTTTTTTTGTATCATATTTTTTTCTTTTTTTTTCTTTTTTTTTCTTTTGCAATTTTTCCATGGTAATTGAAATTGTACTCAAAAGAGTCAACCCCTGTAGTGAGACTTTGCCGATGACTCCCAGGCTCAAAGACCTTAGGGAACCAAGTGAATCCCACATACTCGGGCATTATCTCAAGTTAACTCAGTCAAAAACAAATTCAAATTACAAAAAATAGAGATAAAATTACTAACTCTGGGCCAGACAACTATGGAGTCACGATCCCCAAGTGTTGAAAGTCACACATTAGGTCATTTCATTGCTCTACGCGCAAATTTATTATTATTTTTTTATTTTTTTTATTGAATACTCAAATTAAAACTAAAATGATCACTAAACCTATGCTATTTATTTGGGGGACCCCATGAACTCAAACTAATACCCCACTATCCAAAGGACGTGCATTGTGATCTTTTTTTATTTGGATGAAAATATAAACGATGAAATATCACATTGGACAGCCACACTTTCCAAAATCTATGCTCATGAAATTATACAAGGATTAAAATCAGAATCAGGGCATGCTAAATTATTTGATATTCAGTTTCAAAGTGTGCAATGTGTATTACCATGTTCAAAGTTAAAGGAATTTTTCCTTCCATTTAAACTTTTTTTTTCAAATCATTCATTTTTTTTGACACAAAAGCATTTTTTATTTTATCTCCCCCCAACTTAAAATAACACTGTCCCCAGTGTTTAAATAAAAGAAAATTTAGAAGGGGGTAGAGGTAGAGAATTAAAGTTCAAAAAGGAAATTGAAAATGAGGATCATGGAATGAAGTCACCTGGTGGTTGAAGTTCAAATTCTTGTTGCTCCAATTTAGTCTTTTGATATCCATGTCACTTGCAGAGTTCCCTAGTAGAAAAAGGGAAAACAAAAAAAAAAACAAAAAAAAACAAAATAGAACAATATATATATATATATATTTATATAATAAAGAAAGTAAAATATAATTATATACATAAAAATTATAGAATAAGGAAGCACAAAAAACATAGGTCAGTGGTAAGCGCGTGCCCCTACCTCCCTTCGGTCCCGGGTTTGAATCCCCGAGGCTTCACCAGTTGTGACAGGGTTTGACCCACGACCCATGACATGTCCCTTTTTATTATTATTACTATATTTTTATTTTTATTTGTATTTTTATTTTAACCTACAAAAACATTAAAATAAAACAAACTGATGATACATTGTCTTCTTTTTAGATTTCTGGGTAAGGCATTACTCAAGGATCACACCACGTGACACGAATGAATATGGTGCTCCCCTTTCGCACCCATCCATACTCATAATAGAAGAACAGGTCAACAGTCTATTTTTTTTAAATATAAAAATGATTAATTAATCCTATTTAAAATATAAAGTTGATTAAAACAACAAAATGATTGGAAACTTGAAAACCATGGGTTGCCTCCCATGCATCGCTTTGTTTAATGTCGTTAGCCCGACATGAACCCCCTAACTTACCCAATACCAACTTTCAACATTTTAAGGACCACATGTTTCAAAAATTCAACTAGTTTTAGATTGATTCTATGTTTATAATTTGTTTCATTAACAAACCTATGTTCTAAAATGAGTGGGTAAATCCAAGTAATATCAGAAATGGTGGATATAGTTTCCTCTGTAGTCTTTCCTAAGACATCAATGATCATTCCAACTTTTTTGGTTTCAAAAGAAGAATGAATTCCATCAGAAAGTTCATGGTTATACACTATGAAGGGATACTTGAGAGATGAAGGAAGAACACTAATTTTGAGCTCGGTTTGGATAGGACATTCAAACATAGGTTGAGATTTTAAATCCAACTCAGTTTCTTTTTCCAAATTTATCAAAAAAAATTGTTCCTTTTTAATAGAATATTCAACCACCAAATTGGAAAGATCAGTGTTAGGAATGGGTATGGACTCAAAATTTGTGATTTCTCTCAATGGTTTAGTAATTTTTTGTTTTGAAGAGTCAATAGAGTGGTATTCGGGACACTCAATCCATGATGTCAAATTCTCCTCTTTTGAATCCAAAAAATCAATTTCTTCTTGATTTAAAGACCCTTTAATAATTCCATTATCTTCTCCATCTATCCCAAATCCAAAGTTTGGTTCTTCAATAAATTCATGAGAGGTTTTTGGGAGAAAAGAGTCTTCTATCAATGATGAGGAAGAGATAGCATGAGTGGGAATGGGTTCCATAACCGTCTCAAAGTTTTTTAGTTCTAATCTCAGTGATGAAACCTCAAAATTAATTATCTCCCTTTGTTGACATAGTTTTCCAAGTAATGGATGTGGATCAGGATGGATAAGGGGTTGAGCCAAATGGTCAATTCCAGGTGGATAATTAAGTTGTTGGAATTGTGTAGGAGGATGTTCTGATTGGCCTTGTTGGGATTGGAACTCATAATAGGTTGGAATGTGTTGTGGATCATATGAATAAAAACATTTTGGTTCAGTAGGTTGTTGATGATCCCATAAGTAGGAATTAGGATGGTCATTGTACATCATACATGGGGTTGGGTGATCAAATTAGGGATAGGTTTCCCATGTTTGGACTTGTTCAAAATTGACTTCCATAGGAGTGAGGGGTGATAAAATAGAAGTAGGATGAAAAAAATGATGATAGTGTCTAAGACAACTTACTTTGGTCCCCGAAAATGGTGCCAAAATTTGATTCACACTCAAATTTCCCCAAGAGAAGAAGGTAGGACGGTCCTTGTAGTTTAGCTTGGGTTGTCGAATCCTCAGAGACCTAAGAAGAAACCTATAGACACGTACATTCTATGGACTGTTTTTGGATATGAATTGGCCAACTTGGGTTGGTTTTTAGATGGATTTAAAGGAACTCTAAGAGACTTAAGTTAATTCAATTTAAAATAATGAGTTGATCCTAGGTTATCACTCGGGGTGGATTGGACGTATTTCCTTTTCAATGATTTCAATTTCTTATATTTGAGATGGGTTCATTTAAGAAGATAAAACAACATCATCACTTACTGGTTTAATGCCTACACCCTTTAATACTATTCTACTATACACTTGAAGGATCAAAGTTTTGAGCACTTTAAGGTAAAGGTTCGTATTAGCACATGAAGTGTGTGACCTTAAATTCAACTAGGATGACGGAGTTTAAAAATCATCAAATAAAAATCTCAATTAAATAAGTGATTATACATTAATGGGGTGATAAATAACATCCAATCCAGCCCCTTGCTACTCCCTTGTATCAACCCATAAGTGGGTTAGCCCTCCATTGATGCTATGGTTTCAATGGAAGTGGGAAGTAGACTCATGAGGGAGGAAATGGAGAAGTGAAAAAAAAAACACAATAAAATAACGATCACTCCACCGTTGTGTGATAATCTCACAAGATTTGGTATGAAAAATGTTGGAGTTATTGGTCTAGAACCAACTACTTTGTACTTTATTCATTTAAATAAAAGCCTTATCACATCACGATTGTTCTTCTGCATGACATGTCATGTGATAATGTCCTAAGGACAGCTGTTGCATTAAAGGGTCGTAGCGGATCCCTACTATGATGAGAACCCGGAAGTGCCATAACACTGTTCTTGAATGTATGTTCTATGGCCGGATGATATTATTTGAGGGACACAAATAATACAGGTCATTAGAGGTGAGGACTCATAAAACTTTAAGGCACCTTCTCATGATGTGCGCCCTTGGTAATATCCAGGAGGATATTATGAGAACGAGACCCGCCAGTAGGAAATTCACATTTCATAGTGTCATTGGATGTTCCTATCTGCGGATGTGTGTATTGGTCCTTAGACTTTAAGATTATTATTAATGGGTATTACAACTCACGCACTTAGATGTATTGACGAAAACTGTGACGACCCACTGTTCGCAGCGAGGTAGGATACGTTGGGTGCGTCACGAGTAATACCGCATTAATAGATAATGGGAGAAAGGATTTGTCCCTTCCATTCCATAATAGAAGTAGATATCTCAGGCCCTTTGATGGAATTGATATATCCTAAATAAATCCATGGACATGGTAAGGTATGGGCAAGTTCAATTCCGGGAAGTCAAAGAAAGAATAATCAAGCACATGGGTTGATGGCACTAGTATGCAACCTTCTTGATTGGAGATATCGAGAAAAAGGGATTATATTACATGGTAAGCGTTCGTAGGAGGTGACACGTCATTGCAGCATTAACTTCTTTCTCTATGGATGCCTTGGCGTGTTTCTAGACGCTAACCTTGTACTTTAGGTAGGCTCAGCCTAATGCCACTGAGAAAGAGGCCTAGAGGGTCACACACTAAGTGTGTCCATGTATCTCAGTTAAATATTAATTTAACAAGTTAAATAAATATTATTCCCGACTGTGGTTTAATTATTATTTAAGGATGTCTGATCGCATTTATTTTGACACTAGTTATTCGAGAGAATATATTGTGGATGAAATAATATATTTATTAGCGAGTAATGCAGTTACATTTATTTAAGAAATAAATAGTCATTACTCAAGTTCTAATAAATGTGGTGGAGAAAAATGGAAAATAAAAGTACACGCCGTGTATATTAAATATACACGCCGTGTAGTTTTATGGAAAACAAGTACACGCCGTGTATTAATTATTACACACCATGTATTTTTTCCAGTTGGGATTTTGAGGATTTAATATTGTTTTATTAAATGATATTTATTATAATCAGCATGGGCGCATGTTAAGGAATTAATAATTCGACATGGGGGTTTTCAATAAGAGTTAATGAAATAAATAAAATGCGTAACGTGTTTATTTATTATCATAACTCTATTAACCTCAAACCCGATTATAAATATCCTTGCAACCCCAACATTTTGAAGAGCCATTGTTGTGCACAACGGATTTGAAAATACTCTCAAGCCAAGAGAGAATTCCCTTTTCCACCAAGAACGCCCTCAAGTTACGAGAGCAAGATCCTCCACCGGATCAAGGCGGTCGAAGGCGGACATCGCAAGCGAAGGTTCTTCCACTCTAGCACCCAGAGATCCCTTCAGCGAAGTCCAAAGATACGTGACACACATGTGGATCACCGCTAGAGGAATCCTACACTTGGATTCTACGATGCAACGACGGATCACCGAATCATGACCAGACACATCAATGAAGAAAGAATTCCAATGAGGTAATTCTTATGCATTAATTAAATTAATTATAATCAACATATGATGATCCTCCTCAAGGGTTCCAGGACACTTCTTTTCTTTTCGTTCTTCGTTCTATTCCGAAGATTCGGCATTTTATATCGTGGTGGATCTCGGATTGAACGTTGTTTAACGTTAAAATTAAAGTTGGGCAAACCCACCAACGTGCTTCCGCTATGCCCGGAACCTACAAGTGGTATCAGAGAGGTCATATCATTGATTATAATTATTTAGTTTTTCATTGGTAATTTACGCATTTAATAATTTAGTTATTTCAATTCAAGTTTAATCATTCTGGAAATCTGAATATCGAGATCTATTCCTCCTCCCTCGTTTCTCGTTCACCTCACAGAAATGAATTTTTCTTTTAATTTTGATTAAAATAAAATAAAGGAACTAATCTGGTGGATCCAAACGTTTCTGGCCGTATAACACTAGAATACACGACGTGTATTCGGAAGTACATGCCGTGTAGTCTAGGTTCAATGCATTGACTGATCCGCCAAATCAGGCTATGTATTGGATTCTTTCTAAGAATTTAAGACACTGTGTGTTGACTAGAAACAGGTGGCACAAGGTTTTCGGAATACATGCCGTGTGGTCCAATGAACACAGCATGTAGTCCCTTCGGTTAGGGTTGGGTCATGTACTCCATACACGGCCTGCCCGACTGGAAAACGTGTAACGCGGAAACTACACGGCGTGTGTCCCACTGTACACGCCATGTACTCCGAAAATTTCCAAAGTACATTAACACGCCCTGTCCCTAGGCCTGTACTTCGGATGGATGGTGAAGAAAAGTACATGCCGTGTAGTCGGAACTACACACCATGTACTCACCCAAATTACGAAGATTTATTAAAATTTATTATTATATTATACAAACCCTTGAGACGTGTACCATGGTGCAGGCATAAAGCTGAGACACAACATGTGATAGGTGTTTTATATATATGTGTTTAATTTAACATCTGCGTAATAAATGGGAATTCACCGGGTTGCCTCTAAGGTACAAGTTACGTACAAGGATAATTTTAAATGAATTTATTTGTTTAAAATTATGATGGATGAGAATCTCAAGAAAATTCAGAAAAGGGATTTAAGATAAAAGGATTGATTAATTAAAGATAATTAATTGATTCGAGCGTGATTTATCTTAAACAAGAACGATTAAACAATTGAATACTAGTTTTATTTATGCGTAAATATCATTGCATCTATGGATGATCATGATCTAGACCGAGACCTTTGTATGTGAATGGTTTCTTTTAATTTATTTATTTAAATTAAATTTGTTGGCCTGTGAGCCATCTCCTCATTAATATGTAGGGAATGCACGCCCAAGGATTCTTTTATGTAAAAACCCCTTTTACCCCTCACCTGCGTGTGAGATAAATGCATATGTAATGGATGGAGATCCCAAGCTAGTGGAGGCGGCTCAAGTCAGGAGCCAAGGTGAAACCAATCCAAGGAGATACAAAGGTGGATAGGTGGAAAGCTATAAACACGAACCCGAAAGGTTCAAGGTGTTTCTCCCCTAGGTCTTGGGTTAGTTTATCAACCGCTAGATAAAATAACCAATAGAAAAGATCATGATCATACCATTTATTTTATTTTTGTCAGTTGCATGGTTTATTTATTGTGGGTGTGTTGTCACGATCACACAATTAATGAATTAAATGAGCATGCAAGATATAACTAAAATAAAACTGGCTTATACGTAAATATTATCTTAGACATGGTTAATCACTTAAGTATATCCCACTTAATATTAACAAGCATGTAATCAAAGATAATAAAATGGCAATTTACGTATAAGGATAAAATCCCTCAAAATAAATATTAAGTCGGCATAGCCTTCCATAATCTTGGTTAGAATCGAACCATAGTTCAAAGTGCTTGACCAACCCTAGTTGGGGTGCTTTCAATTATCGGGGAATTATAATTCAAGGTTTTGGGTTGACTTGAATTGGTTCGCATCAAGGGTTGACTGCCACAGCAGGACTTGGTGTGACCAAGAGACAAATGTTGAGGAAATCCAAAAAGGATTTCAGGATTGGGGAGTCCACTCAGCGGATCAAGGAGCTGCGAGTTAATGTAGTTGGCATTTGGAATGCCTACCTAAAACCCTTCAAGTTGCTTGACCAACCCTAATTGGGGTAATGCGAAGGGAAATATGGATCCTTGCCACTAGAATATTCACGTAACAAAATATTCTGAAGTCAATGGTGAGGGCTATTGGATTTCGATAAAATAGTGGGAGACTAATAAGTATTAATTTATTTATTTATCTCA
Organism: Viscum album; assembly: GCA_963277665.1. Taxonomy (NCBI): domain Eukaryota; kingdom Viridiplantae; phylum Streptophyta; class Magnoliopsida; order Santalales; family Viscaceae; genus Viscum; species Viscum album. Next base: position 784,451,179 of record OY728156.1, on the reverse strand, counting down.
ATTTTTGTAATAAAGTACTAAACCTTTGCTCATCTTAATTTGTAGAAATGTAAAGAAAATGACTTCAAACATTTTATTGCGCACCATACTCGAAAAAGAAAACCTTCTCACCGGAACCAATTTACAAGAGTGGCAGAGGCGTCTACGCGTCGTCCTTCGCCACAAAAGGAAATTATATGTGCCGGAAGAGCCTATTCCAGTTGTGCCTGGGAAAGAGGCTAATGATGAGGAATTATCTCTCTACATGAAACACATGGATGATGCCACAAATGTCCAGTGTTTCATGATATCGGCCATGTCTAATGAGCTCTTGAAGCAACATGAAAACATGGATGCGTATAACATGATGTCTCACCTTAAAGATCTCTACCAAGAGAAGGCGAGACGAGAGAGGTATGAGATCCCCAATGCTTTGTTTACCATGAAGATTGGAGAGTCTGTGCCAGCTGGGCCTCATGTAGTCAAGCTTATTGGCTACATTGAATGCTTGGACATCTTAGGGATTAAATTCCCAGATGAGTTGCGTACAGATCTCATCCTATCATCACTACCCAAGACATTCTCTAGCTTCATTGTCAACTATAACATGAGAGGAAATGAGAAGAGTCTATTAGAGCTTTTGACCTTGATTCTCCAGGTAGATAAGGACATGGTGCGTGACAAACCCGCGGTCCTTATGGTGAACAAGAAAAGGAAGGACAAGGCAAAGGGGCCAAAGACTTATAAACAGTCTGAAGCCCCCGAGCACCGTCCCTCCAAGAAGGGGAAGATCCAGAGGTAGGGCAAGGAATGGGAGGTAGTGCGTTTTGCACGTGGAAAGCAGGGCCACTATAAGAGGAACTGCACCCAAAATCATGGGGACGCTAAAGGTGCGTTTGTTATCAAGTGCAATCTTTCTATTTCTACACATTGGGTATTAGATACAGCTTGTGGGGCTCACATCTATATTCAAATGCAGGAACCAAGTAGATTTAGAAAGATCGCCAGAGGAGAGGTGGATCTTCGAGATGCCAATGGTGCAAGGTTGGCTACGTTGGCTATTGGCGACTACCACCTCTCATTGCCGACTGGGATGATTTTGGTTTTACATAACTGTTATTATGTGCCTAGTGTTACCAAGAACATAATTTCTGTATCTTGTTTGAATATGGATGGATTTTTTTTCAAATTTGGAAATAAGGGTTGTCTCTTTTATAAGAACAACGTATGTTATGGTATGGCACATTTAAATAATGGTTTGTATGTATTGAATTACGAAAACCAAGTGTTGGCAATTGATAACAAAACAAACTCACATGACTCATACATCACCCAGTTATGGCATCACCGCCTTGGTCATGTGAACGAGAAGCGTTTGACAAAGCTCTGCCAAGATGGCTATTTAGACTCTACTGAGCTAAAACCACTTGATAGATGTCACACTTGTTTACAAGGAAAAATGACCAAGCCACCTTTTGGTGGACAAGGTGAAAGGGCCATAGAGCTTCTAGGATTGGTACACATGGATGTGTGTGGACCATTTCCAGTAGAAGCTATAGGTGGATATTCTTACTTCATTACTTTTACTGATTATTTGAGTAGATATGGATATGTCTACTTAATGAGGTATAAGTCAGAGTCCTTAGATAAATTTAAGGAATTCAAGAATGAAGTAGAGAATCAGCTTGGTAAGAAGATAAAGAAGCTTCGATCGGATCGAGGTGGAGAATATCTGAACCAAGAGTTCATTGATCTTCTATGGGAGTTTGGGATTCTATCTCAGCTCACTCCTCCTTATACACCACAGTGGAATGGTGTTAGTGAAAGGAGGAACCACACCTTGTTGGACATGGTGAGGTTGATGATGAATCATACGGATCTTCCATTATCCTTTTGGGGATATGCATTACAAATTGCAGCATACACATTAAACCGAGTACCAACTAAGGCGGAAAATGGAATTCCATCCGAGTTATGGAATGGAAGGAAACCCAATTTGTCGCACACACGTGTATGGGGATGCGAGGCATTTGTTAAGGCATTCTCAGGCAACAAACTAGCACCTCGGGGCATGAAGTGTATCTTTATAGGATATCCCAAGGAAACGAAAGGATATTACCTATATAACCCTCAAGATAAGAAAGTGACTGTCGCCAGACAAGCCGTCTTTCTTGAGAGGGAGCACATCCTCAAGAAGGATAGTGGGAGCAAGATTGACTTCGATGAAGTTGATGCTCAAGATACATAGAAGTTGGTACAGGAACAAGTTCCATAGGTCCCCGTGGAAGAGGTTCCAGAAACACAAGTACTGCGTAGGAGCTCAAGAGAGGTAAGGGAACCAGAGAGATTTGGTTTCCTAGCCACCGAGGATGGTGAATCATTATTGTTGGACAATGATGAACCTCTCTCCTACAAGGAAGCTGTAGAAAGCTCAGTATCTGCAAGATGGATAGAAGCTATGAATTCTGAGATGGATTCCATGTATCAGAACCAAGTTTGGGTTTTGGTCGATGAGCCAGTTGATGTAAAGCCTGTTAGATGCAAATGGGTATTCAAAAGAAAGCTGGACATGGAAGGTCAAGTTAGCACCTATAAAGCAAGGCTAGTGGATAAAGGATTCAGACAACGTCAAGGAATTGACTATGATGAAACCTTCTTGCCAGTTTCCATGTTTAAATCCATAAGAATCATACTTGCCGTAGCAGCTTACCATGACTATGAGATTTTGAAGATGGATGTCAAAACAACATTCCTTAACGGGAACCTTCAGGAAGATATCTATATGACACAAATAGAAGGGTTTGTGACACCAGGTAAATCCAAACAGGTTTGCAAGTTGAAGAAATCCATTTATGGATTGAAGCAAGCATCCAGGTCATGGAACATTCGATTTGATGAAGCCATAAAGGAATTTGGTTTCATTAAGAACGAATGTGATCCATGTGTTTATAAGCGGTTTAATGGGAATGCGGTCGTCATCCTAGTGGTATATGATGATGACATATTACTTATTGGAAACGACGTACCAGCCTTACAGTCAGTTAAGGATTGATTGAACAAGTGTTTCTCTATGAAGGACTTAGGAGAAGCAGCCTACATTCTAGGGATCAAGATCATTCGTGACAAATCCAAGAGGCTACTTGGACTAAGTCAGGGTACATACATTGACTAGATACTAAAGAGATTTAGTATGGAAAAATCCAAGAGGCTACTTGGACTAAGTCAGGGTACATACATTGACTAGATACTAAAGAGATTTAGTATGGAAAAATCCAAGAGGGGATTGGTTACAGTGTCACATGGTTTACATCTTTCTAAGAAAATGTGTCCCCAGACACAACAGGAGAATGATAGGATGAGAAATATCCCATACGCTTCGGCTATAAGATCTATCATGTATGCCATGTTATGTACTGGGCTTGATGTTGCCTATGCACTGAGCATGGTAGGCAGATATCAAGCAGATCCATGAGAACAACATTGGTCTGCTGTTAAGACTATCCTTAAGAAGAACTAAGGATATGTTCCTGGTGTATAGAGGAGACGAGGAGCTTGTCATCAGAGGATATAATGATGCTAGTTTTCAAACAGATCAGAATGATCTGAACTCGCAATCTGGATATGTTTTCTGTCTCAATGGAGGAGCTGTGAGCTGGAAGAATTCAAATCAGCCAGTTGTCGCTGATTCTACAGCGGAGTCCGAGTATATAGCAGCTTTTGATGCAGCCAAGGAAGTCGTCTGGATTTGAAACTTTGTCCAGGATCTTGATGTGGTGCCTAGCAGTAAAGATCCCATTACATTTTATTGTGATAATACTGCAGCGGTGGCTCTTGTAAAAGAACCAAGGTCACATCAACGGACAAAGCACATACTATGGAAGTATCACCTCTTGAGGGATTTCTATCAAAGGGGTGAAGTTGTAGTGAGTAGAGTGTCCATAGAAGAGAACGTGGCAGACCCCATGACTAAAGGCCTATCTAATAAGAAGCATGAATATCATGTGAGAGCTAGCGTGTTAAAGGTTGTTAGAAGTTGGCTCTGGTCCAAGTGGGAGTCTGTTGGAGTTGGTGGTCTAGAACCAACTACTTTGTACTTTATTCATTTAAATAAAAGCCTTATCACATCTTGATTATTCTTCTGCGTGATATGTCATGTGATAATGTCCTAAGGACAACTATTGCATTAAAGGGTCATAGCGGATCCCTGCTATGATGAGAACCCGGAAGTGCCATAACACTTTTCTTGAATGTATGTTCTATGGACGAATGATATTATTTGAGGGATACAAATAATACAGTTCATTAGGGGCGAGGACTCATAAAAATTTGAGGCACCTTCTCATGATGTGCTCCCTTGGTAATATCCAGGAGGATATTATGAGAACGAGACCCGCCAGTAGGAAATCCACATTTCATAGTGTCATTGGATGTTCCTATCTGCAGACATGTGTATTGGTCCTTAGACTTTAAGATTATTATTAATGGGTATTACAACTCGCGCACTTAGATGTATTGACGAAAACTGTGACGACCCACTGTTCGCAGCGAGGTAGGATACGTTGGGTGCGTCACGAGTAATACCGCATTAATAGATAATGCGAGAAAGGATTTGTCCCTTCCGTTCCATAACGGAAGTAGATATCTCAGGCCCTTTGATGAAATTGATATAGCCTAAATAAATCCATGGCCATGGTAAGGTATGGGAAAGTTCAATTCCGGGAAGTCAAAGAAAGAATAATAAAGCACATGGGTTGATGGCACTAGCATGCAACCCGCTTGATTGGAGATATCAAGACAAAGGGATTATATTACACGGTAAGCATTCGTAGGAGGTGACATGTCATTGCGGTGTTAACTTCTTTCTCTATGGGTGCCTTGGCGTGTTGCTAGACGCTAACCTTGGACTTTAGGCAGGCTCAGCCTAATTCCACTGAGAAAGAGGCCTAGAGGGCCACACACTAAGTGTGTCCATGTATCTCAGTTAAATATTAATTTAACAAGTTAAATAAATATTATTCCCGATTGTGGTTTAATAATTATTTTAGGATGTCTGATCGCATTTATTTTGACACTAGTTATTCGAGAGAATATATTATGGATGAAATAATATATTTATTAGCGAGTAATGCAGTTACATTTATTTAAGAAATAAATAGTCATTACTCAAGGTCTAATAAATGTGGTGGAGAAAAATGGAAAATAAAAGTACACGCCGTGTATATTAAATATACACACCGTGTAGTTTTATGGAAAACAAGTACATGCCGTGTATTAATTATTACACGCCGTGTATTTTTTCCAGTTGGGATTTTGAGGATTTAATATTGTTTTATTAAATGATATTTATTATAATCAGCGTGAGCGCATGTCAAGGAATTAATAATTCGACATGTGGGTTTTCAATAAGAGTTAATGAAATAAATAAAACGCGTAACGCGTTTATTTATTGTCATAACTCTATTAACCTCAAACCCGATTATAAATATCCTCGCAACCCCAACATTTTAAAGATCCATTGTTGTGCACAACGGATTTGAAAATACTCTCAAGCCAAGAGAGAATTCCCTTTTCCACCAAGAACGCCCTCAAGTTACGAGAGCAAGATCCTCCACCGGATCAAGGCGGTCAAAGGTGGACATCGCAAGCGAAGGTTCTTCCGTGCTAGCTCCCGGAGATCCCTTCGGCGACGTCTAGAGATATGTGACACACGTGTGGATCATTTCTAGAGTAATTCTACACTTGGATTCTACGACGCAATGACGGATCACCGAATCGTGACCGGACACATCAATGAAGAAAGAATTCCAACAAGGTAATTCTTTTGCATTAATTAAATTAATTATAATCAATATATGATGATACTCCTCAAGGGTTCCGGTACTCTTCTTTTCTTTTCGTTCTTTATTCTATTCCGAAGATTCAGCGTTTTATATCGTGACGGATCTAGGATTGAACGTTGTTTAACATTAAAATTAAAGTTGGGCAAACCCACCAACGCGCTTCCGCTGCGCCCAAAACCTACAAAAAAGTTAACACCTTGAAACAAAAGTATCAAAGTGATAAGGAGAAGAATATAATAATAATATAAGAAGAACTTTTATTAAGAAACAAGGATGAATTAAAACAACTTACATGTGGAAGACAAATTTGAGACAACAAAACCACAACATAACATTACAATGAAAGAAAGCTCAAAGATGATAAAATAATTCACCACCACTGCCTTAAATAGGAATTTTGGGAGTCTTGGGTCGATCCTACAACAGTAAAAAAGATTCCACTTGATTATCGTAGGCCTAGGATGGTGGCAAGTAAGGGAGAGGAGACTTTCCCACCCTTGACCCGAGGTGGCAGCCAGCTTGATTCCACCGAATAGACGCGCTTGTAAGTCATTGTATATGGACAAATTATAGTGGGATATATAAGAATTAAATGGAGCTACGGATGTCTCCTAACCTCATGTAAAATTTGGGCCCATTTGGAGTTGTATATTAGAAGATATGATTAGATTAGTTGGATGTTTTTCTGGTCCGCAGAATCTGGACCAGAATTTTATCTCTAACTTGGGCCTCCTAAATGACTACAATGGAGGCCAAATTAGCACTAGATCCTGAAGAATTATTTGTTACTATATATGTTTTCGAGCCTCACAAAAAATTTGGGCTTCATTGGGTTTGTAATGTGGGTCCCACATTCTCATCAGTGGGCTGGTGTCCAATCTGACTTCTTCAGAATTGTTTCCTTTCATCACACAATATCCCCATCTTCTTCCATGAATTCTTCATTGATACCTGAATAAAAAAATGTTCATATTGAAGTGTAGATAAATTTTACAAAATATCAAATTAAAATATGTATAATTATATTCCTTAAAATCAGATTAATCATTGGGTACTTTAAATGATGTTAAAAAATGTACCACATAATAGTGCATTTTATGTAAGAATTACAATCATAATGTGAAATGATGTTCAAAGTGTAAAATGCACTAAAATGGTGATTATGAATAATAAATCACATGAATATTATATATATTAACAATGAATATTAGCCTCATTTAGTGTCTAATCACACCCCCCAACTTGAGTTTTGCTAGTCCCGAGCAAAATATATCTCAACAATATGAAATTCGAATTCCCTTTTCCAAAAACATTTTAATACACAATGATCACCAAAACCCTTATATCAAACAATCATGAAACCCATCAAAATATTTTAATACAAGATTGTTTCATAAGCAGATCCCAGTCCCAATCCCATTCCTTTGTTCAAATTCATTGCCATATTTCATCCAATATCAATTAAGTATGAGGATGTGTTGTGCATCACAATAGACATGGGGGTTCATCTTTATTCAAGGGGGAAATTACGGAAGCGCTAGGTGGAATCACATTTCAATATTAAGATGAGTATTCAATTTTTTTTTGTATCATATTTTTTTGTTTTTGTTTTTTTTGTTTTGCAATTTTGCCATGGTAATTGAAATTATACTCAAAAGAGTCAACCCCTATAGCGAGACTTTGCCGATGACTCCCAGGCTCAAAGACCTTAGGGCACCAAGTGAATCCCACATACTCAGGCATCATATCAAGTTAACTCAGTCAAAAACAAATTCAAATTACCAAAAATAGAGATAAAATTACTAACTCTGGGCCAGACAATTCACTACCACAAAACTGGGCAAGGCCAACGCCACCCCTTTATCAGCGCTAACGAAAAAGCGCTGATAAAGGGGGGGGGGGGGGCTTTATCAGCGCTTTTTTTAAAAGAACTGATAAATGGTTGGGGACTTGATTTTTTTAAAAAAAATATATTAATATATAAATATAGTTATATAGTTATATTGATATAAATATAATATATAATTTTTAAATATATTTTAGATAAGTATAAATGTACATTTACACTTAATATACTTAATATATAAGATATTTAGTGAAAATGGATTCTTAAAAAATTAAAAAAATATTTGTAATTAATAATTTGATAATTATTATGGATTAATAGTCATTTAATAACAATTTGAAGAATAAAAAAATAAAAAAAATTAAAAAAAGATCCAAAATATGTTGAAAACGCAACTCAAACTTCAAATGGCCATAACTTTTGATCCGGGTGTCCGTTTGAGCTCCACCACATATCAAATCGAAGCCTGCAATGAGATCTACGTCGCTATGACTGGGGAAACCCTAGTTAAGCATTTTTCGAGGCCAAAAGAGGCCCAGAAGGCCTAGAAAAATAAGTTTTTAGTTGGGGTACCCAGATGTTTTAACATTTTATGGATTTTCAGCCTCGTTTAAGGGGGTATTATTTGATTTTTTTTGTGGGTACTGAATTTATTCCAAGGTATTACATTCATATTTATATTATGTCTTTGAAATTTTATCGGTTTTTATAATGAACTGCTATTTATAATCAAATATATAACTATATGTACATATTTTTTATATATTCACACCTAAAAATTAAATTTTTTAAATAAATAATTAGACATATTTACATATAAAATATACTAGCTTTATCTAAATAATAACTAATATCAATTTTATTTAAAATACCAATATATGAATATTTATATAACTACTATATATTAATATAACTATATATATATTAATATAACTACATATATATTAATATAACTATATATATATATTAATATAACTATATATATATATATATTAATATAACTATATATATATATATTAATATAACTATATATATATATATTAATATAACTATATATATTAATATAAATATATATTACTGTACAAATAAATATAATGAAATATATATATAAATAAATAGATATATCATGAATTAGAGAACAAATCAATATAGGGTAGTGACAAAGGCTTTAGGTGCGCATGGGGGAGGTCTTGAGATCAAATCCGGGTGGAGGAAAGGGCGCGCGCGCAAGGGTGATTTAAAGGGCTAGCGCTGATAAAGGGTGTAGGCGGTGCGGGCGGGCACTGGATGTGTGGGAAAGCGCTGATAAAGGGGGGCTCAAGTGCTGTAAAAATCCCCCCCCCCATGAGATTCGTAATATTTTTTTTTAATTTTTATGAGCGCTAAAAAAGCGCTGATAAAAGGGGTCTTTTATCAGCACTAAAAAGAAAGCGCTGATAAAGGGGACCCCCCCTTTATCTTTTCCAGAATTATTAGTGCTTTTTATAGCACTGTTAGTGGCCATTTTTAGCGCTGATAAAATCCATATTTGTAGTAGTGCTATGGAGTCACGATCCCCAAGTGCCGAAATCCACGCATTAGGTCATTTCATTGCTCTACGCGCAAATTTATTATTATTATTTTTTATTTTTTTATTGAATACTCATATTAAAACTAAAATGATCACCAAACCTATGCTATTTATTTGGGGGACCCCATGAAATCAAACTAATACCCCACTATCCAAAGGATGTGTATTGTGATCTTTTTTTATTTGGATGAAAATATAAACGATGAAATATCACATTGGACAGCCACACTTTCCAAAATCTATGCTCATGAAATTATACAAGGATTAAAATCAGAATCAGGGAATGCTAAATTATTTGATATTCAGTTTCAAAGTGTGCAATGTGTATTACCATGTTCAAAGTTAAAGGAAATTTTCCTTCCATTTACACTTTTTTTTTTCAAATCATTCAATTTTTTTGACACAAAAGCATTTTTTATTTTATCTCCCACCCCAACTTAAAATAACACTGTCCCCAATGTTTAAAGTAAAGAAAATTTATAAGGGGGTAGAGGTAGAGAATTAAAGTTCAAAAAGGAAATTGAAAATGAAGATCGTGGAATGAAGTCACCTGGTGGTTGAAGTTGAAATTCTTGTTGCTCCAATTTAGTCTTTTGATATCCAAGTCACTTGCAGAGTTCCCTAGTAGAAAAATGGAAAACAAAACAAACAAAACAAAACAAAACAAAACAATATATATATATTTATATAATAAAGAAATTAAAATATAATTATATATATAAAAATTATAGAATAAGGAAGCACAAAAAACCGTAGTTCAGTGGTAAGTGCGCGCCCCTGTCTCCCTTCGGTCCCGGGTTCGAATCCCCGCGGCTTCGCCGGTTGTGACGGGGTTTGACCCATGAACCACGAAATTTCCCTTATTATTATTATTATTATATATTTATTTTTTTTGTATTTTTTTTAACCTACAAAAACATTAAAATAAAACAAACTGATGATACATTGTCTTATTTTTAGATTTCTGGGTAAGACATTACTCAAGGATCACACCACATGACACAGATGAATATGGTGCTCCCCTTTCACACCCATCCATACTCATAATAAAAGAACAGATCAACAGTCTATTTTTTTAAATATAAAAATGATTAATTAATCCTATTTAAAATATAAAGTTGATTAAAACAACAAAATGATTGGAAACTTGAAAACCATGGGTTGCCTCCCATGCAGTGCTTTGTTTAATGTCGTTAGCCCGACATGAACCCCATAACTTACCCAATACCAACTTTCAACATTTTAAGGACCACATGTTTCAAAAATTCAACTAGTTTTAGATTGATTCTAGGTTTAGAATTTGTTTCATTAACAAACCTATGTTCAAAAATGAGTGGTTAAATCCAAGGAATATCAGAAATGGTGGATCTAGTTTCCTCTGTAGTCTTTCCCAAGACATCAATGATCATTCCAAATTTTTTGGTTTCAAGAGAATAATGAATTCCATCAGAAAGTTCATGGTTATACACTATGAAGGGATACTTGAGGGATGAAGGAAGAACACTAATTTTGAGCTCGGTTTGGATAGGACATTCAAACACAGGTTGAGATTTTAAATCCAACTCAGTTTCTTTTTTCAAATTTATCAAAAAAAATTGTTCCTTTTTAATAGAATATTCAACCACCAAATTGAAAAGATCAGTGTTAGGAATGGGTATGGACTCAAAATTTGTGATTTCTCTCAATGGTTCAGTAATTTTTTGTTTTGAAGAGTCAATGGAGTGGTATTCATGACACTCAATCCATGATGTCAAATTCTCCTCTTTTGAATCCAAAAAATCAATTTCTTCTTGATTTAAAGACCCTTTAATAATTCCATTATCTTCTCCATATATCCTAAATAAAAATTTTGGTTCTTCAATAAATTCATGAGAGGTTTTTGGGAGAAAAGAGTCTTCTATCAATGATGAGGAAGGGATACCATGAGTGGGAATGGGTTCTATAACCGTCTCAAAGTTTTTTAGTTCTAATATCAATGATGAAACCTCAAAAATTCATTATCTCTATTTGTTGACATAGTTTTTCAAGTAATGGATGTGGATCAGGATGGATAAGGGGTTGAGCCAAATGGTCAATTCCAGGTGGATAATTAAGTTGTTGGAATTGTGTAGGAGGATATTCTGATTGGACTTGTTGGGATTGGAACTCATAATAGGTTGGAATGTGTTGTGGATCATATGAATAAAAACATTGTGGTTCAGTAGGTTTTTGATGATCCCATAAGTAGGAATTAGGATGGTCATTGTACATCATACATGGGGTTGGGTGATCAAAGTAGGGATAGGTTTCCCATGTTTGGACTTATTCAAAATTGACTTCCATAGGAGTGAGGGGTGAGAAAAGAGAAGTAGGATGAAAAAAAGGATGATAGTGTCTAAGATAACTTACTTAGGTCCCTAGTAATGGCTCCAAAATTTGATTCACACTCAAATTTACCCAAGAGAAGAAGGTAGGATGGTCCTTGTAGTTTAGCTTGGGTTGTCGAATCCTCAGAGACCTAAGAAGAAACCTATAGACACGTACATTATATGGACTATTTTTGGCTATGAAGTGGCCAAATTGGGTTGGTTTTTAGATGGGTTTAAAATAACTCTAAGAGACTTAAGTTAATTCAATTTAAAAGAATGAGTTGATCCTAGGTTATCACTCGGGGTGGATTGGACGTATTTCCTTTTCAATGATTTCAATTTCTTATATTTGAGATGGGTTCATTTAAGAAGATAAAACAACATTATCACTTACTGGTTTAATGCCTACACCCTTTAAGAATAATCACCTATACACTTTAAGGATCAAAGTTTTGAGCACTTCAAGGTAAAGGTTCATATTAGCACATGAAGTGTGTGACCTTAAATTCAACAAGGACGATGGAGTTTAAAAATCATCAAATAAAAATATCAATTAAAGAAGTGATTATACATTAATGGGGTGATAAATAACATCCAATACAGCCTATTGATACTCCCTTGTATCAAACCATAAGTGGTTTATCTCTCCATTTATGCTATGGTTTCAATGGAAGTGGGAAGTAGACTCATGAGGGAGGAAATGAAGAAGTGAAAAAAAACACAATAAAATAACGATCACTCCACCGTTGTGTGATAATCTCACAAGATTTGGTATGAAAAAGTTCACACCTTGAAACAACAGTATAAAAGTGATAAGGAGAAGAATAGAATAATAAGATAAGAAGAACTTTTATTAAGAAACAAGGATGAATTAAAACAACTTAATGTGGAAGACAAATTTGAGATAACAAAACCGCAACATAACATTACAATGAAAGAAAGCTAAAAGATGATAAAATACTTCACCACCACTGCCTTAAATAGGCATTTTGGGAGTCTTGTGTCGAGCCTACAACAGTAAAAAAGATCCCACTTGAGTATGGTAGGCCTAGGATGGTGGAAAGTAAGGGAGAGGAGACTTTTCCACCCTTGACCCGAGGTGGCATCCATCTTGATTCCACCGAATAGGCGTGCTTGTAAGTCATTATAGATGGACGAATCAGAGTGGGACATATCAGAATAAAATGGATATCCGGATGTCCCCTAACCGCCTGTAAAATTTGGGCCCATTTTGAGTTTTATATTCGGAGATATCATTAGATTAGTTGTCTGTTTTTTTGGTCCATAGAATCTGGCCCATAATTTTATCTCTAACTTGGGCCTCCTAAATGACTACAATGGAGGCCAAATTAGCACTAGATCCTGTAGAATGATTTGTTCCTCTATATTTTTTCGAGACTCCCACAAAATTTGGGCTTCATTGGGTTTGTAATGTAGGTCCCACATTCTTATCAGTGGGCTGGTGTCCAATATGACTTCTTCAGAATTGTTTCCTTTCATCACAAAATATCCCCATCTTCTTCCATGAATTATTCATTGATCCCTGAATAAAAAAATGTTCATATTGAAGTTTAGATCAATTTTCCAAAATATAAAATTAAAATATGTATAATTATATTCCTTAAAATCAGATGAATCATTGGGTACTTTAAATGATGTTAAAAAATGTACCACATAATAGTGCATTTTAAGTAAGAATTACAATCATAATGTGAAATGATGTTCAAAGTGTAAAATGCACTAAAATGGTGATTATGAATAATAAAGAACTTGAATATTATATATATTAACAATTAATATTAGCCTCATTTAGTGGCTAATCACCAGTATTAGAGGAGTTATTTAGTTTCCTTGAGATTATCAATAATCTGTTACCGAGGAAGACAATGGTGTAATTTTGGATCGAAGGCCTTAGAAAAGAGATGAAAATTCACCTGTTCATGATGAAATAAATGATCATGTTGTTCATGGGGAGGAACAAATAGTTGATGAAGCATCTCATTATCCAGTTATGGATAGAACATAATAAACTCATTCTGTTAATTGAGTTTGTTCACTTATTGCTTCTAAAATTGAATTGACCAAGGATAAAATAGTTTCATTCCATGAAAATTCTATTGAAAAGAATTTTGGATAAGATGTTGATGTCAGAAATTTTTTGAGAGAGTTATCCTCTCCATCTAGTAAAGGGATGGATGTTCAGTCACTTTAATTAGTTGACATTGGATAACCCTCTATAAGGGTTGAGGTAGATCCCTCATAATCTAAGTGTGATTCCGTTTTTTAGGCTCATGTTCAAAATTTTCATGAATGCATTATCTCAAGATTTATTATGGTCATAATGAGGTAATAAAGCTTTAAACTTAACCTGAGAGTTCTAGTAATGCTATTGATGACTTGATAAATTTATTTGTTTCAAAAATAAAATATGAGACTCTCTAGTCTCAATATCAATGATTGAAGGAAATATCGATCTCTAGATAATATTTTTATTCTTTTAATAAGGAAGTCTCTGGCCAAGTTAAAAATCTCAAAGAAGAGATTATTTCAATGTCAATTATCAATGATATTTTTTTTTTGTTAAATCAGTTTGAGTCTATAATAGTCTCCATTTATAGTTAGGGTAGAGTATCGACATCTAGTGGAGGAAGATACTGTGATGTGTTGAGTATGACGGAGTTTCTATCCATTGATATTTCTATAAAGGATGAAAAGATTCAATGTTTGCAGTGTGATAATGTACCATTTCACACTCTGTTGGACAGTTAGAAATAATTGATTGAAATAATGAATTTTTCTGAACAAGGTGTTGCAGTTTTCCTCAATCAATTAGGATGGATGATGGAGATCTATGTTCATTCCTCTAAGACTATTCAGAAATTTTAAAAGGTAAATTTGGTTATAGTGCTGATGGTGATTCATGATTCAATATGACTATCAGGAGAGTGGGTTACACCATTGAAAAATATTTTTAATGTTCTTGTGGATGATTGTATGGATATGAACTAGACTTTTAGAGATTCCCAAAACCATAATTCTTCTTCTAATTAATCTCAAATTGCTACCAATCCTAACTATCACCCATATCCTTAACTTTTTTTTTATCCTCAGATGATATTAATTGTAATATGAAATCATTTATAAAAGTGAAATTCTTTTGTTATTTCATGTTGTATATATTTTATGTGTGTTGTTTGTTTCTTTAATCCTTGTATCCATTTTCAAATTTTTTCATATTTTGTCTTATGTATCATTCACATAAAGTTTTCTAAAAATACTTTAAAGTATTATATTATAGTTCTATACTTCCTTTTTTATCTCAAAAAAGTAGGAGAACTCTGGATAAAAATAAAACATCCAAATATATTTAATAATATCATTAGATCAATATTTGTTACAACATGTTATGTTTAACTTTATTTCATTTTTATGGGTTCTTTGATCATCAAAAAGTGAAGAATATTGGGCTTATAGATGTTTTCCCAATATTTTCTTTATTAATTTTGATGCTCACAAACACCCTCTTCATGTTTGACAATAAATATACTTTTATTGGATTTCAGGTATATATTTAACTGAATAATTATTTTAATTTTTCTAGAGTTTCAGAATCATTTTATATGAACTTTATATTAGGGTGAATGATTTTATACAAATTATTCTATATTATTTGAAATAAGTCTGAAATAACTATTCGAAAAGTGATGTTTCAACCTAAAGATGATATCCAACCCCATGTATAGAACCCAATGTTTGAGATGATAAAAAATGAATAGGAACCTATCTTTTGTTAAGGATGTTTGAGTATTTCATGTTTGGTATGTACCTAACATAAGTAATCTCACCTTGGTATCATACTACATGTTATAGAACCCTTTGTTTTGTATTAATTGTATTCAATAAACTGGACTTTTGGAGTTATACTCATGCAGAGCAACCCCACTTTGAACAAATTATCTATAGGATATTGAATTTTTAATTAATAAATGATTTATACTATGATTTTGGTATAGTAAATATCTCAACAAAAAATTCAAAGAACCTTTTAAAATACATTAAAAAGACAATTAATTTTATCAAATTTCTAAATGAAGTTATGTTTTTTAGTGTCTTATTAAATTCACTTGTCAAATACACCAATAATTTTGAATATAATGATTTACCAAGAGATTTTTTTTTGATTTTATACCAAAATTAACTCAGATTTTCTTTAATGTACTCAAAGTGACATACTTATAGATTAGTTGATCTTTTTTGATAATACCTTCTTTTCTATAATTCTCTATAAAATTCTAAATCTTATTGAAAAAAACTATGTTTGATCTTTCTTATTATCAAAGATATCATCCTTTATATTAAAATTGATGCTTCTTATCTGCAATACATCAACTATAGTTTATTGAACCTTATGAAGACTATATTATGGAGATATAAATTTTATATTTGCTGTTTTGTGTTCATCCGACCATAACAATTTTTTTTATTCCAACTGCTTTATCTAAATAAATTCTCTATAGTATGTTCAGAGATTCTTCATAAAGACAGTGCATTTATGTTTCATCTATTTCATTGAAGATCTATTTGTCTATCAAATACATCATTTGAATCTAAATGTTTTCAAAGATAAATTATCCAACCAATGATAATCTCTTTTGGTTGTGAACAATCAGTTGTTGAGTGTTTTGAGGTATGTTGTAAGTCTTTTTTTAAAGCCTTGTAAATTTTTTTTAAAAAAGATACAGTTTCTTGAACTCAACTATCGATATCCCTTAGAAAAGGATCAGTTAGTGAAAATCACCAATTTCACCGAGAGACTGTTGGTGGAGTGAACTAGGGGACCAGTGTGCCTAAAACCACTATAAAATAGATGTTTCTTCTATTGTAACCAAGACTATTCTTTGATGGAAATGAAGTATGGTTTGTGTTTGTTTTCAATCCACACATGGAAGATCAGAGATTTTTTTAAGGAAATGGATCCTACAGTTTAAGATGACAAAAGTACTGAAGGTGGCGTTGTTTCCAAGTGTTCGTCAAATTTTTGTGGTCCAAAATTTGGAGGATGACTATCATTGCGAAAAGTGTATTTTCTTGAAGGCCTTATTAAAATATAAAAAAAACATGATTTTTTTGAAGATGGGATTTTCAAATTGTGTTTCATAAAGGAACTAAGAAATTTGACGTTGATCTACGTGATAGTGACGAGCATCTCAAATGACAAATAATTAGATCATCACAAATGGCGGCGATGATCTCCACAATTACTAGAATTGGAGCTTCGTAGTAGTTTGAAGGTTTTGACAGAAAGTACCATGGTTACAATGAGATTTGTGAGAAATGAATTTCTATGAAGCTTCATGACAGAAGGAGCTATGCAAAGATGTTTTTGAAAGATCCATAAAATCTGAAAAGAGGCGGTAGAGCTTTGAGAATAGAAAAGACTATAAATATAAGGCCACCCCTCTTCACTTCTAACAAATTTTTCCAAGGAAAATCTAGAATTTCTTTGATTTTGCAAAGCTAAGGTAGCTACAAAAAACTGACATTCGATGCAATCTTGAACATCATGAAAATACTTGTAAAGTCTTGACTGATGCCAATGATTTTGAGAAAATGGTGCTTTGTGATGGTAGGGTTTACCATGTTGACTTTGTGATCTTCACGAAGAAGTTTGTTCTACGACGACAAGGGAGCTTCTTGAAGTGAGCTTCATGAAGGAACTTTGTAAAATGTAGTTTTGATCATTTGGTTTTAGGTGAACAATTCTTTCAGAGTGCATCAACTCAGGTCTATGGTGAAAGCAGAGTCTCGTACTAATTCAGGGACAACAAATTTAATTCCAAACTATTGAAGTGAACTTTAAGTTGATAAACTGAGTTAGAATTCTCTCAAATTAGTGAGCTAGGGGGAGTCGACAGAAGTGATTCGAGGGACACAGTGTGTTATCCCTAAAACCTTGTAAAGGTAGTGTGCATATCATAGAGTAACTGTGTCAAAACCTCTGTATTCCACATCTAGTGGAGATTAGTGGATTTAGGTATGATCAACAATCTTTCAATTTATGGTCATTGTACTATCTCTTAGTGGTGAACCAAGTAAAAATTGTTGTGTTTTCTTGCTATGTGTGAATGTTTTAATTGCTGCACATTACCATCAGATAGGTTTAATAGGTTCCTACCAACGTGGGAACAAGATGCGTTACTTTAGTAAGGAAAAGTAGGCACCCTGATTCACCCCTTTCCTCTCAGGGTGTTCTGGGGTCCTTCACCTTCTACTTTTTAATTTCTAATTCATGTTCTATTATTGAAAATGGAAATTTATTGCTTCCCACATTTCAAAGGGGGACCATTTCGAAAATATTCAAGTGTTTTTAAAAGGACACAATTCACTCCCCCCTTGTGTCTTCATCATTGTTCATACATAAAAATTTCATCATGGGAATTGAGTGCCCATATGTCTATGTAATACCACAATATTTTTTGATTTTATATTTAAAATAAATTAAATTTCTCGATAACTTATGTTACATGCAACACTAACGAAACATGACATTCTATTAAAATGATATTATTTAATATGATACTAATCACCTATACATTGTAATGGAAGGTATGAATATGATTAACTAAATTATGAAAATATATGGTCTACACCTCTATATAAATTTAATTATTTTATTATCAATTTATTACAAATGATAATAAAACCCATTAAAAAATAAAGGAATTTTTTTTCTGAAAAAAACTACTTTTATGCACACAAATTCATTTTATCTCAATAAATTAAATAAATCACTTTTGGAGTATTATTTTAATTAAATGTATATATTATATAATAAATAAATTTTTCTAACATTTATCTTATTTTTATGCTATGAATTAGATACTAATAAATCTAATTACATACTTGCAAATAGTATTTTTCTAAAATGGTAGTTTTGTTGCATTTAGCACCCAAATTTAAAAATAACTTATATTACACTTTTAGAAAATTTTTTTGAAAAAATGAACATCATTTTTTAAATAATAATTTCAAAATTATCTTTTATTAAAATTTTAGTAAATTTCTGGAAAGATTAATTTTTCAATGAATAGTGAAAAATAGGTTTTTATTAAGGATTGTCTTTTCATTTAATGAATTTAAAAACATAAAAATTACTTTGAGATGGTTTTATAAGTAAAATTATCTTAATTATATATTTACTAGTCCAATTTAGGTCATTTTAATCAATTTCATATTGAATTTTGTTATTAAAACTTTCTATACTTATGAAAAATTTCTCTTTAGAAAACCTATTTTTCGTCACATCTGTGGGATTAATTCTAAATTAAATTTTCCAGTTATGTGAATGGAATTTGTAAAAATGGATTTAATAATTGGAATCATAATAATTAATATTATATAATAAGGTCAATTTAATTTTTATTCACATATTAAAAATAGTAAAAATTAATTAGCATAGTTAAGTTCAAAACAGGGTTTTGCATGTTACCTTCGCTCATGTTTAAATTATTTTTCTGCATGCATAGAATTTTCATTGGATAAATTGGATTTCATATGGATAATAATTGGGTAAAAATTATCTAGTATTGATAATATATTTTTAGTCTTAAAGGATAAATTACCTCGGTAACTAAACAAAAACTACTTACTATGGTGAAAACTAAAAGGGTAAAAGTGAGTAAAATTAAAGTCTAAGAAATAAAATGTTTAATTTTTTTAGATGTAGGTGTTTATTAGACATATTATCCATACAATACATTATTTATCAATTTTTAGTGACTTGGGATGAATGTGACTTCTCATTATTGAATAGTTTTGGGTATTTCCAAAAATGTCACTCCTCCTCAATTATAAAAGAGAACTTACTCCCCTCACTTATTAACACATAAAAATCTAATTTATCAACCCAAAACTAAAAAAATACCTCACAAAAATTCTATTAAACTTTATAAAGCTTCTTTTCTTCTAAAAAGTCCATCCCTAGGGTCCTTAATAAGAGATCCAAATGAGGTTTCTCTAAGCGAAGGTAATTGTCTTCACTAAGATCTTTCTTTTTCTTCTTATCTTACCACATTCATTCATGTAATAATAATTAAAATATTATAAGAAATATATATATATAATATATTGATATATTATTATTTTATATTCATAACCAATATATATCTCCTCTTTCATCAAATGGGGAATGAAACAGTCGATCATGCATACGATGGACAACCACCTCACAACCGATGTAATTTGTTTTCCATCACCGCTTCTAACAGATTCAGTTAATGCTTGATATATAGTATATATATATATATGATATTCTTAAAATATAATTAATTTTTAATCATGATATAACATATTCATTCTTAATTTAAATTTCACGGGGATATGATAACATCGCTCGAGTGTAGAGTTGACCACCATCTCACGAAACGATGTGACTTATTTTCACTATGTTTTTACATGAATGTTAATAAAGAAAATTATAATTAATATATGTAATATATATGAAATCATAATGAATTTGGGAAGGTGATTTTTTTACTTATGTTTATTTTATTCATCCGTTAAAAAATAGAAACACCGTTCATGCGTACATACGACCTACCGTCTCCATGAATGATGTAATTCATTTTCTATATATAGATTTAATGGAATACTATAAATAAATATATTATTAATATATATGATATTTATAACATTTATAAAATTATATAAATTACAGAACCACGATCAATGTAAAAGGACTGAAAATACCAAACTAAAACTTGCATGAAAAATGAAATAGTTATTACTCAAAATGTGATTTTAATCTCTTTATAAACTAAAGACGTGAAAAGAACGTTTTTAAGATATATTGACTTTATTTCTCCCTTCAGTCATAATAATTTTTCTTCCATGTACATATTTTCTATTTTTTTTGAAGAAACAATTTACTATTATTCAATTATTTTTTAAATACATTTTACTGTTGTTTGAGTATTTAATGAATGGTTTAAAAATGATTATTATTTCTATTTTCCAAGCAAGGATCTTTTGACTTTTACCGAAAATGTTAAAGGAATATTTGTTTTAACTTGTACGACATGAAAAAAAATTTACACTATAATTACCAATTTGAAGAATCATTTATAAATTTACCTGGTTATTTTAAAATAAAATTATTTTAAAAATGTTTTATAATTTTTTGGGTTTAAAAAGTTATTTTCAATGTGGAAGGGCTATTTCCCTCAAGAAATAATCAATATAATCATTCAAAGTCATTTTCCATCTAAAATGACATAATTTTATGTTACATAATATTTACTAGGGATATGATCCAAGAATACCATTCTTATTATTTATTTTAATGGTTTTTTATTATGATGATAAAATGTTTATGAAACCTATTCCTTTTCCACGGGTTATGATATGATGAAATATTTATGAAACCTTTTTATTTTCATGGGTTCTCATATGATGAATGTTTTATAATATTATGGCACACATATATATAATTTTAATTATGTGATGGGTGATGACTTTATCTTTTTCCAATGAATTAGGCAATGATGGGTAAATTTTGAGTTAATTATGTAATACATGAACTTGATTTCAGGTTCAAAATGTTATGTGTGGGTCTTCTTTTATGTCTATATGGTTATTCATGGACCTTCTTTCATGTATATAAGGTTATGTGTGGACCTACTTTAATTTCCATAATGCTATGTGTGGACCATATTCCACGTCTATACATTTATGTGAGTTCTTGAATTCATGTCTTTAAATTAATGAGTGAACTGGTCTCTATATAAACATGTTCACAATGTTTTAAACTTATGTGAATGCCATAATTCTATATATTATTACTATTTTATTCACTCATGGATTATGTTCATTGATTCCATTATAATTCATGTATTATAAACTTCCATGATTTATTCCATAGATCATTTTATGATCTATGGAAATTAGGGTATGATTTTCATATGTTATTATCATTTTTACATACCCTTATACTTATTCTATATTAATATCTCAATATTTTACCATACTTAGAATCTAATCTCACCCTTTCTTATGATTCCATTCCTCAGGTTATAAATAAAGGTGTTATGTATGATATGTTTAATAAGGGTTCTAATTATGAAAAATTTAGTGGGAGATAATGTTGTTTACTTATGAACTAGTTATTTATGTTTCTATGTTTCTGAAGATATTAAACTTTTATGGTCCTCATGCGTTTATTTGTGCTATGTATTGAATATTTATCTAAAAATATGTAATATCTATGTATATAAAATACTAGGTTCCTATAGTAGGTATCATATCATAAGTTTATTTAACCTTTGGAAGAAAGGATGAGAAAATATTAGTGAGAACACTCAGGATAACCCTTAGTATAGGATACCATCATAATGTTTTGATAAGGAATGAATTATGTGGTTTTACTAATAATAAATCCCTATCAGGATACTAAAAGTGTACATGGTTCTGGAATAGATTTACCTTGGGGTAATAAGTATGAAAAAATCACGTCAGACTTAAATCGAGAATTACCTAGAATATGAAAATGAGCCTTATTGGGAACCTGGTTTGACAATACTAAGGGATATTATTTGGATAACACACATTTACATTACTAACCATTATAAAAAGTTTTAATATGTGATAGTCATGGATGAATTAGGATTAACCTAGGGTTTCATAGAATGAAATTAAGGTGTTAATATTTAGACATCCTATAATTTATTTTTCATGACAATCTATTTTCCCATTATGATTATAGTTTCTCACAATAATATTTTTTGGTTTTAGTCAATGGTCAGAACCCAAAGGAATCACGTTACTGTTAAATTCAATGGAAAATAAAAAGTTATTACTCCTGAGAAACCAAATTTCATGGGATATATAATAAAAGATATCATTGTTAGGCTCACACAACTTTCTTAAGATATGAATCATGTTTAAGATCCAAATAAGAAATGGAGGGAACAACGTTCTATTGTGTCCTTCAAAAGGAAACACCCAAATTATTTTATTAGGTCCACAGATCCAGTAGTCAAAAGGTATTGGAATAGTACTAATGAGAATATTTTTTCTATTATCCAGTGTTTGGAGCATGAAAAAGTCATTTTGGATGTCTGTCATTTGGAAGGTGAAACAGATCAATGGTGAAACTTATTAAGAATATAATTAAAGAGGGGGAAATTGACTCCATTGAAAGGGATGAGTTAAATAGGATATTCTTCAGTTTTTAATTATCATGTATTCTATGAAAAATAATGGAGACAAAATTTCTCAAGTACAAACATAAGGATGGTGAATCTATTGGTACCTATGAAGCTAATTTTATAAGACTTGAAAGGTATATTTCCAATTTAATCATTAGACCTGAAAGAAAAATTGATTGATTATATTGTAGCATAAAAAAAGTCATCAAAATTTGTTGGATATAAGAGACATTAGTAGCTATGAAGAGGTTATTTGATATGAAGTGAAGGTATAAATAGAAATTGGAGATTTTGACCATTCCTATTTTTGATAAGAAAAGGAAGATCCAGTCTCTAGAAAACTCAAATAATTCACATGGAGGAAAGAATTTTTAGTCACCTACATGCCAAAAATGTGGGAATAAGTACTCATGTGAATTCTTGAAAGGAATAAGTGGGTGTTACAAGTGTGGGAAGTTTACCCATCTAGGATAAGAATGATTAATTTTTGAGAGGAGACCAGTCAATAAAATGAATAGAGAAAGGTCTAAATAGAAATCACCACCCACACTCTAGTGTTTAAAATGAATTGAGTTTGGTAATTATGAAAATAAATGAACTAATATAAGGTCTAATGAGGAAAATATGCCACAAAAACCTTTAATTCCAAAGGATAATGAGAATTATTATGAAATCACAATAGATGAAGTTAATTATTATAATTATAGCACTCTTCAGTTTGGAATTTCATGTTGAATTTTGTATGAATGTTCTCTATAAATATATTATTAGGAATCATTTAGTGAAATATGATGAAATTCCAAGCATTGATTATCTCTCTCTATATAGATTTTGGAATAAGGAAATCACATTCGATATTATAAATCAACTTATGATCATCTATCTATGAAAGGATGTACCTAGGTTTTTAATGGATGTGTTTTTTTCTATGATAGGATTTTATTTATGCAATAAAAGGTGATTTATCATTTTGAAGAATATATGTTTTTTTGGGATTTTTTGGAAGTTATTAGGGTATATAAATTTTTTATATGACTTTATTATTATTAAGATGATCATTGAAGGATATGAGATCAATTCATTCTAATCTTTAGGATTCAATTTAGTTAGAAATATTTTAGAGAAGCCTTAAGGATAACTATTTAGGGAGTGGATTAAATCGAACCTGGTGGTTATTGGATAAATTTTTCTAAAAATTTGAATTTTGGTAAAGATTTAGAGGCTTATAGAATATGTTATAGACCTTATGATGATTTTAGTGCTTCAAGAATGAAAAAAATCATCATTAATATTGATTTAATAGAGTAATGAATGAAGTTGAAATTGATCAAAGTATAACCAAAGAATGAAATTTTGCATATGATATAAGGGAATGTTGATCCCTAGATATTTATGTCCCTTCAAAATTCTCAAACATATCAGGACAACAACTTATCCTTTGGTTCTTCCATGAAATCTCTCTCAAGTTCATGGTGTTTTCCATGTATCTCTCCTAAGGAAGTATATACCTGATCATTCCCATCTATTGAACTTCGATTTTGTACCACTAGAGTATGATATTTTTATGAGGATCAATTAGTAGGGATTTTTGTTCAAAGAGATAAAGTTCTACAAAACAAGACCACTTGTATAGGAAATGTTTTTTTAGAGAAATCATAAAACCAAAGAAGCTAAATGGAAACCAGTGCATGTGATGAGGAAGAAATATCCTCAATTGTTTATTGCATAGTGATGAAATTTTGAGGCATATATTAATTTTATGGGGGGTATAATTTAACACCCCAAGATTTTATGAAATATATTTTTTCAAATAAATTTAATTGATTCAATATCTTGCGTTACACACAACACTGAGTTTTAATAAAAGGTGACATACTATTAAAATAATATTATTTAATATGATAGTTATTGCCTAGTTATTTGAATGGTGGGTATGAATATGATTAAATAAATTATAAAAATATGAGGTTTAAAAATGTATATAAAATGAATTTCTTGGTAATAAATTAATTAGAAATGAAAATAAAAAACATTTGAAAATGAAGGAAATATTTTTCTAAAAAAACCTATTTTTATATGCATAAATGCACTTTATCTTAATAAATTAAATAAATAATTTTTAGTGAATAATTTTAATGAAATTTATGTATTATATAATCAATTAAATTTTTTAACATTAACATTATATGTTTTTTAGTCATGAGATAAAAATAAATCTAATTTTACGCTTAAAACTATATTTTTCTAAAAAGGCATTTTTTCACATTTTGTGCACTTATTTTAAAATTAACTTTTTACATTTTATAAAATATATTTGAAAAAATTAAATTAATTTTTTAAATAAACATGTAAAAAATATATTTGATTGAATTTTTGGGAATTTTTTGAAAATATCACTATTTCAATGAATATTGAAAAATAATTGTTTTTATTAAGGATCATCTTTTCCGTTAAAGAATTTAAAAAAATAAAAATTATTTTGAGATGGTTTTAGAAGTAAAATAAGTTCAATTATATATTTATTAATAATAGTTCATTGGAATCAATTTCATATTTAATTTTGATATTAAAACATTCTATTCTTATGAAAATTTTCTCTTTCAAAAATCACTTTTTCATCGTGTACGTGAGTTTAACTTTAAATTAAAATTTTCTAATTATGTGAATTGAATTTAGAAAAGTGGATTCAAAATTTTAAATTATCATAATTAATATTATATAATAATTCCAATAACATTTTTATTCATAATTAATATTAAAAAAATAAAAAAATTATCGTGATTAAGGTTAAAACAGGGTTTTGCATGCTACATGCATTTGTGTTAAAATTATTTTTTCACACGTATATGATTTTTAATATATAAATTGTATTTTATATTTAGAATTTTTAATTTACCTTATTTTTTAAATAATTTACTGTACAATACCTCTTTTTTTAAGCATGTAATGCGTTTAAGTGACTAAGGAGTGGTTTAGGAGAGTACGAAGCTTGTTCGGAGCCCGGAGCTCCAAATCTTAGAGAGGAAGACTGATCCACACTATTAGCGTGTTGTCAGGTATAACCATGTAACTCAACCATGTGGTATCTTTAGAAAAATATAGAGAGACACATGGTTAGTTCTAACCATGACCCTCAGTCCGTACAATCATGTAGGGTTCTCTAGTGCACTGTCTAGGGCCACACAATTTGTTTAACCCATGCATACCAAGATACATTCCCATGCATGGTATTTCATAGGGGCTTACAATAAGGCACATGGTCTATGAATAGTTTTTTCAAATTGTGTTCCAATCCCTCACCCTTAGTTCCACATAGGTAGTGAGGGCACATGGTTGGTGCATGGTTTTCCCAAACCATGCATCCAAACTGTTCACCCATTAAGTTATGGGTAAAATACCATTTTTTCTTACCTTCATTTAAGGTTTATCCCTAATTTTTCCTCCTCATTCACATAAATGTAACACCCTATGATTTCATAGTACGTTATCTCTTTAAAGTAATTCAATAGTTTGTGCTACACGCAACACCGAGTTCGAGCGCACCACGACTTACCAAAGTAGTCATTCAAAAGCGGTTATGAATAATATTAACTAAATTTTGAATTTTATATATTCCATATAATTTTAACATCCATATTATATGTTTCTTAGACATAATATAAGAATAAATTCAATTTTTCAGATAAAGGAAGTATTTTTCAGAAAATGCAATTTTACCACCTTTTAATGGAGAACCTTTTTAAAATCCAGTATTTGACACTTTTATATATTTGATTTGACAAAATAAAATTCTTCTTTAGAATAGAGACATAAAAATTTAGTTTGGATAAAATTTTGGTACTTTTTTGATAACTTTCATATTTTGATGAATAGTGAAAAATACTAAATTTTAATTGAAAAAAACTTTTTTAATCAAAATAATTTATAGTGTTAAATTATGAATTTGAGTGGTTTTAAATTATAATTAGATTATATTTTTATCATTTAATATAATTTAGGTCATTGGATGTAATTTCACATTTAAATTTTACATAAACACATGTCAATATTTTGATAGTTTTTATTCTTAAAACCCCGCTTTCTGGTTTTGACAACGAGAATTAATTTTAAATTAATTAATGTAGCTCTTATGTTTTGAATTTTTTAAAATCAATATCATTTTTTTATTCGTAATATCAAAATTATCTTAGGGTGAATTTTTGGTATTTTTTTGAAAACATTCAATTTTTGATGAATAGTGAAAACACTACGTTATTGTTTAAAACCGACTTTTATTTAAATAATAATTATTTTTATTTAAATTTATTTTAAAGTCAAAATAGATATATAATACCTATATTATTTAAATTCAATTCATTGGAATCATTTTATAATAAGAATAGATGTATAAAATTTTATTGAATTTTTTTAACGTTTTTTACCCACCTTTTAGGCACATTTGCAAATTTGCATAAAACGTAATTTTACCGCTTCTGTGAATTGAATTTAAAAAATTTGAGAAACACAATTGATATCAGTAATTAAAATGTGGTTAAATGGGATGAAAATAATTTTTTGTGAATAGTAATGTTAAAATTTTATTTACCACGGTTAAAAGTAAATACGGTAATTAAAGGTAAAAATGATATTATAATTTCCCTAACACATATCATAATTCTATTGGATAAGTTTATTTAGACCAAAATAAACCTTAAGAATAAAATATGATCCTTTTGGTTCAGTTGGATTAGATTAGGACATTTATTATTATTTTATTTAAAGAAGAGTTAAAAGTGTTAAATTCAAAGTTTAATAACTAAACCATTTTTAATATAGGGTTATACATAAGATAAATTCGACTATAAATATTAATTAAAAATATAAAAATATTTCATACATCATGGTACTTTATTTATAATTTTTAAACATTAAATAATTAAATTTATTTATGATACAATGATGATGCAGTAATTACCTTAATAATGAAAGATTAAAATAATTGATATTATAAATATCAAAATAAATGTAAATTGAGACTTTTGATGATATCCATGAATTTTATAGGTGAATATTACTTGTTAGGTTTGATTTAATGTGTTTTTTTTCATGTAATCAACTTGTTATGACTTTCAAATAAACCAAATACCAAATAGTGTCAAAATTGACAGAAATGAGGTTTTAAAACAAATACTATATTATTAAATGATATAATAATTATAAAAAAATAAGGTTAGGAAAAAGGAATTATATAATGATATATATTTCATTAATGAACCACTTTAGGTTATATTGGATTTTTATAGTAAGTTTATTAACCATTTATTATAATAATACAAGAATACATGATAAAAGTTAAACTATTTAACTAAGAGTTAAATCTAAAAGATAAGGTTAATATGGTAACCTAAACCTGTCTATAATCTATTGGTTGAGAGGTTTTCGACCTAAAACCACCTTATACTAGAATTAAATCATTTTGGCTCCATTATAAACTGAATATTATTTTATTATAGAATAATATTTCAAGCTTTTCTTAAAGTGATCCCCACCTCTCTTATAAAGGGGTACTTCCCCTTCTCTAAAAATCACACCTCCAAAGCCATTTGGCTTGGCCAAACCCTGAAAAAATCTCCTCCAAACTTCCCTCACTTCAACTTATAGGCATTCCCTTGATCATAAAGCTAACCTAATGAGCCCTTTTGTTCAAATTAAAAGGAAACACCCAAATAAGAGGTAATTATTTTATCACCTCTTTTAAAGTTATTTTCTTCTTCCACTTTCTATTTCTTTGTTATTTTCATACCAAAATAATAACTCTAGTACCTTATACATACTGTGATTTTATTATAAATATGGTACAACCATACTCATTATTCTATCCATCCTACAAATGATAAAGTCACCATGCATGCGTACATAGGGCTTACCGTCTCCACACCGTGGTGTAATTTCTTATTCAACACTATGTTATTTGGATGGATATAATGATGAGTAACATGTATATAAATAATAAAAATAACATGATAATTTCTCTGTAAAATTAATATACCATCCAATTCCACACCTTTTAATCATTAAGGAAATGATATCGTCGCTCGTGTGTACGTACGACTTACCGTCTCCATGACGTGATGAGATTCATTTCCAGGTTCACCATTCAACGATGATTATAAAATATATATTATTAATAAGTATGTAATATATGAAATAATAATTCTACTGGATATATATATATATATATATATATATATATATATATATTTATGTATGTATGTATTTACTTACATATATCTTATTCACTTACTTCCGTTCAATACGATATGAAAATGGAAACAACATTTATGGGTACGTACGACCTAACGTCTCCATAAACGGTGTTTTCCATTTCATATATATATATATATATATATCTATTATACATATTTATATTATAAATATATATTATATATAAATAATTTTTTATATTCTAGAAGTATTTAAATCATGATCTAATGATATGACCAAGAATAACAAGTTAAAACACGTACGATAAAGAAAACGATTATTACCTGAAATGTTAATTTAACATGAAAATCATTATTAATTGGGAAGTATAAAGTCATAAATGAATCATGTATGATATAATAAATATGAATATGGTTCTTTTATAATTTAATAACATACTTTGGTCATTATACAGGAGTTTAAACGTACCCTTGACCAAAGGAAAGTGCATGGTAAGGGTTAATTCCACTATCTCATTATTATCTGAGATTGTTTATGTGTATGTTTTTACTGTGACATATTTATTATCCATGTCCATGTTTCATAAAAGAGTTTTCAAAAGGATTATTTTTAAGATACTATTTAACTAAAACATCATTTTAAATGTTTTAAATATTAATTCTTCTAAATCTTTCTCATTAATGCCCATATTTTCAAAATGGTTTTAAGGATTTATTTATATGGAAATGAATGTTTTAAAATTTTAATTCCTTTAAAAAGTTTCAAAGTGGTATGGGAAACTTTTATTCAAAAATATATTTTAAATTTCTTCCTTTATAAATTGTGTGACTTTTAAATGATTTCATGAAAAATGGGTATTTCACTTAAAGAGTTTTACTGATCATTTTCAACTATATCAACATCCTTTACTGAATATTATTCTTGATTGAGGTTGATTTATTATAATGAAATCTTCCATATTGTATTTAATGAGTTATGATATGTTTTACTATGGATGCTATATATTTATACCATTCATGGTTTATGGATAAATTATTGACATTTCATATTCTAGTTTTAATACGAATGTTTATATTATGTTTCAACATTTTCATATGAGGAATGCAATGGACTTAGTAAGTGATGGGTGGGCCCCGCTATAGCCCCTCGATGCATCTATAGGTCTCATGAGACAAACTAGTGTCTTGGCACAAGGCCTTGACAAAAATTTTATTTGTAGTCTTGGCGCGAGGCCTTGACTATGTGGTAAGGATGTCCAACGTTAGGCATTCTCTCATTATGAAATTAATTATTACATGTGATTATTCAACTAGTAGAATATCTATGTGCATGTTTATATGGTAATGTTTGATTTATTTTCTCCATATTATGTTCAAATTTATGTTTAAAAGGATTTTTTTTATTACACATCTTTCCTTAAAATTTTATAGCTTCTGCTAAATTATTTACCCTTACTGAGTATCTGAACTCACCCCTTTATTATGTCTTGTTTTCCTAGGATTCCAAGAAGTGTATTATGTTTGATATGTAGGGTTAAGCTAGGGGAATAATGACATTATCAACAGATTATTTATGTTGTGTTTTATGTTTGAATGTGTAATGTAACATTCATGTATGTAATCTATTTTCCAAGATTGCTAAACTTATCGGTCTTTCAGGACTTGATTCCTTGTAATCATGAAAATGTATTAAAATAATGCACCGACTCCAGGATTCTGAGGTCGGGGTGTTACATAAATCTCCTCTTATAGGCATGGGAGTTTTCCATCCTTCTCTAACCAAGTCTTTGAGCTAGGATATTTATCCAGTGTTTGATTCCTTCTTTATAAAGTGCATTGGATAACTAACAGTAAAAGAATCAATCCTTTACCTTCATTTTATCATTTATTCCTCTACCTTTGGTGATTTTTTTGATGCAATATAACAAAACCTATTTCCATGGATTTTTTTGTATTTATTATGTTCTACTCTAAATCTAAAGATGATAACAGATGAGGGTTATTCTACCAACCAAAGGTAGGTGGTCTAGTACCTTTCCCCTAAGGCCGAGTTGTTTTATAACTTTTTTTGCCATGTAACACACTGAAATTTCCTCACATTTACCAAAATTTATAATTTTACTTTATCTAAAGTGTTACCCATGTTAGAATTATCCCATGTACCCTAGTTTATGGTTGGAGGTCCCCTACCTCTACAAGTGAGACCCATTAGGGAGTGATTATGTGATTCCCTTGAATTATTAAATGTTTATATGGCCAAAACACCTTCTAAGTTTACAAGTATTGATTCATATGTAAAGTTACTACCTAAACTAAATGTTTGTGAGTGGTATGACCAGTTCACATGACTTCTATATGAATAAGGGATATGTCACTCAATAAAATGGCATGTCAAATGAATTGTAAATTAACCTTCGACATGTATTAAATCACGACTAACCCTTATTTTATAATTGTGATTTACAGGCATGAAGTACCTTATTTTTTTGATACTCAGGAATGGAATCCCACTTATTTATGATACTTGGGAATAGTGTCCCATATATTTATGAAACTCAGGCAAGGAATCCCATAAACCTGTGATATACAGATATGGAGTCCCATGTAAATATGATAACCAAACATGATGCCCCAAATTAAATGTGATATATGGGCATGACTTCCCTAATTGAAATGTAATATATGAGAATGGTGTCTCTAGTTAAATGAGATAACTGAGCATAGAGTCCCATATTGTAATAAATGGGCATAAAGACCCCTATGATTCTTATCACCTGGGCATGGTATCCCATGAAATTCTATGAGAATCTTACTACTATCCATGGATGTCTGAGTTACACCTTGGGTCCTAGATAGAAGTAGTATCCATATATATGGATATAAACTTCACTATGCATATAGAAAATATATATAAACATATATATACATATAGAAACTTGTTCAGAGATATCCCAAATTAGGGCAAAGCAGGTAGTGTCAACATGATATCCAAAAGGAACCAGAGTCGAACCATTTACGTTATATATTTTTTCTTCCATTTTTATACATGCACACAACTAATTTTATAATCACTTTATAGTTTCAACTAAACATTGTTGGTGGTGGCCTACTGAGTATATCTCAAACCCTTTTTGGGTAGTAGATTGGTACTTGAATAGATCTTATGGATGTAGGTAGGGAAAAAGGGAAGCATCTGGCTATGGATGCTTGATTTTATAATTAGTATTAAGTATAAGAGTAGAGGACCAGGCTTATACTCAGGATACTAGTGGCGATAATTTATAGAATTTTTTATTCTTTGTATAGAATGATTGATATTATTCATTTATTCATAGCCTTTTGTCTAATCCATTTAGTGATTTATAAATAAAAGTTAATATTTTTTGTGAATACCCATGTTTTAATACTAAATATTATTTTTGAGCATTATTTTAATTAATCTAGATTCGATTCACTTTACTATTTTAATTATAAATCTCACCCTACTTATCCAAATTATATAATTATTTTTTTAGGGTTCATAATTCAATTTACTAAAAATCATTAAACTTAAGCATGGGCTAATTATGCCATCTAAAGGATCATATGGACCACACAAGAAGGTCCAAAGAATCTATATAAGATAATAGAACAACCATGTAGATATAATCTATAGGCTCAATCCATAATTCCAAATTTTATAAAACTACATAACATGTTTTTTTCATATAAAAATACATCTTGGATAAAAAATTTAAGTCCCAAATCCACCAAAAAGGGGCACAAATGATGCTTTGAAGTCCAACCCAGAATTCTGTCTAGGATTCAAAAGCATCACAGAATCCTTAGACTTTTATACCTATATATACATCAAATTAATCTTAGATTTTATGGTGTTAAATCCATGATTTATTAACCCAAGTTTTTATAAGAAATGGTTTGAATTTGAGGGAATATTCCTAGAATAAAATACATTCACATTTAGACTAAGGAAAAACTCAACACAAAAATGGACAACATCAGATTGTTTAGTA
Organism: Viscum album; assembly: GCA_963277665.1. Taxonomy (NCBI): domain Eukaryota; kingdom Viridiplantae; phylum Streptophyta; class Magnoliopsida; order Santalales; family Viscaceae; genus Viscum; species Viscum album. Next base: position 784,418,176 of record OY728156.1, on the reverse strand, counting down.
AAACAACTATAAATTTGGATAAGAAAGTCCAATTAATTATGAATTTATAGGGTGAAATTTTCAAATCAGTATCTACAAATTTTAAGAAGAATATTTCTCCAGATTTAGCTATTTTAATTTTCAAATTGGTGAGCCAACGTGAGGGATTTCTTTGAAATTCAAATGGTCCACCACCTTTGGCTATGAATATATAATCATTCTCACCTTGAAAGGAGTTATAATTTCAGAACTTATGGGGTATATTTGTAATGACTAGAGCCTTTAAAATGTATTGGGAGGTCTTTCCTCTATCTTTATTTAATAATAGATACCTCTCCTATACTTTTTTATGTTCATTCACGTTCATTTTTAATTGTAATCATGTAATTTTGTTTTCATTTAAATTAATTATCAATGCATGTTTCTTCATAACAATATATAATTTTTATCCAACCTATGTTGTGTAATATTAATGTTCTTAAAATTGTTTAAAACATGTTGAAAATCATTACCTTATTTCACTTTCTCATTCAATCAAATTGCATTTTAACTCTCTTCATTGTTCGTGTGTTTTTTAGGCATACAACGCTTTTATTATCACATTCTGTTTCTTATATTTATAATTCATCACTATAATCATCATCAAATATATTAATAACCATCCCAATAGTTGAGTAAATATTCCATTAGGGTGAGTCATAATTTGGGGATATTAAGTGATTGGGGGATTTTTCTAGTTGAATATTATTTAGGTTAACATTGTGTATGTTGAACTTAAAATGTCATGGATTAATTATTTTTTTGTTTAATATGTGGATTCCATGGATTATTAGAACCATAAATACACTGCCATAAACAAGTAATTATTGAGATTAAAACCCTAGTTAAGTTTAGGTTTTCATTAAAGCCTCAACACTTGAGAATTTTGATCAAAATCGTCTTGGGAAGTGGGTGTTAATTTAATATAATATAAATAAAATCTCAATGATATCATAATATTAAATTACCAAGAATGAAATCATCCCAATCTTTATCAATTTATTAAATCAAAATTAATTCATAAATCAATTTAATTAAGTTCTGCAAACAAACTCACCAGTCAAAACATAAATAAAAAAAATAATTGACCATTAAAAAAGTACCATCACCGAGGATTTGACATGAGTGACACTATACACATCAGCATATAATTGTAACTTTTAATGGTTTATAGGAAAAATTAATATGATAGAGTAATTTTCTAAACCACATGAGAATCAAAATATCCAAATAGCCTCCCATTACCCTTACATTGATCCCCATTTTGAAAGCCCCTTTGAACCCATGAAAACGTTTTTTGATATCAACATTATAAGACCAAAACTTTATCTCACCCAAAATCTATATGGATTTACATTGCATGATTTATTGAAATTTAAATTTGAGGGTAATGGATTTCATTTAAGGTAAAATTTCCTTGATTTTCAACATGTTATCATATGCTTGAGGGAAATAATACATTTAAGTGTGGTGAGGGGAGTTTTTAATTCAGTAATGTTTGTAAATGTATATATGTTTATGAAATATTATACAAATGATATTGAAAAGTGTTAAAAAAATTGTTTTTTTTTGAAAAAATTGAATTAAATGAAAAAAAATAAAAAAAAAACAAAAAGAAAAAAGAAAAAAAGAATGGGTTATGTCTTGGGAAGATCAAAAATCACTCTTCTTACTAAAACTTTTATATTTTTATAACTATTAAAATTAGTTTTGTGAGGATATCAAACAAGGGTTGGGAGATGAGCGTGAGATTTGTTTCAAGTTCAAATTTTGAAAAACAATGAAAACAAAAAAAACACTTGCATCATATTTTCTTATGTCATTAAGAGAAGTTTTGTGTTTTTGTATATATTTTATCATTTAATATCCTTACAATTTTCTCCCTATATTTTATTCCTTCTCAAATTCATGACCTTGTAAATATGTGTTTCCATTTCCTTCCATGTTTTATTCAAAAAAAATTGTTCATTTCTTTTTCCATGTTGTAGTTTACCCATATTTTACTATCTTTTGGATATTATATTCCTATCACCCCATATCCACTAAAAAACCCCTTGAAAATACATCTTAATTCTTGTGTACTTTAAAATAGGGAATGTAAGCTGAGATATTTTTCAAACTCTAATATTTTCACTTTTGGTTGGTGAATGAGTAAAACTCCATAAATAAATTTCATCATCTTGAGAGGAGTAAGTTCCGAGTGCCTACATTTTCCATTTCTAATTTTGGAAATGAAAAATGAATTGTTTTTCAAACATTATTTCTATAACAATTTTTTGTGGAATTCATTATGGATGAGTGAACTAGTCTAAACCTCCCCTAATTAGTGAAAACAATATTTTAATATTTTTTGGTGAGTGAAAATGATTTTGTTATGAATTTGTTGTACATGAGGACATGAACAAGACTAATTATGGGAGATTTTATGTTATTAATTTATTGATAACTTTTTGGATACTCCATTTTAGTGATTTTCAAGTAAAAGTGCATAATTGTTGTGAAATACCCATGTTTTAATACTAAATATTATTTTAGGCATTAATTTGATTAACTAAGATTCGAGTCATTTACTATTTAAATTAGAAATATCATCCTAATTATCAAAATTGTATAATTATTGTTTTTAGGTTCTTAATTAAATTTCCTACAAATCATTAAATTGGATATTAGGTCAATTATTCCATCTAAAGGCTCGTATAAACCATAAAAGAAGGCCCAAAGAATATGTCCAAGAAACTGGACTGACCATGAAGATAGAATTTATGGGCTCAATCCATAAGCCCAAATTTTATAAAACTCTAGAATATGTTATTTAATATCCAAATACATCTTGGATAAAAATTTGAAGGCCAAAATATACCAGAAAGGGCTCCAATTTATTCTTTGAAGTCCATCCCAAAATTTTGTCCGGGATTCAAAATTATCACACAATCCTTGAATTTTATCCTAATATAGACATCAAATTGAATTGAGATTTTGTGGTGTAAAATAAATGATTTAGGATCCCAAGTTTTTATAATAAATTTTTCATATTTTAGGGAATCTTTTTTGACTAAAATTCATTCACATTTGGACTAATAAAAAACTCGACACAAAAAAGGAAAACATCACATTTTTTAGTAAAATAACTATAACTTTGGATAAAAAAATCCAATGGAAACCAAATTTGGATGGTAAACTTTACACATAAATATATAAAAATTTTAAGAAGAATATTTATCTATATTATGCTTTATGAATTTTAAAATTGGATAGAAAACATGAGGGATAGTTTTGAAATGAAAACAGTCCACCACTTTTGGTTATAAATAGATAATCATTATCACCTTGAAAGGGGTTGTAATTTAAGCACTTAAGAAGGAGATTTGGAATGAATAGAGACATTACAAGGTCCTAGGAGGAATTTACTTGATCTTGTTTCAACAAGAGATACCTATCCTCTACTTTTCTTTTCATGTTTGTTTGAGTTTGTGTTTAATTGTAATTATGCATGTTTGTTTTCATTTAAATTAAATATTAATCAATGTTTCTTCATTATAATATCTAATTATCATCCAAACTATGTTGTTTAATATTAATTTTCTTAAGTTTTTTTTAAATAAAGTTGAAAATAACTACCTCATTTTTCTTTCTCATTCAATCAAAAGTGCGTTTTAACTATCTTCATCATTCACGTGTGTGTTCAGCACACAACTCTTTTCTTATCCCATTATTTTTATTATCTTTATAAATCGTCACCATAATCATCATAAAAAAATTACTAACCATACCAATGGTTGAGTAAATCTTCCATTGGGGTGATTCATAATTTGGGGATATTAAATGATTGAGGGATTTTGCTCATTGAATATTATTTAGGTTAACATTGTGTATATTGAACTTAAAATTTCCTAGATTAATGACATGTTTTGTTTAAAATGTGGATTACATGGATTTTTGGAACCATAAATACACTACCATAAATAATTAATAATTTATATTAGAACCCTAGTTAAGTTAAGGCTTGGATTATATCCTCAACACTTGGGAATTCCGATCAATATCGTCTTGGGAAGTGGGTGTTAATTTAATGAAGTATAAAGCAAAGATCAAGGATATCATAATCTTAAATCTATAAGAATGAAATCACCCTAATATTTATTAATTTATTAAATAAAAATTAAGTAATAAATCAATTTAATTAAGATCTACAAACAAATCCCCAGTCAAAACATAAATCACAAAAACAATCGACTATTAAAAAGGTACCATCATTGAGGATTAAACCCAAGTGTCGCTATACACATTATCAGAGAATCATAACTTTGAATGTTTGATAGGTGACAATCGTCTGTGCTTTAATTATTTATATTACTTTACCTCAATTCCACTTTTTTTATATCACATGATATGATCATCATTTTTGTATATGATACTGTTCTATCATGTTCATTATATCTAGATGATTTATTGTTCCACTAATAATTATTTATTACTATTTATGATATTTATCATTATTGTATAACAATTTGATACGCTCTGACTTAGGAGAATTGTCTGCCCACTATCACACCCTAGGTCCTCACTGCTATTCAGTAGCCTATGGCATATGGAGAGGCACTCTTGAGGTCATGTGGCCAGCTGGATTATGTTACTTATGACTGAAAAGAATCTGAGATGCTATAATGTGGTATCAAAGACCTATTTTCCTTTTATATTAATTTTTAAGTATTATAAAAGAGAATAAGAATATATTGTAATTTTTTAATGAACTCATGACTGGGATTATATAACCCATGAATATGGAAAATCCAAATTACCTAGGTTGAGATACTTATTTTTTTGGTTTATACTTATTATAGTTGAAAAAATTTCATCATTAGATGACCACATGTTTTATTTTATTATTATTTTTGATATTATTATAATGGAAATATTTTTCTTTCTTCTGGTATGGAAAGTAGGTATCATCTCATGCATAATTATATGCACATGAGAATTTACATTTCATGCATTATTCCATGCCATATATATATATTGTTTCTTTCATTGCCTATATTGCATGTGATTATTGTAAGTGCCTTGACTGATATATATAGAAATGTGCAAAAATTTATTCTAGGGATAGAATAATTATATTAATTAAAGTGTATGAATCAATCTAAATGGTTTCTCCTTATATATTGATGGTGGGATTTTAATTAAACACTTATTCCATGTTTGAGCCATTAACCACTGGTTCCAAGGGTTGAAACGTTAGCTTATCTGATTACATGAATTCCAATTACAATTTATGAAGCATGTGATTCTATAAATTGGAAATGGTAATTAATTTATTTAAGTCATTTTACATGACCAACTATATCATGATATTGGATTTAATGGTCAGGTCCCAGTTACATGGCATGCCAATTGAAATTTATAAATAGCACGAGCCTTTAAAAATTAATAATGGTGACTCATCTAACTGGACCATGATATCTATATAAATAGAAATGAGTATGAAATTAACTAAATATAAATTCTTAAATAAAAAAATGGTTACCATTAAATGGGTATTAGGATTTAAAATTAAAGGGTTTTTCCTCTATACCATGCAATTGACACTCCATATACCATGTCTTCTATTGCATAATGTGAGACCTTGACCCTGAACCGACCTTAGTTGTGGGCAGTAGGCAGTGTATCTTATGACCTCTATGATCTTTATTATCACTTTGTCCCAAATTTATAATCAAGATGAGAGGTGTGACCCTTTTTATAGGAAGGCTTATACCTTCAATTTTATTTTATCTTTGATCCTATCTATTGTTGAATCTTGTCTGAGGCGTGTGTTTGGAAAATTATAAAACTATGCCACCATGAATTCCTTGAGCCATGTGTGAGGAAGGTGGTGGTGATCATGCCTCAAAGGCGGTGGACTAGGATCCACTAGAAATACCTCTATTAGCGACACTTGAGGAACCTCCCATTATTCCTAATCTGGATATTGATGCTCAGTTCTGAGAGAGATTCCTATGGTTTATGATGTCTATTCAAGGACCTCTATGACCTTACCACTATGGAAAAGTTGAAATGATAATTAAAAAGGTATCATCCACCTACCTTCTTGGTGGATAGTGGACCTAGGATATCGAGTCATGTCTAGGGTCCATGTTATCCAACTTAGAGCACCTGGAGTTTCCTTTGTAGATAAGGGTTAAAATTTACACTTATATGCTTCGTGATTATGCCAAGTGTTGGTGGGATGTGATTACCTAGGCTAGTCATCATTAGGGTATGGTATAGGTAAATTTCCAAACATCATTATATGATTACTTCTTTACACATACATTGAGTGTGAACTGTGCTATAGAATTTATAAATGTATGGTAGGGTTCTATTTATATGATTTAATATTTGACTCATTTCAACACACTTCAGCACTTTGCACTGATATTTACTGGTGAAGAGTTAATGATAGAGAGGTGATTAGAGGATGGGTTTGTATATACCATCCAATCATGGAGGACTGTATTCTAGTTGACCATAATTTATGAGATAGTGAATCAGGACCTCATCACCTTGCAGGATCTGTGGGAGGATGACGGTGTGTGCTAGGGTGGTTTCATGATAAGAAAGTGAAGTGGTTATTTGAGTGGTAGATAATTTCACTTCATGTGTGCATACAGTTGTATTAATAGGAAGATGACACCTACAAATAGTTATGTAGTATGCCATTAGTGTGGAAATCAAGGGAATAAGAATCCACAATGTTCCAGGGATCTTGTTGAATACTGAGGTTGTGGAAATTTTGGCTATCTTTAGTGGTTATGTGGGACATTTCCATCTATTCCTAGTGGGAGAGGATCTGTATATGCTCCACATTTAAGAATATGATTAATATCACCTCACAGGGTAGGTATATCAAGTATGATCTTTTGTCTAGGACAAGGAGGTGGTCGTGGATGAGGTAATCTTGCTCTAGACATTCAACACTATAAGATTTGACCTACTTGAGGTAGTTAGGTTGTATCTCAGGTCCACATATATGGACATATCTATGTAGTGAATCCTACTCCTAAGGAGAAGACTGTCAAAAATTATAAAGTTAGAGGTACTTTTCTAGAAGGCTCCACTTTAGTATCTACCTTATTTGACATAGGCGATTTGATTTCCTTCATATCTGCGGTAATTATGGAAAGTATAGGCTTAGAAGTGGAGTTATTATATCATGTGATGAATCTAGAAACACCATTGGGGTTTATATTAGAGACTCTATTCTGGTGTAAGGGATTCCCATATGATATAGGTGGGTATCGACTCTTATGAAACCTATTATACTCAATATGTCTGGTTTTCATGTCATACTTAGAATGAAATGATTAGTGTCTTATCATGATCATGTTGATTATTATCTCCAGAGGGTGTCCTTCACATTACCTAAGGCCAGTACCTACATTCATAAGGGTGAATGGGATGTTCATGCATGTTGATATGGATCCAAGAATCGTGGGTTGGGCATAGTGATAACACAAATGGCTAGTATCTTTATAAGAAATCATGGAATTAAATGTATGGAATTTCATCTTATTCTGGATCCTATCAGGGAAATTTTCCCTAATATTTTTTCTAGGTTAACTCATGTAAGATAGGTGGATTTCACCATTGAGATAGTTCTGGTAGTATCACCAATGTCCATTCCTCCTTACAGGATGGAACCTACTGAGCTTTAAGTGCTCAAAAAGAAGATATATGATTTGTAAGCTAAGTGTTTCATATGAACCAGTACTACAATATGGGATTCACCTATGATATTTGAAAAGAAGGTGGATATAATCCTTAGGATTTTTGTGGATTATCACCTATTGAACTAGATTATAGTTAATAACTAATATCCACTAACAAATATAAATGGAATCATCAACCATCTCTAAGTAACTATGGTTGTCTCCAAGATATCTTTATATTTAGGCTATAATTAGGTGAATTTAAGTCCATAATACATTCCAAGTATAGCATTCCAGAGTAGATATGTAATATATGAGTACTTGGTCATGTTTTTCTGTCTAATGAATGCACCCTCAATATTTATGGCCCTGATGAATCAAGTTTTCCACCTATATCTGGATTCATTTGTGGTAGTCTTCATGGATGATGTCTTGGTGTATTCTAGTACTCAATAACCATTCCAAACATCTTGATATTGTTCTAGATAAACTCAAAGAGTATTATATATATTTTATGCTCTCCAAATGTATCTTTTGGATCAATAAGTTTCACTTCCTGGGTCACATCATCTCAAAGGAAAGAGTATTTGTTGATCAAGAGAAGGTGAAAGCTATAGTTTCCTAGGAACATCCCAAAAATATCTTTGACATGTTCAGTTAATTGAGTTATCCTATCTACTACATGGATTTTATTCAAGTATTATCATACCTAGAAGAACCTCTCATAGGCTTGACTAAGAGTGGTGAGAATTTCTTATGTTCTAAAGCCTATGAGGAAGCGTTTCAGAAGCTGAAAGAGAGACATAATCTAACACCAGTCTTGATTCTTCCATAACTAGGTATAAGCTATGTAGTTTATTATGATGCATCAAGAATTATACTAGGAGAAGTTCTAATGTAGATATATTGAGTTGTAGTGTATGGGTCCTTCCAGATGAGACCACACCAGTGGAATTACCCTATGAACGACCTCGAGCTGGTAGTTGTGGTTCATTCCTTACACTGTTGGAGACATGATCTATTTTGGGATAATTTCATCATTTACATTAACCACAAATGTCTCAAATAAATTTACACATAGTCTCACATGAATATCAGGTAGCAAAAATGGGTATAATACCTAAATTCATTTTAAATTTATCATGCTTATACATAATGCAAGGTAAATGCAGCAGTTAATTCCGTAAGTTTGGATACTTAGACACAGGTCATATAATAGGCTAGTAGTGAGTGGAATTTGATGACCCTATTATCTAATACACACCTAGAGATTCAAGAGTATCATGGGAATCCTATTTTAGAATCTTTGGCAGTGTCATCCTACCTTTTGGAACAAGTAAGGATGATACATCTTTCAGATCCCGAGGGCCTAGTCATGAGAGAGAGTGTCTTAGGTGAGGATACACCACCGGGTTGGGTCATCAACAAGGATGAGATCCTATAATTTCATGGGCATGTTTGGATGCCTATATACATATGAGAAGAATTGATGTAGGAATATCATGACTCTATTTGGGAAGTGCACCACGGGATTATCGAGATGTACCGAGATGTATGGCATCAATATTGGTGGCTAGGTATGAAGAGACAAATTACATGTTATATCACATGGTGTTTCACCTTTTATCAAGTGAAGGTGGAGCACCATCAACCTATAGGACTTCTATAGACTTTATCCATTATTAAGTGTAAATGGGATTATGTAACCACATATTTCATAATATTATTAACCAGATCCCCTAGAGTAAGTGATGTGGTATGAGTGATCATTGATAGGTTTACCAAGTTCAAATATATTCTTTCGATCAAGGATAACTTTTTAGTAGATGATTATGGGATTCTTTACATTCATGAGATTGTATGAATTCGTGGTTTTCCCCATTCCAACATATCAAATAGGGATTCTTGATTTACATCACGATTCTAGAAAGGGTTTCATAAGGCATTGGGTTCACAGGTGAATTTGAGTATAGCATACCACCCCTAATCTTAAGGTTAGTCTAGGCATACAATACAGTGCTAGAGGATATGCTTCAAGCATTCATCCTTGATTATTGAGGTTCTTGGGAAAATACCTACGATTCATCATGTTATCCTATAATAACATATTTCAAGAAACTATCAATATGGATCCCAATTATGCCTTATATGATAGGTCATGTTGTTTAACCCTATGTTGGTTAGAGGGAGATGAGGCAGTGCTACTAGGAACTCTTCTTATTCAAGAGACTTTAGAACATGCACAACTTGTTCAGAAGAATATGGATACCACTAAATCTTGGTATAAGTATTATACCAATCATCATTTTCAACCTTTGTATTTTAAGGTGGGACATTGGGTCTTTCTGCATGTTTTTCCTAGATTGGGTTATAGATAAAATTGGAAATAGGAAAATCTATCACCTCAATATGTTGGTCCTTTCGAGATCTTGGAGAGAATCGAGTCAATATCTTATCAGTTGGATTTTCCTCAAAGGCATCATACCATGCATGATGTATTATTTTTCTTATAGGTTTTCCATTATTATTCCAACCTATGACAAGTGTTTTATCATGAGAGTATAAATATGATGGTAGATGTATCCATTAAGGAGCATCCTATACGTATCATGGACCATAGAATGAAGGCTCTCTAAGGCAGGCCTATTACTCTGGTACATGTGCTATGGAAGAATGTCCATGAAAAGGATGAGACATGGGAGAGAGAGGCCAATATACATGATTAGTGTCTAGAACATTTCTCAGATGATGTTTTACCACCATTAGAATGGAAAATCATGGTTTAGTTTTTTTAAGGTAGGGTGGTTGTGATGTCCTAGATTTTTTATAGTGGTACATATACTTAATTCACTATAAAAAACATCTTGTTTTTTTTTCTAGTAATGTTATTAGGAGGATATGGAGAGGTAAATTACAATGCTCATTTGGATCATGGAGCTCCAAATTTTGGAGAGGTAGAATAAATATCATGATTAGCATATTTTTAGTGCCAACCGTGTATCTCAACCATGTAGGTGATGCAACAAAATACAGAGGAGCACATAGTTAGTTCTAACCATGTACCTCAGGCCTCCTGACTGTGTAAGGTGCTCTAGTGCACTGTCAGGGGTCAAAGAGTTTTTTTAAATAGTACAACCTAGGATGCACACCCATTCTTGGAATTTTAGAGGGGCATAAAGTAAGGCACAAGGTCTACATATGGTTTCCCCAAACCATGCCCCTATCCAGCACCCTTAGTGCCACTTAGGCAATGGGGGCACATGGTTGCTACATGATTTGGACAAACCATGTGGCCAAACCCTACCCCTTTAAAATATGGATAAAATACCATTTCCCCTACCTTCATTTATGTTTTCTCCCCTCTTTTCACTCCCTATTCATGTGTGACTCCTCTCCAAAGCATGGGATATTTCCATCCTCCTCCAACCTAGTACTAGAGCTAGGATCATTGTCGGGTGTCTGATTCCTTTTTCATCAAGTGCATTGGATAGCTAACAGTAAGAGATTTGACCCTATTTCTTCATTTGTTCATTTATTCCACAATATTCAGTTCTATTTTGGAGTGTGATAATATTCCCTATTTTTGTCATTTTATATTTTGATAATTTTTTTATTCCACTTCAAATATGATACTGATAATGTATGAGGGATCATATACCAAACTACGGTAGGTGGTCCAATACTTTACCCTAAAGCTGAGTCATTTTATAACACACACCATTATGTTGCATGTTAGGCATTCCACCCATTGCCTAAAAATTGATTTTTTTTATTTATTTAAAATGTTCCCCATGTTATAAATTCCATTTGTACCATTTTTATGGTCAAAGGACCCCTACCTCGACATGTACCACCCCTTAGGGTGTTCTTATGTGATTCCCCTAAATTATTAAATAGTTATACATCCAAACAACTTTATATGTGGTATAAGATTGATACCTAAGTAAATATACTACCTAATATAAATGGGTGTGAGTGGTATGACCACTTCACTTGAATTTCATATGAATGAGGGATATTCACCTCAGCTAAAAGAAATTTCAAATGAATTGTAAATCATCCTTTGACATGTATTAAAGTATGAATGGACCTTATTTTATAAATGTGATTTTCAGGCGTGTCATCCCTCATATTTTTGATACACTAGCATGGTGTACCTAATATTTTTGATACTCAATCACTAAATACCACATATTTGTGATACTCAAGCATGGAATACCACATATTTTTGATACTCGAGAAAGGAATACCATATACATGTGATATACAAGCATAGAGTTTCATGTAAATATGATAACTGGAAATGACATCCCATATGAAAGGTGATATATGGGAATGATGTACCTAATTTAAATGTGACATTCAGGCATGGAGTCCCTAATTAAATATGATAACTAGGAATGGTGTCCCATATTGTAATACATGGGTATGATGACTCCTATGATTCTTGGAACCTAGGAATGAATTCCCTTGACGTTCTATGAGACTCTTACTACTATACATGGACACCTGAGTTACACCTCATGCTTGGGATAATAGTAGTATCTATATATATGGATATAAATTCACTACACAAATAAACCATATATATATATATATATATGCATCTATATACATATATTCATATTTTCAGAGATATACTGACTTAGGTTGAAACAATTAGTGTCAGGATGGTGTCCTTTAGGAATGAAATCTGACCCTTTTACATTTTATATTTCTTATTACAATGTTATACATGAAAAAAATTCAATTTTAATGCACCAAATATATTTTACTAGAAACCATTAGTGGTGGAATACTGAGTATATCTCACACACAATTCAGGACACCATTTGATACCCACAATTATGTTATGGATATAGGTAGAGATAAGGGAGGCATCTGACTATGGATTCTTGATTATCTTCTTAGAATGGAGTAAAAGAGCAGTGGACCAATCATATGCTCATAGTTTTAGTGGAAATAATTTTTGGCCTTCTATATTTTTGAATAGCATGATGAATATTCTTAGACCATGTGTCACAACCTGACCTATGTCGGTGCTCGATCCGAAACTACCCCAAGCCCGCCTCAATAGGAAAGGGGTGGAAATAAGTGCCGAAGGTACAACAAACTCAGGGAGGCATTTTCCTAAGAACCTGTACACACACACGCAACCAACTTAATGAAAAAGTATAGAGGGAAAAGAAAACAATATACAACACTACTATAAATAAACCAAAAACATGCATCAACCTCTAAATAGAACAATTATAGAAAATTAAATTGAAAGGGAAAAGGGAAAAAATACATGCCCAACCAGAAAAGTGACACAACCCGACAACAAGTGGAAAAGTAAAATAGCTAAGAGAGCCCCGCTCCTGGATCCCAAGCTAAAACCACCACACGCAGTCTAAGCACCCTGTATCCCTAAGATCCTTTAAAGTCATGATCAACCTATCCATCATCTATAAAGGAACACTAAGTATGGGAAAAGACCAAGCATGGGTGATTATGAAAATACTCCATAGGATTCCCCAAAGGATCAAGGGAGTAGTAAAATATTTATTGAAGAGGGGAGCAATATATAGAGCAAGGTATAGTAAAAGAGTATAGCTCAAACAAACTATATAGTGAAGTAAACTCATTCAAAACACTATGATCTAGAAATAGTGAGAATATTAAATTCTTATTGAGTCTTCGCTACCTATAGTAGGATAGTAGACTTGTTTAACCACGAGAAGCTAGACACGAAAAGAACATGGAATACCCCATGCGTCTTCACCTCTCATGGAAAGAGAGTAACCAAAACCCAAGGAGTGGGTACTAAAATAGGATATATATATATGCTCAGTCAAAGAATCCCAAACAAAAAGATTAATGGGATCTCCATCTCAAAGATCAGCCAAGGAAAAGAGTCACCAACAATTCCAGAAGTAACCACCAACGATGCCCAACATCCCCCATGTCTACCCTAAACACGCAAGTCAAAGGGCCTCAATCAACAAATCTTGATACTATCCATTTTTGGCAGGTTTGTCTTACCTGCATGGTTTTTAGGTCATGTCACAAGGGTGTGTCTTGGTGGGAAAAACACCCCTGTTACTAATAAGTCTAAAGTAACGTCAAAGTATCTCACTACTGATCCATATCCAGAAAGAGTAAACCTAAAGTAGAGGACCCAAGCCCTAGTGTATCAAGGAGATTCTTCTCTAATAGCCATCATAGAGGACCCACACCCTAATGCATCAGAGGGATTCCACTCTTGTTTATCAAGGACCCTCACCCTATTACATCTGGGGGATTCTACTCAGAAGTAGTTAGTAGAGGACCCACACCCATGCCGATGGGGGATTCCACTCTGGTAGTAGTCTTAGAGGACCCACACCCATGTTGATGGGGGATTTCACTCTAGGCCATCAAATATCCACACCCTACCCGGTAGGGGTATTACACTCAAAAGGTATCAAGGAACTACACTGTCCATCCCTACTAGATAGTACCTCTTAGAAAGCACTGATATGTTAGTGCTTGATCACTACCATCATTGGACATCACCTAAATAGGCATCTCATACAAAACATCTTGGATCATATCTCAAAAGACACTACTGAGGGTACCATTGTGTTTTACATGAAAAAACACTCAGGATAGGCTACTCACATGCCAAAATACAAGTCCAAAAGAAGGAGATACGAGCGGTAGATGATTCATAGTGTGGTACATGGAGCATGTGAGGCCTACATGACTTGTGGACCTATCTCGTCTCCTTATCATGTACTAAACTACTACACAAGTACCCCTAGTCATGCACATGTACTCCTAGAGTAAATAGAATCTTTGTCCCAAAAGGGAAGACAATCACTCGATGCTCGTCACTGGTCCGAGGGAAAAAACATCATTTCCACTGACATGCCTCCTCAAATGGTCCCGAGTAACTAAAAAAACGCACTGTTGCGATCCTTGAAAAAAATCACATAGGATAAACTATTCATTCACCTATATCAAACATTCAGCAAAAAAGCTGCATCTCCCAGTATTGCACATGAACGATTCTTTGTGGGTCCCACAACTTGATCCCAGAACAAGACCAATGGATCGCACCATTGCGATCCTCTCAGAAAACACACATAAATGAATGCTTGTTTGTACCAAATGGACACCCAATGAAGAAGTTGTATTGCACCATACCGCACATGAGAAGTGCTACATGGGACCCACACTGTGATCCTGAAACACCTCAAACGGATCACAACATTGCGATCCTCTTAGAAAAGCACATGACATCGACTATTCACTTGTCCTAAAAAGAAACCCGATGAAGAATCTATAATTCACCACCAACACCCAAAACGGATCTCATGGGGCCCACAACTTGATCTTGGCATCAACACCCAGAACTAGTCTTGAAAAATCTAACTTAATTCTAGGGTCACAACGTCTCTGACGACGCGTCAACCAGACTTCAGATGCAGGAGGTATGTCTGATGATTTTTTTCTCAAATAATAATAATTATATTATTATTATTATTATTGTTTAATATAGTGTTTCCAGCCATTAATCTTAGAACTCGGAATTAAATTTCCAAAAAAATCTCAAAAGGTCCGCCTTGAAGCAAGGGTCACGTTGTCTTAGACGACACGCGAATTGGTCGTCTCATGTAGGAGTTACACTCGAATCAAAGTCTAAAGAAATAATAATAATAATAATATTTTTAAGATGTTTTATTGAACCACTCCATGGTTCAGTAAAAAGGTACCCAACATTGGAATTAAAAAGACCTCATTGAAGTCAGGGTCTCATTACCACTGATGATGCATGAATTGGATGACGCGCACGGAAGTTACGAGCATTTAAAATATTTAATAATAATAATAATATCATTATTATTACTTTCTTTTTTTTTCTTTTCTGTAGGTTTTTGGAAAAACCGGGGGGGGGGGGGGGTTCCACATCCAGTTGCCGCTGCCACCGTCGTCCCGCTCCGTGCCGCCGTCCCGGCTCACCGGTGTCCGCCACACCGCCCTGTGGCCACCATCGTGCCACCGATTTCTGTTGTGCCTCCGCCTTACTGGAGCCACCTCACCGAAAAACCTTCAGCAAACCATCACAGTAACTTCGATGATCATAAAATTTATCCAAGACCAGATCTAGGATCCTCAGATCCCTATATACACTATTGTGTGCTCCAGTCTAAGAATCATGGCATTTTAATGTGATGAAAAGTTGGTGGATCTGCTCGCCACCATGCCTCCTCAGGTGCCTGAAACTCAAATCTAAGTATAGATCAGGACTTCTTGGGTTGACAGATTCACATAAATTTTCCATGCTCCATGTTTCATCGAAGAATTGATGGATCAAAAAGTTGGAGGATGAAGAACATAAAGAACGTGAAGAGAGGGAAATCGAAAATTCAATTGGACGATGGATGTTGTTAGTTTGGCCATCAATAAATGTTTTCAAAGTAGTTAATTTGACCAGAAGTTGAAAATGACAACAAAATCATCAATCAGGAGTTGCAGAATCTGAAATAAAATCCTATCTCGATTTTTGGTTTCGCCGTTGTGTTCGCTGTGCTCGAATCTACCAACGCCTAAAGTGTAGAATGAAGAATAGACATCGAATCACCATCGGAAGGGAGAGTGGTGATTTTCCTGCGCCTAAGAAGAAATAAGACAAACTCCTACTCATTTCCTTAAGTTCCTATTTATAGTAAACTGTCAGCAGTCGTGGGATCCGAACCTCCTCCCACATAAGGTCGCCCCTAGGGAAAACACCGCACTATGAACTCAATGGTGCTCTCAAATTTCCAATCTGAATATTCATTAATAAGTTATTCAATATTATGTACAAAATAAATTAATTATTTTAATTAATTTATTTCTGAAAATTCCCTCTATATAATTTTCCACAGGAAGCCTAGGCTTGCAAAATTTATACCCCACCTAGGATAAAAGGCACGCTCCGAACTCAACTGTGGCCTTAGTTTTTTTATATGATCAACTATTTGAGATATATACCATTTTCATTACATGTATAGTATAAAAATACTTAATATTTTTATAAAATTTATTCTGGGAACACCGAGACTTAGATTCACATGCTGTCTCAACTCTTATCTCTGGAAATATATGTAGAAATATTCCAAAGTCTTATAAGAAAAAAACTAGGTCTCTACATAATTACCTCCTTCAATATTTTCATCCCTGAAAAGTAAGACTAGGGAAAACCTCTCAGGTTACTGAGCTCACACCTAGTTCTCCTGCTCCCAGAAAAACCTGCATGTTTCTGTGTTGTCATAGTATTCCAACCAAAGGGATGGTTCTTCCTCATAAGGCCTTATCCTATCAATGAAGTGCATAGGATCATGCACATATCTCCTCTGATGTGATACGTGGAAAAAATCATGCACCCACTTCAGCTATGTGAGTAGGGAAAGGCAGTAGGTAACTCTTCAACCCTTCACATGATCTCGAAAAGGCCTGAAGAACCATGGGGATAACTTGCCTCCTTGGCCTAAAACCAACACTAAAGGCCTTAATATATCTTCTGACACCTGGATAGAACACTTTTTCTTCCACCTCTTGCAATCCTCTCCACAATCATAATGTAAACCACATGTCATGATTAGAGACTAATGTCTAGGGTACCCCAGGAAGACAAATGATATCCCACATCTACAACTGCCCCAAAACCTCTATTGAGCTCTGCTCCCTGAGAAAGGGAGTACATCATCTCCATGAGTTGGTATACTGTCACCCATATGATGTCATGGCCATTTTCTATGTGTAGAAGCCCTATGGAAAAGTTCATGGGTTTGTCATCCCATTTTCACTTTGGGATTTCAAGAGGCTATAAAAAATTGCTGGAACTCAGTGTTCAGCCTTCACCTGCTGATGGGTGAGGCATCATGAGATGAACTCGGCTATGCTTTATCTCACACCAGTCCACCAGAACTAATGCTAAAGATCCCTATACATTTTCCCCACACTGGGATGTATAGATAAGGGAGAGGTGTAACGCTCATATCACCTCCTCCTGTACCACAACTGGTACCACTAGTTTCCCCTAAAATGAGATCCCAGGATTCCATCCTTTATAGTATCCATCAAGTGCATCGCTTATGGATATCTAAGTCATATAAGATCTCTTAGTTGATGTTTCACAGTTAGGAATCTCTCACACACTCAAGAAGTGAAGGAGTCAACACCGTTGAATGAAGAAAAACTATACCCTTCTGCTCCACTAGGGTCAGTTGTAGGGAAGGTAATTGCTCTAAAACTCCCCGCACTTGGAAATATTGAGACTTCCTACTAAGGGCATGTGCTACAATTTTTCCCTTTCCCATAGTATAGAATATCTCAAAGTCATAGTCGTACAAGAAGTTCAAATAATTTTTCCGCCTTAGGTTCAAGTCTCTCTAGGGGAAGACACACCTAAGACTCTGGTGGTCTGAACAAACCACAAAGTACTCTCCCATAAGATAGAGTCTCCACATTCTCAGGGAAAAGACTACCACTACTAGAACTATATAGAAAGTTGCATAGTTCTATTCATGGGGTCTCCATCACCTCGACCTATACTTGATAACTATAATATCAAGACTTGACGTTGAGCATACAAGGTACTAACGAATAGAGTAGGTGAGTAAACTCATCCAACTGTAAAAGGCTATACACAAAAAGCACATGTCATACCCCGCATGTCCTAGACTCCCTTGTAAGGAGAGTGGCCCTAACCTAGACACTCTTCTACACCCACTAGTTTCATTCAAATTGAAAAAAGGTCAATTAGAAAAACTCCACTGGAAAATCTAGGACCTGCTTCGACACTCCACTACACAACTCCACCACAAACACACAAGTCAGAGGGATTTATCCAACACACCATGATACTATCCTATTTGGGTGGAACCAAATCTCCCTCATGGTTTTTATTGCATAAAAAATGCATCTCGATGGGGGAAGGATCCCTCTTCCTCGTGCATTCAAAGCTACGTCGAAAAACACTGACACAGGGTTACACCGACGCCCCACATCACCCTGGTAAAACCTCAAGTTTGAAGCAAGAAGAAAAGAGTACCTCACACTATGTATAACAAGTTTTACTGTAAAAAGGTAGAAAAGACACAGAATGTAACTATTATCATATCGCATACTACAAGATCATAGACATACATAACATGCATCTAGCCGTGGCCTCGGTCACCCAATCCCTGAGCTTGACATGGGTCGCACGGTGGTGGTGGAAGGACCTCATGACATCATCCACTAAACATAATTTCTCTTATTCTATCTGTCAACACCACATCCTTGGGGACCACCTTGTACTCACCTGGGATATCCCCAATCATTACATTATCTCTAACATGGAGGTGAACCAACCAACTACCTGGGAAGATCAACATGTCTGGTTGGGCATCCTCGTGCTATGTGATCTCACCCATCAGAAGAATAGTACTGGACATTATTGGGATATCCTGACACTCTATGTTTTCCCTAACCACATGCCTGAGTATATACATGGGAAGGCATCCTGTGTCGAGCCCCATCTAATTGAAGTATGATAACCATTCCAAATGTCTCAGCTCTGTCATTACCACTACCAAAACTAGTCGACTAGTGTCGCACTAACAGAAAACTGTATGTCTCTAGTTCTTTCTCCAACACCCTAGCAAATGTGGAAAGGCACAAGGGAACTACGCTGGCATAGATATCTCTACAAAGGCTCTACTCAAACTTCTGTGCTCATAAGTTTACTATGTGGACCACATACAAAGAGTACCGAGTAAGGTCTATGAACCCAGTTGCATACTCATCCACTATCATCCCTCCCATATAAAGATCCAAAATATTCTGAAATAGAGTCAATCATAAGAAAGAGGGGTAGCACTCCTCACAGAACAACTGGTAGAATTCATCCCATGAGAGTACCGACTCATCATGCATCTGAGTCATCAGACTCCACCAATGTCCAACTACTCCATGGAAAATACTGGCTACCAAATCCACCATATGATCTCTTTGTGTTAGAATAAACTTGAAGAGGCGGACCACCAACCCTAGACAATCCTATGCTTCTTGAGGATATCTGGCACATTGTGGAACCTCAGTGATCTCTAACACTGGAACTCGCAGAGTGTGCTCATCCTGCATACATCCCCAGTATGCTTTGTTGGGACTAACTGCTGCTCAATAGGTGGAGGTGCTGCTACCTTCCCATCTGGAGGAAGGTGGATCATACGATGGATCCTAAACTGAGGCCTCATCTCTCACAGAATCATCTTCATGAATCGGAACTATTATCCTGGATAGATGTCATCATGGAGGCATCCTGAATTTTATCAAGGAGTACCATGATGGATCCTAAAATGAGGCCTCATCGCTCACAGAATCATCTTCACGAACCATAGCTAGTATCTTGGATGGTTGTCATCACGAAGGCATCCTGAATGTTATCAAGGAGTACCATAGTCAGATGAGCACATATATATATGTCAACAACAAGTGGGGATATGACTTAAGAATGAAAATCAATGACTAAATACTATATGATTCATGCACCAATGTTCACTATAACAAATTTCTCATCATGCCGATTCGACAAACGGGTAATTAGGGTCCTGGTGAATGGATACATCGGCCGCCGCACCATAACTGGAATCCCTAGCCTGAGATCCGCTCTTGAGACACGTTGACACTATTTCCCTAAACCCAACAAAGAAATTTTTAGGGAACCATTCGAACAACATCCCAAGGGTCGAAGCACCTCTGATACAACTTTTTCATGAACTGACCCATGCCGAGGCTTGAGCTGCAACTACCCCAAGCCCGCCTCCATAGGCCAGGGGGTGGCGACAAGCACCAAAGGCACAAAAAATTAGGGAGGCCTTCACCTAAGAACCTACACACACACATTCACACTCAAACAAATCAATGAAAAACTTCATAGGGAAAGGAAAACAAGATAAACACTACTATAAATAAACCACAAACATGCATCAAACTCTAAACAGTACAAGTACATAAAAGTAAACAAAAAGGGAAAAGGGAAAAAATATACTCTCAACCAAAAAAGTTCCACAACCTAGAAACAATTGGAAAAGTAAAATATCTAAGAGTTCCCCACTCCTAGATACCAAGCTACAACCATCGCACATGGTCCAATAACCCCGTATCCCTAAGCTCCTCTAAGTCATGATCAACCTGTCCTTCGTATTTAATGGAACACCAAGTGTGGGAAAATCCCAAGTAGGGGTGAGTATAAAAACATTCAGTAGGATGCCATGAAGGCTCAAGGGAGCAGAAAAAGATGTACCGAAGAGGGGATAAGTAGATAGAGCAATGTACAGTAAAAGAGTACAGATCAACCCAACCAGATAGTGAAGTAAACTCATCCAAAACACAAGGAGCTAGAAAATGTGAGAATATGAACTTCTCATTGAGTTTTTTTCTACCTATAGTAGGAGAGTAGACTCATCTAACCTTGAGAAGCTAGAGACAGAAAGCACATGGCATACCATGCACGTCTTCGGATCTCATAGAAGGAGAGTAACCAAAACCCAAGGAGAGGGTACTAAAATAGGACACACACACACACACATACACACACACACACATATATATATATATGACCAGTCAAAGAATTCCAAATAAAAGAGTAAGGGGATATCCATATCACTATTCATCCCAGGAAAAGATTCTCCAATAGTTCTAGAAGTAACCACTAACAATGTAAAACATCCCCCACATCTACCCTGAACAAGCAAGTCAAAGGGACTCAATCCTCATACCTTGATATTATCCTATTTTGACAGATCTATCTCCCCTGCATGGTTTTTAGGTTGCATCACAAGGACGCATCTTGGTGGGGAAAATTCCCCTCTTACTCGTGAGTCCAAATTAACGTCAAAGCGTCTCGTCACTGATCCATATCTAGAAAGAGTAAACCCAAAGTAGAGGACCCACACCCTAGTGTGTTAGGGAGATTCCACTATAATATCCATCATAGAGGACCCACACCCTGATGCATCAGGGGTATTCCACTCTTGTTCATCGAGAACCCTCACCCTAGTGCTTTAGGGGGATTCCACTTGGAAGTAGCTAGTAGCGGAACCACGCCCATGAAGATAATGGATTTCACTCTAGTAGTAGTCATAGAGGACCCACACCCATGCCGATGAGGGATTCCATACTAGGTCATCGAGGATCCATGCCCTACCCGGTAGAGGGATTCCACTCTGAAGGTATTGAGGAACTACACTGGACATCCCTATTGAATGACACCTCTCAGAAAGCAATGATATGTCAGTACCTGATCACTACTGTCATCAGACATCGCCTGAATAGGTGTCACATATTGGACATCTTTCATCATATCTTTTAAGCCACTACGGAGGCAACTATGACATTATATGTGAAAAAAATACTTAGGATAGGCTACTCGCATACCAAAATCTGAGTCTAAAAGAAGATATGAGTATTAGAAGATTCATAGTGTGCTACACTGAGCATGTAGGGACCACACAACGTATGGCCGTATCTCATCTCCAAGATGTGTAGTAAACTGCTGCACAAGTACCCCTAGGAATGCCCATGTACTCCAAGAGTAAATGGCATCTCTGGACCAAAAGGGAAGATGAGTGCTCGGCGATCGTTGCTAGTTCGAAGGGAAAAATGTCATTTCCACTGATAGGACTCCTCAAATGGACCTGGGTAACCAAATGAAACATGTTGTTATGATCCTTAAAAAAAGTGTATAGGATCAAATATTCATTCGTCCGTATCAGAAATTCAGTGAAAAAGCTACATCTCCCAACATTTCACATGAATGGTGCTTCATGGGGCCCATTCCTCGATCCTGAAATAAGATAAATGGATTGCACCATTATGATCCTCTCAAAAAAACACATGGAAACAACTGCTCATTTGTCCCAAATAGACACCCGGTGAAGAAGCTGTATTTCACCATACTACATACAAGCAGTGCTACGTCTGACCCACACCATGATCTTGAAACACCACAAATAGATCACACCATTTCAATCCTCTCAGAAAAGCACATGAGATCGACTATTTTCTTGTCCTAAACAGACACCTGATGAAGAATCTTCAATT
This sequence comes from Viscum album, assembly GCA_963277665.1. Taxonomy (NCBI): domain Eukaryota; kingdom Viridiplantae; phylum Streptophyta; class Magnoliopsida; order Santalales; family Viscaceae; genus Viscum; species Viscum album. Next base: position 784,395,374 of record OY728156.1, on the reverse strand, counting down.
TACCACCAATGCCCAAAACGGGCTTTATGGGGCGCACACCTTGATCTTGGTCTCAACACCTGGAACTAGTCTTGAAAAGTACACCTTAACTCTAGGGTGACAATGCCTCTGACAACGCATCAACCTGACTTCGGATGCAGGAGGTATGTCCGATGAAAGTTTCCTCAAATAATAATAATTATATTATTATTATTTAATACAGCGTTTCAAGCCACTGAGCTTTGAACTCTAAATTAAATTCCCAAAACAGCCTCAAAAGGCCCAACTTGACGAAAGGGTTGTGTTTTCACAGATGGCATGCAAATCAGACATTCCATGTAGGAGTTACGATCGAATCAACGTCTGAAGAAATAATAATAATAATAATTTTTTAGGAATTTTTATTTACCCACTCTATGGGTTAGTGAAAAGGTATCCAACATTGGCCTTAAAAATACAGCATCAAAGTCAGGGTATCATTACCGATGACAATATATGAATTCGATGCTGCATGGGGAAGTTGCGGGTGTTTAAAAGATTTAATAATAATAATAATAATAATAATAATAATAATAATAATAATATTATTATTATTATTATTATTATTATTATTATTATTATTTGTAGGTTTTCAGGAAAACCCAGGGGGGTTCCCATGGCCGAACACCGCTGCTGTCCTGCTCCGCACCACCGTCCCAGCTCATCAGCATCCACCGTGCCAACGCCTTTCCAAAGCCACCTCACCAGAAAATTTTATGCAGTCCATCACAGTCACTCTAGTTATCAGAAAATTTATCCAAGACCTGATCTGGGATCCTTAGATCCTGATCTACAACGTCGTGTGCTCTGCTCGAAGAATCTTCAACATTTCAAAATGACGAAAAGTTGGCGGATCTTCCACTCACTACTGCACCTCCTCCGATACCCAAAACTTGAATCCGAGTATAGATCGAGACTCCTCAGGTTGAGAGCTTCACAAACATATGCCCCGCTCTATGTTTCATCAAAGAATTGATGGATCAAAAATATGGAGGATGAAGAACACAAAGAACACAAAGAACAGGCAATCAAAAATTCAATCGGACAATGGTTGTTGTTAGTTTGGCCATCAATAAATGGTTTCAAAGTAGCAAATTTGATCAGAAGTTGAAAATGACAACAAAATCATCAATCGGGAGTTGCAGAATCTGAAATAAAATCCTACCTCGATTTTTGGTTCCACTGTTGTGTTTGTTGTGATCTGATCTACCAATGCCTGTAGTTTTGTTGTGATAAATTGAAGAACGAACATTGAATCATTATTGTAAGGGAGAGTGGTGCTTCGCTCGTGCCTGAGAGGAAATGATGCAAACCCCTTCTCATTTCCTTAAGCTCCTATTTATAAGAAACTGTCAGCGGTCACAGGATCCAAACCTCCCATCCCCTCTCACCTGAGGTCACCCCTAGGGAAATCACCACACTACGAACTCAATAGTGCTCTCAGATTTCCAATACAAATCTCCATTCATAAGTTATTTGATTTTATGTGAAAAATAAATTAATTATTTTAATTAATTTATTTAAAAAAATTCCCTCGATAGTGTTTTTCATAGGAAGCCTATTCCCACAAAAGTTATACCCCACCTAGGGTAAATGACATGATTCGTACTCAACCATGTCCTTGGTTTTCTGATCTAAAAAACCTTTTGAGAGATATCCTATTTCTGTTGCACACATAATATAAAAATACTTAATATTTTTATAAAATTTACTCTGGGCACACCAGGCCTCAGATTTGCATGCCGTCTCAGCTCCTATCTTTGGAAATATATGTATAAATATTCCAAAGTTTTACAAGGAAAAAACTATATATATACACCATGGTTACCCTTATGGAATATCATAATACATGAGCATCATTTTTTATATGATATTTACCCTGTTCCATCATGTTTATTTTATTAGGACGATTTATTATTCCTCTACTGGTTATTTATTACTATTTTCACTATTTATCATTATTTAATACCATTGTACTATGATCTAACATGAGGGAATATTATCATCACTGAAATACCATAGGCTCTCACTGCTAGTCAGTAGCCTATGGCATAGAAGGAGGCACACTTTTGGGCATGTGGCCTACTAGGTCTAGTTACTTATGAGTGAACTAGGTCTAGGATGACACAAAGTCATATTGCAGCCCATATTTCATTTTGTATTACTATTTGGGTATTATAAAGGAGACTAGGAATTTATCCTAATTTTATAATGATCCCATCCCTATGAGTAGTTGACCCATATATAGGGGAAATCCAAATTACCCGGGTCAGGATAATGTTTTTTTGGTTTTTTCCTGTTACAGTTGTATTGATTTCACCATTAGGTGACGCACAAGTTTTGTGGCCTAATTATTATTGATATTATTATTATAGACCTCCTTTTCATTTTCCTTTTATATCATGGAGGTATCATCCCATGCATCATTATAGGCACTTTATAATTCACATGTCACACATTATTCCATTCCATAGAGGTATATCTCATTAATTTTATTGCCTATATTTCCCATGGTTTTTGAAAGTTCCTTGACCGTTATATATAGAAATGCGATAATGTTTCTTTCAAGGATATAATAATTGGATATATTATGTTTTTTCATGAATCTAAATGATATTCTCCATTATAGATTGATTTTGGAACCTTAATTAACCACTTATGCCATATTTGAGCCATGGACCACTAGTTCTAATGGATGAAACATTATTTGACTAGATTACATGAAATCCAATTGTAATTTATGAAGCATGTACTTATATATATTGGGAATGGAAATTCATTTAATAAAATAATTTTACATGACCTATTACATCATGATACTGGATATAAGGGACATGTCACAGTTATATGGAATACCAATTTCAATTTGTAAAGAGTATGTGCCTTTATAAATTTGGAATAGTGACTCATCTAACTAGAACATGATATCAATATACACATAAATGAGTAAAAACATAACTAAATTTAAATTCATAAATAATAATATGGTTACCATTAAATGGGGATTCCAATTATAAAGTAAAGGGTGTTTTACATTATACCTTACAATTGAAACTCCATATATCATGACCTCTATTACATAATGTGAGACATTAACCTTGACTTGACCTTAGTAGAAGATTGTAGGTAGTGTATCTTTTGGTCTCTAAGACATTTCTTATAAATTAGGCCTATAATTAGGAGTATGCAAAGAAGTGTGACCCTTTTAATAAGAAGGGTTATACATGTCCTTTTATTTTATCTTTGATCCAATCTGTTTTTGAATCTTGTGTGAGGCATGAATTTGAAAATTTTTAGAACTTTTTCACCATTAAATCCTTAATTAATGTGCTAGGAAATTGGCATGATATGATCTAGATTTAGAGGGTCCTTATCCACCATAATTTCCTACAGTAGTTCCACTTGAAGCACCTCCCATTATTCCTGATATGGGTACCAATACTTAGTTTTGAGAGAGATTACTATAGTTTATGAAGTTTGTGCAAGAAGCTATGTAACCGATCCCTACTATGGTATAGTTGAGGTGAGAATTTCAGCAGCAGCATATGCCTACCATATTAGGGAACGGTGGCCCCTAGGAAGTTGAGTCATTGATAGAGGTCATGTTATCCATATCCGAGCACTTGAAGACACCTCTAGAGAGGAAGGTCAAGATTTTGAGTTATATCCTTTGTGATTCTTTCAAGCATTGGTGGGATGTGATTAACCAATATTGTCATCATTGGGGTATGGTTTGGGCAAAATTTCAAACAACCTTCTATGATTGCTTCATTCTAGAGACTATAAGAGCAGACCACACTAGGGAGTTTATGAATCTATAATAGGGTTCTATTTCTATGAGGGAATATTCATATTGTTTCACCAAACATTAGTGCTTCATAATAACACTTAATAGGGACATGTTGAAGAAAATGAGGTGATTCAAGGATGAGATTATATATGCCATTTGATAATGGGTGAATCTCTTTCAGTTGAACACTATTTCTAAGACAGTGAATCATTCCACCATTAACAATATGAATCTGAGGGAAGCTGATGGTGTGGCCCAGGGAAGTTCCGTACAGAGATAAGGAAGTACTTCTTTGAGTGGTATGGAACATCACTTATAGTCTTCACATGAGGATAACAATAGTCATATGAAACCTAATGATAGTCACATAGTGTTCAACCAGTGAACAAATCTAGAGCATAGGAAGACACATTGTCCAAAGAATATTTTTGAATGTCAGGGTTGTTGAAGGTTGGGGAATATTCAATAGTTCTATTGGACCACTCCATTTATACCTATCAGAAGAGGATCTATATCAGTTTTGACTTTAGGAACATAATCATTAGAACCTTTCCATGTAGTTAGTCTAAGTACTACTAACCATTCAGTCTAAGGATGTAGTCATGGATGAGGTAGCTAGGCTCTATACATTCATCACTAATAGAGCAGGCCTACTCAGGGTATCCAGGTTGTATATCAGGGACACAGATCTATCCATATCTATGCAGTGTATCCTAATCCAAAGGAGTGGTGCGTCGGGCCTTATACAATTATAAGTACTATTATTATAGACTCTATATTATTATCTCCCTTATTTGACATACAAACTTTTCATTCCTTCATATCTGTATCAATTATAAAATTTATGGTCTTAATGTTGAGTGTTTATGTGGCATGATAAATCTTGAAACATCGTTGGGGTTTCGATCAAAGAGTGTATGCTAGTGTAAGTGATACCTCCCATGAGATAGGTGGGTATTGATTCTTTTAGAACCACTTTTCATCGTTATGATAGGTTTCTACATCATACTCGAAATGGGATGGTTAGTGTTGTATTAAGATCACATTGACTTATATCATCATAGGGTGTCCTTCACATAACCTGAGGGAATTACCTATATTCATAAGGTCAAATGGGATGTCCATTCATGTTGATATAGACCCAAACATCATGAGTTGGGTGGAGTGGAATCCCAAATAGATAGTATCTTTATGGGTGATTAGTGAACATGAAATATGGAACTCCCTCCTACTGTGGATAATTTCAGGGATGAATTCCCAGAAGGATTTTCTGAGTTATCTCCTGTGAGGGAGGTAGAGTTCACTAGTGAGATAGTGCTATGAGTATCACCAGTGTCCATTCCTTCTTACTAGATAGAACTTACTGATCTCCAGGAACTCAAGAGGTAGATTGAGGATTTTGAAGAAAATGTTTTCATACACCCTGGTACTTTTCTATGGGGTTCACCTATGGTATTATCCAAGAAGGAATATAGGACCCTCAAAATTTTTGTGGATTATCACTAGTTGAACCATATTATGGTTAAGAATCGATATATACTTCCACTTCTAGATGACCTATTTGACTATCTCTAAGGAGCGATAATTTTCTCCAATATTGATTTAAGATCAGTCTACCATCAGGTGCATCTAAGACTATTTGACATACTACATAAGACATTATAGAGTAGATATGGCATGTATGAATATTTTTTCATGTCGTTTAGTCTCAAGAACATGCTTGTAGTCTATATGTCCTTGATTAATTGGGTTTCCCACCCATATATGGATTCATTTTCTGTAGTCATTGTGGATGATATATTGGTGTATTCTAGTACTTGGAAAGACCATTACAAACATCTTTAGATCATGTTGTGTACACTGAGAGAGAACCAGTTGTATGAAAATCTTACCAAATGATGGTTTTTGATTGATAAGGTTCACTTCCCAGGTTACATCATCATAGAGGAATAAATATCTATTAAACTAGAGAAGGAGAAAGTTGTAGTTTCATGGGAAAATCCCAAGAACATCTTTGATGTACATAATTTCTTGGGGTTGGATGGATATTATAGGCATTTTATCCAGGACTTATCATTCCTATAAATACCTCTCACGATCTTGAAAAAGAAGGGTTTGATGTTATTATGGTCTAAAGCATGCAAGGAAATAATTCAGGAGCTAGAAGGGAGGATGAATTCTGCATAGGTCCTGATTCTTCTATAGTTAGGAAGAAGATATATATTTTATTACGATGCATTAGGAATCATGCATAGAGTAGTTATTATGTAGGAAGATAGATTTGTAGCATATGGGTCCTACTAGCTGCAACCTCTCTAGTAGAATTAACCTACATATGACCTAAAACTGGAAGACATGGTTCATGCCTTATGTTGTTGGAGATATTATCTATTGTGGGAGCGGTTTTTTGTTTACATGGACCATAAAAGTCTCAAATAAATTTTCACATAGTGTGACATGAATATCAGAAAACATCAGTGGGTAGAATACCTGAAATAATTTGACTTTGAGCCCACTTATACACCAGGGGAGGCAAATGTGGTAGTTGACACCCTAAGCTGAAAGACTCAGATATAGGCTGTGTAATATTCCAATATTTAGTAGAAGATAATGGACCTATTTTATGATATGTGCTTGGAGATTTAAGAGTATCATGGGAAGATTGTTTTAGCAGCATTGGTAATGACATCATCCCTTTATGAACAGGTATGGATGAGACAAATTTCAGATCCTGAGAGCTTAGTCCTAAGGGAGGGTGTCTCAGCTGAGGACCCACAATTGGGTTATGTTATCTATTAGGATGAGACCATGCATTTTCATGGAATGTTTGGGTGCCTATAGTCATACAGGTTGAATTGATGCAATAATCAAATGCCTCTATTTGGGTAGTGAAACCTATGCTTACCATGATGTTCTGTAATGTACGATGATAGTAATGGTGTCCATGTATGAAGAATAATATTGTATGATTTATCACATGGTGTTACACCTGTCAGAATGTAAAGGTGGACCACCAACATCCTATGGGACTTCTAAAAACTCTATCCATTCTTGAGTTGAAATGGGACACCATCACCATAGATTTTGTAATGAGCATGTCGAGATCCCCTTAAGGTAGCAATGCAGTATTGGTGATCATTGACTGGTTGACCATGATCACACACATTATTCTTATCAAGGAGACCTTTTTAGTATATGAGCTTTGGATGATTCAAATTTGGGGTATTTTAGTCCTTCACGATGTTCCTCATTCTATCATATCAGATAGAGACACTTGATTTACATCACATTTCTAGAAAAGGTTTTAGAAGGTGTTGGGTTCATAAATGTATATGAGTACAACATACCACCCACAGACTAATGGTTAGTCCAAGTGTATGATACAGGTGCTAGAGAACATGCTTTGATAATCCATCCTCAATTTTGTAGGTTCTTAGAAAAAACACTTACCACTCATCATTTTTTCCTATAATAATATATTTTAGTAAACTATTCAGATGGATACCTATGAGGCCCTATATGATAGGCTATGCTATTCACTCCTGTTCTAGTTAGAGGCTGGCGGGGAAGTGTTATTGGGTCCTATCCTTGTTTATGAGACTTCAAAAATGGTGTAGCTTATTCAAAATAATATGGATACAAATCAGCCTATTAAGAATTATTATATCGATCACGATCATTGACCTCTAGAGTTTATGGTGGGACATCGGGTCTTTCTGTGAGTCTCTCCTAGATTGGGTCATAGATATATTTGTAGAAAAGTAAATCCATCACCTTGATACATAATAGATTTCGAGATATTAGAGTGAGTCTAGATGGTATCCTATCAGTTGGATTTACCTCAAAGGTACCAGACCATTCATGACATATTCTATGTGTCATAGCTTTTCTGTTGTTCTTCTGACCCATATCAATTGTTTGATCCTAAGGATATAGAGATGGAGGAAGATGTGTCCTTTATGGATCAAATAATGAACAATCTCTAAGGTAGGTCATTTCATATGGAATGGGTAATATAGTAGTACCACCATGTATAAGATGAGACCTGTGAGAGAGAGGCCAATGTAAGTTTGCAGTGGACATATCTTTTCTTAAACAATGTTTTACCACCCTCAGAATGGAAACTCAGGAATGCATTATTTTAAGAAGGGGTGGTTGTAACATTTTTATTTTTTTGAAGAGTTATGGATATATAATTTACTATAAAAAAACTCTCAATTTATTATAGTAATGTTCTTAAGAGGATAAGGATTGGTTTGGGAGAGTATGGGGATCGTTCATAGTCTGGAGCTCTAAATTTTTGAAACATGGACTGAGCTGCATGGTTAAAACTGGGTTAGTGATAAACATGTTACCCAAACATAGGGGTTTTGCAGAAAAATATTGAGGGGAACATGTTTAGTTATATCTATGCACCTCAGGTTTCACATCCTTGAGGGGTGCTCCAGTTCACTTTCAAGGGTTGCACGATCTGTTTAAACCATACTACCCAGAACACCAGATCATTCTTGGAAATTCTAAGGGGTATAAAGTAAGGTTCATGGAATATGTATAGTTTTCCAAAAAATTTCACCTAGCTTGTTGTAAGAACCTGGATCCTCTTTTCAGGTATGTTTTTCTTTTCTGGTTGTCTTTGAGGGAAAAGAGTAGTTTTTGAAAAATTCAGGAGTACACGCCGTGTATTTATAAGTACACACCATGTAATCGGTTACCGCAGGTGACTGTGTACTGGCCAGGTAGTGGCTGAGTACATGGCCGTGTGTGGTGACTAGGAGACCGCCTAAAGCAAAGGCCGGAAAAGGCAAGTACACACCATGTAATTTTAAAGAACACGCAGTGTACTTTTTTTTTCATTAAATGGATCGGGGTCGTGTCTGACGGACAAAACACACTTCTTCTTGACCTATTTCATCTAGGAGTGTCCATACGGCCATGGATCTTTTCTAAGCCCCTGAATCTCCATCCATTATCTGAATCAACCATCATCAATTGCATTGGAATCTCCATAGTGAGTTCTCCCTTCTTCTTGAACATCATCTCATGATTTCTCCTCTTCCGCAATATATCCTCAGTTGAATGTCATAAGAATTTTTGTAGATCTATGACATTATAGGGAAATTCAAGGCCTGAGGTTCATGTATATCAATCTCATGATGTTGAGGTAGGTGGTTTGTGCCTTTCCGTAGTTAGTCTTTGAGTTATATGTGAAAAAGTGCCCAATACCCTCATTCGGGGTATTGTGTGTTTATGGTTTTAGCCCTTTTATTTGCCTGCTATTCCTTTTTTGATTGGATAGAAGTTAATTGTTTGAGAATAGGGTTATTTTTTTTCAAGACATGGATGACTTTCCCATGTTTTCTTATTTTTGACCGTTTGGTCTAGCCTTGCCTATTAGGCTGCTGCTTGCTTTCCATTCCAAGTTTTGTTGGGTGGAGTGATTATCATTTGACATGCTATGATATGTTGTAGTTGTTTAGCCAAGTAGTTCTTGAGGTTTAATTTGGCTACTGATTATCATTTGTGTATGATTTCTTTACATGGGGCTATAGGAACCTGGTGTAGTGAGACCATAGGGGAAATTGAAATTGAGGGCTTTCCCAGAGTGTCTATTTTAATTATAACATTGTGAGACCATAGGGGGGATTGACGTTGAGTGCTCCCTCAGAGTGTCTATAATTATGTTATGAGGCCACATGAAGAATTGACGTTGAGTGCTTCCTCATAATGCCTATAGGTTACCGTTAAAAGACTATTTGGGGAATTAACGGTGAGTGTTTCCTCAGAAAGTCTTTGATCACACAAGACTATAGGGGGAATTGACGGTGAGTGATTCCTCAGAGAGTCTTTGCTATATCTTCTCTTGTATCGTGAACCAAAGAGGTTAGGCTATGATAACTACCCAGAGGGTTGCTTGTATTTGTTTTTGGTTGATTAAATAATTTAAAGTAAATGTGTGTAAATGAAACTGTAGGACTGTTTACTTTTGAGTACTTCTATGTTCACTGCTTCTTTCTGCTTATTGACTGCCATATATATTCACTGACTATTAGGAACAGATCTTTGGATGGTTTCCTACTGGGATTAGTCTCACACCTTGTTTGGGTCATGCTTTTGGGCCCAAATATATTATATTACTACAGGTATAGATAAGAGAAATCACCCTGCTACTTTAGGTACTTGATTGTTGGGGAGTTGGGAAGCATGGGACCAATCTAAGGCTTGCGATGATGTGGAGCTATTTACTTGATTTTCTTTTGTAATTTGGTTTAGTACTGTAGCATGTACTGTAGCAGGCACTATAGCAGGTACTGTAGCAGGTACTGTAGCGGGAACTGTGTAGTACTGTAGCGGGAACTGTAACAGGCACTGTTTGGCGTTGTAGTAGCTGGGAATATACCCCTGTTTGGGCCTTCAGGCCACCGATTTGGTCCCTGAGTCCTGTAAGGCCTTCGGGCCACCTAGTCCTTCGGGTCAGTAAGGCCTTTGGGCCATCTCAAGGCATTCGGGCCACCTTAAGTGCAGATGCAAACCAGACAACCTACAAGGAACAAGCTCTACAAGGAGGATGAGCAAGGAGCTTTCACCACAGCAGAAGCTAAACGGATTGCAAGAATGAGAGTGTATGGAACCTACCATTAAGAGAAGCCTGTACATGCATGGGAATGCCTAGCCAAACAGCCATGTAAAGGTAGATAGCTGATTTCACGATGAAGATGCTGGGGAGGAGCAGTTCCAAGTAGTTAGTCTGGGTTGTATGTAATGTTTGAAGCCTATGGGCAATGAATTCCTCTAAGGCCTATGAGCCATGTAATAATTACACCTACAGGCTATGTAAGGGTTCCACCTCACCCCTTGAAAGGTGGATTATCAAAATCAATAAAAAATCAAGGCCTTCGATCCATTGGAGGAGGATCATTTATATATATGTGTGTGCTCCAGTTCTTTATTACTTTTGCTGATTACTTATTTCATGTTTTACTACTTCTGCTATTGATATCTATTTTACTTCTGCTGTGTTACTCTGACAATGAGAGAATAGTTTCCCCACTATCACACCCATGGACCTCACTGCTAGTCGGAAGCCTCTGGCATTTAGGAAAATGCGCTTGAGGCCATGTGACCAACCAGGTATGGGGCACCTCTAGGAAGCTCCTGGAACCGGGACGTTACAAAGTGGTATCAGAGGGATTCTTTCTTCTATAATTTCTATTTGGAGCCTATATCTAGGGATAGGAAGGAATAGGTACTTGGTAATAATCTGTGCCCGGGAGTAGCTAACCCGTGTATAGGGAAAAGCCAATCTACCTCGTTATTGAAAATTTTCTAGTTTTGCAATTTTACAGTTGATTTGATTTCACCATTGGGTGATTCACATGTTTTATGATGTTATTGTTGAAGTTATTGAGGTTTTATTTCTATTGAAACCCGATGAGATGAGGGTATTCCATCTCATACATCATATAGGCACTTTCTATAGATCACATGTCATGCATTCTTGCCATGCCATTTAGGGTGAATTAGTGATTGCATGTTATTGTGATAGATTTTGTGCTAGATATGCATGATGTTGTGATAAATGCCTTGATATAATACCTTATATTTGATAGAGTATTGAATTGTGTAAGGTTTTGTTTGAATGAATGCCAAACTTTGGTTCTTGAGGTGTTATGGGACCTCATGGATCAGAATTTGGTGGATCATTACACTGTTATTCTTGAAAATGACATATATAAGATTCCAAGCTTTGATTTGCGGGGAGTATGGGCCCTCACGGATCGGAATTTCACACCTTAATGTTCATTTCAATGTTTTCTGGGTTCTGGAGTAGTTTTTGAGGCTCACTGTCCAGAAAAACCCAGAATACACGGCGTGTAATGATGAATACACGTCATATGTCATGTTCGAGAAGTAACTATTTTTCTTAAGTACACGCAGTGTACTGTATGTACACACCGTGTAGTCTCTAACCATGTCACTGGCTGTGTGGATAGAGACACAGGGTTGGGAAATCTTTGGTGAGACATGCTGTGTACCGGATGTACATGCCGTGTTGTGTAGACCATGTGTCCACCTGTGTGACTAACGACACAGATGGATAAAACTTAGGTTATACATGCCATGTCAAGATTTAACATGTCGTGTAGTGTAACCCTTGTATCCGACCATGTAACGAACAACATGGGGATATGTAATTCTTCTATTACACACCGTGTCTATCATAAACATGCTGTGTAGAGTCAGCCGTGTAACCAACCGTGTAACTAACAAAACGAGTTATTGAAGTTCATCTAGAACATGCTGTTTCTGGCACTAACATGCAATGTAGTATTTTTTTAGGAGAACCGTGTGGCTTAGCTATGTAGAAGAACTCAGGAAAGGGAAGAGTATGCAAGTACACGCCATGTGTTAGGACAACATTCCATGTGTATGGGGTGTTACATGACCTGGGTTAGCAGAAGTACATGCCCATGTGAAGGCTTAAGGGAGAACGTCGTGTAGAAATTATGCACGTCATGTATCCATGTTTTGAAAAACTTGAATGATTTCTTTATCTTGTTCCCTTCTTACACTTCTAAGTTTCATTCCCTATTAATCTTGATCTAAGGTGCGCGATTGAACTTTCATAGTCATGCCACTGAGACATCCTCCAGTTGTCTTCCAGTTACAGGGCTGTGATCAGACACCGGATATGGCTGATCAGGGACTACCAGCAGATCCTCCAGTTGTGCCAATCTTGGCACCAACTGTCATTGCAGATACAGGTGCCGTGGAACAGTTCCATGAGGTCTTTTTGATGTTTATGTAGACCTTCTAGGTAGTACCATATCCTGCCCCGTCGATGGCAGAATTGACACGAGTCTTTCAGCAATAGCATCCTCCCACTTTCTCAGGGGATGGAGGACCCCAGGCTATAGAGTCATGGATAGAAGCCATGCTGATGATTTTTGATCATCTAGAGATGCCTCCATAGAGGAGGGTCAAGATCGCTACGTATATGCTTCGGGATTCCACCAAGAGATGGCGGGATGTGATCTCACAGGCAGGACGCTAGTAGGTTATGGCTTGGGAGGAGTTTCAGCGCACCTTCTATGACTTTTTCTATCCAGAGACTTTGAGGTCTGATCAAGACTGAGAGTTCATGAGTTTGGAGTATGGATCTCTTTCAGTTATGGAGTATTCTTCTCGCTTCACAGAGCTACAGCACTTTACACCCTTTCCAGGAGGTGATGTGTAACACCCCAAGAATTTACAAATAGATTTATTATAGAATGCATGTATCAATGAGTCTCTAAAAACACCACTTTGTTATAACCTATCCAATTAAACATAATTTTGTCACTTTTGTGATGTGAATTTCAAAAATATGACACACACGGTTGCGATGAGTAAGTTATTTGGAGTCCTATGAGAAAAACATAATTTTTGGTTAATAGTAACCTACCATTATGAATAGTAACATAACCTTATGAATAGTGATATAACCTAATGAATAGTAACCTTACCTATGATTGTATATAAATAATATTCAAGTTAGAGTATGATATACCTATATTTTGGAATAAGTAAATACAAGTTTTAAAACTGTTTAAAAAAAAATAAATTATGATTTTAATTAAATATTAAATTAATCATATTTAGAAAATTATTTTTGAAAAATGGAATTCATTTTTGTATTCTACATGTTGAAAAATGTTTGAGGTGAATTTTTGGGATTTTTTTGAAATACCTGAATTTTTGATGAATAATGAAATACCATAATTTACAAAATAAGCTAAATACACTAATTATAGAGTCATGTATGATGTTCTACTGATGTAAGATAAACTTATTAAGATTCACTTGATAAAATTACTATTCTTGGTCATCTAAGAATCACTATTTCTTGTCTTGTGGAGAAATAATAAATTAATGAATATAAAATTGAGAAATCCCCTCTCCCCTCCACTATAAACCCCCCCACTCCCTCTTCTCTTCAATCCTCTCAAGCCTTGTTCCTTCTCCAAATTATGTCCAAATATCCTCCCAACCTCCTCTCCCACGTCTAGTAAGACTTTGTCTCATAAAAATACCAAAACCTCTCCCTTAAAGAGTCTCTCAAGGAAGTTTGGTTTAAGAGGTAAATTCCTCTTTTCAATTCTTTGTCTTTCCTTTCAAGTTCATTTGTTTTCTTTTTCTATTATTATCTCTCCTTATCCAAATGTTGTGATGACTCCAATACCTTACATGTACTGGATTTTTCTCATGATAGTGGAATAAGTTATCATCATCTCTTCCTTTTACCTTCTTTTATACTAGTAGCAAGAACACCATCTAAGATGTGTCAATTTACCACATTCAAGGACGATGGGATTTCGATTTCTATTATCATTCTCAATTCTGGTCATGAAACCATTATTGTTATAGTTTAAATAGATTATTATATATTTAATATACCCTATTTAAGGTTCTATAATCCCTTTGTACAAATGGTATTAAGTTATAAAGAAAAATGAGTTCATTGTAATCAAAACCCACAAATTAACTGAAACAGTTATCATTAAATTTCTATACAATAATTCATCCTCATGCCATGTAAAAAAATTATATAAATGACCAATAACACCTATATATGATCATAAATAATATTTGAATTCAATTATGGAGATTTACATCCTTTCCACATGAACTCCATTACTTAAGAACAAGTGAACCGATTATGAAAATAAAGAAAATGAACACTGCGGAACAACAAAATTAAATATAATAACTTATCAAGAAGGGAATAAATGAAATAAAAAGAGTTATGATAAAATAAATACATGTCTAATAGGTTCTTAAATAAGTTATTAATAAGTCTAAATTCATATTCCAGTACCTTAATTTCAAGAGTGGAACACATTTGTACTTAAGGTAAGGGGTTTCTTTATCTCACTTCTATTTTTGTGAGGTTTCCGTATTCACTACTAATACTTGTGTATGGTGTATGTATAATGACCATTGATGTAGCATATCATGAATATCTTTATTTTCATGGTATTAAATTTATAATTTTAATATTATTAATTTTGGTACATACGAATCAATTGATTACAAAGTGGTAAGGGCTTTTCTACCCGAACCTCCATTTTCATTCGGGTTACTTTTATTGTCTAATTACTTCAATAAAACTCTTGTGTATTATTATTTACTCCTAATAAATTCTGTGTGAGTATTATATATATGTTCAAAAACCATAATAATTCCTTATTTTATGTATAGCTACACGTTTTAAAAGGAAACTTTCAAAATTGTTTTCAAAATACAAGCCCGATTCAAGAGAATTTCTCAAACTCTTACCCATTTTCAAGGGTACCCTATAATCTGTTTTTAGATAAAATTATATTTATAAAATCACTAATTTTATTATGAAAATACTACTTTACTTAACTTATATTTTTATACAAATATTTTTCCAAAAGAACTCTTCTTTTTAAAGTAAAAGGGTATTTATCTCAAGAGTTACTCAAAGATTTTATAAGAGTATCTTCATATATTTCAACACTCTTGTTGATTATTATGTATTATTGGGATTAATATTTCATGGTATCATCAACCATATTTAATTTAATGGTTTATGATTATTTTTTCTATGGATGTTCAATCTTAAAACCATTCATCAATTTACTCCGAATGGTTAGTGTTTATGCTTAATGTTCGGGGAAAGTTATTTACATTTCATATACTAATTTCAATATGAATGTATATGTTATTTGTATTTATACCCATTCATATGAGGAATGCATTGGACATAGTAAGTGTCGGGTGGGGCCCACTACATCCCCTCAGTGCATCGGTAGGTCTCATGAGACCAACTACGGTCTTGGTACAAGGCCTTAACAAAATGATTATTTATGGTCTTGGAGTGAGGCCTTGACGATATGGTTATGTTGTCCCACATTATGCATTCCCTCATTATAAAAATAAAACATATGGTTAATGTGGTTATTCAACTAGTATAATACCCACAATTATGTTTATTTATGGCATTAATTACTCAACTCTTATTCCTGCTATAATGTGTTCAAGTTTTTGTTAAAGGAACATGTTTTTATGTATTAAACATGCCTAATGTTTATGTTATGATATATTCTACTGTATTTCTTACCCTTACTGAGCATTTAAGATCACCCATTTCATTTTTTCCTTCCCTAGGTTAAGAAGAAGAGATCATTTATTGATTTTTCAAGGATACAATTTATTAGATTTTTTTATGCATCATATTTTGTTTCATTTCAAAATTGAAAATGGGTTCCATATAAGTATCTAGTTTTTTCAAGACTACTAAACTGATCGGTCCTTCGAGATGATTATTCCTTGTTTATATACCAATGTAATCAAATAAGGCACCAGATCTGGGCCACTGGGGTCGGGTCCTTACATGATGAGTTATTCCTGGCAAGGAAGTTTGAGGATGGTCTCAGGCATGACATCTGGGATTAGGTGAACATCTTTAGGTTAACTTCCATCAATTTTATATTCAACCAAGCACTGATCATGGAGTGAAAATAGAGGAATTATGGAGCTATGATCCAGGGTGGTTCCACATCCAGAGTTAGTGTTTCTCCGGCTGATAGTAGGAAGCGTCGTAGAGAGTCTACATGTGGAGATCCGAGTAGGTGGGATGCACCTTCATGGAGATAGGTGGTATGCTACAAGTGTGGGAAGGTCAGGAATACCATGACACACCACCTGAGAGACCCAATGGAGTGCCAATCTTGTAGAAAGATGGGTCATATTCAGCGGTTCTATCAGTTTTTCTCACCAGTAGATGGCGTTAGGGGTTCTTCTACGACTCCTCGTTCAGGAGCAGCACCACCAGTTTCTCATCAGCCAGAAAACTAGAGTTATTTCAGCCGTTCAGGCTAAGGTAGAGGTCGTAGCCATGGTAGCCAGTCAGTAGGCTTTCAATGAAAGTAGGGTGGATCAGCTCAGGGTGGCTAGGTAGGGTCATAGGTCTGCAGTGTAGGTCAGACTTTTTCTATGGAACAGACCCAACATGAGAAGGATCCCGGACCCTCTACAGTTCTAGGTACGATTCTAGTTGCCTCAGTTTTAGCTTCTACTCTCTTTGATACAGGGGCTTCCCATATCTTTATATCTGTTGTAGTTGTGGAGAGATTTGGGCTCTGTATATTTTCTTCTACTGATATCTTGATGTTAGAAACTCCATTGGGGACAAAAACGACTAATGTATGATAGTGCAAGGAGTTCCCTCTAGAGGTTGGTGGGTGTCACTTTTTTTGGGACCTTTATGTCCTAGAGATGATGGGTTATGATTTCATTCTCATAATGAACTGGTTAGTTCCCTTCCAGGCTGTTGTCGAATGCTATTACTGTAGGGTGAGTTTCACATCACCAAAGGGTGGATCATTTCTTCATAAGGGCGAATGGGATGTTTAGGCGAGTAGAGAGGGACCCAAGAATCATGGGTTGGGAGGATTTATAACCCAGATTGCTAGTCTATATCTGGATGACTAGGGGACTTTACAGATAGACTTTCCTCCAGTGGTAGATCATTTTAGTGATTTATTTACAAATGACTTTTTAGGTTTTCCTTTAGAGCGTGAGGTAGAATTTTTTATTGATCTCTTTCCAGGATCGGCACTATTGTCCTTCCCTCCTTATAGGATGGCTACACCAGAGTTGCAGAAGCTCAAGAAAAAATTGGAGGAGTTACAGGCAAAGGGTTTCATCTAACCCAATACTTCTCCTTGGGGTTCGCCTATCCTGTTTGTGAAGAAGGAGGACAGTACCCTCAAAATTTGTGTGTATTATCAGTAGTTGAACCAGTTTATAGTCAAGAACCGATATCCCTTGCCAAGGATTAGTGATCTCTTTGATCAGCTTCGAGGAGCCTGGGTGTTCTCAAAGATTGACTTGATATCTGGTTATCATCAGTTGCATATTAGACCATATGATATACCTCTTACAACCTTTCAGAGTAGGTATGGTCTATATGAGTATGTGGTTATGCCATTCGGTCTAACGAATGTGCTTGTAGTCTTTATGGCACTGACGAACCAAGTGTTCCATTCGTACTTGGATTCCTTTGTGGTAGTCCTTGCGGATGATATCTTTCTGTACTCTTACACTCTACACAACCATGCTACCCATCTTGATATTGTTTTGAGTACACTGAGAGAGCATCAGTTATATGCTAAGCTCTCAAAATGCCACTTTTGGATGGACCAAATTCACTTCTTGGGTCATGTTATCTCAGAGATAGGATTACCAGTAGACCTAGAGAAAGTGATAGCATTAGTTTCCTGGGAGCAGTTGAAGAATGTCTTTAAGGTATAGAGTTTTCTTGGGCTGGTTGGTTACTATAGGACTTTTATACAAGATTTTTCACGCTTAGTAGCACCACTGACGGGCCTGACTAAGAAGGGTGTGAAGTACTTGTGGTTAGATTCTTGTGAGTCAGGCTTTCAGGAGATGAAAGAGAGGTTTACTTCAGCACTGATACTAGTATTTCTAAAGCCGAAAAAGAGCTATAATGTTTACTATGATACATCAGGTATCGGGATGGGAGTAGTGTTTATGAAAGGAGAAGGAGTCGTTGAGTACGAGTCTCGATAGTTGAGGCTATATGAGAGGAACTACCTGACGCATGATCTCAAGATGGTTGCAGTTGTTCATGCTTTATGTTGTTGGAGAAATTATCTTTTAGAAGATAATTTTTTGGTTTTCACCAACCACAAGAGTCTCAAGTATATCTTCACCCAGTATGATCTGAATTTGAGACAATAAAGATGGGTTGAGTACCTTCAGTCCTTTGACTTTGAGCTTGCCTATACACCTGGGAAAGGCAACACTATGGTTGATGCGTTGAGTAGGAGGACTTAGATACATGCAGTTTCGAAGGCCAAAAATGAGTGGAAGATCATGGATCCATTCTTTAAGATGAATTTGGAGGTGCACGATAGTCAGTGGTAGACGTTTCTTTCTTCTGTGGCTATTACCTCTACTCTACTTGATCGAGTACGAATGAGGTAGCTATTAGATTATGAAGGCCTAGTCCTATGGGAGATTGTTTCAGGAGATGATCCTATTCCTGAAATGATAGTAGGTAAGGATGAGATCTTGAATTTTCATGGATGCGTGTGGGTGCCAGTAGACATATGTGGGGAGATGATGTGAGACTTTCATTCTTCAGTTTGGTCAGTTCATCCTGGTGTCAGCAAGATGTATCGAGATCTGCACCATCAGTATTGGTGGCTAGATATGAAGGGATATATTGATGGTTTTGTCATGAGGTGTTCCACCTATTAGTAGGTTAAGGCAGAGCATCAAATACTAGCAGGGATTTTACAACTGTTACTCATTCCCAAGTGGAAATGAAACGATGTCACAATGGATTTCGTGATAGGTTTGCCGAGGTCACCTTGAGGGAATGATGCAGTATGAGTTATCATTGAGAGACTCACGAAGGTTTCCCACTTCTTTTCGATTAAGGATACCTTCAGTGTTGATAAGTTAGGATGGTTGTAAATCTGAGAGATTTTACCTTAACATGGAGTTTTGAAATCCATTATTTTAGATAGGGATGCCCGTTTTACTTCGCGGGTCTGGCAGGGACTTTAGTGGGCTTTGGGTACACAGGTACTTCTAAGTATATCTTACCATCCCCAGACAGATGGCCAGTCCGAGTGTATGATTCAGGTGCTTGAGGACATGATTCAGGCATGCATCCTAAATTTTGGAGGTTCGTGGGAGAAGCACATACCTCTTGTAGAGTTTTCCTACAATAATAGTTTTCAAGAAACTGTTTAGATGGAACCTTATGAGGCTTTGTACAGTAGGCCATGCTGATCACCCATATACTGGATGGAGGCAGAAGAGGTTGCTATGCTGGGACCTTAAATTTACTAGGAGACCACAGAGTAGATAGAGTTGATTCGGAAGAGGATGGCTACGACATAGTTAGGACATAAGTCTTATGCCAATCGATAGAGACAACCTATGGAGTTCGAGGTCGGAGATCAGATTTTTTTGCATGTCACATCAAGGTTAGGACATAAGAGGATAAGGAGACAGGGTAAGCTTTCACCGAGATACGTCGGGCCTTTTTGAGGTGTTGGGGAGAGTCAGGATAGTTTTCTATCGGTTTTAGTTACCTCATAGGTACTAGGCTATGCATGACGTCTTCGACGTTTCTCAGTTTCAACATTACTTCTCAGACCCATTTCATGTTTCCAACCTGAGGAGGTTGAGATGAAGGTGGAAACATCTTTCTAAGATCATCCTATCTAGATTGTTGATCTAAGTGCGAAGGTTCTCTATGGTAGGTCTGTTCCTCTGGTACAAGTGCTATGGTAGCATGGACGAGTACATGACAAGACCTAGGAGAGGGAGACCAATATATGATCGCGGTGGCTAGAGCTGTTCGAGGTTTATTCTTCTATGCCATCTTTCTAGGGAAATTTGGGGATGGATTTCTTTAAGGGGGGAAGTTTTTAAGAACCTGGATCTTCTTTTTAGGTATGTTTTTCTTTTTTGGTTGTCTTTGAGGAAAAAGAGGAGTTTCTGAAAAATTCAAGAGTACATGCCATGTATTTATAAGTACATGCTGTGTACTCAATTTCCATGGGTGACCGTGTACTGGCAGGGTATCAGCCGAGTACATGTTCGTGTGTGGTGACCTAGAGATCATCTAAAGTGGAGGTCAGAAAAGGCAAGTACACACCATGTACTTTAAAAGAACACACCAGGTAATTTTTTTCATTAAATGGACCGGGGTTCCATCTGACAGACAGAACACACTTCTTCTCAACCTATTTCATCCAGGAGAATCTGTATAGCCATAGATATTCTCTGAGCCCCTAACTCACCGTCTGTTCTCCAAATCGGCCACCATCGATTGTGTTAGAATCGCCACAATGAGTTCTCACTACTTATTGAACACTATCTTCTGATTTCTCCTCTTTCACAAGATATCCTCAGTTGAACGTCTTAATCCTTTTTATATATCTATGATTTTCTAGGGTGATTCAAGGCCTAAGGTTCATTTATAATGATCTCATTATTCCAAGGTAGGTGGTTTGTGCCTTTTCATAGTTAGTCTTTGAGTTATATATGCAAAAGTTCCCAATACCCTCATTCGGGGTATTGTGTGTTTATGGTTTTGGCCCTTTTATTTGCCTGCTGTGCCTTGTTTGATTGGTTAGAGGTTAATTGTTTGATAATAGGGTTATCTTTTCCAATCTATGGATGTTTTTCCCATGTTTTCTTGTTTTTTACCGTTTGGCCTAGGCTTGCCTGTTAGGCTGCTGCTTTCTTTCCATGCCTAGTATTGTTGGGTGGAGTGATTATCATTTTACTTTCTATGATATGATATAGTTGTTTAGCCAAGTAGTTCTTGAGGTTTACTTTGGCTGCTGATTATCATTTGTGCATGATTTCTTTACACGGGGCTGCAAGAACCTGGTGTAGTGAGACCATAGGGGAAATTGACATTGAGGGATTTCCCAGAGTGTCTATTTTAATTATCACACTACGAGACCATATGGGGGATTGACTTTGAGTGATCCCTCAGAGTGTCTATAGTTATGATATGAGGCCACATAAGGAATTGAGGTTGAGTGCTTCCTCAGAGTTCCTGTAGGCTATCGTTAAAAGACTATATGGGGAATTAATGGTGAGTGTTTCCTTAGAGAGTCTTTGATCACACATGAATATAGGGGGAATTGATGATGAGTGCTTCCTCAGAGAGACTTTTCTATATCTTCTCTTGTACCGTGAAACAAAGGGGTTAGGCTGTGAGAACTACCCAGAGGGTTTCTTGTATTTTTTTTGGTTGATTAAATACTTTAAAGTAAATGTATGTTAATGAAATTTTAGGACAATTTACTTTTGAGTACTTATGTGTTCACTGCTTCCTTTTTCTTATTGCCTGCCATATATATTCACTGACTATTAGGAATAGATCTTTGGGTGGTTACCTACTGGGATTAGTCTCACACCCTATTTGGGTCATTCTTTTGGGCCCAAACAGATTATATTGCTATAGGTATAGATAAAGGAAAGTGCCCTTCTACATCAGGTACTTGATTGCTGTGGAACTGAGGAGCATGGGACCAAGCTGAGGCTTGAAATTCTGTGGAGCTGTTTAATTGATTTTATTTTTTTACATTGGTTTAGTATTTTATTTCATCATTGTGATTTGTTTGTATGCTTTCCTAGACATATGTATCATGCATAATTTATGTATATATGTGTGCTCCAGTTGTTTATTACTTCCACTGATTACTTATTTCATGTTTTACTGCTTCCTCTATTACTATCTGTTTTACTTCTGCTGTGTTACTCTACCAATGATGTCATAGTATCTCCATTATCACACCCAAGGCCATCGCTACTAGAGTGCAGCCTATGGCATTAAGGGAAATGTGCTTGAGGCCATTTGACCAACTGGGTATGGGGAACCTCTGGGTGACTCCTAGAACTGGGATGTTACACCTGTACCCTTAGTCCCACTTAGGCAGTGTAGGTGCATAGTTGGTGCACTATTTGGATAAAATATGCACCCATTAAATAATGGGTAAATTTCTATTTTCCCTATCTCCATTTAGGGTCTCTACCTTCTTTTCCCTCCCAATTCACATGTAGCTCCTCTACTAAGAATGAGGTATTTCCATACTCTTCCATCCTAGGATATGAGAAAGGATTTTATTTGGTGTTTGATTCCTTCACCATTAGGTGTTATGGATAACTAATAGTAATTTATTTGATCATGTTCCTTTATTTATTTATTTATTATGATATCCTCAGTACTATTTTTAGTGTGATATAATATGTCCTATTTTCATGAAATTTTTCTATTTTTTTCAATTTCTTCTTTTTTACTTCAAAACTAAAGTTGATAATGGATGAGGGTTTGTCTTCCAATATAAGGTGGGTGGTCTAATACCTTTCCCCTAAATCTGAGCTGCTTTATAACATGTGTCATTATTTCACATTCTGTAATTTATTGTTTTTATTTAAAATTATAATTTTCATTTACATAAATTTTAAACCTTGTTAAAAATGTCCCATGTACCCTTGTTTATGGTCGAAGGTCACCTACCTCAACAAGTGCCACCCCTTAGGGTGTTCTTGTATGATTCCCTTTAATTATTACCCAAACCACCTTCTAAATGGACTTTCCTTGATGCCTAAGTAAAGTGACTACCTAAACTAAATGGGAGAGAGCATTTTGACCACTTCACATGACTTCCATGCGAATACGGGATACAACCCTCAGTTAAATGAAATTCCAAATGAATTGTAAATCAATATTTTTTCATGTATTAAATCATGACTAAACCTTATTTTAAAAATGTGACTTACAGGCATGGAGTCCCTCATATTTGAGATACTTGGGAATGATGTCCCTCATATTTGTGATACTGGGGCATGGAGTCCAATATATTTGTGACACTCAGGTAAGGAGTCCCATATACATGTGATATACGAGCATGTTTTCCAATAAAAATATGATAACTAAGAATGATGTCCAAAATGAAATGTTATATACAAGCATGATGTCCCTAATAAAAATTTGATATATGGGCATGGAATATATAATTAAATGTGATCATCAGTGATGGAATCCTACATTGTGATACATGGAAATGGAAACCCCTATGATTCTTGGCACTTGGGAATGGAATCCATTGACATTCTATGAGACTCCTACTAGTATCCATGGATGCCTGAGTTACACCTCGAGTCCAGGCTTTTAGTAGTATATATATATATGGAGATAAAATTCAATAATTATATAGACCATATATATACATATGTATACACATCGATATACATCTAGACACATGTTCAGATATATCTCGCTTAAGCTGAAGCATGTAGTGTCAGCCTGGTGTCCTTTATAAACCAGAGATGACCCTTTTTCATTTAATATTTTTTCTTACATTTTTATACATGAAAACTACTCATTTTTTTATGAACCAGCTAGATTTTACTAGAAAACATCAGTGGTGGCCACTTTTTATATCTGACACATTATTCGAGCCACCGTTCTATACCCGAATAGATGTTATGGATACATGTAGGGAAAAAGGGAAGAAATAGTTTGTGGATACTTGTTTGTCTGCTTATGATGGAGTATATGAGCATAAGATTAAGATTATACTCACGATTCTAGTGTATATAGTTTTTAGAATTTTTTATTTTTGTATATCATGATGTATATGCATGTACCTCGGTTACACTTTATGTTAATCACATAACATGATCATCATTTTTCATATAATATTGATTTTATTCCAACCTATTCATTTTATTTTGATGTTTTGTTATTCCACTACTAGTTATTTATTAAATTTTGCAATCTTTATCATTATTGTATACTATTGTGCTATAATAAAACTTGAGGGAATAGTCTCCCAACAGACACACCCTAGGCCCTCATTACTAGTCGGTAACCTTTGGCATACGAGGAGGGGTGCTTGAGGCCATGTGGCCAACTGGGACTGGTAACTTACAAGTGAATCGGGTCTAGGATGCTATAGAATCATTGGGTCCAAATTATATAGTAGGGATAATTTATTTTTTGGCTTAAAGGAAAAATTACCTAGGTAAATAAACTAAAACTAGTTACTGTGGTGAAAACTAAATGGTTAGAAGTGAGTAAACATAAAGGATAAGGAATAACATGCTTAAAATATGAGGTTTTTTTTGTATTTGAGTCATGTACCAACCATATCATACCTCCAATCCATTATTTATCAATTTTTTGAGTCGTATAGGGTGAGATTTACATCTCATTATTGAACAGTTTTGGGAATTTTAAAAAATTCCACTCCTCCTCAATTATAATAGGGCACTTCCTTCCCTCACTTATTCACACCTCATAAACCATTTAGCTAGACCAAACCTACCAAAATCCCTCCCCAACATCCTTTTACACATTATAGAGCTGGTGGTCTTCCCAAAATACCATTCATGGGGTCATTAATAAGATATCCAAATGAGGTTTATCTAAGAAAAAGTAATTATCTACACTAAGCTATTTATTTTTATTCCTATTTTACCACATTTATTCATCTCATAATAAATAATATATAATAAAAAATTTATATAAAATAACATTATATGTTATTATGTTAAGGGCATGACATATATCTATCTCCTCTTCCATTAAATGGGAATCTAAGCCATCAATCATGTGTATGGTGGCTACCACCTCGTGAAAAAATGTAATTTGAATTCCTTTACTACTTATAAAGGATTGGTGTAATGATGGATTTAAAGTATAAATATGATATTTGAATCATAATAATTCTTTTTGATTCATGATACATGATATTCATTCTTAATTTCTAATCCATTGAGATATAATAACATCACTTGTGTGTACGACAGACTACTACCTCATGATACGATGTGACTCGTTTTTCACTAATGCTTTACATGGAATATAATAAGGATAAGTTTAATTAATATATATGATATATATATGACATAATAATGATCATTAAAAGTTAAATTATTACTTACCTTTATTTTGTTCCATCTGTTAAAAAAATGGAATCAACGTTCATGCGTACATACGACCTACCGTCTCTATGAATAGTGCAATTCATTTTATGTCTCTAAAATTAATGGATTACTATAAATAAATATATAATGAATATATATTATATTTATATTATATTTAAAATTCTAAAAATTATTGAACCATGTTGAATGTAAAAGTATTGAAAATACAAAATCAGAACTTATATGAAAAACTAAGCAGTTATTACCAGAAAAATAATTTTAACAAGGAATTGTTGATAAATCGATAATAAAATGTCATAAGTAAATCATATAGGTTATTATACACACACACATGAACACACACACACACACACACATAGAGTGTGTATGTGTGTGCGACACACAAAAATAAAAATACACACACACATAAACATATTCTGATTAAATATTCATTTTATAAACCCATTATAAAATATTTATATGTAAATATACAACTATATGTAAATATATAACTATATATGTAAATATATAAATATATAAGTAAATATAAAAATATATATGTAAATTTATAAATATATATGTAAATATATAAACATATTTTATAAATGTGTTTGAAAATAATTATATAAATATATATAATTATATGAATAAATAAAAAAGATATATGTAAATATATAAATATATACATAAATATAAAAATATATAAATATAAAAAATATAAATATAAAAAATATAAATATATATGTAAATATATAAATTCATATATAAATATGTAAACATATTTTATAAATGTATTTAAAAATAATTATAAATAATTATATGAATAAATATATTAATAAAAATGTTGTATGAAAATATGTATAAATAAAAGATGCATTATAATATGAAAAATAAAACAAGATGGATTAGTGGTAAAGTTATTCACCATACACAAAGAGGGCACCGATTGAATTCTTTATTGGTGTGAATGAATGAGGGAGGTTAATTTGTGTAATAGGAACTGATATATAGTGGAAAAGAAATGATAAAAGGGTGGGAGGGAAAGGTTACAATACTAATAAAAGGGTGGGATGTTTTTCTTGTTGATTTGAATGCATTGTTATTTTACAAATTATTTTATTTTTTTGTGATTTATAATGGAAAAATTAGCACTCATAAAAGTTGATTTAGTATTTTTAAAAACACATTGATAAAATTCACAGTTCTTGGTTGTCTTAGTGTTTTCATGAAATATTTTAAGTTTTATTAGTAGTGTATAACCACTGATAATATCTGCCTTTTATCATCACTAAAAAGTGTGACAATAAAAGTCTCCCTTTATTTGTGTGTTCTTTAGCATTGATAAATACAACCTTTATCAACTATTTTTTTAGCACTAATAAAACCTACTAGATTTTGAGGGCACTTGGAATAGTAGTTCTTTTTTACTAATAAAGTAAATTTATTGATATTATAAAATCCATATCAGTTATAGTGCATTATAACTATGTCTTATAGAGATTTCATGTTCCCTAAAAAAAGTGAATATCAAGAAATAACTGACCATTATCATCTATAAAAAGAACATAGGAAAATAAAATTTTAATTAATATTTACCATAATTGTTCTTATAATTACAAATAAAACATTTCATTTTATTTCATAAATTTTGAAGAACAAATGGTAATTTTGATTTAATATATTCAAAGGAGGAATTTATCTCAATAATACTTAGAACATGTCAAAATAGAATAAAAATTACTTTGTAAAATATTAATGTAACCACCAATTTATATGAATTTAATCAATTTTTGATTCCTTTGAAAACCCAACCATAACTTTCCATTTCCCCGCATCTCCAAATATAAATTAAATTAAATATTAATTTTTATATAAATAATTTTTAATAAATAATTATAATATTAAATAAAAATTTTCATTTATAAAAAACCACCTATAAATATTTATTCTAACCCATAATGTAAATCATACATAAATTAATAAATAATCTATAATATGTAGTAAATAATTAAACATATAAATATTCCTGTCTAATATATATATATATATATATATATGTATAAATATTTAAATGCCTAACATTTTATATCACATCTCATTTGACATTTTCCATTCTATACACCATATAAATATTTTTCCAACACATAACTTAAAAATACTTATTATTAACCATTAATTAACATTATTAAAAATAAACTTGAATATTAAAACCGTACTATTTTTATTAAAACCATGTATTTAATATCATCACTTATTAATTATTCATAATACACCAACCATTCTTATTAACTATTCCAATAATTTTATTATTATAAATTCTTATTTTAAAACATTATAATACTTCCTTAATCATGAGTAATGAAATATATATGTTAAAAATAATTTTGAAATAAATCCCAATAATCATTATATTATATAAAAATACCATTTTGACATCAAAATTTAGAAAATTAATAAAAAATGTATATTATTTTTATTATAAGAACTATAAAATTTAATGGTCAATAAAATATTATTTTATATGTTCTTATCATGGAAGATAACAATTAGTGTTTTCCATATAATCAATATGTTAGAAGAATTTTAGATTTCTACACGACATAGGCATGTTATCAAAGAAAATTTATATAATAATGGAGAAAAATTAGTGAATTTATGTAGGATATAATGAGTAAATATAAGGAAGAGTATACACACTCCATACATGGATATATATATATATATATAATCAAGTAAATTTAATAGTTTTATTTTATCATTCATCATGGAAACATTATAATTTTTCTAAAGTGTATTTTTTTTGAATTATACCTATTTTAAACCCATAAAAATTTCATTTATATATCCTGTCATTCCATATGTACATGAAACTCTACAAACATGGTTTTAAGATAATATAATTAGAAAATATGTAAACATTTCACATGAATCATAGTGTGTTACTTCTGATATATTACTTATTCTTCCCTTTTTAAATTATTATTATTTTTATATTTTATTATACAAAATTATTCAATCGTAGTTTCGATATTTTCTTATCCATGTTGTAGCATATTATGAACTTATGATATATGCCAAATATATTTTAAACCATAGTTTAACATTTGAAAAGAGCTCACTGTATATATGATTGGGTTAAAAAATAGTCAGGTGTAGTTATGAAAACACATATAATGTTAATATTAAATCAATTTCATTTCTTATTAATCTACATTATTATGTTTTATGAATTCACATTCATTAATATAATTTTATATGATTTTTAAGAAAAAAAGAAATTTCTTTATTTGAACTAAAGTGTTTCCATGTATTATATAGTATTTAATAAAACATAATTTCTAAATTATATAAATTTAATTTGATAAAATAGACTTAATTTTTTTATGTCAAATTATCATATTTAGATTAGGGTGTATATTTATGACTATTTTGAAAAGAATTATTATTTTTATATAATGAAAAATGATGATTTTTATAAAAACTATAATTTATTTTCATGAACATAAAATACCACATTCTATTTTGGATTAGTCTTAAATTAAAATTATCACTCTTTTAATAAACACAATTTGATTAATTCCATATAAATCATAATCATTTTTTGGCACAAATTTAGTTTTTTCCAAGAAATGTGTTTTCTAATATAATGGCTTTCATTGCATTTTGAGAACTTAGGAGAAAATAATTTCTAAAAATTATAGAAATTGAATATTTTAAAATTGATTAAAAATTTATAATTAGAAGTTTAAATTTATTAATGAGGATAATTTCATTTTTCTCATACTAAATAGTAACCATGGTAAATAAAATCACCTCAATAAAGGGAAAAACAAGTTAACTAGGGTAAAAACATTATGATAAAATTACAAAATGTACTCTTAAATCATATTGAATGACACAATTTAGAAACTTATGATCTTATCTTCTAAAAGGTATTCATTTAGTCCCACATCTCCATTAATAACAATTCATATTTTTTTAATATTTAAATAAATTCAATAGTGTCACTCCCCTCAATTATAAAAGGGGACTCACTCTCCTCTATTATTCACATATCTTGATCCATTAATATCAAAAAATACCTAATAAAATATAATTCCAAAATTACTCTTCATGTCTTATAGGTCTTGGTTTCTCTAAAATACCAAAGTCTTATGGTGTAAGATAAAAGTGGTATTCTAGAGAAGAGGGATAACTCTTAATAGAGTGTTTTCATGTTTACTTATTCTTCCACCTACGTAAAATCTTATCTAACCATTATAATATGATATCATCAATATATTAAATATATTTAAATATTATTATGTTTATCTTACAACCATTTATCCTCTTCTTTTCTATCCTATGGGAAATGAAAACATTGATTGTGCATACATGTAGACTATGACTTCAATAAAGTGATGTGCTTTATTATTCATCCCTAGTATAATGGATGGTAATTATGATGCATTTATTCAATATATATGACATATATGAAATAATTGTGACCATGTAAAGATAATATATTACATACCTTCTTACCCTTCTATTTATTGGAAAATTATAACGTCGCTTATGCGTACTTGTGGACTACTTTATCCATGAAGAGATGTGATTTATTTAATATGTCCTCCATTCATGTATGGTTATAATATTTTATTTAATGTATTATAATGATAATTATTTTAGGATTAATATTCTATAGAAGATATAATAACAAACCCTTTTACCATGGTCAACCTATCAAAATATTTTTTGCGATTATGAACTGAACATATTTAATATGCCTGACATGAACTTAACGGATTTTATAACTATATAATACATGGAAATAAATGAAATAAAAGGGATAATAATGAGGTAATAAATGAAAATTATTTCTTAATCAATTAAATAATTAATATAATATTACTATATAAGAGTTAATGTATTTAGGTGGTGAGTGTGACTCTACGTAAGAGATTTTTCTTTAAAACCTTAGTTTTTAATGTTTTCCTTTATTTTTCCTCCATATTCATGTTCTTTAATGTGAAATCATATATTTTTGTATGTTTCAAGATCTTAGAGGTGTTTTTTCCATCTTTAGGATATCATGGTTAATTTTGTGGATTTAAAAGGGTGGTTGGTTCATTACTTAGTTCAAAACATGTTGGACCATGACATAGCCCAAGACATTTCTCCCATGGGTTGGACTTGTGCACCATAGGAATAACAACCTTTACCAGAGCATGGAATGTTTGATAAAGAGGCTCCCAAGTACTTCCCTATGTTCCATGGATAATATTCCCCACAACGGCCATTTTAGAGGTAGTGTTATGTCCCAAATATCCAACCTTTTGGCCTAGGGAATGGTCGTAGGGTGTGTCAAGCACTAGGGTAAGGTGCGACCAAGGTGGCCATGGGTATGGTTAGTGTAAACCAGGTTAAGATGTTGTCATATTTGGTTTCTCGGATGTCCAAATGGGACTCTTATTTTTGATGAATATATTTCACATGATTATGAAAACTTATAAGATCTTTTGTAGGGATATTTTAATATAGTTTTGACTGAACTTCCACCTCTATTGAGACCTCCTTTATCTTTTTCGATCTAGGGGTTTGAATTGGGTCTTTTCAGGAGGATGTTTGGGCACATAATAGATTTTATGTTATATCATCGGTGATCACTTTTTTTATGTTTGATCCAAGATCGTTTGGGTATCAGCATTATTTTTATTATATTGGTTCTTAGAGGATGAATCTTGTTTAGTTGAGCACAAATTTCATGTGCTATAAGGTATGTGGTCTCTATTCCTCTACGATAATATAGTGAATATGGAAAAATGATTCTAAAATATGGTAATCAATTTCTAGGGACTCCTCTTTCTTTCTCACATGTTCCCTTTCCTTTTAATTCATAGATACAATTCTTGTTGTCATGAAAACCCAAGTGTATAGAATTTGGTTCCATCTCTAGACAATGTTTGTTGAAAAATACATGTTATGATTTTTCTATGTTGTTTTATAATATATAATTCACATTATATTTAATATTCTTAATATGTGTGTGTAAAGGTTTATTGGTAAAAGATTACTTTTTATATTGTGTTGTTTAATGAATGGTGTTTTCAAATCATTGTGAAATGGTTTATGAAATTTGATTTCAAAGAATGATTTTTATGGAAATAGGATTTTTGGAAAATATTTTGTGATATGTTGTGAACCCTTTGAGATGACATGACATATGTTCAATATGGTTCCCTTGGATTCCTAGGAGGGGGTTTAGTATTAGGACATTTTATTTTTTCCATTAGGGTTTAAATCATGGGGTGTTTCTATATTCTTTAGGCCATGTAGTTCTAGGGACATGATTCACTGAAACTATTGGGGATTCAGTCATGGCGTGTTCCTTTATTCCATAAGCAATGTCGTTCTAGGGATATGTTTGTGTAGACTAAGTCTTAACATTATTATTGATGTGTGAGTGCCCTAGATAGCCCCAATGTATATCATACTAGGGGTGATCTCTATTGTAATTATCTTTGTTTAGATTTGCTTTTAATATGCATAAATTATGAATTATTTGATAAATATATTATTTTCAAAATTTTTTATTGGCATGTGTTATATATAATCTATTTTAAAAATTTGAAAAGGAGAAATTATTTACCATGATTTTCATATAAATGTGAAAACTATTTTTTCATTCCATTTTTTCATATATTGATATACTTAGAGTATTTTACAGAGACTTTCTATGCACAAATTGTGTGGTATCCTACTGATACTATTTAACTCACACTCAGCACACTCCCTTGGGTTGTTTGTAGACCATATTTTGTCTAATGTCAGAAATAAAAAGGCATTATAGTGAGGTAGTTGGGTTTCATGATTATTGGTCATGGGTGGCTTTGTGGTGTAGACATTGGGATATTTTCCTTGCATCACATAGAGTAGCTATCGGTAGTTTGGGTATCCTTTGAGTTTTTTCATGGTCATGTACCTTGGTTTTAGCTTAGATACATAGTTTTATCACTACCACTTCTAGTTTTACATTATAGAATATATCCTTTTTTATTATTCATCTCTATATGTATTCCATGTATTTTATTTCAGGTTGGTAAATTTTTTATCTTGGATATCATTAGATAACTAGGTACTGGTCATCATCCCATGGGGATCATAAATTTCCTTTGGTTATTGTCATATTTGGGTTTGTAGACTAGTTTAATGTGTTTTAAAAATAGGGTCATGAAAATTTGGTATCATAGGAGGTATTTTCTCATGTGGTCCTATGATGGTATGTTTGATCAATGAATGATAGGATTCTTATGATATAGAGGGCATATTTAAAGAAAGGTATTAACCATATACCATCATAATGAGCCTATAATATCCACATAATATTGTGTTGTGCATCTACTATGTTGTGTTTTCATCTATATCACAATTTCTACTTATGTTATTTGGGTGCAAACTGAGATTTTCTCATTGTATAATAGTCTCTTTCCATTCTTGGTGTGTAGAATAATTCCTCTATGACACCTTCCATGTTGTAATAGTGTGTGACCTATAACCAAATTAAATAATAATTTTCCATTACCATATCATTTATACAGTGAGTTATAAATTATGTACACTTACCATAATAGTGTTAAATTTTTTGCATCCACTATTTATGTGGTACTGTCCTTAGTTTTTTTATCAAAAGGTTATAGTAGTTACTTGGATATAATTATAAACTTAAGATATTATGAAACTATTCTTAGACATATTTATTTTTTTCAAGATACATCTTACTGATTGGATATCGATGATGTTTGACTATCAGGTCTTGGGGGATCATAAGCAGTGAGACTTCTTCTCATGAAGTTCACACTTTTTGACCTCAAGAAGATGAGATCATGATGTCTAACCTGCCAAAATGAACACCACATGATTCAGGTGTCATTGGTAGTTATTATCTACAAACACGTGTAATGGTCTCTTAACTTGAAATTATTATCAGTGTATAGTACTTGATCGTGTACTTTTATTGAAGGAAAATAATGTAATTGAAATCATTGAGAGGTATATTTTTGTGTGTGTTCCATTGGTAGTATGACATTAATTGAATAATAGAGATAATTTTTCACTTTTGAAAGGTAGTGATATCTCAGGCCTAGTTGACCTGGATGGTAGTGCCTTCATTAAATCCATGGACATGGTTGAAGAAGTTAATTCCATCTAGTTAGGTCAGTAAATAATAAATAATTAAAGGATGAAGATATAAAGTGTGCACCCTTTTTTCATGAACAAACAAATTCATATTATTCAAGTTAAAAAAATTGGTACTTATTTTATTTATTAAATTTATTTATAAGTATTAAAGTAAATACATGGAACATATTATACAAACATATATTATTTTAATGTTCAAGGTTCAATTAATATTTGAAGGAATATTTAGTCAAGTTAATGTCTCATTTTTATCACATAATATATTTATTATATTATAAGAAAGTGATAAAAATTTAAATGGTATTTATGACTCAGTAAAGAAGTCATAAAATGTCATTTATAGTGGGTAATAAACACATGAGGGTGGATATTCATTTTTTTATTTTAGAATCTCACTATATAAGTGAGGAGAGGCTATCAACCCATGTACTATTCACTTCATATTTGGTGAGAGATTCTCTCTCCTATCCCGCTTCCTAGAGGGAGAATTAGATGATCTGAGCATCCGATCTGAGTTCTTTTCTTAGTTCAATGGATCATCATTTTGATAAACATTGGGATGTATAGGGAATTGTTGAATCTCCATGATAAAATATTGAATTTTATGATCAGAATTCATGTAGACTTTTGAATTACATGAGGATAATCTAGAGAGATTTGGTTTTAGATCATTTGAGAAGCGATCATCAATGATGGGAAAATGTCAAGCGTAGCTTCATATCGAAATAGGTAATTTGTGATTTATTTTTTGTATTTAAAATTCATCACGTGATATCCTTAGGCCTTTATCAGGGCTATGAGTCACCAATAATGACATATTTATGTTGGTTTCTCGGGAAAATATTTTAAATTCTCAGTTTATCAGCTTATTTTTTGGGATATTTTATTTTTAATTGGCATCAGAGAGATCTTGTGATAGTTTAATCCAAGAGAAATTTAAATTTGTAATACATTTTGAAGAAGGTCTCATTCTTGTCAAAATTTCACAGATGGTGAGTTAATCAAACATTTGATTATGGAGTTACATATATTACATGTTTTGAATCATATTCAAATAATTTTTACATATTTAATATTTATAAATATATATATATTTAATTTTACCAGATGGAAAACACTCGGTAGAGATTTCTGAAATTCCTTAAACTCTAGCTATATTTCCATGGCCAGAATAGTTCTTTTTGGTCATGAAAATTTTCTTCTGACATGAAGTTTTTTCCACAAAATTTTGAAATAAAAAAATAGAAAAAAATAATTATTAGGGAAATGGATTTGGGGGCGTTAGGTCGATGATTTAATTATTGAATCATAATGGATAAGCCTTTTGAATTATTTAAACAAGAAAAACAAATAAAAAGGAAGTATGGGGTGGGGGAATGTCCCATTGACCAAATAGATAACTCAAATATCATTAAAAAATCCTAGATTGAATGGGGTTAGTGGACGGGTATACAACACACAAAAAAATGGTTTCTCGGTCATCTACTACGTGACGTCACCACTGTGTGCTATCTGACCTACACATCTCCACTATCAACCACCCACCAATAGTGGTGGTGGCCTTCTTCCTCATCCAGATCCTGACCCCCTCACCACCACTTGGACACCTTCTCTACTGCCATCCTGGTGGTGCTTGGCCAGATCTAAAATCCACCACTGTTGTGATTATCTTCTCTGAGTGCTTCACTATCCACTTCCATTCACAACCAAACTCAGTCGCGCTACCCCGGGTTGGGCTCCCCCACTAATTTTGGATCCGGTAGTGGACCAGAACTCCATTTTAGGATTTTCCATGATGGAAATGGCCTGGGATAAAATATTTAAAATATTTAAAAATTATGTTATCAATTTTTTGGAATATATGTAAAAATAATAATCGGGAAAAATATATTTTAATTTGAATTAAAATTAAAAGAATTATTTAAAGTCAATTATTTTCCTTGAAAATAATTTATCATAATTGTAGTTTTATTATGCAATTAATTTTTTATTCTAACAATTAATGAGTATAGACTGACTAGTGTATGTCTGGATTAAATTTATCTAATTAATTATTTCAATTTCATGTGATTCGTGTAATTAATTGATAAAATAGATGATCTGCATATTGACTATCTTTGCATATTTTTTATAAGAGCCTATGTGTTTATAAGAACAACATTGCACGTGTATTAGGAATTCCCAAGACCCCCTCAAATATGTTTGAGTATTTGTTTGTTATGATGAAGAAAAACAAATACGTGGACTACACCAAGACCATGTGAGGTTTCAGATGAGATGATGACATTTTGGACTAGGGTTCGCATTGCAATATGAGTTAGAGACAACTTAGGGATTTTACCCTAGGGTCATAGTTATTCCATTGAGTATAAATGGATCAAGAAATATCAAATTCTCAAGTTCATTTGTGCTTTCAATTCAATTTATACCTTGTTTATTATTTTTATGAATATGCAAGATTACACAATCATAGAAAATAATAAACATAAAAAATTAATAGATTAAATTGAGTTATGATGTGATGAATTTTTTTCTATTTATGGCATTCACAGTTATGTGTGTGATCACATAATACATGCATATTATATAGAAAATGATTTCATTCATTGAATAATAATAAAAACTCCCTAAAATAATTATTAAGTCTCAAATGTATTCTATCATTTAAAAAAATCAGGGTGTATGGGGTTCTCATCATCCCTAGTTGAATATGCCTCATACTATTGGGGATTCTTATGAGAGAGACATGTTAACATAATTAATGATGGTATAAAATAAGTATCCGTAACAATAATGTTGTATCTTTAGAGGAAAACATTGAGTAAATAAATTATATGATTTCTAGAAGTGACGACATCACTTAACAATTCAAGGTACCATGAGTTAATGTGGTTGGCTAGTCAGACGCCTACATCGTAACTCTCTGAGTTGTGGTGTAACCATACCTTGGACTATGAGCTGAGGTTTCTAGGATCCTTTCCTCTAGAACACTCTAGAGAATGATTATTCCAAATCTAGTATTGGGGGATAATGAAGTTTACTAAAATAGTGGGAGACATATAATGATTTCATAAATAATATCTAAATGGATATCGAGATAAAATTACCAATATACTATAATTTTTTTATATAAAATGTAATGTAATACCAGAATGACACTATGATTAATATATGAAAAAGTTAATATCCTCACCTGCATAATTTTCCAAGAGTAGTATAGGTTCTTTCTCATAGTATTATGATATAGGAAATTGAAGGTTCTAGAGTCCCCAATACCTATTGAGACACCTCAAGAAGATATGATGGAAAAAATTATTATAGGAGACTCATGTATGTCACATTTTATGTTTATATCATTATTCCATAAACAATTTCCAATGAGTTGAGGATATATCATCAGGATATGTATGGTACCACATGTTGTCTCTTCTATGAGAAGTTTGTGATGAGAAAGTGATGTGGCACATGAATGAGTTAATATTACACTAAATACATGTAAATTGAAAGATTAAACACTTTATTTTAATACATACCATTCTTATATAATTATAAACATATCCCTCCAATTTAATTTGAGATCGTTGAATGAAAAATATGGATAAAATTA
Source organism: Viscum album (assembly GCA_963277665.1). NCBI lineage: Eukaryota > Viridiplantae > Streptophyta > Magnoliopsida > Santalales > Viscaceae > Viscum > Viscum album. The sequence continues at coordinate 784,358,283 of OY728156.1, read as the reverse complement.
TTCATTGCCTTTGGGTCAAGGTTCACTAAAATGATTAGAACACAATGAAAGTATAAACATTAGTTTGTATGGCGAACACATTGGAAGACATGATGAAAAGGAAAATGGAAAGTGTAATTACAAAGGAACCTTCACAACTTCCTTAAAAGAAAATAGGTTGATCATTATATAGAAGGTTATTCATGTCACATATCACAAGATAAGTTTATCAAAGCTTAAATTCTATCAAGTGAATTAAACATGAAAATAGTCACTTATTATTCAGGTATACTCATCATTCTCTATTTATGTAATACTAATTAGGTACTGAATAAAATATCCCTATCACATATGTGTATTTAAATAAAGGAACCATGCAAGAAAAATAATTTTACAAGAAGTAAAGAAAATTCTCTTAGTGTAAGAGAAAGGGTGATTCCTATTTCAGTGATGAGAAGTTCAGAACATCAAATTTCCAAGATTAATGATTCTTATCAAACTTTTGTATGTATTACCAAAACATTTATCTCATGTATCCTTTGTAAACAAGGAGATATTTTTTTTGAATGAATGTTGTTTGGGGTGTCTAATACTCAACTAATAAATCATAAATACTTGAATTATTGGCAGTAACTGATGAATATAAAATTTTAAGACTCTAATACCTAGTTGCGGAATGATAAGTATTTGTCTTGTAAAGCTTAGTAGTTTTCAAGGATATACCTAGTAAGGATTTAGGCTAATTGGAGTTAAAAAACTCAGGTATTATCAACACATTTAATTACATAATTTTGGAGAAAGAAACCTTTAAAAATAAGTTGAATTCACTAAGATTTCGCAATTAGCTCAAATAGAGAGAGTGAACTATTCCAAGGTAAATCTAGTGGGAAATATACTTAATAATGATTTGTATAAGTTTTCTAATGAATAAAAATGTGTTGTATAGAATATTTTTGGTTATAATATATGAGTAGTATTAGGACTATATTTTGAAGAATATCTTGGCCACGCATTCATCGATCATTATAATGTAGCATTGAGCAATTCCAAAATTTATATTAACTTATACCCATCAAAGCTATGATATTAGTAAGGAGGACCGATGATGAGTCTTAAATTATAACATTGATCAATAAAAATTAGTATGGAGCAATTCCTAAACCCATATTTCTATATACACATCAGAGTTCAGATGTAATTAAAAGGAGCATCAATTTTAGGATTGATATTCATTATAGATAAATCCATTATATTTAAAAAAATGATTAACAAATAGCATCATTATCCCATAAAAATACACTAAAAATAATGATAAATGGTTATCATATGATTTACAGTATAATAAAAATCCACCATGCCATAATTAACCAGTTTTTAGATGTAAAGAGTTTGTTATGAATATAAAAAAATTTGCATTAAGAAAAACACTATGTGCATATAAAGAAATTATACTAATGATTTTATAAGATACCACATAAATTCACATGATAGAAAAGTTATAGTCATGTTCTAGACTATACATCTATAAATGGGTTCACATCTCAATTTGAGATAATAGGAGAAATATTGACTTGGATCTAGTCAATGACATTGATACAAAAATAGATATCATAGTAACAAGTTCCATAAGAGCCTATAGAAAAGGGATGTTCTAGAGACACATACTTTATAGTATGTATAAAACAATGGTAATGGTTTTACATTCACTATGGCCAGTGATAAATTTTTCATTAAGAGTATTGAGTCATACACATAATAAATAAATTGAAACTAGCTAGAATTGAAAAGTCCAATTAAAGTTCAATAATGAATTCCATGCATCAAAGTATATGGGAGTATTATTTTGAATGTTTTAGTGGGTAATCAAGTGATACTATACATGGGTGATACAATAATGGTTCCAGTAAGGCTTGATTTATAATAGAAATTCATTATTCCAAAATCCATTAGAAATATACTTTTCATAACAAGTTTCTATAATCATTAAATTGAGAATATGATGCTAAGACCACTAATCTTGGAAGGTGCCTATACAACATAACCATAAAGGGTTGGTTACACCATAGATTTCCAGAAATAGGTGCAAGTTACTAAAATACATTTTTAGATTGAATTATGTCACATGATCATATAATATTCATTTGAAATGAATTTTTTCCATGTGTCTACAAAAGTTTAGTGGAAGAACCACTATTTTTCTATTAAAATATGTTTGATAAAATATGGACTATAACTATTTGTCATTTAATTAGTTATGATGAGAGTTAATGTAACTCTCGAGATATTTACTTAATGTAGAAACCAATGTTTTAGGGAAAAATATATATTGATGTAGATCTAATAAGTTTCATATATAAATTCAAAATATAAATGTATTGAAAATGTATTGAATAATGAAAGATTGAAAAATTCCAAATAAATTTTTTACCAATGTCATATGGAATAAATCTTTCCAGGAAGTCATGTATGGGAAATAAAAAGAGATTAACGTGTTGAGTTGAATTTTATACTATTTTGTGAATGATCAATCACATATTCCATGTTATGTACTAAATGTGATATTTCTATAATATATTCTATTATATAAAAATATCAATAATATCCAGTTTTACTTCATTAGAAGTGATCAAAACTATGTAATTGTAGTTGAGGAAGTTCAAGGTATATGTACTTGGTGCATAAAGAGTATGAGACACTAGTTTTAAGTGGAAACAAATTATTATTTATTTGGATCAATATGATCTAATAACATATTCAGGATATGGTAATGAGACATAAAATCTCATTTAAGCCTCTAATTTCTATATTTATAAATATGAATTATGTTACAGAATCTAATGAAACTAAATAAGAAGTTTAAAATAAAAAAAATATTTTTTTTCCAATTCATGGAATTTTATCTAGTAAGTAATGTTTTATCATAATATAAATTATGATTATTCATATAATGGTACTATCCAAGATTTCAACCTTTGATAGTGGAAAAAATTAATATACTTTGGGCTATCATCTCTTGAGAAGTCTCACTCAAATAGGTGAAGTCACAAATAAATGAATTTTCATATAGTGGAGACATGGAATTCCCAATGACTAAATCCTTATCTCAAATAAAAGATAATCTTATCAAGTGAAAGCTAACATGGATAATTATCATGTATGATCTAGTGCAATTGGGTGTGTTGTAATAATGGGTTCCCTATACTCAATATATATAATATTTTTATTTTACCATATCATATATTAATTAAGTTATGCATGGTGTACACTTACCATAATAGTGTTGATATTCCAGTGTCCAATATTTACATGGTAATAAACTTATAATATTATTAGTATAAAAAGGTTATAATAGTTCCAAGGCTATAATGAGAACCTAGATATACTATAAAGTCAATATCAAACATATGTCATATGGTCTAGACACATCTTAAAAACTAGACATAGATGATGTTTGACTATAAGGTGTTGGGGGAACACAAACACTAAGACTTATTCCCATTAATTTCTCACTTGGTGATATCAAGTAAATAAGATCATGAAGAATGACCATCTAATAAGAACACCACATGTTTTAGGTTTCATTGGTAGTTCATAGCTATGAACACATGTAATACTCTCATGACTTGAGATTATTATCATTATTTACTATTTGAACATGTACATTGATAGAAGGAACAAAATATGGCATTGAATTCGTATTGAGTTAGATTTAATTAGGTGTAACATTGGAAGTATGAAATTGATTTAATAATAATAATATATTTTTTCACTTTTGAAAGGAAGTGATAACTAGGGCCCACTTGAGGAGGATGGTTGTAACATCATTAAATCCATGGACACTGTAGAAAAATGTAATTCCATGTAGTTTGGATAACAAAAAATAAATTATTAAAAGATCTTGAAAAAAGTGTTTATCCTTCTTTATGAGATATCTAGATACAAAGATATTATATTACACGACATGTGTTCACAATAAAGGTTGTCATTAGTATGACTTTTCCTTATCGATTTAGGGGCCTTGATAGTTTTCTAGACTCCACTACTAGTCTGTGAATGTTATTTAATGATATCAAAATAAATAAATAGAGGGTCACACATAAATCATATTCAAAATTCATGCTTGTTATATTAAATAGGAGTTGAGGACAATGTAGTCCCCACCATGGCGTCTGTAATATGTATATGAATATTTGAACTCTATGGAATATATAAAATCATACTATTTGAGTTTAGAATAGTTTGTACAAAATTTATTTATTAAATGTATTTACAAGTATTTATATAAATATTATGGAAATATTATATGAATGAATATTATTTTAATATTCATGTTTAATTTAATATTTAAGGGAATATCGAGTTGATTTAATAGATCTGTTTGATCATGCAATATATTTAGTATGTTACTATAATGTGATTAAAATATAAATGATATTTAAGACTTAGTAAAGTAGTCACAAGATCTCATTTATAGTGGGTAATAAATATCTGAGGTGAAGGGATTCATTTGTAGGTATTTTATAACCACATTATGTAAGTGAGGAGAGAATCTCAACCCATGTACTATTAACTACATGTTTGGTGATAACTTCTCTCTCTTCTCCCACATCCTAGAGAGAGAAGTAGACACCTTAAGCTTTTGATCTGAACTTTTCTTCTTGTATTGATGGATCCTCACTGAAGTGGTCATTGAGATACCAAATGGGTTGTCTAATCTCTACACTAGCACCTAGAATTTGATTATCAATGTTCTTGTGGACTCTTGAAGTGTGTGGGGATGATCTAGTGAGATTTTAATTTGGATCCTTCAATGAGTTATCACCTACAATGAGAAGATGTTGAGAATAGATTTAGATTAAAATAGGTTATTTTTTATTTAATTTTTGATGCTTAAAATTCCTCAAGATGGATCCTTAGGCCTTCTCTATAGATGCGCTTAATCGATGATGACGATCAGTCCATGTGTTCCATAGAAAGGTGTAGTGGAAAATTCCCATCAATAGAATCATACTACTAATAAGAACCTTATCGAGTATAGCATACATGATGTTCATGTATTGTATCAAAATTTTATTCCTATTCAGATTCAGTCTATAGAGGATTAAATTAGAGCTAAAAGAGACAGGGATCGAGCATAAGGGTTCCTAAACCATAATACCTAGTTTTTTTATAAAAATAAACCTCAGGAGGCAGATGAAATGATGAAAAAAGTTGATAATGTCATTTAATTCCTGGATACACATGAATCTATGTAAGTGATGTGAATTATATTTAATTCCAAGGGTTATATCATGAGGTGGTGGGAATCTATGGTTTTGGAAAATCGTCACATGGTCTTGGAGTGGAAAAACATCAAAACACTTTTCTTTTATCCATTATATATGGAATTATAATTGATGTAAAAGTATATGGACATCCTTTACTTTTAGTAGGGAGATATTTTGGTGATAGAGTTCCCTAAAGATATTTCTAATTTTGTTAATTTTTCTCCATAGGGGGTAATGAATGATATACTGAAGGATTTGAAATATCTAAAAATCTTGTGAAATGATATTTTATCACAACTGTATATGATGAATATGAACAACTTTGTTGATATAGTCGAAATGGATATGATTATAAGAATATATTTGGAAAGAAATATAGGCTTGTTTGGGTTTCCCTTCTGCCTAGTGGCAATTTTAGTGGCTCACGTGGGAAACTGAGGAAGTGGAATGATAATAAAAATCATGGTAAAGGGAGACCTATGAACTAAGATATTTATACTCCATATGTAATAAATATTAATGTAACCTTAACCTATTAAAAGTGTGTAAAGGTAGGTCACACCCATTGATCTTTGCATATGCCTCTAAATACATGAAATACATGTGGTTTTTGAGGTCATCTAGATAGATTTTATCAGGATATTTCTATGTCTTAATCTGGTTATGGATAATCATATATAAAGGCATCTATGGTGCATTCATAAGTATCAATATCAATTGGGTGCTAGCCACTGACATCCAGAGTGAAGTAGTTTCACATAGTGGAGGGGTTTCTAGTGGAATATGTAGAGGTACTAACTACAGTTAGAGGGGCCATTTTTGTTTCATTATTTATAGAAAATTTTTTTTATATTGTTTCCTGACATTGATTTACTTATCCTAATTTTTTGAACGTGTTGAAACTTCCAAGGGAGATCATGTTCTATGTTATGGAGCTGGAGTTCCCTCTTGGAAAGAGGAAGGGGAAAGGGTTTTGTTTTCTTTCTGGTTCTCCAAAGATAGTAAATAATGTTTTAGTCCAAGAATTTATGGTTCATGATTTGTATTTTTTCAATTTAGTTATTAGTATGAATTGGATGGTATCTCATTGAGATGATATTGACTATCATCATTGGTATATTTCATTATTCATTATTGATGAGTTCTTCCAAGTGTTTTAGAGAGAGTGAGATATGAGGTCCAGTGGTACAAGTTATTCTCACTTTAGGCATAGGAATATGTTTTTTACAATTAGAGTTAATTCCGATGATGTATCTTTCAATGTTGATCTTTCCATGGTACTTTTGGATTTTCTAGAGGATTTCCCAGATGAATTCTTAAATGTTCCTCCATAAAGTGAGGTAAAGTTCTCCATAAATATAATGTTTGGTAATCTGTTGATTTTTATAACCCATTATCATAATGCACTTGATTATTTTATGGGGTTTAAGATCTATTTAGATAACCTATAAGAGAAGGTATTCTTTCATCCTAGCATTTCTCCAAGAGAGGCCCATGTAATCTTCACTAAGAAGGCCGATGGTTCTTTATATCTCTGTGTAGACTATCATAAGTTGAATTGGGTAATAGTTAAGAATAAGTATCCTTTTATAATATGTATTAACTGTTTTATTAGTTAGAGGGTGAAAATCTATTTTCAAAAATCAACCTTCCATCAGGTTATCATCAACTCAGAGTTAATGAATTAGATATCCCATAGAACAAATTCAGGGTTATGTATGGACACAATGAATATATTTTGATTTAATTTAGCCTAACTAATTCCCCAATAGTGTTTATAGATTTGATGAAATTGATATTACACAATAATATTGATAAATTTATAGTGGTATAATTAAATGTTATTTTATTTTATTTAAAAATTGAGCAAGATCATGAATACCATCAGAATTTCAATTTTTTGGAATCCTAAGGAGTCACATACTTTATTTGAATTTATATAAATGTAATTTTTATATCCAAGAGGTGATGTTTTTGGGGTGCATGATTTAATAAAATGGTTACTCAATTACTCCTTAAAAGTTGAAGTTTGTCTTTTCATGGGAGGAACCATGGAATATATTCATGATACAAATCTTTCTAGGATTAGTAATATATTATTGGATGTTTATAAAATATTTCTTAAAGTAGGTACCACCATTGACTAATCTTACTTATAATGTGGTGAGATTCTCATAGGATGCTATGTGTCAAGTCTCATTTTTTGAGTTGAAACAAGAACTGAAATCATATTCTATTCTAATATTTACAAAACCTAGTAAGGGATATGTTGTGTAATGTTATTCCTCTAGTTCTATGATAGGATGCATGGAAATGCTGTATGAACATGTGGCGGTGTAAATTTATCATTAGTTTCAACAACCTGATTATAATTATCCTATTAATGACTAAAAGATCACCGCTGTTATGTATGATCTTATGTCTTGGAGACATTATCTTTTTAGGGAAAGTATGATGGTTTATATTGATCCTAAGAGCTTAAGATATAACTTATCTCAGAAATAATTGATCACGATGAAGACTCATTTTGTAGAGTTCCTCCAAATGTTTGACTTTGACATCGAGTATACTCATTATAATGGGAATTTCATCACACATGTTTTTAGATGGAATTTTCTTTATTAGGTAGTCATAAAAGAAAAGGAAGAGTAAATCCTTATGGGGGTTTTCACTCAGTTGCATCTGGATGTGTAGGAGAATGATTCAGGTATATTTTTGACCAGTGTTTAGTTATCATCATATCTAATTGATTCAATTATATTGGATCAATAGTAGGATGATGATTTTATAGGAACTAGATAATCATTATATTTTGTAGAGACAAATCCTGATTGGTCTCTCCCATCTTATTGAATTATTCACATCTAGATTTGGTTTTTCATCCCTTAATCTATCAAAAATTTAGTGACACATGATTTTCATATTTCATCATGGGTTGTTAATATTAGTATAATAAAAATTTATTATGACATGATATGACATTTATACTGATTGTGTAATAAGAATGACATTAATTATTTTGTGTCTCTCTATTATCCATGATAGTATAATAAGGTAGAGCACTTTAATCCTTATGGTTTACTTCAACATCTTCTGGTTCCAGTGTGGAAATGGGATGAGTTTTCCATGGAATTATTTATAGGATTACCATAGACTCTCTAAAGAAATAATTATATATGTGTGGTGATTTATTAGTTAATAAAATCATCTCATTTCATTATAATTAGGGAAATCACCATGATTTTTGATCTAGTTAAGCGTAATGTGAAGTGAATTGTGAGGTTTCATGGGGTTACCTGTTCCATTCACTCTAACAGGTATCCCAGGCTTATTGCTATATTATAAAAAAGTCTCTATGAGGTGATGGAGACATAAGTTAGGTTGAGTACAACATATCATCCATGTAAATATAGTGATACAGATCATGGTATTTAGATTTTGGAAAATAAGATTCTTGTCTGTACTATGGATTTTTGAGGATATTGGAATAACCTTCATGGAATGGTTGAGGTTTCTTATAAAAAAGAGTTACCAGTGAACTATCAGAATATATTCTTTCATGTAATTCTATGGTCTCTCTTGTAGGATACCTATTTTGGTTGAGTTATTCCTCTCTCATGGGATAAAGTATCATTTATGAGATATTGAAAGGGATTCAGAAGATACATCAATTACTGGTTATATCTCTGAGCTAGAAAAAAACCTTATGTAGCTCTTTGATGTTATTATTTTGGGATTTATTTTATTGACCAGGCCATCTAAAAATATTCCCTTCATTTATGTATTCGTTAACTATAAAGGAATGGTAAGTTGGATCCATGATATGTTGAACTATTATAGTTTCCTAAGATGATTTTACATATAGTTTATTGGTTAGTATTGGTTTAGTTGAAAGGTATTCATGATTTTATACATATATCTTGGCTTATGAAACATCATCCCAATCCTTCCATATTTTGAATTTAGATGATGTTGGGTTGTAGCCAAAGTTTCAGTTGTGGAGAAGGTATTGGACATCCTTGAATCTCAGATAAAGGTTATATTTGGGAATTATATTCTATTAGACAATATGTTATGATGAAATAGATTAGATTCTCTAAATACATGGGAGTGGGAATCAATGATGAGGGATAAAGTGACTCATCTAATTATGGATCTTCATTCATCAATGAGATATTATAGGGAAATGAAGTACTGTGGTAGGAATATTGTAATTTTCCAATATTTTGGTAGATTTTTTGATCTTTGAGATGTTTCTTTTTGGGTTTGAAATATCTTGGGTTTGTTGGTAGCTTTAAATGTGTGTTTGGAAAAATACCTACTGTAAATAGTTATATACCATAGCATGGTCCATGTCATTTCACCCCTGGATTGCACCTATGCACCACGGGTGGAGCCACCATGTGAATATAAGGTCATGGTCCATAATGTGGATCCACAATGATCTTTATATACACCGTGGCCAAAAGTCCCCATGGTAGGAATGATAGAGGACATGGATAGTACAAAACAACCATCCCTTTTGGGATAGAGTGTGTCGGGCACCACAGAGAGGTGCCACCAAGTTTAACACAGGTGTGGTGAGTGTCCACTACACCATGGTATTATCTCATTTTGTTTTTCAAACAGTTTAATGGTCCACCTATTTACAAGGAATCATTTTTTCATGTGATTAGAAACATGAAGGATATTTCGTAGGGATATTTTAATGTAGTTTTGAGATGACTTTATCCTCTATTAAGACCACCTTTCTCATTTCTGATATATGTTTTTGAATCATATTTTTAAGAGGGGATTTTTTCATAGATTTTAGAATTAGTTAAAACTTTATTATTAAATTGTATACATTTGATCCAAGATTTTTTGGACATCATTAATTTGATCATGTTGTGCATTGGTTAATAGAGGAAGAATATTATTTGGTTGGTTATAGATTACATGTGTAAGAATATATGTGATCTATATTAATCACATCAAACCTTTATTTATGGAATATCAATTCTAATATGTGGGAATTTATGACTTGGGAATCCTCTCAGTTTCTCTTGTGTTCCCTTTCCTTCTAACGGGTGAATATGATTGTTGTTTTTGTAAAAACCCATGTGTGTGGTAGGTCATTCTATCTCTATCCTATGTTTGGTGAACCACACATTCTCTAGTTTTTATAAAGTTTTTCCCTAAAATATGACTTTTATGATTCATGATACTTTTGATATGAGTGTAAAAAGAGTTTTTGAAAAAATATGGATTTCCCTATATTTTGGTACATTACTGTATTTTTCAAATAATTAAGAAATGGTTTATGAAATTTATTTTCATTTCATGATATTGATTGAAAAAATGGTTGTTTTGGAAACTATTTGTGAAATATTATGATCCCATTATAATGTTTTGACATATGTAGCACATGAAATCCTTCAGAACCCAGGAGGGGATTAATATTGGGACTTTTCCTTATTTCTATAAATTGGGGGGGGGGGAGGATCATTCATGAGTTGTTAATATTTTATTTAAGACCTATTATTCTATGTACAAGATTCTATGACACCGATGGGGTTCACTCATGGGGTGTTCCTCTATTATTTATGCCCTATTTTTATAGGGACTTGATTTTTCTCACTAAGTATTAACATGATTATTGAGGTACAAGAGAGCTTACTATCCCAGACCTATATTATAATAGGGGTGATGTCCATTATTATTTTCTTTATTAGGATTTATTTTTAATATGGATAAATGATGGATTATAACAAATGGTTCATTTTTAAATGGATCTTTGACCTATGTTATATGGAATTTGTTTGATAACAGTTAAAAGTGGAAATTTTTTACCATGATTATGAATAAATGTGAAAAATGATTCATTATTCCATATTTTTCATATATTTTGTATTCTAGGTTTATTTTATAATGAATTAATATGGAAAAAATATGTGGTATCCTATTGAACTTGTTTAGCTCACACCATACAAACTTCCTTTGGGGCGTGTAGAAAATGTTTTTTCTGATGAAAGAAATAGCATGGTGCCATAGTGGGGTGGTGAGGATTTATGTCAACAAGGCATGAGTATCTGTTGGTAAGATGTTGGGATGTTTCCTACATATAACATGGAGTAACTTTCCATAGTTTTGGTTTACTTTGGATTTGTTCTTGTTCATGTACCATTATTTATACTTGGTGTATTATTTATATCCCTATCAGTATTGGTTTATCATTATGGTATATCTACTTTCTTATTATCCTTATCTATATTTACTCAATGTATCTTATTTCATGTTCATCAAATTGTTCCCAATTTTTTTTAAGATTCCTGGGTACTAAGCACCTGCCAGTGGGTATTAGAAATACCTTTTGGGTCTTGTTGAGGTCTGGTTCAGAGCCTTGTTTGACGTATTGTCCGAACTAGGGGGTGACATTTAAAATAATTTATTTATTTTACTAATATACTAAATTTATTATTAAATTTAATTTTAATCCATGTTTGAATTTCATTATGAAGGTTTTAAATAATTTGTTTTTAATGTTTTCCAAAATATGTTAATTTTGAATTTTTTTCAAAAGTGTGAAAGGAATATACTTTTAAAATATATAACATGAGAATAATTTCCTTTCATGATGACCATTTTTCTTTTAAAATATTTCTATAAAATTTTACATAAATTTGTAATGAATATTCCATTTTTTGTACTTCTTGGATTTTTTGAAGAGTATCTATATAAAAAGTTTTTTATCTTTGTTTTTACATGAAACATGATGGTGTTTATACATATGTTTTAAATAGAATAATTTTTTTGATATTTTATGATTGAAATACACGATTTTATTTTTTTTATAAATGTTATTTTCCTTGGAAAAATTTTATGATAATAGTTTTTCCTAATATAGATATCTAATACATTAGGAAATGATTTTGTTCTCCAACAAATATATGTTTAATTTAATATAATATGTTATTGAATTTTTAATAGTGATTATAAGAGTCATTGTAAGAGTGATATGAATAGGTTGTCCCAAGGTACCTACATGAATATTATATGCATGAAAATGAGTTTTCATGAAATCCATGGGATTTCATAAGTTAAACTAATGAGATTATATTTAATGGAAAGTTTATGCCCCTTTTAATGGTGAAATGTAGATATTATAAAAAATAATGCTTTCATGGTTTTCAATGTTTTACACAAAACCCTTATAATTATAATTTTTCCTTTATGATTTCTTATGAGATGTTTTATGAAAATCATTATGAACTGAATTTTATTTCTTAATTAAATGATTATTTTTAGTTAATTTTTTATTATATAAAAGGAAAATTCTCTATGGGATACATTATTTTCAAAATGGACTATAGGATTTTCTTTTTTTGTAACCCTTACTGAGATTTTTGTGTTCAAACCACATTTTCAATTGTTTTAATAGGGATTAAGGATGAGTATGAAACTATCGAAAGGTCTATTATTCTACTATAGGGATTCATAATAAAATAAGAGAATTAATATTGAATAAAACATTAGTTCAAATTTAGGAATCCTATTTTTATAGAAAAAATGGACAACGAGTGCAAGTTTCCACTTTGTAATTTACGGGTTTGATATAAAAGAGTATTTCCTTATGAGGACCTAGCCTTAATCATTACATTTTCTAGTGAATTTGAACTAGAATTCACATTCTTACAATCCCAAGGATATTTTAAGTTTATATTTTTATATAATTAGGTTATAACATATACATAACAACTCATATGTTATAAGGTAGAAACTTCTATTAAATATCCCATTTTTTTCACAATATGAAAACTTTTAAAAACAAAACATGATTTATTTTTATTATAAATATTAACAATTATCATCCTAACCTCATCCTTATCTCTAATAATCCTTTAAACCTATGATTGTTTTTAAAAACATGTTATGAGCACAAAAAGATCAGTAAGAGACATAAAAAGAAGAAAACCACCAGTCTAGTGAAAAACATGAAAACCCATGTAATATTTACATTTATCTCAATTTTCTTTGAGATAATGAAATAAATAATTTTCTCATGAAGATAATTTTTTTTATCTCATTTAAAATAATTTAAACTCATAACAAGTAAATGAAAATCATTTTTTGAAACTTAGAGCATCACATTTATAGACCTTTTTAAACCTGTGTTAAAAATAACTAGAGCCCAAACCCTTCAGTAACTCCCTATTTTTTTTCCTTTAAAAGACAAGATACACTACCAAATTATTTGGAGAATTATTTATGTGCACCCCTAATTTAATATATAATGGGCTCACTAGAAGCTATCTAAGCCACCATATATTATAATCTGTAACAAGATCACTTAGAGCTATTTAGGGTACCCCATCATATAAGTTATAACAAGATCACTTGACACTATCTAGGTGTACCCATTTTTCATGTATAATGATAAAGTACCATATCATGTATAAAAAATTTTTATGCTTGAAATTTTTCATCATAAAACATTTTAAAAACTTTTTTCAAGTTGTAAACAAATAACTTTTGTATATCAAAACACCCCTTTCTTTTAAAAATGAATTTTAAAATTAAAACACTGTTCACATCATAAAAAACCATTTTTAATGAAAATAATCATGGAAACTTATGAAGGAAGCATAAAATCATTAAATCATCCTGAAAGTGGAAAAATCCGCACATGTCTTTATGCTGAAAAAACATTCCTTTTGACTTTGGTAAAAAGATTTGAAATATGAACTTTAAAGGAGGGTTTAAAAAAATCCCCTTTCAAATATTATATCATTAAAGTGAGAGTTGATAAAAAGAATAATTTATGTGTATAAAATTTAAATCCATATAAAATAAGTTTAAATACAAAATAATTTAATAAAAATTCATTTCACCTATAATCATAGCATGACATAATCAATGAAGTATAAGTTTAACCCAATGAAAAGAAATTGAGTTAAAAATTCCTTTACCTTGAGTCCGATTTGTCACATTTGTCCTTTATATTCCTAAATAATAAACTTATTTTAATTATTTACCTTCTAGAGAAACATTTTTAGGTTTATTATTACTTTAATATCACTTATTACCATATTATAATAATTACATAATTATTTAAGTTCACATCAGAGGTTTTGACTATATTCAGTTCATATGTCCAAAATGACTTCATTCGGTTGACTATGGTTAAAGTGGACATTGTTAAATCATCTAAAAAATAATAATTATGACATAATTGTCATTTTTATATATTTATTATACTTTTAAATCCATCAATTAAATATGGATATTAAAATTCAACTACATTACAATAATGGAGATGGTAGTCCATACGTACGTATGAGTAACGTTTTGATTTTTAAATGATCATTTCAGAAATAAAGTAAGTATTATTTTATTTTTTAGAATTATCATAATATCATATATATAATATTACTTATTTAAATATAATTATATATATATCATCTCTGTGATGTGATGATGAAAAAACAAATCACATCACTTCATGAAGGTGGTAATCCACACATACGCACAAATAACGTTATTATTTTTCTATGCATGGAAAGGTATGAAGGTAAATGATATATTATCTTTAAATAATGATAAATATTCTATTATTTTCATCTATAAACATTAATTCTATCATTATAACTAGTCTTGAGAGATAGTGATGGAAAATGAATTACATCGGTTCATGAGGCGATAGTCCGCCGTAAACATGAATGGTGAATTATTTTCTCATTTTATGGAATTGGAGATAGATATGGGTCATGGAACTAAAATAATAAAATATAATTATTTTTAGGACAATAAATTTATTATTTTATCATTTTTAATAATATTTTTCTAATGTGGAAGAATAAATAAAACAAAAACACCTAATTAAAAATGATACCTCTTCTTTGGGAAACCACATTTTATTAACACCTTAAGCCTTCTAAGGTCGGTGTTATGACTAAAATAATGCCTCTATAATTAGGTTAGGGATACTAAAAATAAATTTGGTCAGATATTGGCAAAAAAATGGTTTTAAGTGTTAATAAAATGGGAAGAAGGGGTTCCCATTTATAGGAGAGGAGAGGGGAACCCTTAGAATTTCTCAAAATATTAAATTAATATAAATTAATTTTCATTTATAAATGTATAAAAAGTGAGTTATTTATAATATAAGATATGAATGGGTCGAAATACTCTCACAAAATAATTTTTTACATGTTTAGGTCACATTATTACACTTATTATTTAGTTTTATCCCTTATTTAACCCCTGTAACTCTTACCCTAACAACATTAATTTTTTCTTTTTGAGTCAATATTGTTAAAATAAAATAAAAATAGACCCATAAATGGATCAAGAATTAGATTTTAAATCTTATAATTTTTTTTTCTAAATTTAATATTTTTAGGAATTTTATATCATTTGATTAAATATTATTTCTTTTAAAATATCATTAATGTCAATTTTGACACTATTCAATACTTTGACTTCTAAAAATATCAATAAAATAAGATAACTTCAAAAAAAATATTTTAATACATCCATAAAACGTCAAATTAATCTATAAAATTCATGGATTACATTAATTATCTCATATTTTATTTTAATATTTTTACTATAATTTATTTAATTTTTCCATTAATTAAATAATTACTGCATCAAATGTTGTGAAAGCATTTAAGATAATTATTTATTCAATAAAATTTAAAAATGAATTTCCATGCAGAATATAAATATATTAGATTTCAAATAACTATTTATGGTCGTACAAATCTTATAGATAATCACATATTAAAAATGATATTCTTATTTAAAACAAGAGTGTGACATGTTTGTATTTTCATTAAATAAAATATTATAAAGGTCAAAAAATAATCCTAGTGTCTATAAATGGTCATGTAATCTAAAATTGAATGATTATGGTGTAATATTACTCATATAATAAAATTGGGATAAGATTTAGGGTCATTTTATAGTCCTTATCATTTTATTTTTACACTTAATTACCCGATTTTCCCTTTACCATGGTAATAAAAATTACTAAGGTTACTATTCATATTTAAAAAAATAAAAGTGTCTTATTTAATAAATTTTGAGATCATAATTCCAATTATGGAATAAATCTTTTAAAATTCAAAAACATAGAATTTGTATCATTTAATTTAAAATTAAATCAGAAAAATGTAACGAAAAACGGGTTTTCAGAAAAAATGACCCTTTTAAACATAAAATGTTTTTATACTCAATTCAAGTATAAATTTTTTTATTAAACCATAATTAGATTATTATAAATAAAAATTAACAAAATATATTTTAAAAATAATCTAAAATATAATTTGAATATGTAAATACTTGAACATAAAATACAATTTTCAACCAAAATCGCTATTTTTCACTATGCATTGAAAAATCAAAATTTTCAGAAAATTCTCAAAATTTCACCATAAGGTAATTTTGATATGATTATTTGAAAAATTAAATAATTTTTATTGAAATAAAAATTCTATAATTTTAAAATTTATTTTTTAAATATAACCATAAACAGAAATTAGTTTAATAAAACTATTTACTTTTTGATTTTAAGAATTACTTAACATATTTAAAATAAATTTAACTATTTAATTCAATAATACTAATAAATATGAAAATAATTTAATCTATCAGTATTAGAGTTCTTACATTCTCCCCCTTTGGGAAATTATGTCTTCACAATTTTTATTAACTTATTAAATATGTGGGGATACCTTTCCCTCACAACATTTTTAAATTCCCATGTTGCTTATTCAACCCTATGATTTCTACACAAAACCTTACCCGGGTTAATTACATTATTCCAAAATACCTTCTCTCTATGGTCAATAATCTGAATAGGATACTCCTCATAATAATGGTTATCTTCCAAATGAATAAAATTATGGCTCAAAACATGAGATGAATCTAGCACATACTTTCTTAACATCAAAACATAAAAAAATTGTGTACCTAGGATAAACTTAGAGGTAATTCCACTCAATAGGAATCTGATCCAACATTCTCCAAGATTTCATATGGTATAATGAACCATGTAATTAACCTTAACTTATTACCAAAATTTAAAACACTTTTCCATGGAGATACTTTAAGAAAAACATTATCACCTACCTCGAATGAAAAGTGTTTCCTCCTTTTATATGTATAACTTTTCTGCATACCCTAAGCTGGCCTCATATATTGTTGAATTATTTATAGCTTCTTATACACTTTCTCTACTAATTCTGGTCTCATCATCTTCCTTTCACATACTTCATACCAAAATGTTGGAGTTTGACACAACTTTCCATATAATTCCCTAAAATGTGCCATCTATATACTAGAATAAAAACTATCATTATAAGAAAAATCAACCAAAGAAATATATTAATCCTAACTTCCCTGGTAATCCATTTAACAAGAATATATCATATCTTATAGGGTTGAAATTGTTCACATTACTAGAAATTCCTCCTATACCAACGCCTCTATTCCAATGATTTAGAGAAACCATTGGGATAAGATTCATATACCAATGGTTTTTTTGAAAACCATTAATATAGGAAGTTTTAGACTATATTTTCCCAACAGTTTGAAGAACCATTGGGATAGTCCTAGGAAGATGATAGTTTTCCCAATGGTTTTTTGAAATCATAGGGATAGTGGAGAGTGTACCCCTTTATGCCAATGGTTCATTAAAACTGTTAGTATAGGTTTGATAGTTTTCCCACTTATGCCAACGGTTCATTGAAACTATTGGGACAACTTTGATAATATTTCCCAATGGTTTTAAAAAATTGTTGGGATAAAATGCCACAAATGCAGCACCCAATTCTGATCGTGATCTGCCCACATTGCGCCTTAAATGAGAGCTCCATTATTCTAGCATGAAAACAATTCTTCCCAGTAACTGATTGTTTATTCTTCCAGATCAAATCTATAAGTTATAACTGATTTTTATGTTCTACCTCCATTTATTCCATTTTTCATTCAGATTTATTTGAAGACAAGGTTGTTTTTGTTTATTTTTTTGATTATCCCTAAACGACAGCTCCCCTATTATTTGGGTACCCTTCTTCCCAACCTATGATACATCCTTGATTCAAGTAAGTGTTGTGTTATTCCACCACAAATAGATGATAACACGGTGTAGCTTATTTCACCAAACATAACACATGATTCCTCTAGTAGAATATATATTAAAATGATGATTCCTCTAGTTCAGAAATTTGTATCAATGGAATGTTATGCCATTTCATAAAGTTACTTTGAGAATAATTCCACTGCATAGAGTTTCGTTTAGGTTTTCTATTGAGACCCTTTTGATTAGAATCATGGTTAATGTCTTATAGTGATATTTTAGTGATGTCCTATTATATTGATCCAACATGGTAGTGAGTTCTTAAATGGAAGGGAGACCTACTATGGGTCTCCATCTCATAAATTATTTTTTAAGGCAATAGGAGGGGGTTTATGCAGTGGGAGGGGGTTTGCTATAGGGGGGTTGTGCAGTGAGAGGGGGCTGTGGGGGGGGGGGGGGGCTGTATAGTGGGAGGGGGGTTGGCTATAGGGGGATGTGTAGTGGGAGGATGTGGGGGGGGGGGGGCTGTAGGGGGTGGCTATGCAGGGTGGGGGATGCAAGGGGTGAGGGGGGATGTGTAGTGTGGGGGGTGGGGGTGGCAGGGGGGAGGTGGGGGGAGGGGGCTGTAGGGTGAGAGGGGCTTTATGGGGCTATAGGGGGGAGGGGGTTGTGCAGTGGGAGGGGGGTGGTTGTGTGATGGGGGGGGGGATGTAGTGGGAGGGTGGGGGATGTGCAGTGGGAGGGGGATGTAGGGGGGTTGTGTAGTGGGAGGGGGGCTGTAGGGGGTGTGTAGTGAGAGTGGGGGTGGGGGGCAGTGCAGTGGGAGGGGGTTGGCTTTAGATTAGTTGTGCAGTGGGGGGGGGGGGCTGTAGGGTGGTGGATGTGCAGGGTGGGGGGGGGATGCAAGGGGTGAGGGGGGTGTGCAATGTGGGGGGTGGGGGCTATCAGGGGAGATGGGGGAGGGGGACTGCGGTGAGGGGGGGGGGGGCTATAGGGGGTGTGCAGTGGGAGGTGGGGGGCTTTAGGGGTGTGTGTAGTGGGATTGGGGAGCTATACACTCCCAACCCTCAAATATTTTAAATCCATAAAAAATACACGCACCTTTCCATATCCCAAACATATAATAGCCCATCCTTATGCTATTTTGGCTATACACAGACCAAAAATCTCCTCCATCTCAATTGCCGATCTTCATTGTCCCAAAATTTGATATGACATTGAATATAGATGTATCATTCCCACATGCCTAGAATACCCCAACTACTCAATATAATTAATCAATCCCTTCTGTGGGAGCTCCCCCCATAAAAATTACCTACCTTATCACTTCCTGACCCAAGGTATCAATATCCTGGTGGTTCCACAACAACCAAAATCCCATAACACCCATATTAGAAGAATCATACACCATAATTTCCCACATCCCATCATATTCTCATTTCATAATCACACTATACATGATGCCATTAAAATACCACATCAAACTCAATGATCATAGAAGTCCTACATCACTCTTGATTCCCATATATTAACCACTCTTTGTTAATTCACTTATTACACATATACCTCATGCCCTAATTTCCATAATAAAAAACTAAAAACCATAGTCACATGCTCAAAATGTAATTCTAAATATCATGAGCTCCCTGAAATGTGAGTGGCCTCTCACTCTTGATGCCCATATATACCTTGCTGAATTTTCTAGAGGCATAATTCAGGATGCTCTCTCTCTCTTGGTTGTTGAGTGAAATAAATCCACAGAATCAATGTATCATGATTTTAATAGACTGATGACACTTAGTAAATAACTATCCTAATAAAAATTAAATTTCTTTATTACATATTGTAAGATTTATTGAATTCATTATATATCTATTCAAGCTCACCTAAAACAATGGATAGTTAAATTATATGTGGACAGCTCACCCACCCCCCAGGACACCCCATGCCCCCCTGGATAGCCCCGCCACTCTTATGGACAGCCCGACCACCCCCCTAGATAGCCCCATCCCTATGGACAACCCGCCCACCCCCTGGACACCCTCTACCCCCTTGGATAGCCCCGCCACCACTGTGGACAACCCCTACCCCCTGGATAGCCCCAACCTCCATGGATAGCCCGCCCACCACCTGGACACCCCTACCCCCTGGACAGGCCCACCACCCGCGTAGACAGTCCGCCCACCCCCTGGGAACCCCGTACCCCCTGGACAACCCCCACCCTCGTGGACAACCCGCCCACCCCCTGGACACCCCCTACCCCCCTGGACAACCCCGTGACCCATGTGGCCAACCCGTTCACCCCCCTGGACAGCCCCCACCCCTTTGGATAGCTCTCCCACACCCATGGACACCCCATAACCCCCCTGGACAGCCCCCACCCCTGTGGATATCCCACCACCCCCAAGACACCCCCTACCCCTTGGACAACCCCGCCACCCCTGTGGACAGCTCACCCACCCCTTGGACACCCCATACCTCTTAAACAGCCCCACCACCCCCGTGGATAGCCCGCCCACCCCTTGGACACCCTTACCCCTTGAACAGCCCCACCACCCCTGTGGACAGTCCGTCCGCTCCCCCATGGACACCCTGTACCCCCTAGATAGCCCCGTCACCCCTGAGGACAACCCACCCACCCCCTGGACACACCGTACCCCCTAGACAGCCCCACCACCCCCATCGACAGCCCACCCACCCCATGGACACCCCGTACCCCATGGACAACCCCACCACCCCCATGGATAGCTTTCCCACCCCCTTGAACACCCTATACCCCCCTAGACAGCCCCGCCACCCCCGTAGACAGCCCGCCCACCCCCAAGACACACCATACCCCCTAGACATCTTATACCCCCTAAATAGCCCCCACCCCGTGGACAACCCCCCCAGACACCCACACACCACCCCCCCAAAGACCCCCATCCCCCCGAAGACCCCCATCCCCCCAGACACCCCGGACCCCTGGACACCCCTAACCCCCTTGGATAGCCCCCAAATCCCTGGACAACCCCCACCCCCTAGACACCCCCATCCCTGTGGACACCCCCAACCCCCGTGGATAGCCCACCCACCCCTTTGGACACCCCCTACCCCCCTGGATAGACCCCACCCCCATGGATATCCCACACACCCTCCAGACACCCCTACCCCCAGGGATAACCCCCTACCCCATGGACAACCCCCACCCTAGATGACCCCCACCCCTGGACACCACCCCAACACTTGGACACCCCACCCCCTGGACACCCCCACCCCCCTGGACAGCCCCCACCCCCTTGGACCCCCTAACCCCTGTGGACAGCCCCTCCACCCCTGTGGACAGCCCACCCACCCCCCTAAACACACCGTACCCCCTGGACAGCAGCACCACCCCAATGGACAGTTTTCCCACCCCCTAGACACCCCATACCCCCCTAGACAGCCCCGCCACCCCTGTGGATAGCTCTCCCACCCCTCTGGAAACCTCATACCCCCTAGATATCCCCATAACCCCCATGGACATCCCGCCCACCCCATGGACACACCTTACCCCCTAGATAGCACCGCCACCCCCGTGGACAGATCGCCCACCCCCTGGACACCCCCTACCCCCTGGATAGCCCCGCCACCCCCGTGGATAGCCCGCCCACCCCCGTGGACACCCCTACCCCTGAAAAAACCCCACCCCTGTGGACTGCCCACCCACCCCCTAGACACCCCTACCCCCTAGACAGCCACACCACCCCCGTGGACAGCTCACCCACCCCCTGAACACCCTGTACCCCTGGACATCCCTACCACCCCCATGGACATCCCGTCCACCCCTTGGAAACCCCCCTACCCCCTGGAAAGCCCTCCACCCCTGTGGATAGCCTGTCCACCTTCCTGGACACCCCTACCCCCTGAACACCCCACCCCCATGGAAAGCCCCTCCACCCCCATGGACAGACCGCCCACCCCCCTTGGACACCCCCTACCCCCTGGATAGCCCCACGACCCCTGTGGACAGCCCGCCCACCCCCATAGATACCCCTACCCCCTAGACAGGCCCCACCCCCTGGACATCCCGCCCACCCCCTGAACACCCCTACCCCCATGGACAACCCTGCTACCCCCATGGACACCCCCTACCCCCTGGACAACCCCCAACCCCATGGATATCCCGTCCACCCCCTGGACACCCCTACCTTCCCTGGACAGCCCCACCACCCCCGTGGATAGCCTGACCACCCCCTGGACACCCCGTACCCCCTGGATAGACCCCCACCCCCATGGACAACCTGCCCACCCCCTGGACACCCACCCACCACCCCTGGAGACCCCCATCCCCCCGGACACCCCACCCCCTGGACACCCAACCCCCTTAGACGACCTCCCAACCCCCTGGAAGCCCCCACCCCCTGGACAACCCCACCCCTGTGGACACTCCCAACCCCCATGGATAGACCGCCCACCCCCTGGATACCCCTTACCCCCTGGATAGTCCCCACCCCCGTGGACAGCCTGCCCACCCCCCCAGACACCCCTACCCCCAGGGACAACCCCCTACCCCCTGGACAGCACCCAACCCCTGGATGACCCCCAATCCCTCTGGACACCACCCCACCACCTAGAAACCCCCACCCCCTTGGACACCCCCACCACAATAGATATCCCCCACCCCTTGGACAACCCCCACCCCCTTGGACACCACCCCACCACCTAGACACCCCCAACCCCATGGACGCCTCCCACCCCCTGGACCGTCCCCACCTTGGACAGCCCCCACCCCCACCCCATGGACACCACCCCATGGACACCACCCACCCCCTGGACACCCCCTACCCCTTGGACAACCCCACAACCCCCTGGACTACCCCCACCCCCATCAGACACCACCCCACCCCCTGGACACCCCCACCCCCTTAAACCCCCAGACCCCCACCCCCTGGATACCCACTACCCCCTTGGAAACCCACCCAACCCCCTGGACAGCCCCCACCCCTCTGGATAGCCCCCACCCCCTGGACATCCCCTACCCCCTTGGACAACACCCCCAACCCCCTGGATAGCCCCACCCAATCAATAGATTATTTCACTCCTCAACACTATATCATGCCAAAATCATTGATAAAAAATACAATACAATCAATAAGAACATTAATGTCCCCCTTTTTATTTGTTTTACAATACTAACAAACAACTCTTATACCAATATGTTTGTATCTTTTTCCACATTATTGATAATAAATACAAAGGATATCTTGGGATCTTCTAATTTCATTTAACTTATCGAAAATATAACATCTTATCCCTATTTTACTCAGAATTACATCCTGCACCACCTTTTGAGAGAATGAAAGTTTCACAGACAGCTTACCTAAGAGAATTTGGTTAATCTACTTTATATCTATATGGGATAAAATAGAAAATAAGAGAGAATTAACCAAGACATAAAGATTGTACATTAATAAACTCAACATGTGATACCATTTTGAAATAACTCAAATTAGGGGTTGTATAACAGATCCTTCGTAAAGATATAGCCTATAGTCGACTCAACACACAGATTATAAAATTCAAGAATAAGACATCATATGATATTTTATGGTTTTGAATAGGGGAGATCATTATAAACCTCAAGTACATTTATAGACCACTGGTATAGAATGATAAGTATTCTGTATTCTGAACTGTATGTTATTCTATAGGTAAATGAATAGGGAAGCTATATGCTTCTGGACAAATTACAGGCTTAGGGAACCTGCTTTCTTATGGAAAAATTACAGGCTCTATACCAATGGTTTTCAAAACCGTTGGCATAGAATTGAAAAACCCACTCTTTACCAATGGTTTACAACCGTTGGTAAATGTCTTAGTTCAATATTTACCAATGGTTTCTGAAACTGTTGTTAAAGGCATGTTATTCTCAATATTTACTAATGGTTTTCATAAACCATTGGTAAAGATCTATTGCAACAGTTTCTGAACCGCTGGGAAATATAATATGATTTCTGGTGGCTTTTCCCAACTGTTATTTTATAACCCGTTGGTATAAGCCTATCCCCACGACTTTCTTGCCAACATTTGGCTAAACTGTTGGTATAAGTTTTACCAAAGTTTATACAAGCTTTACCAATGATTTTAAACTATTGGTATATACTAAATTTCTAGTAGTGTCATTTTGACTATCTATCTGGTTGATGATGAAAAGATGTACTGAAATTTAATTCAGTACCCAATGACTTCTGAAGGCATTTCAAAAACTTAAAAGTGAACCTGGAATCACATTATGATACAATGGGGAGTTTAACTCTATGTAACCATACTATCACTTTGAGGTAGATTCAAGAAAGTTGATCTAAATACATAGTATCTCAGGTAGGAAGGATATTTGTAGATTTAGTTAGTTGATAAACAATAATCCAAATTGCAATGTTACCTTAAGAAGTATTTGGTAGTCCCACCATGAAATATGTGGATATATTTTCCCATCTCTACTATGGAAATAGAAAAGGATGAAGCATCCCATTAGGTAATTTTTATTCTACTTTAACCTACTGATTAGTCAAAAATTTCATGGTAAAGTCAGTAATATCTCTTCTCATTCAAACCCACTAGTAATATTCCTGAAGGTCTCTATGAATTTTTGTACTTCCCAGATGAACATAAAATAGAGAACTGTGAGCTTTAATCAACAATTCCCTCTTCATTTTGGAATCACAAGGAACACATAATCACTTTACAAATCAAAAAACATATTCTTTATCAACATGAAATTCATATAACTTACCCTTCTTAACTAATTTTAACTTTTTTTGTAACTCAAGATCTTCCTTATGAGATTTTTTAATTCTGTTGGACATAGATTATTGCATTGAAACCTAAAACAAAATAGAGGAATTTCATTCACCCATAATTTCTAGGCCAAAATTCATAAAATCATTAATCAAAGGGTCATATTACACATGTAACATTATTAATGACTCATGATGTTTTCCAATCAAGGCTTCTGCCACTTTTTTTCTAAGAAGGTAATTGATCATGAAATCATAATCCTTTCTCATTTTCATCCATCTTATTAGTCTCATGTTCAATTCCTTATGAGTGAATACATATTTAAAAAAATTTTCATTTAGTTTATATTTCACAATTTACTCTATAAAAATGATTCCTATAAATTTTCAAAGAAAAAAAAACAACAACTAATTCCAGATCATGTGTAGGGTAATTTAACTCATGATGTTTCAAAAATAGTGAAGTATATGAAATTACCTGATCATTATTCATTATAACACAACCAAGTACCTTTAATTAAGCATCATTGTAGATAAAAAATAACCATTCCTCAAAGGTAGGGACAAAATTGGATCATTCAACAATCTTATTTAAAATTTCTGAAAACCAATATCAAATTATTCTATCTCGATGAATTTAAATCCTTTTCATGTTAACTTAGTTAAGTGGATAGACAACTGGGTAATGTTTTTAACAAACTATTAGTATTATCTTTACAATAAAATAAAAATAAAAATAACTATGACATTGGTATGTCTTGGAAATTCTTAAAAAAAATTTAGTTTTAGTAGGATCAACTGTAATTCCATATTTACTTATAATGTTCCCAAGGAAATAAATCTATTGCAACCAAAAATAAAATTTTCTAAATTTTCCTTATAACTTTGTTTGATTAAGGATTTTCATAAAAATACATATATTTTTTTCATGATCCTCATATATTATTGAATAAACTAAAATATCATTAATAAATACAAACAAAAACTTATCAGAATATTCATGGAAGACTCTATTCATAAGATCTATAAATATAGCGGGGGAACTTGTTAACCCAAAGGGAATAACTAAAAAATCACAATGCCCATATATAGTCCAAAATGTAGTATTCAGAATATCTTCCTCCTTCACTTCCAATTGATGGTACACCAACCTGAGATCAATATTTTAAAAGTACTATGCTCCCTAGAGCAGATCAAATAAATCCTCGATCTGAGGAAAATGATACTTAATCTTAAAAGTTATGTTATTAAATACTCTATAATCGATGAAAATCCTCATGGAACCATATTTATTTTTAACAAAAAAAAAACAAGAGCACCCCATAGTGAAGTTATAGGTCAAATAAAACCTTTACCTAACAACTCTGGAAATTTATTTTTCAGTTCAAAAAGTTCTAATTGAGCCATTTGATAAGGGGGTTTTGAAATAGGCTTTTTATCAGGGACCAATTCAATAGTAAACTCAACCTCTAGTTATGGAATAACAGCAGAAAAATCATTATGAAAAATATAAATTTATTCATTAACTACACGTACATCACTAATCATAATAGTTTCATTATTTCCAATAACATGTGATAAATAACTTTCACTATCACTTCTTATCAATTCCTCTTCTTATTTATACATTATTAAAGGTATGAAGTTAGAAAAAAAAATCTTAACTCTATAATCTATCTTAGAAAGATAATTTTAAAGTTAATCCATACCCAAAATAACATCAAAATCAACGATGGGTTGTTCAATAAGATTTATAGGAAGGATAATTTCACCTATTAAAATAGTAAGAGTCCTATATATCTTGGTTACTTTAATATTCCCACCTAGTGTTTTCACCAAAATTTCTTGTATACTTTTAGAATGTGATATTCCTAGTATTCTTTTAAAATTATCAGATATTAAAGAATGCGAAGATATATAATCAAACAAGGTATTGGAATAATTTGAATATACAAGTGACATACTTATCACTAATTCATTTGAATGTCCCATATGAACTATAGTAATATAAAATGAATTTGATATACCATTCAGCTTATGATCATATTGATTTCCATCCTATTCAACTATCTTTAGACACATGTTATCATAATTACCCATCTAATTTCAACTAAATCACTACACCATTGGATGGATATCAGTTACTGAAATCTTTGGTTGTTCAGGATTCTTTTATTTATAGTCACGAACCCTGTGATCAAATTGACCACACCAAAAACACTTTCTATATCTTGTCAAAAATTCCTTGAAATTTCATTTACCACAATTGGAACATTTTTGGGTCATATCTATAGACTTTTTAACTTGTCACAACCCGAACCAATAGGCATTGAGCCGCAACCACCCGAAACATGCCTTTATAGGCCAAGGGGTGGCGACAAACACCAAAAGACATTACATAAATGAGAGGCTTTTTCCTAATGTACCTATACACACACACACCCAACCATCTCAATGCATAAGTGCATAAGAATAATAATAAAATACAAAATATCTAGAATATATCAACACATATGAAAAACCTTTAGGGGTATAAGAGTAAGATAGTGAAAACTAAAAGTAAAGGGAAAAAAATACATGCCCAACCAAAAATATTTCCCAACCCAAAAAAACTAGAATGTAAATGTACTAAGAGAGCCCAAATTCTGATCTCTAAGAACATGAACACCATACATGTTCCAATGCAATAGGTTTCCCTAATATCCTCTATAATCACCGCTAACCTATCCGTCATATGAATAAGAAACGACACATGATAGGAAATCCCGTAGAGGGGTGAGTATATACAAACCCAATAGGACCCCCTGAAAGCTAAAGGGGGAGAAGTAAGATACTTGTTAGGAATATATAGATAGTAGACATTTCAACCAAAATAAAGAGTAAAAAATATAATGACATAGACGCACACACACATAGATGTATATTATCAAACAAAGAAACCCAAACAAGAGAGAAGGGGATCTCCATATCATATCCTAGCCTAGGAAAAGAGTGATAAAAGTTTCAGAAGTCCATAAATGATGCCTAAAATCTTGCGTGTCTGTCTAAAGAAGAAACCGAGTGAAGATCCCACACCTTGACACTATTTCTTATAGCCGTGGGGGCATAATATCCAAGAAGAGGATCCTCTCCCTAACATGTCAGGGGGTTAAACTTAGTATAAAGATAACCCACACCCTATCTGATAGGGGGTAAAACTTGGTAGATAGAGGACCCTTACCCTAATTCCATAGGGGGTACCACTCAGTAGATAGAGGACCCACACCCTAATTCTATAGGGGAAGGGGACCACTCAGTAGATAGAGGTCCCACGCCCTAATTCCATAGGGGGTACCATTCATAAAGCAGAGCACCATGCCTTGATCCATCTGGGGGTACCACTCAGTAAGTAGGGTACCCATGTCCCGATCCATTAGGGCGTACAACTAGATGTATAGATAGAGGACCCACACCCTATTTTCATAGGGGTTACCACTCAGTGTAAGGAGGATCCACACCCTATCTGATAGGGGGTACTACTCTATAAGCAGATATAAGACACACCCTAGTCCATTAGGGGTGTATTATTCTAATGATTCTGCTTGATCATTTCCATCATCAAGCATCACCTAAATAAAAATCACACCTGTAAAATCTCGCATCATATGTAAAAATACACTATAAAGGCCACCATTATGTTCTATGTGAAAAAAACTCATGGTAGGCTACTCACACACCAAAATAATATTCCAAACGAAGGATATATGAGAGGTTGATGTTTCCTTAAAAGAGAATAATGTGTAAAAAGTATGTAAGGGGACACTCACAACATATAGTCCCACTCCATCGCATGGTCGTGTCCCTACCGATACATGAATATTTGACCATGTAGGGATATATGGGGTGTAGAGGTTCTACAAGGTGTGTCTGACCCACTCAGGGTCCTTTCCGTGTTCGCTAGCCATGTCCGTGTATTCTTCTCATGTCCATGTACTTCAATAGAAAATGTATACCTGGATGTGACCATGCCCATGTTATCTTGAAGTACACATCAGGTCTAAAGAATAAGGTCACACAGTGTGTGGAGTTCCCACATAGCATGAGATATATAAAATCTTGCAAAACCCTAACCACCACAACCAAGGCCCAACACACCATGTGTTCTTCAGACTACACAATGTGTAGTCGCATTTTCTATAAAATTTATAGATCTACTCTAGTGTTATAGATCTATACTCACCACCTCATATCCTGCCTTAATTCCTCTTGAAATCAAAGTATATTTCTCATATTCATCATTTTCAACCATCTGATGGCAGGAAATTAGATTTTTGCTACTTCATCGCTTCCTGCACACATCGCACCATGCCATACCTCCACCAGTTTAGATATTGGAAGAAACAATTGATCACCTAATACCAAAAAATCATATGATTCCATCCATGGTTCATCATTCCATTACCCGGACACAAATCTTTCATGAATTTGGGGTCCAATCGATCTTGGTACCACCCAAAAATG
Organism: Viscum album; assembly: GCA_963277665.1. Classification (NCBI taxonomy): domain Eukaryota; kingdom Viridiplantae; phylum Streptophyta; class Magnoliopsida; order Santalales; family Viscaceae; genus Viscum; species Viscum album. The sequence goes on along the minus strand of OY728156.1, from coordinate 784,328,716 downwards.
TCGAATCACATCCCTGTGGTCCCACAATGAATAACGTATAGAATGAAGGGAGAAATGCACAAGAAAAAATGGTTAGAAAATTGTTATCCAAGATTTCTTGGCCAATGAACACAATCGGGGATATTCAGGGTGAGAAAAAAATTTAATAATCAATCAAATCTATACATGGGTGCATGAAAAGTCTGCCAATAGGTGTAGATCAAAAATAGGAAGGTGATCATGCTCAATAGTTTAATAAAATAAGGTAGAATCCAAAAAATGATGAGTTCTACCCAATTTTGGATTGTTCATCACCAAAAAATGAACTCAGAAATGGATGAGAGAAGTTATTTCATTCTCTAAGTGTCAATATTCCTAGATCTAGAGGTTCAGTCATCATCTAATTTTGATTTTCTAATGATAGGAGAAAGAAGTTATTACACAACAATCTCAGGGATATGAGGAAAACACTATAAATACTTCCATAAACACATATTAGTAGATGGAAAATAGAGTAGTTAATTTAATTTAAATAAATAAATTTAATTATTTATTTAATAAAACACACCCGCCCCTGACCGATTTTATCCGAATGACCCATACCAACCTTTTTTAGGCCGCATCTAGGGTAAAAATAACATTACAAACTCAACTGTGGTATCATATTTATAATTTTAGATTTTTTTTAAGATTTACCAAATTTTTTTTAATAAAATCTATGTGTTTAATATAAAATATATTTAATATATTTATAAAATTAATTATGGGAATACCAAGAATCATAATAGTACACTGTCTCAGTGCCTAGCTCCAAAAATATATGTAGAAATATTCCAAATATTTATCGGGACAAAATAAGGTCTCTACATAATTTCATAATTCAATAATTGTTTCCCAAAAAATGAAAAACTAAACAAAAAACTTGGCATACTGATCCCATATCTGGCTCTTCCGCTCCTAGGAGCTCTCATGAAAAAGCTCCTATGCTTCCACAACACACAAACCAAGGAAATGGTCCATCCACATAGGTTCCTCTTATACTGATTCTCGATTGCCACCAGGTTCTCTGAAAAAGTGGTTCCATACTCTATGTATAGCTTTCCCCAATAAATAACATGTGTGACATCATGCACATATCTCCTTAGATGTGACATGTGGAAGACGTCGTGCACTGTCTCCAACCGTGGGGGTAGGGAGAGGTAATAATAAACCTCTCCAACCCTATGCAATATCTTGAACATCCTAATGAACCTCTAAGATAGCTTGAATCCCTAGAGGAACCTACACAATCCTCATCAAGGGGAGACTCTCAAAAAAAAATGTGGTCTCTGTTCTTGAACTCCAAGGTCTTATGAAATCAATATGTATAGGATTTCTACCTACTATAGCTATCCTCATATGATCATGAATGACATTGACCTTCTCTATCATCACCTGCATCATATCTAGACCCACTAGAGATTCCTCGCTGATCTCTATCAAGTACAAGGGTGACCTACAAGATCTCTTATACATGGCCTCAAAAGGTGTCATTCCGATAGAAGAGTGGTAGCTATTTTTATACACAAACACTACCTAGGGAAATTGATCCTCACTAGTTTTTTCAAAGTCTAACATGCATGACCTAAGTATATCTTCTAAAACCTAGAAAGTGCACTCGATCTGCCCATCTGACTAGGGGTGAAAGTTTGTACTCATCCTCATCTAAATACTGAATGCCTTCTACAGGCCTCTCCATAACTATGATGTGAACCGTGCATAATGACAAGATATAATAGTTTAGGGAACCCCATGAATGCAAACAATCTACCATACATACATCTTCCTTAACTCACCACAAAATTATTCACCATGATAACAAATAAGTGTGACGACTTTTTCAGTCGGTCAGCTATCACCCAGATGGCGTCAAGAACTTTCTCTATCCATGGAATACCTATCAGAAATCCAATAAACATTCCATTGAATTTCCAATATAGGATATAAAGAGGATACAAAAACTCTATTAGATCCTGGTGCTCAACCTTCACCTGCTGACAGGTGAGGCACCATGAAATGAACTCACTTCATCTCATGAAAGCCCACCAAAATTGCTACTGAAGGTCTCTACACATCTTCCCCACATTGGGAAGTACATCCAAAGAAGATGCCTGGAACTATCACATCACCTCCTCTCACATCATGACTGGGACCACCATCCATCCCTAGAAAATGATGATGCGATTCCCTTATTTAAAAAATCCATCAGGTGAATCTCCTAAGGATATCTAGTCATGAAATATATCATAATTGATACCTACCATCTGGGACTCTCTCACAAGATGAAAGAGTATAGGAGTCAACACCATCAGATGAGGAAAAGATTCACCCTCATACTCAACCAGGGCTAGCTATAAAGAATCCAACTACTCAGTAACCTCCTACACCAAATGATACTGGGTCTTCCTACTAAGGGAATATGCTATAAAATTACCCTTTCCCAGAGTATAAACTATCTCAAAATCATAGTCCTAAAGGAAATCCAACTAGCACCACTATCTTAGGTTCAAGTATCTCTATGTGAAGACATACATGAGATTCTAATGGTCTAAGTAAACCATAAAGCACTCTCCCACAAGATAGTGCCTCCAAATACTCAAAGTGAACACTACAATTGCCAACTCTAGGTCATGAGTCACATAGTTCTACTCATGGGTTCTCAACTACCTCAACCCATATGCGATAACTGCACATCTCTACATCAACAAGCAGCCACGACTAGCTTCTAAGGCATCACAATACACTATGTACTCCACAACCTCCTTCAATAGTCTCAAAATAGGAGCACTCATCATCCTCAGCATCAACTCTTCGAATTACATTTATCATTACTCAGACCAAGTAAATGATTTCTCTTTTCATGTCAGGGTGGTCAAAGGGGCTGCAATACTGGATAAGTATCCCACAAAACTTCTGTAGTACCCTTCCAATCCCAGAAAACTATGCACCACTGACATGATCTTGGGTGGTCCACAAGCAAGTACCATATAAATATATGTTGGTTCCACGACTAAACCATGATAAAAAATGATGTTCCCCATGAAGAGAACCTCATAAATATAGAAATGAGACTTTGAAAGGTTATCATAAAGTTGGTTCTCCTGAAGAAAATCCAAGACCATCCTTAAGTGCTCTATATGATCCACCTCTATTGTAGAGTATATGAGTATGTATTTAATGAAGACAAAAAAACCAGTCCAATTATGGATGGAATATCTAATCCTTAAAATCCATAAACTCAGTGGGGGAATTCACCACACTAAGGGAAATCACCAGAAACTCAGAGTGTTTATAGAGACATCATAATTCTAGCATTGGAATATCAACATCGTGGATTCTCAACTAGTGGTAGCTGGACTCGAGATAGATTTTTGAGAACCATCTCACACCTCACAACTAGACAAAGATGTCATCACTCCTCAGAAATAGGTACTTGTTATTTATTGTGACCTGGTTTAGGTGATGATAATCCACATAAATATACAATATCTTGTCTGTATTTTTCACAAACAACACCAGATCTACCCAGGGGGACACACTGGTCATGATAAAAATCTTTTCTTGAAGATCCACTAACTACAACCTTAGCTCTCAGAGCTCAGTAAGGGCCGGTTAATATACCACAAAGTATTTCAGAGCAGTCATGGGGTGAATTTTGATAAAAAATCACCCACCTTGGAGGTATTTCTGGAACATACTCAGTGAATATGTCTATAAAATCCTCCATGACTTGATGAATCCAAATTTCTAAATCACTTACTGCACCAAGGGATACACTCAACAATTTATGGGCAATGGGTTGGAGTCTCCTGCTTGAAAAACCCACTCATCTCGCCATGAGATTTCTGTCACCCACATAGGATAATCTCATCCCCTAAGTTTGAAGGCATGTGACTAATAGAAAGTGATATTTGATCTATGATCATACAATGGATAACCAATCCACACTCTAGATGGTTCCGTAAGGTTCCATCATGATGACTAAAAGTTCCCACAAGAATATATCTCCACCAATCGATAGATCATGCTATCGGTAGATAAAATATATAGATGAAGTATTCACCATAGGAACCTCAAGAAAAAACTACTAGGATAAAGCCTAAAATGAGATCCCCAGATCTCACACCAGGAGTATATAGATGAAAAAATGACTCACACCTATGTCTACTAATACTTGAGAAAAAGTGTAATAAACAAATATCATACCTCTGATCATATCATGCACTACTGGGTCATAAGAATCCATCACTTGAAATTGTATATAACCCCAAACACTATATTTTTAAGCCTAATGGGGTCCCTTATTAGTGGTGGTGGAATAATATCATAACATCATCCACCACCCACTACTCTTCCTCCTCATAGCTTCAACTGATCCTCTGTAAGCTCTACCTCCCTAAGGGCTACCCTATCCTCACCTAGGAGATCCCTGATTAGGGTGTTAACTCTACCATGGTGGCAAATCAGCTATTTTTCTACCCTATTTAGTATGTTAGGTTGGGAAATCTTGTGTCATGTGACCTCACCCATCAAAAACATAACACTGCCCCTATTTGAGCTGCCCTGGTCCTCTGAATTGTCCATGTACTACACAAATATGTGCCTAAGTCTTATAATGGGGAGGTATCATTCACTGAGATCCTATAGACTGGAGTTTTCTAGCTATTTTTGATGACTCATTCATATAACACCCACTAATATCTCTAGCTTCCTGACATACCTCTAATAGAAAACTCCCCTTCACTATTGCCCTCTCTAACACCTCAATATTGGTGGGGATACCCAAGGGCACTAAACTGACACGGATATCTCTGTGGAGACCCTAATCAAACTTCTAGGCACCAAAGTACCCATACTAGATCATGTTAAGGGAGTACCATATATGGTCTATGAACCATGATACATACTCAGCCATAGTCACCCCTTACTGCTGCAGATCTAGAAGAACTTGAATCTAAACCGAGCTCAAATAGGAGGGGTAATACTCCTCAAGAAATAGATATAGTAATTTAGGCCATGAGAGTGTCGACTCATCATACATCTAGGTAACAAGACTTCACCAGTTCCTAGCTACTCCATAAAAAAGGCTAGCTTCCAATGTAACCATATGACATGTCAGTTTCTAAATAACCCAGAAAACATGGACCACTAACTCTAGCCAATCCTCCAATTCCTAGGGACTTAGATCACTATGGAACCTCAGTAGGATTTGGTGCTGGAACTCATGGAGTGCACTAAGCCTCCGCACATTCCCATAATACTTTGATGATATGATCTACTACTCGATAGGTGGGGGTACTACTACTTATCCACTTGGAGGAAGGATCTCATAGGATGTACCCTAAACTAAGGCCTCATCACATATTAGATCATCATCATGATCTGGAAAAGGTAACTTGGATGGCTATTTCTGTAGTGGATTCTTAAAAATTTAATCAGGATGTAAGATAGTTAAATGAGAATATCTATAACAATGGTGAGATGTATCAAGAAGGACAGTCAAAGACTCAATCATATATGATGCATGTAACATTTGATCCCTACAACCAATGTCTCAGTATGTCAAGTTGACAAATATGTATTCAAGGTCCTAGTGAATAGATACTTCAGCCGCCACACCAACACTGAATCCCCTAGATTGAAAACCATACTCAAGACACTTTGACACTATTTACCTAAATACTAACCAAATCATCATAAGGGGACTACACCAAACACCTTCCTAAGTAATGAACTGCTCTGATACCAATTTATCATGACCAGACCTAATAGGGCTCGAGCCATAACTACCCCAAGCCCACTTCCATAGGCCAAGGGGTGATGAAAATCACCTAAAGGAATAACATAAATGGGATGGATTTTACTAATATAACTATACACATACACACACACACACACCCAACCATCTCAATGTAGAAGTTCATAGGAATAATAATAAAAAGATGAAATATCTAGAATATAACCATGCATATAAAAAACCTCTAGGGTTTATAAGAGTATGAAAATGAAAAATGAAAGTAAAGGGGAAAAATAAATTCTCAACTAGAAATATGTCCCAACCTCACAAAATTGGAAAGTAAATGTGTTGATAGAGCACATATTCTAATCTCTAAGCTTTGACCACCATACATGGTCCAATGCCCCAGGTATCCATAAGCTCATCTCTAATTTCTACCAACCTATTTATCATTTTCATAAGACACATCACATGCGGGAGAATCCCATTCAAGAGTGAGTATATACATAATCGGTAGGATTCTTGAAATATGAAGGGAGATAAGTAATAGATACAATAGGAAAAAATAGAAAGTAGAAAGATCAACCCAAAACAAGAGTATAAAATAAAATTAAATGGATATATATGCTCAAATATAGAAACCAAAATGAGATATAAGGGGATCTTCATCTCACATCCCATCCCAGTAAAAGAGTTCTGACAGTTCCAGAAGTCCATCAATGATGCCCAACATCTCGTGTGTCTTTTAAAATAAGTAACTGAGTGAAGGGACCAAGCCTCACCACTGTGTCTCATAGTCAAGGGGGAATGATATCTAAGAAGTGAACCCTCACCCTAGTGCATCAGGGGGTGCCACTCAGTATAAAGAGGACCCACAAACTATTTAACATAGGGGGTATAACTTAGTAGATATAGGACCCACACCCCAATTCCATAAGGGGAACCACTTAGTAGATAGAGGACATATACCCAAATTCCGTAGGGGTACCACTAAATAGATAGATGACCCACACCCTAATTCCATATGGGGTACCACTTAGTAGATAGAGGACCCACATCCAAATTCCATATGGGGTACCACTCAGTAAGTAGAGGACTCGTGCCCAGATCCATTGGGGGGGGGGGGTACCACTCGGTAAGTAGAGGACCTACCCCTTGATCCATCAGGGGGAACAACTCAGTATATAGATAGAATATCCATTCCCCAGTTTCATAGGGGGTACCACTTAGTTTATGTAGGACCCACACCCTATCTAATTTGGGAAACTACTCTATTAGTAGATAGAGGACCCACACCCTAGTCCGTCAGGGGGTACCACTCTAATGATCTGACCTAATCACTATCACCATTGAGAGCTTCCTATATAAGAATCATTCCTATAAAATCTTTAATACTATCTCAAAATACACTATGTAGGACACCATAAACTTCTATAAGGATAATAATTAGGATAAAATACTCACATGCCAAAATCTAAGTCCAAACGAAGGAGATATGAGAGGCTGAAGTTTCCTTGAAAGGGAAGCATGAGTATACAGTGTTTAATGGGTATCACATGATATGTGTTCCCACTCCATCACCTATATGTTTACCTTCAGGTACATGTATCATAGACATTATAGGGATACACGATGTGTAGTGGGTCTAAACAGTGTGTCCAATCCACTCACGGTCCTTCCCTTGCTCCCCAGCCAAGTTTGTGTATCCTATCTTATCAGTGTACTTCAACACACTGTGTGTTCCTAGGAATGCCTGTGCCCATGTAATCTCATATTACACATCGGGTCTCTGAAAAAAGGTTACATGGTGTGTGGAGGTCCCACACGACATGTGATACATAAAATCTCACAATACCCTAAACACCACAGCCAAGGCCCTAATCTCCATGTGTTCTTTGAACTACACGATGTGTAGTCAAGTTTTCTTAAAAATTTCCTAATATGATTAAAAATTATAGATCTGGAAACACCACCTCAGAACTCACTTTAATTCCTCTCTAAATTTAATGATCTTGCCTTTATTCATCATTTTAGGTGATCTGGTGGCTGAAAATCAAATTTTTGTTGCTTCACTATTTCCTACACACACTGGGCGTAAAACGTGTCATGCCTCCTTCAGTTTGGATTAATGAACAAAAAAGAGATCACCCATAACCCACAAATCATCTAATTCTATCCATAGTTCATCATCCCATTCATCGCACATAAATCCATCATGAATCTGGGGGTTTGATCGAGCTTTGTACCGCCTGACAATGTAAAATCATGTACCCATGGTACAATGATGACTAAATCCAAAACAAGAAGGGATAAATGCACAAAAAATAAAGGTTTATCAATATTTTTCTATGATTTATTAGAAAATTAACAAAATTAGGGATATATAGGGTGATAAATAAATAAATAATCAATTAAATTTGTACATGGGTGCATGCAAAGTCTGAAAATTTTCAGAAATCAAAGATAGGAAGGTGATCATGCTTAATTGTTTAATCAAATAAGGAAGAATCCATAAATGATGACACCTACCTAGTTTTGGATCATTCTTTATTAAATAACACATTCACCAATGAATGTTATAATTCATCGCATTCATTGCGCGTTGATCTATATGGACCCATAAGTTCCGTTGTTGTCTAATTTTGATCTTCCAATGAGAGGAGGAAGAAGTAATTGTACAACAATCCAAGTGTTTTGTGGATAATTCTATAGATCCTTCCATAATGAAATTTTAATATATAGAAATTGTTTTAGGTCAGTAAATTAAATTTTTTAACTATTTATTTAACTAAATTCACCTACCCATGAACAGTTTTATCCAAATTCCCTATGTCGACCTATTTTAGGTTATGACTAGGGTAAATATCATGTTATAGACTCAACGATGGTCTTGGATTTATGATTCAAGAATTCATTTAATATTTATCCCATTTTCTTTAAAAAAATCCAATTTTTAATATAAAATATATTTAATATTTTTTTAAAATTAATTATGGGAAAACTGGGCCTCGTAATCACATGTTGTCTCAACACCTATCCACAAAAATATATATATAAATATTCTAAAGTATTTACATGGAAAATAGGGTCTCTACATCAATAGTTTCTTCTCCATCACCTATCACCTCAAACTTTTATTACAATTGTCATTTTGGGGAATATATGTGTCGACAAAATCCATCTAAACTATCTCAACATAATGAAACACTTCATCATAACTTTTAAATTCTCATGCAGCCAAATATCTTCATAAACTTGGTTTCAAACCACAGTAAAATTTGTTGATTTTACTTTTCATGTACCAAATAAAATCTGGTACATACTTGACTAGTCTTTTGAATTTAGCTTCATATGCATCCATAGAATCATCATATTTCTACCCCATTTCCTAGAATTGTTTCTCTATATTGAGTGAAACTATTTAAAAAAAATATTTTTATAGAAAAAACTCTTAAAATCATCTCAATACATAACATAAATTTCATATTTATCTCTTTTATTTTTAATTATATACCACCATCGATCGACTTCAAATTAAAAATAATAAATGGAAAGGGTAACCATTTTGTGTTCCAAGAATCCCATGAATTAAAATATCTTTTCTAGAGAGTTAATGCATCCTTTAGATACTATTGGATCTAAGGTTCCCCTGAAAGCTAGAGAATGGTGCTTGATAAAATGATCCACTACTGAAATATTTATATGTGGTTGATCTGAATACTCCCTAGCATGTATACCACCTCCAATTATATCTTGTTTCAACTATTATATCACTGTAAAAAACAATTTTTGTTCTAATTCCAACCATCTAGAGATCCTGATTTGGAAGGATGTTGTCCTGTAGATTCCATTTCACCAAATATTCCCTCTTTCCTCTATGGAAAACCATTCTAAACAGAATTATCTTAGATATATCAACATGGTAATATTAAAATTCTATATCATTTAAACTTAACCCTAAATTAAATATAATTTATTGCTATTCTATTAACATTATCCTAAACCCGAAAGTTATCTAAACCTTTATTTAATACCAACTATGAGGAAACTACCTTGACCATTACATTTTCTAGTGACTTTGAACTAGAATTCATATTATAAAAATCCTGATGGTCTTTTTAGTTTATTTTTTTAGATAAATAGGTCATAACTTATACATAACAACATATATGTTATGAAGTAGATAATTTTACATAATATCCATTTTTCATAATATTAAATATTTAAAAAAAACATGATTTATTTTCATGATAAATATTTACAATTATCATCTTGACCATATACTTTTCCCTAATAATCCTTAAACCTTTTTAAAAACATTTTAAAAAACTGGTATGAGCATAAAAAGATCAATATGGGACCTAAAAAGAAGAAAATTGTTAGTCTAGTGGAAAACATGAAAACCCTTGCAATATTTACCTTTATCTAAATTTTCTTTGATCTAATGAAATAAATCAATTTCTCATAAAAACAAACACAATTTTATCTCATAGAAAATACTTTAAAATCATTCCAAGAAAATAAAAACCCTTTTTGGAAACTTAGAGCATCACATTCATAACCCATTTTAAACACTTCTTAGAAATAACTGGATCCCAGTTAAATTAATAAAAGAAAACATTCAGAAACTCCCTCCTTATTACCTTTAAAAGACAAGCTAAATTACTAAATGTATTGAAGAATTTTCTAGGTGCAGCCATGTTTATTCTATAACAGGATCATTCAGTGCTATTTGGGACACCCCATTATATAAGCTGTAGTAGGCTCACCCGATGCTATCTGGGCCACCCCATCATATAAGCCATAACGGGCTCACCTGATGTTATCTGGGTAAACCCATTTCTAATTTATAATGATAAAGTACCATATAATGAATAATTTTTTTATTCTTTCACATTATCATAAAAAAATATATAAAAAACTATTTTCAAGTCAATAACAATTCACTTTTGGATATCAAAATATCATTTTCTTTTAAAAAAGACTTCTAAAATCAAAACACTTCATAGATAATAAAGAAATAATTTTATATTAAAATAATTATAAAAACTAATAAAGTAAGCATAAAATAATTAAAGATTCATGAAATTGGGAAAATTATCTCATTTCATTTATATTAAAAAACAATCCTTCTGACTTTGGTAAAAAGAGATGAAAGAGGAACTTTAAAAGAGGATTTTAAAAAAATGTCCCATTCAAATATCATATCATGGAAGGGAGAGTTGATACAAATAATTATTTATGTGTATCAGTTTTAAATTCAAATAAAACAAGTGGAAATAAAAAATAATACAAAAAAAATTCATTTCACCCATAATCATAGCATGACGTAATCAATGAAGTAGAAGTTTAACTCAAAGAAAAGAAATTGAGGTAAAATTTTCTTACCTCGAGTCTGATTTGTCATAGTTTTCATTTATATTCCTAAATAATAAACTTATTTAAATTATTTATCTAATTTATAACCTATTAATATTTATCCTTCAATACTAATTATTACTAGGTTACAACAATTATGTAATTATTTAAGTTCATGTTTGACGTTTTGACAATATTTAGTTCATGTGTCCAAAATGACTTCGGTCATTTGACTATGGTCAAAGTACCAATTGTTCCATAATATACATAATAATAATCATGAAATAATTATTTATTTTATAAATAAATTATAATTTTAAATTTATCCATTAAATATGGATATGAAAAATGAACTATGTTACAATCATGGATACGGTAGGTCGTATGTATGCATGAGTGACATTTCCATTTTTAATGATTATTTAAAAAATAAATTAAGTATTATTTTATCTTTATAGATGGATAATAATATCATATATATCATTTTAATTATTTAAATATACTTATATATATATTATTAGTGTAATGTGGTGATGAAAAGTGAATCACATCGCTTTTTGAAGGTGATAGTCCACACGTAGACACGAACGACGTCATCATTTTTCTATGAATAGAAAGGAAAGAAGGTAAATGATATATTATATTTAAAAAAAATGATAAATATGTCATGATTATAATATATTATCATTAATTATATCATTATTAGTTGTCTTGAGATATGGTGATGGAAAATGAATTACATCGGTTCATGAGGTGGTACTCCACCGTACACAATAATGATGAATTATTTTCTCATTTGATGGAAGTGAAGAGATATATGGTTCATTGAAATAACATAATAAAATATTAGTATATGAAGGATAATAGATCTATTTTTTTATCATGGTTTTAGAATATTTGAAGGAGGTGGAAAAAGAAATAATATAGAAACACTTGATTAAAAAAGATACCCTGACTTTGGTAAACCACCTTTGATTAACACCTTAAGCCTTCTATGGTTAGTGATATGAATAAAATAAGGCCTCTATAATTATGGGAGGGATTATAGGAAGATATTTGGGAAGATCCTATCTGAACAAGAATGGTTTGAAGTGTAATGAAAGTTGTATGAATGGGTTCCCTTTTGTAAGAGATGGGAGGAGCACCCTTGAAAATTCTCAAAATGTTAAATTAATATAAATTAATTTTCAATTCAAAACTGAACCAAAGTGATTTATTTAGAATAAAATATAATTATGAGTCTAAATACTCTCATAAAATAATTTTTACACAATTTTATATCACATTATTACCATTATCATTCAATTTTAACCCTTATTTAACCCCTTTAACTCCTACCATGACAACATTGATTTTTACTCTTTGAGGGTCAATATTGTTTCAATAAAATTACAAAAAACCCATAAATGGATAATGTATGACATTTGAAACCTTATAAAAATATTTTTTTTCCAAATTTATGATTTTTAGAAATTTTATAATATTTAATTAAATATTATTTATTTTAAAATATTATTAATGTCTATTTTGACACTATTCATTACTTTGACTTTTATAAATAGAAATGAAACAATATAAATTCAAAAAAACTCTAATACATATATAAAATATAAAATTAATATATATAATTAGTGTATTACATTAATTATCTCATATTTTATTTATTTTAAAATTTGTAATATCATTTATTTAGTTTTTCTATTAATTAAATAATTACTACATCAATGTTGTGAAATAATTTAAGGTAACTATTTCTTTAATAAAAATTAAAAATAAATTACCATGTTGAAGATAAATATATTATATTTCAAATTAGTATTTATCGTCAAACAAATATTCTAGATAACCACATACTAAAAATGTTATACTTATTAAAAACAAGAGTGTGATACGTTTGTCATTTCATTAAATAAAATATTATAAAGGTCATAATCTAGTACATATGACCCTAAATGGTAATATAACTAAAATTGAATTATTATGGTTGAATATTACTCATAGGATAAAATTACGGCCATTTTATAGTTCTTATCATCTTATTTTTACCCTTAATTATCCAATTTTCCCTTTACCGTGGTAAAAAAATTAATAAGGTTACTATTCATATTGTACAAAAATAAAAGAGACCTATATAATTAATTTTGAACTACTAATTCAAAATATATAATCCATTTTAAAAATTCAAAACCCATAAGTGGTAGCATTTAATTTAAAATTAAATTGGCAAAACACAATGAAAAACTGTTTTTTTCAGGAAAACGAAATTTTTAAACATAAAATGTTTTTATACTAAATTAAAGTATAAAATATATTAAAAACCCATAATTAGATTATTTTAAATTAAAATTAAAATAATATATTTTAAATATAATTTAAAATATAATTTTAATTTGTAAATACTTGAATGGAAAATTCAATTTTCAATAAAAATCCCTATTTTTCACTATTCCTTGAAAAATGAAATCTTTCATAAAATTCTCAAAATTTCATTATAAGATAATTTAGATATTATAATTTTAAAAATGATTTTTTTTTGTAAAATTAAAATTTTTTAATTTAAAAACTAATCTTCTAAATATAACCATATAATAAATTAGTATAATAAAACTATTTCATTTTTGATTTTAAGAATTACATAACATATTTATAATGAATTTAACTATTTAATTAAAAAATATTAATAAATATGAAAATAATTTATTCTATCAGTACTTAGGTTTTTATATTCATATGATCCAAAAATATAAACCTAAATGATCATTAGGATGTAAAAAAATTCATTCATTAATATTAAACCCATAATTTTGGGTCTATTAATGTAATGGTGGTTATATATGGTATCAGAGCAAGGTATATATGACATTAATGGATATTATGTTATTATAAAAATAAATTTAAGGAATTTAACTCTAGGTATTATATTATCCAAATTAAATAATTAAGGTTTTCATGTTTCTTTATGTAATCTATATACATTTTAGAATGGTTTTATATAGAAGAAATAGGGTGAATAAAGTGGAGAGGCATAATGAGGTTAATAACCTTTCAAATCATCAACCAAGAATTATTTAGAATGTAATATATTAATATATAGCAATTTTAAATTAATTGTAGCAAGATATTAATAGTGGTACCCACTCTAGAGAGTGGTTGAACTCTCTATTGAGGAATATGCCTATAGTGGAACATTTCATGAACAAATATCCTTATAAAATTGGTGGTACCAAAAATCTTATGGTATTTGATGTGTGAATAAATTATCTATAAAATAAATTTGATGTTTTGGGTTTTTATTGAAATAAAAAAGTAAATTCATTTAATTTACCATTTTAAAGGTGAATTCGATTAGTGGTGGTCATTGGTTAATAATACCAATGAAAAAGATGAGATTGATTCCATGGAGATAATGATATTTAATGATTTTTTCCATGAAAATTATTTTATTACGTTTTTTTGATGAAATATGGAAAAATGATTTTTATAATTAATGACAAATGAGGATAAATCTATTTCCACCTATGAAGTTAATTTTAAAACATGGTTTAGGTATTCATTATATTTTATTCTGGACCATTATAGTAAAATTGATAGGATTTAATCAGTATTGAAACCAAATTTGTGAATAACATTGGAATATATTGAATTTTAATTCTTAAATAAAGTTATAATAATTCTTGTAAAAGTGGAAATAGAGTTTTTTAACTTTTACAACAAAAAATATAATAAATGGTTCATGTGACATGAAGTGGGAAAGCCTCTGTCAAAGAAACACGAAATAAAGAGTTATAAATTTCCCTCTTGTGATAAATGTTGAAAAAAGTGTCATGGTGAGTGGATTATAAAATCTTGAAATTGTTATTGATGTGTTATGAGGGGGTATTTGGATCTTGATTATAATATGATTAATCATTATAATGGTTAGACTAAATATGATAATATGGTAGTTATATGTTTTCTAAGTGATGAGATAGTCCATTATGATAATGTGTGTTTTAAGGAAATAATGAATTATTGAAATCATCAAGACTATAATTAGAAGGGTATAGAAACTTAATTCACAACAACCTCAGAAAATGTAGGAAAATCAAATTAATTGGTGATTGGTACATTACACATTTACTCATAATAATAAAAAGTCTTTTTTGATTTTGGTTTTACATATTATTTTATTTCTAGGAAGTTTTCAGGTGAAATTTAAATATCTACACATGAAATGGAGAAAAAACTATTAGTAAAAAATCAAAGTGTAAGTATTATGGAAACATAGAGTTTTAAGAATCTTCTTATGATTTTCTATTGAATTTTTCCCAAAAAACACTATTTTCATTCCCATAGTTTAGTTTGATGGTATTATGTGTGTGTATTGGATTTTATTATATCATTCTAAGACAAATTTTAAAACTAAGTAAGTTATATGAAATTCTCAAAGTGAGTTTGATTTTTTATAATTATAAGTTCATAGACATGAAAAAAGATCACAGATATGAGAAAATTGTTAAATATGGTAGTGATAGTTATCTTCCTCTTATTTTAAAAATGGGGGAAGTTGTTTAGATTCATAATGTTCTAGTAGTAAATGAAAATATTGTTGTCTTTACTGATGATTTTACTATTGTTATTCCTAACCAAGAGTTAAAATTCAATATTGAGATCATTTATAAATCATAGACAATTGTAAACACCTCTTATAAAATTAATATATTAGTGTTATTGGAATTGAATAACCAGTTACAATAGTTTCTTGGAAAGGGTTTTATTCATCCCAAAACTTCACATTAGGGTTCACTTATTTTGTTGTATAAAACAAATGATATTTCTTTTAGGTTTTGAAAAGATTATAGAGCACTCAATAACATTACTATTAAGAAAAAGTATCTATTTCCTCATATAGATGACTTATTTGACCACAATTATGGAGAATGTTACTTTTAAATTATTTATCTCAGGTTGGATGTCACCATCTGAATGGAAAGGAGGAAGAAATTATAATGGTGACATTTTAAACTAGGTATGAGAATTATGATATTATGTTTATGAATTTTGGGTTGACTAAGGCACCTAATTTTTTTCATGGATCATATGATTATAATTTTCCATGATTATTTGAATAATTTTTTTGTTAAATATATTGATGATATTATAGTTTATTCTAAATGTTATCAGGAATATGAGAATTGCATATGGATTATTCTGTAGGCATTAAAAGAGAAAAATTTATATGTAAAATTTAGAAGAAGTGGTATATGGTTACAAAGGATTTTTACTTGGGAATATTTATTCTAAATATGGAATAACTTTTTAACTTTTTTAAATAAATTTTTTTAAGAGTTTCCAAGAAATAAAAAACCACTGAGATTTTATGTTTTCTTGGATTAGAAGATTACAATCTATAGTTTTTTGAAAACATTTCCAAGTTATCTATCCCACTATATAATTTAAAATTAATAGTATCTAACTCATTTGAATATATTAATGTGATGAATGATTTTAATAATTGAAAATAATATTGGATAATTCTATAGTTTCATCCTTTCTATCCATACATGTTGAGTTTGTTATTGAGAGTGATTCTTCTTTTGAGATACTTGGTTGTGTCTTGATGGAATATGGTCATGTAATTTCATATTCATCATCCAAATTGAAAATACATGAACATAATTACCCAACACATGATTATCAATTGGATATAATAGTTTTTACATTAAAAATATAGAGATATATTTTATATGGGGTAAAATGTTTAATATATATTGAATATAATAGTTTAACATATATACACACTCTAAATGATTTGAACATGATGAAGTGAAGAATGTTGGATAAAATAAATAATTATCATTCTATTATTTAATATAATTCAGGTAAAGTAAATAAGGTTTTTTATACCTTTAACTAAAAATATAATGTATCCATGGTATGCTTGGAACATGATCATATGTTTAATTATTTAATGAATGTTGGCATGGAAATTTTTCATGTTGGAACTCCCACTATTTTATTTATGGTGTTAGTGTAGTAATCCTTTTCAAAAAGAATTAAGATTGTTCATAATGAAGATCACAATTTTCATGAAATTGTAGAGGTCAATATGAAAAATACATCCCCTGAATTGGAAAATTAAAAAGGTTTTATATAATCTATAAAGAGTTTTTTTGTACTAAATGATCCCTAGAGGAAGTAGGAATTATTGAGGGATGGTAATAACTATCCAATTTTTGTTCTTATTACTATCACTAAGATGTCCATATACAACATGGAAAATTATTTATGGGAAGGAATAGAGAAGGATATTTATTATTTTAACATGAAATAATTGAATTTTCAACAGGTTAAATCTAAAAAACAACTACTGAAGGGTTTACTTCTGCCATTTCCAGTTCTTGAATGGAAATTGGCGAATAAATCCATAGATACTATGGTGGGATTAAAAAATAAAATATGAAGTCAATAATGTGATTTGTGTTATTATTGGTCAATTATAAAAATCTATGCATATTATTTCAATATGAGATATTATTTCATTGGATCATATTTCTAGAACCTAAATTAAAGAAATAATTATCATATATAGAGTCACTCTTTATTTTATATAAAATCATGATCTCATTTTTACTCTAATTTTTAGAATGGAATTCAAAAGAATTTTTTTTATAGAATTAAATATCATTATAGAATTTCATCCTCAATCTGATGGATAGTTATAGTGAAAATTTTAGACTTTGGAGGATATGCTTTGGGATTGATCATTAGATTGTATAGGAAGTTTGTATTTATATCTCTATTTCATGGAATTTTATTATGAAAATTGTTTTCATTATAGAATATAGATAGAACCTTCTGAGGAAATATATAGAATGAGATGCGGGGCTCTAACATATTGGGATGAATTTGGTGAATGAGTGTTTTGAAGACCTAAGATGGTAGATGTAATGGTTATTAAGGTAAATATTAATCAATATTAAATGTGGGAATTTTAGATATAGTAGAATATTTGAGAATATATTAGGATGAAAGATCATTCATTTTAAGAATGTGGTCATGTATTTCTTAAAATATCTCATTGGAAAGTTTTTATGCATTTTTGGTAAGGAAAGTTAAGACTATGGTTTATTTTTTCCATAAAAAATTATAGCAGAAGTTAGATTAGTATCTTATTGAGAATCCTTACCACTATGTTTATATAAGTTACATGATGTGTTTCGTGTTTTTTTATTTATTAAACATATATATAATGAATTTCTTATTCTGATCCCTAAGGTGGTATGGTTGAAAGAGAATACTTACTATGAAGAGAAGCCAGTGAAAATTAAATATCATAGATATAAGGTGCTATGGTATAAGGTAACTTACCTAATTAAAATTTTGCTGAGGAACGACATGATTGAGGAAGAAACATGTGAACCTAAAATGTAAATGCATGAAAGATATCCCTCCTTATTTAAGTGATGAATTAAATTTTAAGTATGTAAAGTGGAAGAATTTTAAAACCTAGTTAAATTTAATAATAAATAAATTTCATGTCTTGTTAACACTTATGATTCTATCATATGGATTCACATTCATTACAATAATTTTATATGATTTTTAAATCAAAAAATAAATAGTTTTATTCTAATTAAATTATTTTTAATATATTATATTGTATTATATAAAATTTAACTTTCCACAATAATCTGTATTATATATAAGTTTTTTATTAATTTATTTCTTGGCTTAATTTTTTTTCTTCTAAAAATGAGTTTTCATTGTAGTTCATAATATATACTAATGTTAATTTATTCCAATTATATAAATTTATTCATAAAAATTTTATTTCATATTTAAAATCAGGAGGTTCATATTTAGTATGGTGATCAATTTCCTTTTTAGTCACAAATAATAGCAACTATTGCAAAATGTTATTACCTTGGTAATTAGTTTAACGAGTAAATTAGGTTTAAAATTTAAAATAAGGTAACAAAATATATTATTAAATATTATTGGATGAGATTATTTCAAAAATTATTATATTATCTTTTAAATTGGATATATTTAAGGCCAATTTCCAATGAATAAGACATTGTATTATTTTAAAATATCAAAAAATTACAAGTGTAGCTCCCCTCACTTTGACATAGGAACCCTCTCCTCTATAATTCATAAACATTGAGAGATTTATAACATACAATACCTTATCAAATACATTCCAAACATCACAAATAATGTTCTATAGTTCCTATTTTTTTTTTTAAAAATACCATCCTAAATAGATTAATGTGTAAGACAAAGGATATTTTCTAAAGAAGAGGTATAACTATAAACCGCGTATTTTCCTGTTTATTTATTATTACACCAAATTAAAATATTATATAAATTTTATAATTTTATAGATAATTATCCTAAATAAAAATAAATTTCATTTTTTTAAATTAAACCCCCTTTTCATATTCTATTGAGTCTTATAGGAAATGAAAAAAATCGTTCGTGTGTACATGCAAACTACCACCTCCATGAAGCGATGTGTTTTGTTTTCCATTACCACCACACATAAATTATTTTTAATGTATATATAATAACTAAATCTGATATATATCACAGAATTATGATTCTATAAAGATACAATATTACTTACCTTCTTAAAAATAAATCTATTAGAAAATGATAATATCACTTTTGTGTTTTTTTGATTTCCACCTCCATGAAACGATGTGATTTGTTATCATTACCACCATTAATTGATGGATTAAAATTTAATTTAATGTTTATAACTAATAATTATGTTATTATTAATATTATTTTTATGATACATTAACAACCCCTTCTACCATGGTCATCCTTCTGATGAAATTTTCATATTATGAACCGAGGGTCCTCAAAACAACCGACATGAACTTAACTGATTTTGTAACTCTATATAAAATGATAATAAATAAAAAATGTATAATAATAAGTTAATAAACAATAAATTTGTTCTTATTAAATTAATTAGTTGATAATAATTTTATTATATAAGAGAAAATGTGCATACGTGGTGAGTTAGACACATGGTAAGGGATTTTACTTTAAAACCTAATTTTAAAAGTTTTAGATATTTATTTCAATTTTTTCCATATCCAAGTATATTAAAATATTTCAAGTATGTTATTAACGTACTTAAATTTATTTTAAATTTATGTTTCATCAATTTTTGACTTTATAGATGAATTTTTTAAAAGAAAACTTTTAATGTTTTCCAAATGGGTTATTTTTGTCATTTTTAAAAATGTGTTCAAGGAATAGTTTTTTAATGTATAAATATACGGTGGAATTTAAAAGAATCATGAAATTTATTATTTAATAATAATACTATATAATTTTATATTTTTTTCAATGAATATCCAATTTTCTATAGCTTTATAATTTTTTTATTTAATACATGTCAAGAAAAAAGGATTTTTATCACTATTTTTACGTGAAGCCAAAAAGTGCTTCTATATATGTGTTAAACTGAATAATTAATGATATTTTATGACTATAATGAAATATTATATGTGTTTTATATAAGTTATGGTCCATGATTTTTTTTAATGTTTATGGGTGATCCTGATATAGCTCTCTATTGTTTTGGGTAATGAGTTTGTTCTTTGAGGAAAATATGATAGAATTAACCAAGTAGAATATTACATTTTTTAGATTTCATGTAAGAGTGATTTTGAGAGTGATATAAAAATTATTTCCTAAGGTACAAAAATGAATTTTATATTGTTAAAAATTATTTTTCATAGAATTATTTTTATTTCATAATGTAAGGTAATTAGCTTATGTTTGAAGGAATGTTTTCCCCTATTTAATGGTGAAAAGTATGTCTATAAAAGATAATGTTTTTATGGGTACTCATTATTTATATGTAAACCTCATGATTATTATTTTTAATTTAATATTTCTTATAATATTTTTTTAAAAATATTTGGGAAGTGAAGAATATTTCTTGAGTATGTAAATGATTATTTTTTAATCAAGGTTAATTATATAAAAGAAACAATTTATACAGGATCCATCATTTTAAAAATTAACTAATGGGTTTATTTATTTTTAAATCCAATACTAATATTTTTTTTACAACCCAATTAAATATAGAATAAATTACATTCATTTTTATTGATATAATTATATTCATTATAAAAATATTATACAATTGTTTTAAATAAAAAAATTGTTTTAAGTAAACACTTTTATTATAAGGTTTTATTTAAAATTTTAATTTATAAATTTCAGAATTTAAATTTGAAAAATATAAATTTAATTTTAGAAATAATAATATAAAAATTTATTTAGAGTTATATTTTTGGATTTTTTTGAAAAATATTGGTTTTTCATTAATTTGTGAAAAATAATGATTTTTAGAAAGTCATTTATTTTTAATATATTAAGTATTATAAAAGTCCCATTATGTTTTAATTATGATTTCAAGTAACATAAATATTATTTTTTTATATTAAATCCATAAATTACTATCGAATCCAATTTATATTATATTTTTTATAAGTTTTTTTATGTTTAAAAAAGGGTTTTTTGGAAAATATTTTAAAGTGCATAATGTTTATCCATTTTAATTAATTAAAATAATACTTAATGATAAATATTTTAAATTAAATTTATAGATTATAAATTAATAAATATGGATTTATAATCATATAAATATTATTTTTAGTCATATAGTTAATATAAAATTATATTTTTCTTGAAAAATACACTTCTTGAAAACCTGCTTTTTCTTTACATCGGTGGGTTTTGTTTTAATTTAACCTTTTACAATTTTTTTAATTGAATTTGGTAAAATGTATTGAATATTTTGAATAATAGTAATTTATATTTTCTAATAATGTCAAATTATTTTTTTAACATAATGAATATTGAAAACAATAAATATTTATTACTGCGGTTATGGTAAAAATGGATTCACCATGGAATTGAACTAAAATTATAAGAATTATAATGACCTAAAATCTTATATAAAATCTATTTTATAGACATATTTAGACTATATAATGTATATTTATTAAAAATTATCTATTATGGACCCTTTTTTCATGTGAAAATGTGGGTACACACTTTTCTTTTAAAAAATATGAAGCGTGTTACTCACCTCACTTATAAAAGGCCACCCACTCTCATCTCCTATTTATAGCTTCAAAGGCATTTGAATCAGAAAATAATTGACCAAATATATTCCTAAATTCCATTTAAATAATCTAGACCTATTTTTTTGATCATAAAGAAATCCTATAAAGGCTTTTGGTGCTTATATAAGGAGGCTGTCTGAAGAAGAGGTTTTGTGCTTTATCGAACATATTTATTTTATTTTATATTAAAACTCATTAAAATATTAAAATATTATGATTATATAATAACAAAAATATATCACATATACTTATTTGTTATTATTTTAATTTAATAACCAAAATACATCTTCTATTCCATTAAATTGGAAATTAAATCATTATTCATGTGTACGGTGGACTACCACCCCACGAACTGATGTCATTTGTTTTCCATCATCATTGATCACGACATGTTTTAATGACTTTTTTAAAGTATATATATTATACTTGGAACATATTTATACTTTTTGAGTTATTATATCACATATAACTTCTTACATTCCATTATATGGGGGATATGATAACATTGCTCGTGTGTACGATGAACTACTGCTTCGTGAAGCGATGTGAATCATTTCTAAATAACATTTTACAAGGAATGAAATAAGGATAAATTTATTTAAGATAAATGATATATAATACATAATTATTTTATTCATGATATATTTATCATTATTAAATTATAATAAATTATTTTCTATCTTACATTGGAAAAACAATAACGTCGTTCGGGTACGTGTGGAATAACACCTTCACAAAGCGATGTGATTTATTTTTTTCATCACCACTTCAAAATAATGATATATATAATTATATTTAATGAAATATTTTGGTATATATGATATTATTATCATTTTAGAATGATAAAATATTTACCTCCTTTCCATAATGATCATTAAAAATGGAAACGTTACTCATGTATACATATAACCTACCATCTTCATTATCGTAACATACTTCATTTCTCAAAACCATAATTCATGATTTATCTTAAAAGTGTAATTTATATATAAATATTATAATTATTTCGTGCTTATTATTATTTATATGTTTAATAATGACCTCTTTGACCAATACTCAACCAACCATAGTTATTTTTGACATATAAGCCGAATATCATCAAAACATCCGAAGAAAACTTAATTAATTAAGTAATTATATATGACATGGTAATAAGTGAAATAAAAGAATGATACAATTGAAAAAGGTTATTAACAAATTAAATAATTAATATTATTTCATTATTTAGGAATATAAAGAACGAAAATGATGAATCAAACTTATGGTAAGGAACTTCATCTCAATTTCCTTTCATTGAGGCATATTTTGATGTTATGCCCCTATATTCTTTTACGAGGTGTATATACAACCACTATGACATGTTATATCATGAATTTATCTATTCTCATAATATTTAATTCATCCTTTAATGTTATTCTTTAATTATTATTATGATTCAAATATTTCCAAAGTGATAAGGCACTTTTCTTTAAAAAAAATTATCTTTTAATGTTTTCATTCTAACACTATTTTTCTTCCATGTCCATGTTTTTAAATTTATTTTATTATGGAAATGAGATTTTAATAAAGATAGTTTTCTTCTTTGATTCATTTTTTTAAAAAATGGAATCTTTGTATCAGATGTGTGACATTAATTACAAATGACAAAATGAATGTTCTATTTTAACGTTTACCTCGACAAAGAATTTTTTTTGTGGAATAATCATTATTTGAAATATGGAATACTTTATAAGCATTCATGTTTTATTGAAATAAAATTACTCATTACCTTTTTATGGTTATTTTGGCATTTATTTTTTTTAAAATAAATGGATATTTTGGTATTGAAAATGGGTTTTTAAAATTAAAGGGTATTTTAGTATCTAAAATTGATTTTTATACGTGTTTATAAGAGTTTTTCAAATATTTTATGTTGAAAAAATGAAACTATGAAATGTTTTATTTATGAAATTTTAAATGGAAAATATATGAGAAATGAGTGCACATAGATAACTCCAGGTGATCCTAATATATCTTATTTGATGGGTATGACCATATAGCGTAGAGTGATCTCAATATATCTTATAGGATGGGTGTACCCAAATAGTGTCGGGTGAGCCTGATATAGCTTATACAATGGGGGATCCCAAATAGAAATCTAATTAATTGGGTAATGTTCCTTATCATAACAAGCAATAAGAAGTTAGTCACCAATGGTTTTATCCTATAGAGTTAACTAGGATCCAGTTACATCTAACACGGGTTTAAAACGGGTTATGAATGTGATTCTCTAAGTTTCCAAAATAGGGTTTTGATTTGTTTGCTATGGGTTTTAATTATTTTCATTGAGTAAAAAGTTTGTGTTTTTTATGTGAAAATGATTTATTTATTTCTTTCAAAGGACATTAAGATAAAGTTAAAATATTTTAGGGGTTTTCATGTTTTTCCCTGGACTAATGATTTTTCTTTATTTTATGTTCCATACTAATATTTTTGTGATCATCCCACATTTTAAAATTTTTTCATAGAGATTATGTAGTGACCTAGGATTCTAATACATATATATTACATATTTTTAGATGAATATACATTATATTATATAAACACACATCTATAGATCATAATAGTATAGTATATTTGGGGACTAGGCCCAAAATATTTTTATTTCTTAATAGATCATCAACATATCACATAAATATCTTCCCAAATAGTACTATTCTAAGAAATATTGTACCTAAAACCTTTCTTCATAACCTGGGGAAAGGAATCATAAGAAATGGTGATCTCAGTTTCTCATTAAGTGTAAACAAGCCAAACACACAAGTATAAAATGAGAATAAGGGCATGAGAACATGGGCATAACATTTGAAAACCATACCCTTCATATAAAAGATAAAAATATTGAGTCATGGAAAAATTATTGGTATTTTATAATACATGAATTATAATGAAATCTAAGAACATGAATCATGAGAATATAACATTGACATAGGACATGGAATTTTGGTATACACATAATAATAGAAAATAATTTCCATATTATTAAAGGATAACTTCTAAGGATATTATAGTGGAATGTGTTCACTCCCCAAACCATCAAAGTAGTCAATGTTCACTCCCATGACCATCATGAGGAAAAATTACCTTACCAAATTGGGTTCAATCCCTATTCTAGTCCTATCAATATCACAAGATATAAATCTTTACCCAATGCATTGAAGGGAGATATAGGAACCACCCTTCACATAATGAAAGTCACACATATGTGTTCCACAAGATCATAAAATATTCTTCATATCATAACCCATGAAATTAAACAGGTTTCATAAAAATTTCATAATATCATAACCAATGGAAAAGAGTCAATTTTTATAATCATTAAATCATTCCATCACAAAAAACCCATGAAAATAAGTGGGTTTCATAAGTATTTCATTATAGTATAACTATTGGACGAGAAAAAGGTTTCAAAAAAATCCTTCCATAATAAACATAAACCATTTAAACAAATAATAATAATGGTAACCTTGGATTATATCCCAAAAAAGGAATAGGTAACATCAACATATGTCATCTTATATGTAAAATTATTCTGAAAAATCTTTTAAAATATTTCTTAGGGAAAATTACTTTTCTTTGAAAATAAATTTTTAAAATAAAAAAAATCATAAAACACTTTTTAAATAATTTTTATTTGAAAATATGATTTGAAACTTATAAATGAAGCTTTAAAAATTATTTAAAACGTTTATTGAGGATAATAAATTTTCTTTGAAAATCGAATTTTAAAACTATAATATTTTGAAAATCCTTTTCTTTGAAAATAACCTTGAAAATTATAAAGTAATATTGAATGAAAATAATAGTGATAACAACAAGAAATTTTTTAGGTCATAAAAATTAAAATAATGATTCCTTTCACATTATCTGTAAAATCCAAATTAGTATTTTCTAGAAAATGACATGAATATTCCTTTTAAGTTTTTTTGTAAAAATTAAAACATTGTTAAAAAAGTCTTCAATAAATCATTTGAAGAATATTAAAAACATTTTTTGGAAACATTTTTAGAAAAAATCGTTTTAAAATAAAAATGGGTTTCAAATGAAGAGACAAATAAAGATTATTTTTCTAGAAAACATTATTTTGAACCCTTTAGTACATAAAGAGAATAAAATGAAGGGAAAAAATGAATTCTCATAAAATAACCATATGATAAGAAATTTTAATAATTTATTGAGATATAGATCATAATATTTCTTTATTGGAAGAATAATTTTAATAAATCCTGATAAATTATGAGATTGAGACATAAAACCCTCACCACTTTGGTAACTTTATAATTTAAGAACCATAAAGGAATAACATTAAATGAAACATATAATATCATAATAATAAATAAATTCATGATATTACATGTCAAAGGATCTTTATATAAACCTAATAAAATAATATAAGTGCATAATATAACATGTAACATCCCACCCCTCCTCATTTTCTAGAGAAGTTATGGGTGTGATACAAGGCCTTAGGTGACATCCTCAAGACACCAAAGGCTAGAAATAAATACCAATTGTTTCATAAGAAATTGGGGGATAATTTTTACTTAAATAAATAAAATAACCATACCAAATAACAATAACCTATCAACTTCTATATGATGCATGATTAGAAATACAACTCAAAGAATAAAAAATCCTACAATAAACTATATCAGAGTACAATGCAGAAAAAACACTAAAAAAACTCAGACATAAAAGACATCAACTTAGAAACACCCAACCTACTTCAAGGTATAAATCCAAAATCCATGTCCATCATTTCATGATGCATCACTAAATAAATGAGATAAAGTTACTTTACATGTGTATCGATATAAAACATCTACAAACACACCAAAGTGACCATGTTTGGGGTGAGTATAAAACTTATTATGATTTCACTAATTATTTCCTAACTCACACCACTTGGACAGAACATGTTACTATATTTTTACAAATTAGTTTAAATAAATTTAAATTAATTCATATCAAATAAAAAATAGTTTTCTACACCAAACATTTTTCCAAATAAAGAAACTAAAAAAATAATTAATTCATTTCACAATTCCATTTGGCATACCCGATACATAACTCCACACATCCTATAACACCCTAAAATTTTAAAACACGAGCATTATATCCAATAACATATATAACACAAAACATCAAGAGAATAAGGTAATATAACATCCCAATACATTAAGATATATTTACTATTCATTCTATTCTATAGATTGTAATGAACATAATATTGAGTTAGCTTTTATTACATGCAACAATGACTTTCTTCAATAGCTTTCATTCCACGCAAGACCGAGCTTTACCAAATACTATTAATATCATTATTTAAAATGGAAATTATATCATAGGAATTAAATTGGTAGTTATAAATAGGATTTAATAACTTATAAAAATATATTTTTAAATTCATTGGTTACCAATTAATTATAAATGAATGTAAAACCAATTTAATATAAAGGAAATGTTTTCAATAAAAAACTATTATTGTGCACCAAAAAAGTTTTATCCTAATAAATTAAATTAATTACTATTATTGAATGATATTAATGAAATTTATATATTATATAATCAATAAAATTTTTTTCATTCATCAAATTTATTTGATAGGTATAAGATAGGAACACATCCATTTTTTTTACAAAAGCCACATTTTTCTAAAAGGTAATTTTGCAGCCTTTTAATGGTGCAATTGTTCTAAAAATTAATTATGACACTTTTATAAATGATATTTGAAAAAATATACTTCATTTTTTAAATAGTAATTTCAAAATTATTTGGGGGTGAACTTTTGGTATTTATTTGAGATGTTTTATTTTTTTGATTAATAATGAAAAATACTGAATTTTAATTGAAAACTAAGTTTTTATCTAAATAATTTATAATGTTAAATTATATTTTGAATTAATTTTAAAGTAAAAATATTAAATTTATAAATCTATTAATACGATTTAGATCATTTTAATAATTTTTATGTTTAACTTAGATATAAAAACTTATTAAAAAATTGAATATTTTCACATTAAAAACCCGCTTTCTCATTCCATCTATGGGATTAATTTTAAATCAATTTCTGCAACTTATGGGATTTGAATTTGAAAAAATAGATTCCACATTTTTAATCAGAATAATTAATGATTTATATTAAGGTCAAATTAATTTTTTACCAAAACTATTAGCGAAAAGAGTTAAAATTAATTATAGTGATTAAGAGAAAAGCGAGTTCATTAAGGGACTAAACTTTAAACTTAAGAGAAAAAATGACCTAAAAACTTTTCCAACACCCATTAGATGGAAATATATAGAAAATATAACTTATTTTATTGAATTGTTTTCATTATTGGAGTCACATTAGGTATAGTAGACCTCTCAATATTGTTTACTTTTTGGTATTTATAAGAATACCACTCCTTCTCCTCCACTATAAAGGGAACTCACTCCCCTCAATTATTCACACCTCTCAAGCCATTTAGATATTCCATAACCTGACCAATTAAATACTAAAATTAACTAAACTAATCTTAGATTCCTTAAATTTTTAATAAATCTAAATTATAAAGTAATTAGTGCAAACCTAAGGAGGATACCTGAAAAAGAGATATTGTTTTTCTAAAAACGTTTTTATTTTATTTCCTTATCCACATCCCTCAATTATTATTATATCATAATTGTATAATAACCTCATAATATTAAATATAATGAGATGTTTTTATGTTAATTTTATGATCTAAAAACATACACACTTCCATCAAATGCGATGAACAATCATCGTTCATGTGTTTGATAGACTACCGCCTCACCAACTGATGTTATTCATTCTTCTATTACCAACTTTCATGATTTGGAATAATGATATATTTATAGTTTATATATGATATATATTATATATATAATTTATTTATTATTATGTAATTATTATATAACACATGCCTTCATGCTTTCTATTTTTTGGGAATACGATAACGTTGTTCGTGTGTACGTAAGACTACCGCCACATGAAGTGATGTGATTTGTTCATGCTTCACATGGAATGTATTAAGGATGGTTTTAATAAAATTATGTGATATATATAACATAAATAAAATAATTTAATCATAATGTACATATATATCACTTACTTTTATTTATTTTAATAAGACAAGAAAATAGAAGTAGTGTTTATGCGTACATACAACCTACCCTCTCTATAAATAGTGAATTTCATTTTCTATCACTAAATTTTATGGATTACTATAAATACATATATAATTAATATATATAATATTTAAATAATAATTTAATTTTTTTATGATGAAATCATGATTTAAGTAAGTGTAAAAAATAAAAAAGTCAAAACATACTCGAAAACAAGGCAATTAACACCCAGAATAATGAAAATAAGGAAATATTATTAACAAATAGGTGATAAAATGTTATAAAAGTATCATATATGATATTATGAATATTAATAAGGTTATAGTATAATTTAATAACATTCTTAAAACTAATATACACTAGGATAAAGATAATTAAACCAAAATGAAGCCTAAGGTAAGGGATTTCGTCTCAATTTACATTTTATTGAAACTTATTTATTATTATGTACCAATTAACTTTAATGTGGTGTATATTATTCCAATTTTAAAATTAATATAAGGAATAATTTATTCTTTATGGAATTTTAAGTTTCAATTTGAATTATTTCATCCAAGGGGTTTTGACTTGAAAATTACTTGGTGGTAAAATTTATCCTTACAATCTCACTTTCTTTTGTGATTGTTAACTTTATCTTGAAACAATCAATTCCTTATGATCATTTTTAGTCTGAAATAAATTCATCTTAAATATCCATATTATTTTTGTGATGGATATTATTATTTTCTAAATTGTATACCATTTTTACATACATTGTTTACTTTAACAATTATTTTTTTAATTGGGGAAATATTGATAAATATGTATTCTTTACTAAATAAGGACATTTGATAAAAAATAATATTAAATAAATTATTTTATATATGACGAATTCATTGGACCTATACAAATTATTGGGGCCTTGTTAATGAAATCCCATCAACGCATCAGTAGTCTCATCATACAAATCTTTTGGCCAAATCACACGGGCTTTTACCTTGTAGTTTTAAACTATCTTGGGAATATATCTTGTTGGTCAAGGATTTATGTGCTTAGAAAACATGAAATAAAATAATTAATAATTGAATACATTTATAATTTATCTTTTATTATCTAGGAGATTTTCACTATTAAAAATTCTATAGATAATTTCATTTATAGATTATTATTTAAATGATATGTGTGTTTAGTTATATACATTTCCATATTGATTATTCATTTTTTATTCATGATAACTTCTTTTATAATTAAACCTTACTAACCATTTGAGATAACCCTTATTTTATTTCTTTACCTAGGTTATTAAAAAGAGATATTTGAATGAGTTTTCAAGGATACAATTTATTAGCTTTTGTAATGAGTTATATTTTATAATCTATTACCTAGGTAAAATGGGCATCATGTTTGTATCTGGTTCTCCCAAATCACTAAACTGATCGGTCCTTTGGGATTTTATTCCTTGTAATAATTCCTATTTAATGAATTAAAAAAGTAGATACAAGATTTTTGGGGTTAGGTTCATTACCGTGGCCATCATAGGAAGTTTAGTAGTAACCTTGTAAACTAGATATAAGAAAACATAGATTAGGGAACATGAACCTATGATAGACATTGAGGATAAGTATATAATAACATCTTAATTTTTTGGTATTATACATTATGTTTCATAATGATATGATCTAATCAAGTTTATTCCCTTATTTATAAACAGAACCTAGTATAAGGAATAAGAACCACATCAATGCACATAATACAAAGGGTAAGAATGGTCCTTTCATTGATGGTTTTAATCCAATCATTCGAAGAGAAGCATTCTCCCAAACATTCACATCACATGAGGACATAATATCAAGTTCTAAAAATACATATAAATAATTCTAAAAGTTATATTTATTGAAAGGGAATCAGGATAAGAAGAGGAAGATAGAGGGAATACAGATAAATGGAAGAAGGGAAAGAAGTATTTTCCTACAAGTGATAATTTTGGAAGGAAACACCTTGGTATACGATTAAGAGGGAAAAAATATTTTCTTAAAGTGTGGATACAAATGGAATAATGATAATGATTTAAAGGGAAATAAATAATTTTCCAATGTTTAATTCTTCTACTATAAGGACACGAGGAGCTATAAAAATGAATGCCCCAAGCATCAAGAGAATATATATCAAAAGAATATAAGGGATCAAGGTTAAGATTATTATATGGACACATCCAAATAATAATGATGAATGTGATAATTTTTGGATCCATGAATTATTTAATTTGAGTAAATTATCAATGATTTATTGGTTATGAGAATCATGAAATATATAAGGATTTTACTACAGTACTATTTCCTTAAGGATTTGAGAGTGAAAGTTGAATGATATCGATGACGAAGAAAAATAATTCAGTGGAAGGTTGAAATTCTTAGAAAAAAACATTATTTAGTGAAATATAACCCTTAATATGTTCTTGATATTGAGACAATGATGTTGGTATAATGAGATTATTGATATGTATAAAGTAAATTTGATAGTACTGACTACCTTATAACTGATTAATGATTTGTTAACAAAGTTGTTTATGCTATCATTCAAGGAGTTAAAAATGTTTTTTGATTTAAGGAATATATCTAATAATCTATGTTTTACTTAAGTAATAATGAATAATGCACATTTTTAATAAGGTTTTATGGTAATTCAATTTATTATTGTGTTTTAAGAGAATACATGATGATGGTATTCACATGTTTAGTATGTGATGATTTTGAGTGACTTCATGTTTTTTGGATTAATTTTAATTTAATCCTGAAAATTAAATGACCATATAAAGTTTTGTATATTGATATTTTGGAATGGACATAAGGTTAACCATTTATGAAATGGTTTAAGTTGATCTTTGAGAAAGTTTTAGAGATTAATGTATTACTTAACCATACGATGCAATATGTGCTAAGTGATAAATTATAAATAGTTCAAGTCACAACCAAAGGATAATATTGTTTTTATGAAATAGAAATGTATGAAGTAAGTATATTTACTTATATTTTTAGAGAGTGAAAAATTCATCAACTCTTGGGAAAGGTTATTGTAACAAAAATGTTTTCATATTATCATCATTTTTGATGATATCAACAAACTTCTTCACACATATGGTTTATGGATATTTGGTTGTTAAATTTCTCTTGAAAATTTTCTCTATATAACTCTATATTTATTTGAGTGTTAGTTTTATCTTTTATTTACTTGTTTTTATATCCCATCTATGTTCTCCTATATGGATACCTAGTTATGTGATTATTCTAGATGACTTTTGTACTTACCTTTATCTCTTATTAAGAGGATGTTTTATTTAACCATTTATGATTTGAGTTTTTAAACAAATTAATTTTCAAATATCAATCCTTATATTACCAATATCATGTTTAAATTGAGAGGACACACTTTATTTAAGGTGGGGAGAATGTAGTACCCGAAAATTTTAAAATATGAACATTATATCTGATAGAGTTTATGACACAGAACACCAAGTGTAGAAGGGAATATAACAGCCTAAAACTTTAAGATATATTTAATATTAAATATATTTAATATATTTAAATTCATGCAATATTGAGTAATATTTTATTACATGCAACAATGACTTTCTTCGATAGCTTACGTTACACACAAGATTGAGTTTTACCGAATACTATTAATATTATCATTTAAAATGGAAATTTTCTACTAGAAATTAAATTGGAATTTATAAATAGGATTAAATAATTTATGAAAATATATAGTTTAATTAATTGGTAACCAATTAATTAGAAATGAATATAATTTTTTTTAATATAAACGAAATATTTTTATTAAAAAACACTATTATACACCAAAGGAGTTTTATCATAATAAATTAAATTAATTAATATTAGTGAATGATATTAATAATATTTTTTATTATATAACCAATAAAATTATTTTAAATCCATAAAATATATTGGATAGGAATAATATAAGAACAAATCCAATTTTACACATAAAAAGCTGCATTTTTCTAAAAGATAATTTTGACGCCTTTTAATGGTGCGCTTGTTTTGAAACTTAATTTTGAAACTTTTATAGATTTTATTTGAAAAAATAATCATAATTTTTAAAAGATTAATATTAAAATTATCTTATGGTGAATTTTTTGTATTTTTTTAGAAGATTAATTTTTTAATGAATAATGAGAAGTACTTAATATTAATTGAAAAATGACTTTTCATCTAAATAATTTATAATGATAATTTATATTTTTAATTGGTTTTAAAGTAAAAATAGGTCAATTATAAATCTATTAATCTAATTTATACCATTTTAATCATTTTTATATCAAATTTAGATATAAAAAATTAGTAAACTTTTGAACATTTTTATTTTAAAAACACGCTTTCTCATTCCGTCTGTGGGATTAATATTAAATTAATTTCTTCCAATTATATTTTTTGAATTTAGAAAAATGTATTAAATATTTATAATAACTATAATTTATAATTTATAATAATTCCAAATTAATTTTTTACCAAAATTATTAGTGAAAATAGTTAAAATTAATTATAATGATTAAGCAAAAAATGAGTTTATTAAGGGACTAAAATTTAAACTTAAGGAAAAAATGAGCTATAAACTTGTCCAAAGCACATTTAATGGCCTTAATTATACTATATACCATATAGTATCAAACATTTTTGATTATTGGAGGCACACAAGGTAAGGGATACCTCCCAATAATGTTTACTTTTTGGTATTTACAAGAATTCCACTCCTCCTCCACTATAAAAGGGAACTCAATCCTCTCACTTATTAACAAAAACCAAGGATGTTGGATCATAAAAAAACTAAAAAATTCACTCCCTAACTTCTATACCCTATTCATATACACATTATATTGGGCATAAATCCAACTTAGGAAGGTATTAGTGGAAACCTATTGAGGATACCTGGAGAAGAAGTAAGGTTTTTATAAAAGCATTTTTATTTAATTTCATTTTCCACCTCCATAAATTATTATTATATCATGATTATATAATAAAATAATCATATAAAATATACTAATATATTTTCATTTTAATGGTATTACCTAAAACTATAAAAACTTCCATCAAATGGGGTACACAATCATTGTTCATGTGTACGACGAACTACTACATCGCGAACCGATGTCGTTCAGATTTCCATTACCTGCTTCCAAGGTTGGTAATAATGATGGATTTATAGTTTATATATTTTATATATTAAATTTATAATGTCTTTACACTTATATAATTATTACATAACATATAACTTCATGTTTTCCATTTTGGGGGAATATGATAATGTCGCTTGTGTGTACAATAGACTACTGCCTCTCAAAACAATACGATTCATTCACGGTTTGCATGGAATGTATTTAGGTTCGTTTTAATAAAAATAAATGATATATAAAACAAAAATATTATACTTTAATGATAATATACATATATATCATTCATTTTTCTTTCTTTTAATATGAAAAGAAAATGGAAGCAATATTCATGTGTATGTATGACCTACCGTCACCATGAACGATGTATTTTATTTACTATCACTAAATTTTATGGATTAATATAAATACATATATAATGAATATGTATTTTATTTAAATCATGTTTAAAATTCTGGGATTATGAAATCATGATCCAAGTAAGAGGAACAAAAAATAATAAGTGAAAGCATACTAAAAAAACAAGGAAATTAACACCTAAAACAATGAAAATAATGAAAGATTATTAATAAAAGGGTGATAAGATATTATAAAAGGATAATATATGATATTAGGAATATTAATTTGGTTTTATTATAAGTTAATAACATGCTTAAAACCATTAAACTTTATGATAAATAGTGTTCAAGAAAAAGAATGCCTTAGGTAAGGGATTTATTCTCAATTTACATTTCATTGAGACTTATTTGTTATTATGTGTAGGTTCCAGGTGCAGCAAAAGAACAGGAGGGATGGTGCCCAAATTTAATTTTTTCTATAATCAATGATCAATCCAGTATCAATACGATGATTGAAACCAATATCCATGGAATTATATCAAGGATTTAGACAAAGAAATATTCCCCCCAAAACTAAGAGAGAGGATCAACATATTTTGTTTATAATTAATTTAATTAAATAATAATTACCTCTAAGGTGATTATTTATTCGTTGATGCATTCGACCATAGATATTTAGGTGTATCTTTGTTTCATTATATAGATCAAGGGTAGATATCCTCTAGCGGTGATCCACACATGTTCTAAGTATCTCCAGACGTCACCAAATGAGTCTCCGGGTGCTAGCATGGAAGATCCTTATTCTTGTGATGTTCACCTTTGATTGCCTTGAGAACCACTTCTGAAGCATTATCCTTGCTCCAGTGGAGGAGGATCTCTATAATTGTTGAGAGTGTTCTTATAGAGGGATGAAATCTCTATGATTAATATCTTTCTCTAATTCATTGTTCATAACAACCTCAGTGTCAGTTTGCTAGCACTTATCTAATAAGAGAATAATATAGATGGGTATTTAATTCACTAGGGTAATAATAAATAATTTGAATAAGTGCCTTAATTTTTTTATTAATCCTAGTAAAACCCCCATGTCAAATAACAACAACAACATTATTATTTCCTGACATGCGCTTAAATTATAAAGACCCGCAAATTTCATGGAAATTTTTTTCTTAATTTTCTTTGGAATTTTACAAGAGCGCAGCTTCAGACGGCACCTGATTCCGAGGCCCGGTGTGCCCGGAATCAATTTCCGAAGTTTGGCTCGGGTACGTTCAGTGAACGGACGAGCGGGTTTTTCTATCTTTTGAACCGGTGCCCGGAATCAAATTCTGAGGGCACCGATGAAATCGCAGCGCCGGTATTTTCTTAGAAACGCCTCTTCCGGAGTTGCGTTTGCTCAGACGTGGTTTTTAAATTTTGCGGCTTTAAGTCAGAAATAAAATAAAGTTTGTGCGACAACTTTATTTTATTTCACTTAAGCTGCTTGGAAGCCACTTGAAGCCACTTAAAGGCGGCTTGAACTGAGTTGAACTGGATAGGATGCTATCCAGAAATATCCTACCCTCTTGGTAGGATATTTGTGAGGTGGGGCCCGCACGAGCCCCGCCGTTTCTTTCGCTAAGTAACGCACCCGCGAAAACCCGTCAAAGTAACTGAAAAGTCAACCGACACGTTTTCTTTAATTCTTAACAGACCATTTAATTGGGCGGTTTATTTCGTGAATTAAATGGGCTGTTTCATTCGTCGAATTAATTCAACAAATTTAATGGGTCGTTACTTACGCGTTTTGCGTTTGTTGGCAAAATAATAAAATAGACAACTTGTCTATTTTGGAGGATTGCTATCATTGTGCAAATCCTCTGAACCTCCACCTTCCCCGCGAAGAACGCGAAGAACGCGAAGAACGCGAAGAACGCCGGCGACCAGAATTCGACGACGCACACCGAGATCTGCGACGTCGACGAGCTTTACCCGCGACGTTCTTCGGCGACGCTCTTCTTCCACGGCCGATCCTCGTTCGGCAACTAAGGTGAGAATCGGACCTTAATTCTCCCTTTTTTTAAAATTTCATGACAACGGATTTAATTAATTAAATCCGTTTGTTCTTGATCCGGAGATTGGCGACGCGACGCCGGATACCGCGACGACGCGACGATCTCCTTCTTCCGCGACGAGCGATTCCGCGACGACCTCTCGTCCGACGACGACTTCGAGGTAGGGATTTATTTGGGAAAAGTTACCCCTTTTTAAATTTTCTCGTGAACGTTCTTGAAAATTTAAAAAGCCGGTTTCAAACAAACAATTTTATCTTTAAATAAAATTGTTGGATCATGTGTTGATCACCTTATTCTTTTCTCCCGTTGTTTATGGCTAACGCGGAGGGTGCGGGTCTAACGAACAAGACCCGACAACCCTCCGCCGATCTCTTTTGTTGTGCGGATAGGGCGGACGACGACGAACCGTGCGGCAGAGGCGATCCGTCGATCCCGCAGTGAAGGTCGGCCCCCGGGAGGAGCAACGGCGCAGACGGGAAAGGAATCGGGCCACCGGAGCATCTCCGGCGGCCCGCGGAAGGCGGCGGCGGCGCGGGTCGCCGGCGCCCGGCGCGCCGCCGGAGGAATCCGCCGCGGCTCGGCCGCGGCGGCGGCGAACCAGCGGACCCGCGGTCCGCGGGTCCGGTCCACCCGGTCGGGACGCGGCAATGCGCCGCGTCCGCTGACCACCCGCGCGGCCCGCACGCGGGCCGCGGCTTCCTCGACCGCGGGCTGCGCCCGCGGCCTTCCACCCGCGCGGCTGGCCAAGCCGCGCCGGCCGAGCCGGCCGAGCCGGACCGGCCCTGGCCGGGCCAGCCGGGTCGGACCCGGGTCGGGCCGACCCGGTTCGGGTCGACCCGGTTCGGGCCGACCCAGGGGGGGGTCGGGCCGGGTCGGCCCGGGCCCGTACCCCCCATCTTCGGACGTTTTCGTTCAAACGCCCGTATCTTGAGCTTCGTGCCTCCAAACGACCCGCCGTCAGCGGCAACGCGATCCTTGGATCGAGACGGTCGTTTCGGTATATTATACTCAAGGTTTCGGAAGACTTTGGGTTTGGCCGGGTTGGTTCGTACACGAAACCAACCGGGCCCTCGGAGCGGAAACGCTCATAACTTGAGCTACGGACGTCCGATCGACGTACCGTCAGCTGTGGTAGATTCCTCTAAGTGAGACGAAACTTTTGGCATACTCCGCCCGAGGATCGGATACAGGCGGAGTACGGTCGGGTTGGTTTTGCCCTAAAAACCAACCGGGCCCCTGGGACGAAAATGCCAATAACTCTCAGACCGGGCGTCCGATTGACGCGCCGTCTGTCGCGTTGAGATCCTGTTGTCGATACGGAACTTTTGGATACATCAACTTCGGACTACGTGTCAGTTGATGTATCAGCCTCTCGGCTCGTGGAGCGGACCCTCCGAAACGAGCTCGCTGTGTGCGGGAACCCTAGCGCTGGCTGTGACTTCGACGACAGAGCAGAGATCCTCCGTGGACTGCGACGACGGCAGAGCAGAGATCCTCAGTGGACTGCGACGACGGCAGAGCAGAGATCTTTCGTGGACTGCGGCGACGACTGTGCAGAGATCCTCAGTGGACTGCGTCGACTACTGCACTCATCGATCCTACGCGGATCAGTGCCCGATCCTGTGTGGGTCCTACTACCGGTTCTGTGTGAGCCACTGCCTACTGGTTCTGTGTGAGCCACTGCCTACAGGTTCTGTGTGAGCCCGATCCTGTGTGGGTCTTTGCGGGGGTTAGTACCTATCGATCCTT
The DNA here is from genome assembly GCA_963277665.1 of Viscum album. Taxonomy (NCBI): domain Eukaryota; kingdom Viridiplantae; phylum Streptophyta; class Magnoliopsida; order Santalales; family Viscaceae; genus Viscum; species Viscum album. The sequence goes on along the minus strand of OY728156.1, from coordinate 784,289,987 downwards.
CGTGGGTCCGACGACTTAGATGGATCAGTGATCATCTTTGACGTCATCTGAAAAAGTATACCTGGTTGAGCTGAATCTTATGTTACTCTCCTTTGTGGATTGTGTTGAACTATCCTATGTGGATTTACCATTTACTCTCCTTTGTGGATTGTGTAGAACTATCCTGTGTGGATTTACTGTTTACTCTCCTTGTGGATTTGAGTCTTGCTTTCCTTTGTGGATTGAGTTGTTCTTGAGCTCGTGAGCAGAGCTAGAATTGGGGACTTAGGTATATGTATGGGCATATCCCTAAGTCGAGTCAGATGTTATTTCGTGATTGCATCTTTCTTTTGTGCTATATCCTTTGTGGATTTAGGGAGACCTTCGGGGGTCTCGGGGTCCTTACTGAGTAGCTTGTACTCACCCCTGCACGGGCTATGCCCGCACTTCGTGGTGTTGGTTGCAGACGACGGACAGCGCTGATCGCGGTTGGGGCGTGGAGCAGGACGGTACCTGGAGGTGGACCACTGGGCGGGACGTGCTCGGAGCGGACGTGGGACCCGAGGAGCCTGGAGGCTATCTGTACCCACCCTTCAGGTGGGATTGCCAGTGGACGACACGAGGCCGCCGTCTTTTCTTCAGTTGCTGTACTTTACTTTTCAGTTGTACTTTACAGTTGGGCTTGTATTCCGGCCCCCTTTACTTTTCTGCACTTTACTTTCCGCTTGCTGACTCTGTGTGGTTGTTACTTACAAAGGCAATGCCTTCCCTGATTACTGGGATTTTACGCCTTGGTGCTAGTCGCCAGCCCCTGGCCTATGGAAGGCGGGCTTGGGGTAGTCACGGCACGGGCCCCGAGGACGGGTCGTGACAAATTGGTATCAGAGGTGGTCGGTTCTACCACAGACTCTGATCGTCTTTTCTTTCTATATGAAGCAATAGTGTTTAGTGTATTGAGTGTGGTTATTAGTTCAGGGAGCCCAGTGTTGGTGCGGCGGCCGACGTATCCATACACCAGGACCCTGACTCCTGATTTCCGACTTAATGCATGAAAACATTGATTGCGTGTGTGTTCAAGTTTTCTTTGTGATTACTTGTGTCAGCTCACCGGGTATACTGATCTGCTTTATGAAAGTCTCAAGTTTTCCTTGTGATTACTTGTGCCAGCTCACCAGGTATACTGTTCTGACTGTGGTGCTCTTGTTCTCCTTTTCGGGATGGCCCCGCGACGACAGCCAGCTAGGGTTCCGAGTGTAGGGCGCGACGGCAGCCCACCGAGCGACGAGGCCTCGGTGCAGGGCCCTTTGCCAGCAGTGGCACCGGCGGTAGCTTTACCCGCCGAGCCACCGATGCTGCCAGTACCAGACGCTGATGATGCACGTCGCCTCAGGGCACTGCATGAGTTTCAGAGCCAGCGACCGCCCAGGTTTCGCGGTGAGGCGGACCCCCAGGCCGCCGAGGACTGGCTAGAGGCGGTGGTACGGATCTTCAGGCTAGTGAGGACACCAGCGGATCTCATGGTGATTCTCGTAGCGAGCCTCCTGCAGGCGGCGGCAGGACGTTGGTGGAGCTTGATGCTCCAGGTTCACGATGAGGCATCCTTGCTCTGGGCGGACTTCGAGAGCCTCTTCCGCTCTGAGTTCGTCCCGGCCACCCTCCGAGCGGTGCGCATCCAGGAGCTTCTCCAGCTGCGCCAGGGCAGCATGACGGTCGCTCAGTACTCGGCGAGGTTCACTGACCTATCTCGCTACTCAACCGACATGGTACGGGACCCCTTCTTCCGGGCCCGGACCTTCGAGCAGGGCTTGCGACAGGAGATTCGGGCGTCGCTGATCTCCCTCAGCATTCCGACCCAGGCGGGAGTGCTGGAGCGAGCCCTCCTGATCGAGAGCTTCCTGGAAGAGCCTTCTTCAGCGGCGAGACCTAGCGCAGGGCGGCAGGTAGCTGAGTCTTCGGCAGCAGGTAGCCGACGGATGACTCTCGGGTCCAGGCAGACCAGACCCCCACGCAGACGGCCTCAGGACACCGGCTCAGCGGTGCGGGGCACACAGCGGAGTGCCAGCCTTCCGAGAGGCAGGCTGTGCTACTCCTGCGGCGGGCAGGGTCACATGGCTCGTGACTGCCCGACTCGCCGACCAGAGGAGCAGCAGACGGTGGAGGGGCCACCCAGGCAGAGGCAGAGGGTCGACCGTGGCGGTCCGCAGGGAGGAGGCGGACGAGGCAGAGGAGCTGGCCGAGCAGCGGGTGGTGGGCGACGCTTCCAGGCTCTACCCCCACCACCACCAGGAGGGCCACCTCGACCACAGGGAGCTGGCGGGCAGGGACAGGCCCAGCTCCAGGCAGTGGAGGCCTACGACCCCGACATGCCAGAGATTATTCGAGGTACGATCTGTGTCTATTCCACCCTTGCTGCAGTACTTATAGACACAGGAGCGAGTCACTCTTTCATAGCCTCTGCCCTTGTTCGGAGCTCAGAGATTCCGACTGAGCCGTTGGCTCGATCCTTACGGCTAGAGACTCCTACGGGAGCAGACTCGACGATTACGCACTGGTGCCGGCAGTGTGAGCTTACTCTAGGAGGCGAGAGCTTCGGCTGAGATCTCCTTGTAGCGGCGTCGAGGCCTTACGACGTCATCTTGGGCATGGATTGGCTATCCACGGTTCATGCCCAGATCGACTGTTTTAGGCGCAAGGTGCGATGTGTTCGCACCGACGGGAGCAGGTTTACCTTCACCGGCGAGAAGGGAACCTTTGCAGCACAGGATGGACTTCCGCGGAGGAGAGTGCAGCCTATCTCTCATCAGTTGGCTAGCCTCATCCTAGGAACAGTGGACGTGCGGAGTCCGGCTTTTCCTGCAGTGGTGGACCAGTACGTGGACGTCTTTCCCGACGACGTTCCAGGGCTACCTCCTCATAGAGAGGCAGACTTTTACATCGACTTGTACCCCGGGACAGCCCCGATATCTACTCCAGCATATCGGATGGCCCCCGCCGAGCTTCGGGAGCTGCGGGTACAGTTGTAGGACTTGCAGAGCAAGGGGTTTATCCGACCCAGTGTTTCACCCTGGGCTTCCCCGATTTTGTTCGCCAAGAAGGCGGACGTGAGCTTGCGACTGTGTGTCGACTATCGTCGCCTGAACCAGGTGACGGTGAGGAACAAGTATCCGCTGCCACGGATTGATGACCTCTTCGATCAGCTCAAGGGAGCGCGGTGGTTCTCGAAGATAGACCTCCGGTCAGGCTATCATCAGCTCAGAGTTCGAGACGAGGACGTGCAGAAGACGGCCTTCAGGTGTCGGTATGGCCATTATGAGTTCTTGGTTATGCCGTTCGGCGTAACCAATGCTCCAGAAGTGTTCATGAGCCTCATGAACAGGATCTTCCAGCCATACCTCGACCAATTTGTCGTGGTCTTCATTGACGACATTTTGGTATACTCGACGACTGAGGAGGAGCATGCCTACCACCTGCGAGTTGTGCTAGACACACTCCGAGAGAACCATCTTTATGGCAAGCTCTCAAAATGCCAGTTCTGGTTACGTGAGGTCCATTTCTTGGGGCACGTCATTTCTGAGGCGGGAGTTGCAGTGGATCCCGCGAAGATCGAGGCAGTGCTAGCTTGGGAGCCACCCAGGAGCGTGACAGAGGTGCGGAGATTCTTGGGCCTAGCGGGATACTATCGGAGATTCGTGCCAGACTTCTCCAGAGTTGCGGCCCCACTCTCAGCGTTGAAGAAGAAGGGGAAACCCTTCGTGTGGTCAGACAGATGCCAGCAGAGCTTCCAGGAGCTGAGACAGAGATTGACCAGCGCACCTATCTTGAGGTTGCCTGAGGAGGGAGTTGGGTACGTAGTTTACTGCGATGCATCAGGGACTGGACTCGGGTGCGTCCTGATGCAGGAGCGGGCCGTGATCGCCTACGGATCACGTCAGTTGAGGCCGCATGAGAAGAACTACGCCACTCATGACCTGGAGTTAGCAGCAGTGGTCTTCGCTCTGAAGACGTGGCAGCACTATCTGATGGGCGAGCGCTTCACAGTCTTTTCTGACCACCAGAGTCTCAGGTATATCTTCTCTCAGAAGGACCTGAACCTGAGACAGCGGAGATGGCTTGAGTTCCTCCAGGACTATGACTTTGAGATAGTCTATACTCCTGGGAAGGGGAACGTGGTAGCCGATGCCCTCAGCAGGAGGACGGGCATTCAGCTACTTGAGGAGGCGACGGAGCAGCTAGCCTCCTTGCAGATATCCTTCGTGGATAGAGACGGAGCAGCCTTTCTTCAGTCTCTCACAGTCTCTCCTCCACTTCTACAGCGGGTCAGAGAGGCTCAGCGTGGGGACGCTGACTGTGAGACCCGGCGTGCACTGATATCCTCAGGTCAGGCGCCTGATGGTTTCTCCCTTGGAGCAGAGCACAACATCCTTTTCAGAGGACGTACCTTCGTACCAGTCGCTTTATGAGAGGAGGTGCTGAGAGAGTTTCACACTTCTCCCTTGGCGGTGCATCCCGGAGTGGCGAAGATGTACCAGGATCTCAGACGACAGCACTGGTGGCCGGGCATGAAGAAAGCTGTGGCAGAGTTCGTTTCGCGATGCCTCACCTGCCAGCAGGTGAAGGCAGAGCATCAGGTACCAGCAGGCTTGGTACAGCCCTTGGAGGTCCCGGAGTGGAAGTGGGACGGCATATCGATGGACTTCGTGACTGGACTTCCACGCACTTCCAGAGGTCACGACTCCATTTGGGTGATTGTCGACCGACTCACCAAGTCGGCACACTTCTTACCCATCAGAGAGCAGGGCTCAGTGGAGAGCTTGGGACGTCTTTACGTCCAGGAGATCGTACGGCTTCACAGTGTGCCATCGTCTATCGTCTCCGATCGAGATGCTCGTTTCACTTCCCGGCTTTGGAAGGGGTTGCAGGAGGCGTTCGAGACGCGGCTCCATCTGAGCACAGCCTTCCACCCTCAGACGGATGGTCAGACGGAGAGGACCATACAGACACTCGAGGACATGCTCCGTGCATGTGTTCTCGACTTTGGTCGCAGCTGGGAGGACCACCTACCCTTGGTGGAGTTCGCGTACAACAACAACTACCACTCCACCATCGGGATGGCACCATACGAGGCGTTGTACGGCAGACCCTGCAGGTCACCGTTGTGCTGGACAGACCCTGGGGAGTCAGCACTCGTGGGACCAGAGATGGTCCGAGCCACGACAGAGAAGGTCCAGATCCTCCAGGAGAGCAATTGGGAGCGGGAGGCTCAGATGCGTGCTCAGTACCCCCATTTGTTCCCCTAGTTTTTGATGTATCTTTACGGGGACGTAAAGCCCTGAGGTGGGAGTAATGTAAAGACCCGCAAATATCAATGAAATTTTTTTCTTAATTTTCTTTGGAATTTTACAAGAGCGCAGCTTCAGACGGCACCTGATTCCGAGGCCCGGTGTGCCCGGAATCAATTTCCGAAGTTTGGCTCGGGTACGTTCAGTGAACGGACGAGCGGGTTTTTCTATCTTTTGAACCGGTGCCCGGAATCGAATTCTGAGGGCACCGATGAAATCGCAGCGCCGGTATTTGCTTAGAAACGCCTCTTCCGGAGTTGCGTTTGCTCAGACGTGGTTTTTAAATTTTGCGGCTTTAAGTCAGAAATAAAATAAAGTTTGTGCGACAACTTTATTTTATTTCACTTAAGCTGCTTGGAATCCACTTGAAGCCACTTAAAGGCGGCTTGAACTGAGTTGAACTGGATAGTATGATATCCAGAAATATCCTACCCTCTTGGTAGGATATTTGTGAGGTGGGGCCCGCACGAGCCCCGCCGTTTCTTTCGCTAAGTAACGCACCCGCGAAAACCCGTCAAAGTAACTGAAAAGTCAACCGACGCGTTTTCTTTAATTCTTAACAGACCATTTAATTGGGCGGTTTATTTCGTGAATTAAATGGGCTGTTTCATTCGTCGAATTAATTCAACGAATTTAATGGGTCGTTACTTACGCGTTTTGCGTTTGTTGGCAAAATAATAAAATAGACAACTTGTCTATTTTGGAGGATTGCTATCATTGTGCAAATCCTCTGAACCTCCACCTTCCCCGCGAAGAACGCGAAGAACGCGAAGAACGCGAAGAACGCCGGCGACCAGAATTCGACGACGCACACCGAGATCTGCGACGTCGACGAGCTTTACCCGCGACGTTCTTCGGCGACGCTCTTCTTCAACGGCCGATCCTCGTTCGGCAACTAAGGTGAGAATCGGACCTTAATTCTCCCTTTTTTTAAAATTTCATGACAACGGATTTAATTAATTAAATCCGTTTGTTCTTGATCCGGAGATTGGCGACGCGACGCCGGATACCGCGACGACGCGACGATCTCCTTCTTCCGCGACGAGCGATTCCGCGACGACCTCTCGTCCGACGACGACTTCGAGGTAGGGATTTATTTGGGAAAAGTTACCCCTTTTTAAATTTTCTCGTGAACGTTCTTGAAAATTTAAAAAGCCGGTTTCAAACAAACAATTTTATCTTTAAATAAAATTGTTGGATCATGTGTTGATCACCTTATTCTTTTCTCCCGTTGTTTATGGCTAACGCGGAGGGTGCGGGTCTAACGAACAAGACCCGGCAACCCTCCGCCGATCTCTTTTGTTGTGCGGATAGGGCGGACGACGACGAACCGTGCGGAAGAGGCGATCCGTCGATCCCGCAGTGAAGGTCGGCCCCCGGGAGGAGCAACGGCGCAGACGGGAAAGGAATCGGGCCACCGGAGCATCTCCGGCGGCCCGCGGAAGGCGGCGGCGGCGCCCGGCGCGCCGCCGGAGGAATCCGCCGCGGCTCGGCCGCGGAGGCGGCGAACCAGCGGACCGCGGGTCCGGTCCACCCGGTCGGGACGCGGCAATGCGCCGCGTCCGCTGACCACCCGCGCGGCCCGCACGCGGGCCGCGGCTTCCTCGACCGCGGGCTGCGCCCGCGGCCTTCCACCAGCGCGGCTGGCCAAGCCGCGCCGGCCGAGCCGGACCGGCCCTGGCCGGGCCAGCCGGGTCGGACCCGGGTCGGGCCGACCCGGTTCGGGTCGACCCGGTTCGGGCCGACCCAGGGGGGGGGGGTCGGGCCGGGTCGGCCCGGGCCCGTACCCCCCATCTTCGGATGTTTTCGTTCAAACGCCCGTATCTTGAGCTTCGTGCCTCCAAACGACCCGCCGTCAGTGGCAACGCGATCCTTGGATCGAGACGGTCGTTTCGGTATATTATACTCAAGGTTTCAGAAGACTTTGGGTTCGGCCGGGTTGGTTCGTACACGAAACCAACCGGGCCCTCGGAGCGGAAACGCTCATAACTTGAGCTACGGACGTCCGATCGATGTACCGTCAGCTGTGGTAGATTCCTCTAAGTGAGACGGAACTTTTGGCATACTCCGCCCGAGGATCGGATACAGGCGGAGTACGGTCGGGTTGGTTTTGCCCTAAAAACCAACCGGGCCCCTGGGACGAAAATGCCAATAACTCTCAGACCGGGCGTCCGATTGACGCGCCGTCTGTCGCGTTGAGATCCTGTTGTCGATACGGAACTTTTGGATACATCAACTTCGGACTACGTGTCAGTTGATGTATCAGCCTCTCGGCTCGTGGAGCGGACCCTCCGAAACGAGCTCGCTGTGTGCGGGAACCCTAGCGCTGGCTGTGACTTCGACGACAGAGCAGAGATCCTCCGTGGACTGCGACGACGGCAGAGCAGAGATCCTCAGTGGACTGCGACGACGGCAGAGCAGAGATCCTTCGTGGACTGCGGCGACGACTGTGCAGAGATCCTCAGTGGACTGCGTCGACTACTGCACTCATCGATCCTACGCGGATCAGTGCCCGATCCTGTGTGGGTCCTACTACCGGTTCTGTGTGAGCCACTGCCTACTGGTTCTGTGTGAGCCACTGCCTACAGGTTCTGTGTGAGCCCGATCCTGTGTGGGTCTTTGCGGGGGTTAGTACCTATCGATCCTTCGTGGGTCCGACGACTTAGATGGATCAGTGATCATCTTTGACGTCATCTGAAAAAGTATACCTGGTTGAGCTGAATCTTATGTTACTCTCCTTTGTGGATTGTGTTGAACTATCCTATGTGGATTTACCATTTACTCTCCTTTGTGGATTGTGTAGAACTATCCTGTGTGGATTTACTGTTTACTCTCCTTGTGGATTTGAGTCTTGCTTTCCTTTGTGGATTGAGTTGTTCTTGAGCTCGTGAGCAGAGCTAGAATTGGGGACTTAGGTATATGTATGGGCATATCCCTAAGTCGAGTCAGATGTTATTTCGTGATTGCATCTTTCTTTTGTGCTATATCCTTTGTGGATTTAGGGAGACCTTCGGGGGTCTCGGGGTCCTTACTGAGTAGCTTGTACTCACCCCTGCACGGGCTATGCCCGCACTTCGTGGTGTTGGTTGCAGACGACGGACAGCGCTGATCGCGGTTGGGGCGTGGAGCAGGACGGTACCTGGAGGTGGACCACTGGGCGGGACGTGCTCGGAGCGGACGTGGGACCCGAGGAGCCTGGAGGCTATCTGTACCCACCCTTCAGGTGGGATTGCCAGTGGACGACACGAGGCCGCCGTCTTTTCTTCAGTTGCTGTACTTTACTTTTCAGTTGTACTTTACAGTTGGGCTTGTATTCCGGCCCCCTTTACTTTTCTGCACTTTACTTTCCGCTTGCTGACTCTGTGTGGTTGTTACTTACAAAGGCAATGCCTTCCCTGATTACTGGGATTTTACGCCTTGGTGCTAGTCGCCAGCCCCTGGCCTATGGAAGGCGGGCTTGGGGTAGTCACGGCACGGGCCCCGAGGACGGGTCGTGACATAAATTACGAGTTATAATTAAATATTATTTAATCAAATGATATTTAATATTATTATTTTCCACTGGACAATTAACTCGGTCCTCCACTCCTCAACATTATTTACTAAACCTTGAATAATGACTATTTATTTATTAAATAAATATCACTCTATTATTCACTAATAAATATATAAATATTATATTCACTAAATAAAAAATAAATATTTATTAATTATTCCGCACACAATATATTCTCTTGAATAACTAGTGTCAAAATAAATCTGATCAAGAATCCATGAATAATTATTAAACCAAAACTAGGAATAATCTTTATTTAACTTGTTTAAATAATAAATAATATATTATTTAACTAAGATACTTGATACACTTAGTGTGTGACCCTCTAGGCCTCTTTCTTAGTTGCATTAGGCGGAGCAGCCTAAAGTCCAAGGTTAGTATCTAGCAACATGCCAAGGCACCCATAGAGAAATAATTAAATTATAAAATGTCATGTCACCTCATATGAACACTTATCATGTAATATAGTCCCTTTGTCTCAATATCTCCAATCAAGAAGGTTGCATACAAGTTATATTAACCCATGTGCTCGATTTATCATTCTTTGACTTCCGGTAAATTGAAATTGCCTATAGAACACCATATCCATGGATTTATTAAGGCTATATAATTTCAATCAAAGGGTTTGAGATATAAACTTATGTTATGGAACATAAGGAACAAATACTTCCTCACGTTATTCATTAATGTAATATATTATCTAGGATGAGCCCATAAGGGGTATAGCGACGCTAGGGTTCCCCCCGCGCCGCCATCCTCTCCACCACCACAGATCAGCTACAGATCTCTCTTTGGTGCTACTGTTCGGTGCATTTGTGGTGTGAATCACCCTTCAATGGAGGTGTTGTGTGAGCTCATCACTCTTAGAAGACCCCACCGCTTGCTACAACTTTCATGGTGGAGCAGTTTCGGTTCAGAGATTGAGATCCAGATGCTGTGGGCTGAGGTGTTCATCGCATTTCCTATCGGATGTGGGTGTATTAAGAGGATCTGCTCTCTCTGTTCAAGATTGAAGGAGACAGTGGAATCTTTTTCTCTGGTCTTCGGCGAGGTCTTCTTCCAGCTATATTTGGGAGGTCCTCATTTTTATTGTTCTTCATCTACACTTTCATTTTGTTTTGGGTCGTATGATGGGTCTATGTCCGGTGATCCTATGTTGGTTCTGGTTGTCCTGATTGAGGGTGATGTTAGTTTTGTCGATGAAATTTTCTATTGTGACAGGTTGTTGAAGGTGCATATACTGAACGAATGGTTCAGTGATGGTTTGGTGATGGTTCTGTGATTCTGGTCTCTTACTGAGATTTTTGATTTGATGTGTGTTTTTTGGTTTTTCGGATTTTGGATGGAAGTTAGACAATGTTGGTCTTCTATAGGTGTTGCAAATTTGGATTTGGAGAGGAGTCTGAATGTTTTTGTCCGAGGTTGTGCTGCGGTTACCTGGAGAGTAGGTGCAACATCTGGATGGCTTGGTCTTCCTTTCTATAGCTTGTTCATCACCCTTCATGGATGTGTTCTTTTCAGGGCCCATCTCACTTTGCTAGAGGGTTGGGAATAATCCGACTGGAGTCTGTCTGTGGGTTTGTGGATTTGGGCTGGTGCCGATGGTCGCATCGGTGGGCATTTGAGGAGACCAGTTCTGAGGTTTTTATAGGTCTCCTGATGTTTGTTTCCCCTATTTCATGGTACCTCAACTATTTCTTGGTGTCTTCAGCTCCAACTATGATGGTTTGTCAGTTTGAAGGCTTGAATGGATTTTATCCATTGTGCTTGGATGATTTTAAGTTGTGAAGTGGTGAATTTGTGATTTGGTGAGGTCATGTATGGTTTCTCAATTTTTCCTTAAAAATGTTTTCATAATAATAAAAAACAATTTTCAGTCATTAATGTAATATTACTCATAATTCTACCAACATATCATCCCTCGCCATGAACATATGTCATCACAGTTTTTTCCAATACATCTATGTGCATGATTAATAATAACCAATAATAATAATATTAAAGTCTAAGGACCAATACACACATCCATAGAGAAGAACATCCAATGACTCTTATAAATATGGATTTCCTACTGTCGGGTCTTGTTCCCATAATATCCTACTAGATATCACCAAGGGCATACACCATGAGAAGGTGCCTCAAATTCCTATGAGTATCCACCAATAATATTCGTTATCATTTGGGTCCCTCAAATGATATCATATATCTATAGAACATATATATAAGAATAGTTTCATAGTACTTATGGGTTCTCATTGTAGTGGGGAACTGCTATGAACTTTTTGTGAGACAACTACTCTTGGGACACTATTACAAGAAATGTTACACATAATAACACTCATGATATGATAAGGAGTTTATTGATATTAAAATACCATGAATATAAGTTATTATAAATTAAACAATAAGTTGGTTCTAGGGAACCAACTCCAATATACTCCCACTTTCTCTAGAGCCAACTGCTAATGACCTTAAATCCACTAGATCTCACATGGTACTCATGCTTCTACTAAGATATGGATTTAGTCAAGGGGTACACCATGTTCTATTTTGTGGATACTCTGCTCAATGGAACTTCATCCCTTGTGTTAAAAATACCTCAAGAGGTGATACTTCCGGAGTATGTACTTTGTCCATTGATGTTACCTTGGCTCTTTTTCAAGAGCCACTGCTGCAGTATTATCACAATAAAATGTGATAGGGTCTTTACTGTTAGGTACCACATCAAGGCCTTGGACAAATTTCCAAATCAAGATGGATTACTTGGATACATCAAAAGCCTCTATGTACTCAGACTCCACTGTAGAATCATCTACAACTAGCTTCTTTGAACTCTTCCATCTCACAACTCCTCTATTAAGATAGAAAACATATCCTAATTGTGAATTCTGATCATTCTGATCTGTCTGAAAACCATAATCAACATACCCTTTGATTACAAGCTCCATGTATCCTCCATACACCAGGAACATATCCTTAGTTATTCTTAGTTACATAAGGATAGTCTTAACAGTAGTCCAATGCTATTCTCCTGGATCTTCTTAATATCTTCCTTCCACACTCAGTGCATAGGCAACATCATGTCTAGTACATAACATGACATACATGATAGATCCTATCACTGAAGCGTATTAGATTTTACTCATTCTATATTTCTATTATTATGCCTAGGGACACATTTTCTTAGAAAGATGTAAGCCACGTGACACTAGAACCAATCCCCTCTTGGATTGTTCCATACTAAATCTCTTTATTATCTGGTCAATATATGTACTTTGACTTAGTCCAAGTAGCTTCTTGGATCTATCAAGAATGATCTTGATTCCTAGAATGTATGCTGCTTCTCCTATGTATTTCATGGAGAAGAACTTGTTCAACCAGTCCTTAATAGATTGTAAGACTGATATGTAATTTCCAATAAGTAATATGTCATCAACATATACTACTAGGATAACAACATAATTCCCATTAAAATTTTTGTAAACACACGACTCACATTCATTTTTAATGAAACCAAATTCATTTATAGATTCATCTAATTAAATTTTTGTTGACCTAGATGATTGATTCAATCCACAAATGGATATCTACAACTTGAAAATCCTTTTGGCACCACCTAGTGTCACAAACCCTTCTGGTTGTGTCATATAGACATCTTCCTGAAGGTTCTTGTTAAGGAATGAAATTTTGATATCCATCTTCCAAATCTCATAGTCACGGTAAGATACTATAGAAAATATGATATTGATGGATTTAAACATGGAAACTGGTGAAAAGGTTTCAGTATAGTCAATTCCTTGACATTATTTAAACCCTTTAGCTACTGTCCTTGATTTATAGGTACTTACTTAACCTTACATGTCCAGTTTCATCTTAAATACCCATTTAAAACCAATATAATTTACATCAATTAGATCATTGACCAGAACCTAAACTTGGTTATGATACATGGAATCCATCTCAGAATTCATATCTTCTAGCCATCTTGCAGCTTCTGAGCTCTCTACTTCCTCTTTGTAGGAGAGAGGTTTATCATTTTACAACAATAATGAGTCACCATAATAGGTGACTAGAAAACCATATCTCTCTATTTACCTTACCTCTATTACACTCCTACATAGTACTTGTGTTTCAGGAACCACTTATTCCATGGGGACCTATGGAACTTGTTCCTCTACCAACTCCTGTGTGTCTTGAGCATCAACTACATCAAAGTCAATCTTGATCCCACTATCCTTTTTGAGGATGTGCTCCCTCTCAAGAAATACTTATTGTATGAAAACAATCAATTTCTTGTCTGAGGGGTTGTACAGGTAGTATCCCTTTGTTTCCTTAGGATACCCTATAAAGATATAACTCATTACTTAGGGTGCTAGTTTGTTTCTTGATAAATACTTAACAAACTCCTCACATCCCCATACATGTGTATTTTATAAAATGGGTTTCTTTCCACTCCATAGCTTGAAGGGTATTCCATTTTCCACTATAGTTGGTAATCAGTTTAATGGTATGTCATAGTTTTTAATGCATATCCTCAAAAGGATAATGGAATATTTTTATGACTCATCATCAACCTTACCATGTCCAATAAGGCACGATTCCTCCTTTCACTAGCACCATTCCACTATGGTGTATAAGGTGGAGTGAGTTGAGATAGATTCCCAAACTCCCACAGAATGTTGATGAACCCTTGGTTAAGATATTATCCACCTTTATCTGATATAATATTATTTATTTTATTACCAAGATAATTATATACTAAATTATTTAATTCCTTTAATTTCTAAAAGGAATCAGACTAATACCCCATCAAGTAAATATACCCATATCTACTCAAGTAATCAGTAAAAGTTATGAAGTAAGAATAACCACCTTTATCTTCTTCTATAAATGGTCCACACACATCAATTTGTAACAATCCTAGAAGCTCTGAGGCCCTGTGACCCTATACAACAAATGGAGGTTTGGTCATTTTCCCTTATAAACAAGAATGACATCTATCAAGTGGTTTTAGCTTTGAAGATTCTAAATAACCATCTTGATATAACTTTTTCAAATTTTTATCCTTTACATGACTAATATGGTGATTCCACAACTTGGTGTTATATGATTCAGGTAAAATTTATTCATTTCCAATTTCCAACACTTAGTGTTTTTAATTTAATACATACAAACCGTTATTTAAATGTTCCATACCATAACATATTTTTTCCTTATAAAAGAAAAAAAATTTATTTCTGAACTTGAAAATAAACCCATATGTATCAAAACATGATATATAAATTATGTTTTTAGTAACACTAGGTACATAATAACATCCATGTAAAACCAAGATCATTCCCATTAGTAATGTGAGGTGGTAGTCACCAATGACAAGAGTATCCAACCTTGCACCATTGGTAGCTCGCAGATCCACTTCTCTTCTGGAAATTTTACATAATCTACTTGGTTACTATATTTTAATACATATGTGATCACCACAAGATGTATCTAACACCAAATGTGTATAAATGGAAATATTTCACTTGACAATGAACACACCTTTGTCTTCCCCTTGGTTGTGGGTGCATTTCCTCTTCCAATGGCCTGACTTGCCACATGCAAAGCATACTGCCTCCTTTTCCTTTCCCTACCTTTGTATCTTTTTCTTCTTGGTCAGATGGTGCTTGGGGGATTTGGACTATTTATAAGTCTTAGGCCCTTTTTCTTTGTCCTTTATCTTCCTATTCACCATAAGGACTGTGGGGTTTTCATTCCCCATGTTCTTATCTACTTGGAAAGTTAATTTAAGAAGTTCTGATAGGATCTTCTCATTATTTATCATAGTATAATTCACAATAAAACTAGAGAAGGTCTTGGGAGGTGATGATAGTATGAGATCCGTATGAAACGCATCCAGAAATTTAATCCCCAAGATGTCCAGACGCTCAATGTAGCCAATAAGCTAGACTACATGTGTCCCAGCTGGCATAAAATCTCCAACATTAGTGGTGAACAAAGCATTAGAGATCTCAAACCTCTCTTGTCTCACCTTCTCTTGATAGAGATCCCAATGGTGAGACATCATGATATAAGCATCCATTTTCTCATATTGCTTCAAGATATCATTGGTCATTGAAGATAGAATGAGGTATTGAACATCCGTAGCATCATTTAGATGTTTCTTGTACATAGAGTGCTCTTCATCACTCGCCTCATTTCTAGGAGAAACTGGTAAAGGTTCTTCCTACACATATAGTTTTCTTTCGTTGTGAAGGATGAACTGAAAGTGACTTTTCCACTCTTGGAAATTCGTTCTGGTGAGAAGTTTTTCCTTCTCAAGTATGGATCACAATGATATGTTTGATGTCATTTTTAATTCCATTTCTACAAATAATATAAATAGAGTTTTAGTACTTTATCTGATAAAATTAAGACAAATAAATAAATAAATAATCATTAGTCTCCCACTATTTTATTAAAACCCATTATCCCTCACCATTGGCTTCATAATATCCTATTTCTTGGATATTTTAAAAAAAAGGATCCATATTTCTCTTCGCATTACCCCAAATTTGGCTGGTCAAGCAATTTGAAAGGTTTTAAGTAGGCATTCCAAATGCCAACTTCATTAACCCACAACTCCTTGGTCCGTTGAGTGGAATCCCCAATCCTGAAATTCTTAATTTTGGATTTCCTAAACCTTTACCTCTCAGTTACACCAACTTTTAATTTAGTAGTAAACCCTTGATGTAAACTTAGTATAGTCAACCCAAAAACTCAAATTAGAATTCCCCAATAATTGAAAGCACCCCAAATTTGGCTGGTCAAGCACTTTGAACTATGGTTCAATTCTAACAGAAGTAATGGAAGGCTATACTGGCTTAATATTTTATTGATAGATTTTATCCTTTATGCGTAAATTTTTATTTATTATCTTTTCACATGATTGTTAATATTAATTAGGATAAGATTAAGTGATTAACCATGTATTAGATAATTTTTACACATAATCCAATTTATTTTAGTTCCATATTACATGCTTGTTAATTCATTAATTATGTTATTGCGACAAAACATCTATAATTAATAACCATGAAACTAAAAGAAATAAAATAAAGGGCATGATCATGAGCTTGTTCTAATGGTTAATTTATCTAGAGGCTGATAACCTAACCACTAACATAGGGTATAAACACCTTGAACCAATTAGGTTTGTGTTTATAACTTTCACCTATCCACCTTTGTATCCCCTTGGATTGGTTTCACCTTGTCTCCTAACTTGAACCGCCACCACTAGATTGGGAACACCATCCATTAAAAATGATTTTACTCACACACAAGTGAGGGTTAAAATGGGGGTTACATAAAATAAACCATGGGAATTCAGACCCTACATATTATTGAGGAGACAAGGCATGCATGCCAACAATTTAATTTAATAACAAATTAAAAGGAAACAAATCACATACAAAGGTCCGGTCTTGCTCATGACCATCCACATGCATGAAACAAATTACAAATTTAATTAAACTATAATTCAATCATTTAATAATTCTTATTTAAGATAAATCTTTCTTTAATCGATTAATTATTATCTTTAATTTATCAATACTTTTATCTTAAACCATTTTTTTAATTTCCTTGAGATCCTCATCCATTATAATTTTAAAAAAATTAATAAATTCATTTAAAACTAACTGTGCACATAACTTTTCCCTTGAAGGTAACGTGGTGAATACCTATCCAAAACTACCCAACATGTATTATACTTGTATACAATTTATTCTTTGTGACATTTAGAATGCACCTAGAATAATAACTGCAATACAACTCATACATGATGTGCATATTTTTAATATTACACAGATGTTAATAAAATATATATATATATATATATATATATATATATATATATATATATATATCAAAAACCTATCACATGTTGTGTCCCAGATTTATGCCCACATTAAGGTACATTTCTCAAGGGTCACATAATATAATAATAGATTTTACATCAGTGTAATCTAGAAAAAGTACACATTGTGTAGGTATGACTGCATGATGTGTACTTTCCTCATTATACATACAAAGTATATGCCTAGGAAACGATGTGTGAGGTGTACTTCAGAAATATTTGGAGTATACAACGTGTCTAGTGGGACACACTCTGTGTTAACTCCATGTTACATGATCACCAATTAGCTAATCCATGTATTGGATACATGGATTGACCCTGACCTAAAAGGGACTACACATCGTGTCCAGTGGGCCACATGGCATTTCGTTTGACTGTCTGTGTCCCAATATGTCATGGACAACATGTAGTATAAAAATTAACTACACCACATGTCATTAATGCACACAAGTTGAGTAATTTAAAAACTACTTATGATGCATTGAACACAACTACATGATGTGTAGATCAGACTACATGGCCTGTACTTTTGTGTTACCTGGATAGAACCCATGGAACCTCCAGATGAGATCCTCAATATAATTTTAATCATAAAATTAATCATTTTTGTTAGATATGATAGAAACAATAGAGAAAGAAACAAATATCATGATTCATATTAAAATAAATATTAAATTTCAATTGAAAAACTAAATTATTAAAGTGTAAATCATCAACAAATTATTTAAAAAATTATAAACAATAATAAACCTCCCTCTGACACCACTTGTAGGTTCTGGGAACAATAAATTCATAGGAGAGCTGATGCCCAACTTTAATTTTTTACATAATCAATGATCAATCCAGGATCAATACGATGATGAACACCAATATCCATAGAATTGAATCAAGGATTTAGATAAAGAATAATTTCCCCCAGAACCAAGAGAGAGGATCAACATATTTTTTTTAAAATTAATTTAATTAAATAAGAATTACCTCTAAGGATATTTTTTCTTCATTGACGCATTCAGCCACATATCTATAGGTGTACCATCTCTACGTTGTATAGGTCAAGGGTAGATATCCTCTAGCAGTGATCCACACATGTTCCACATATATCTAGACATCACCAAATGAGTCTTTAGGTCCTATAATAGAAGATCCTTGCACTTGTGATGTCTGCCTTTGATCGCCTTGAGAACTAATTTCAAAGAATTCTCTTTTCTCCAGTGGAGGAGGATCTCCCTTTTTATTGAGAGTGTTCTTAGAGAGGGATGAACTCTCTAGGCTTGAGAGCTTTCTCCAATTCGCTGTGCACAATAACCTTGACATTTCTTTTCTAGTTCTTGGTTAATAAGAGAATAATATAACTGGTTATTTAATTCACTAGGGTTATAATAAATAATTTACACAATTTCCATAATTATTTTATTAATACTTTGAAACCTCCATGTCAAGTAATAACAGAAACATTATTATTTCATGACATGCACTTAACTTGTGAGTTATAATTAAATAACGTTTAATCAAATAATATTCAATGTTATTATCTCTCATTGGACCATTAACTCATTCTGCCAATCCTCCACCATATTTATTGAACCTTGAATAATGACTATTTATTTATTAAATAAATATCACTACATTAATTTCTAATAAATATATAAATATTATATTCACTAAATAGAAAATAAAAATTTATTAATTATTCTACCCATAATATATTCTCAAAAATAACTAGTGTCTAAATAAATGCGATCATACATCCATGAATAATTATTAAACCACAACTGGGAATAATATTTATTCAAATTTTTTAAATAATAAATAATTTATTATTTAACTGGGATATTGGATACACTTAGTGTGTGACCCTCTAGACCTATTTCTAAATAGAATTAGGTGGAGTAGTCTAAATTACAAGATTAACATCTAGAAACATGCCAAGGCACCCATATAGAAAGAATTTAATGATACAATGACATTTCACCTCATATGAATGCTTACGGTGTAATATAATCCCTTTGTCTCGATATCTCCAATCAAGTAGGTTGCATGCAAGTGTCATCAACCCATGTGCTTGATTTCACATTCTTTGACTTCCCATAAATTGAAATTGCCTATAGAACACCATGTGCATGGATTTATTTAGGCTATATCATTTCCTTCAAAGGGATTAAGACATCAACTTCTATTATGGAACAGAAGGGACAAATCCTTTCTCGCATTATTCATTAATTTAGTATTACTGATGACACACCCAACATATCCTACCTCACTGTGAACATATTCCATCACAATTTTCACCAATAAATATAAGTGTCTGAGTCATGATACCCATTAATAATAATCTTAAAGTCTAAGTACCAATACACATGTCTGAAAAAAGGAACATACATTGACACTTATAAATGTGGATTTCCTACTATCGGGTCTCGTTCTCAAAATATCCTACTTGATATCACCAAGGGTGTACACCATGAGAAGGTGCCTAAAAGTAATATGAGTCTCCACCACTAATAACTGCATCATTTGTGTCCCTCAAATGATATCATCCAACTATAAAACATATATCTAAGAATAGTGTCATAACACTTCTGGGTTCTCATCATAGCGGGGAACTCCTATGACCTTTTAGTGTGACAGCTACTCTTGGGACATTATCACATGAAATGTTACACATAAGAACAATCATGATGTGATAAGGAGTTTATTGATATTCAAAAACCATGAATATAAGTTATCATAAAGTATAAAATACATTGGTTCTAGTGCACCAACTCTAAGTGACTCCCACTTGCTCTAGAGCCAACTACTAATGACCTTCAGTCTACTAGCTCTTACATGATACT
The DNA here is from genome assembly GCA_963277665.1 of Viscum album. Taxonomy (NCBI): domain Eukaryota; kingdom Viridiplantae; phylum Streptophyta; class Magnoliopsida; order Santalales; family Viscaceae; genus Viscum; species Viscum album. The sequence goes on along the minus strand of OY728156.1, from coordinate 784,270,382 downwards.
CATGATTTTTATAGGATAGGTATTTCCTCAAGGGGTCCAAAACATTATATTATATGGATACTCTACTCACTGTAACTTCACCCCTTTGTTAAAAATCCCTAAAGAGGTGATACTTTCAGAGTATGTTGTTTATCCATTGATGTGACCTTGGCTCTTTGGAAAGAGCCATCACTACAGTATTATCACAATATAATGTTATAGGTTCTTTACTTCTAGGTACCACATCAATATATTGGACAATTTTTTGAATCTAGATAGCTTCCATGGCTATATGAGAAGCCGTTATGTACTCATAATTTACTGCAGAATCATCTAAAACTGGATACTTTGAACTCTTCCAGCTCACAACTCCTCCGTTGAGACAGAAAACATATCTAAATTAAAACATCAAATCATTCTAATCTATTTGAAAACAAACATCAACATACCCTTTTACGAAAATCTTCTCATCTTCTCCATACACCAGGAATACATCCTTAGTTCTTCTCAAATACATAAGGTTAGTTTTAACAATAGTCCAATGCTTTTCTCCTAAATCTTCTTGATATCTTCCTACCATGCTCAGTGGATAGACAACATTAAGTCTATTACATAAAATGACATACATGATAGATCCTATCTATGAAGCATATGGGATCTAAATCATTCTATATTTCTCATATTCTCTACGGGTACACATTTTCTTAGAAAGATCTAAGCCATGTGACACTGGGACCAATCCAATCTTGGATTGTTCAATACAAAATATATTTAGTGTATGATCAATATATGTACTTTGACTTAGTTCAAAAAGCCTTGGATCTATCAAGAATGATCTTGATACCTAGATTGTAGGCTTCTTCGCGTAAGTATTTTATGGATAAGCACTTGTTAAGTCAGTCCTTAAAAGATTGTAAGAATTGTATGTCATTTCCAATAAGTAATATGTCATCAACATATACTACTAAGATAATGACAACATTCCTATTAAAACTTTTGTAAACACAAGACTCACATTCATTTTTAATGAAACCAAATTATTTTATGGATTAATCAAATTAAATGTTTCATGACCTAGATGCTTGTTTCAATCCATAAATGGATCTCTGCAACTTGAAAATCCTTTTGGCATCACCTGGTGGAATAAAACCTTCTGGTTGTGTCATATAGACATCTTTATAAAGGTTCCCATTAATAAATACAGTTTTGACATCCATATTCCAAATCTCATAGTTACAGTAAGCTACTATGGAAAATATGATTATGATGGATTTAAACATGGAAACTAGAAAAAAGGTTTCATCATAGTAAATCTATTGAAACTTTTTAAACCCTTTAGCTACTAACCTTGATCTATAGATACTTAATTTACATTCAATGTCTAGTTTCCTCTTGAATACCCATTTACAAATAACAAGCATTACATCAACTGGCACATCAAACAGAACCCAAAATTGGTTCTGTTATATGGAATCTATCTCATAATTCATAGCTTCTATCCATCTTTTAGCTTTTGAGTTCTCTACTACCTCCTTGGAGTAGATAGGTTCATCATTGTTCAAAAATAACAACTCACCATCCTCGGTGACTAGAAAACCACATCTCTATGGTTCCCTTACCTATCTTACACCTCTATACAGTACTTGTGTTTCAGATAACAATTATTCCATGGGGTCATGTGGAACTTATTTCTATTCCAAATCATGTGTATCTTGAGCATAAAATTCATTGAATTCAATCTTGCTCCCACTATCCTTTTTGAGGATGTGCTCCCTCTCAAGAAAGATAACTTTTATAGAAAGATTATTTTTTTTGTATGAGGCGTTTTATAGGTAGTATCCCCTTGTTTCCTTGTGATACCTTATAAAGATACTCCTCATGCCCCGGGGTGCTAGTTTGTTTCCAAAGAAATCATTAACAAATGCCTCACATCCCCATACACGTGTATGTGATAAAATGGGTTTCTTTCCACTCCATATCTCAAAAGGAATTTCATTTTCCACTTTAGTTGGTACTCAATTTAATATGTATGTTGTATTTTTTAATGCATTTCCCTAAAAGGACAATGGAAGATCTTCATGACTCATCATCGACCTTACCATGTTCAACAAGTTATGGTTCCTCCTTTCACTAACACCATTCTACTATAGTGTATATGGTGGAATGAGTTGAGATAGAATCCCAAACTCCCACATAAAGTTGATGAAATCTTGGTTAAGATATTCTCTACCTTGATCCAATTGAAGCTTCTTTATCTTCTTACCAATATGATTCTGTACTTCATTCTTGAATTCCTTGAATTTCATAAAGGGATCAGACTTATATCTCATCAAGTAAATATAGCCTTATCTACTCAAGTCATATGTAAAAGTTATGAAGTAAGAATATACACCTCTAACTTATATTGGAAATGGTCTACACACATCATTGTATACCAATCCTAGAATATCTGAGGCCCTCTAAACCTATCCACTAAATGGAAGTTTGTTCTTTTTACCTTATAAACAAGAATGTCATCTATCAAGTGGTTTTAGCTCATAAGAGTCTAAAAAACCATCTTGATAGAGATTTGTCAAATGTTTATCGTTTACATGACCAAGATGGTGATGCCACAACTGGGTGTTATATGAGTCATGTGAAATTGATTTGTTTTAAATTTCCAACACTTTGTTTTAATAATTTAATACATATAGACTATTTTTTAAATGCGCCATACCATAATATATGTTGTCCTTATAGAAGAAGAAAATTTTATTTCCAAACTTTAAAATAAATCCATATGTATCTAAACTTGATATAGAAATTATGTTTTTGGTAACACTAGGTACATAATAACAGCCATGTAAAACCAAGATCATTCCTGTTGGTAATGTGAGGTGGTAGTCACCAATGGAAAGAGCAACCAACCTCAAACCATTGGAATCTCGTAGATCCACATCTCCTCTAAAAATTTTATAGAATCAACTTGGTAATTAAATTTGAATACATATGTGAGAACCACAAGCTATATCTAATACATAATGTATAGTAATGGAAAGATTACACTCGATAATGAATGCACCTATAGATTTCCCTTGCCTCTAGGTGAAGTTCCTTTTCTAATGGACCAAATTTCCACATGCGAATCATACTCCTTCCTTTTCATTGCCTTACCTTTGGATCTTCTTCTTCTTGTTCAGATGATTATTGGGGGATTTAGACTGTTTATAAGTCTTAAGACCATTTTCCTTGTCCTTCCTCTTCTTATTCACTATAAGGATTGTGGGTTTTTCATTCCCCATGTTCTTATCCACTTGGAAAATTAATGTAAGAAGTTAAAATAAAATCTTCCCATTATTTCTCATATTATAATTCACAATGAAACTAGAGAAGGTCTTGGGAAGTGATGATAGTATGAGATCTATATGCAACTCATCCAAGAATTTAATCCCAAGATTTTCAGATGCTCAATGTAGCCAATAAACTTGAATACATGTGGCCCAGATGGAAGAGACTATCCATGATTAGTGGTAAACAAATAATTGTAGATCTCATACCAATCTTGTCTCGCCTTCTCTTGATAGAGATCCCAAAGGTGAGGCATCATGATATAAGTATCCATTTCATCATGTTTCTTAAATATCTCATTGGTAATGGATGACATCATGAGGCAATGAACATCTATATAATAATTCATATGTTTCTCATACACAGAGAACTCCTCATCACTCGCATCATTTCCAAGAACAACTAGTAAAAATTCTTCTAGAACATATAGTGCCCTTTCATGATGAAGGATGACCCTAAGGCGCATTTTCCACTCCTGGAAATTAGTTCACGTGAAAATGTTTTCCTTCTCTAGTATGGATCACAATGATATATTGGATTTCATTTTTAATATTTTTTATACAAAAATTATGAAAAAAGTTTTAGTACTTTATCTGATAAAATTAAGACAAATAAATAAATACATAATAATTAGTCTCCCACTATTTTATCGAAATCCAATATCCCTCACCATTTTCTTCAAAATATCCTATTTATTGTATATTCTAGCAGCAAGGATCAGTATTTCCCTTCACATTGCACCAACTTTGGATGATCAAGAAATTAGAAAGGTTTTAGGTAGGAATTCTAAATTCAAACTACATTAACTAGTAGCTACTTGATCCATTGAGTGGACTCCCCAATTCTGAAATCCTTAATTTTTTGTTTCCCTAACCTTTGCCTCCCAGTTACACCAAATCCTACTTTGGTAGTTAATCGTTGATTTAAACTATGTCAAGTTAACCCAAAACCTCAAATTAGAATTCCCCAATAATGGAAAGCACCCCAACTTTAGCTGGTCAAGCACTTTGAACTATGGTTCGATTCTAACCATATTAATGGAATGATATATCAACTTAATATTTTATTGAGGGATTTTATCCTTTATGAATAAATTTCCATTTATTATATTTTCACATGCTTATTAATATTTAGTGGGACAATCTTAAGTGATTAATCATGTATTAGATAATTTTTATGCATATGACAGTTTATTTTAGTTCTATCTTACATGCTTGTTCATTAATTAATTATGTGATTGTGAAAAAAAAATCCATAATGAATAACCATAAAATTGAAAGATATAAAATGAAGGGTATGATCATGAGCTTGTTCTTATAGTTAATTTATCTAGCTATTGATAAAATAACCACTAACCTAGGGGAGAAACACCTTGAACCAATTAGGTTCGTGTTTACAGCTTTCACCTGTCCACCTATTTGTTCCTTAGGATTGGTTTTTCCTTGGCTCCAAACTTTAACAACCTGCACTTTCTTGGGAGATCAATCCATTACATATGCTTTTACTCACACGCAAGTGAGGGGTAAAAGGGGGTTTACATAAAAGATACCATGGGCACGCAAGCCCTCCCTATTAATGAGGAGATAAGGTACACATAACAACAATTTAATTTAATAATAAATTAAAAGGAAACCAATCAAATACAAAGGTCTAGTCTAGCTCATGATCATACACATACATGCAAAGAATTACACATTTAATAAAACTAAAATTGAATTATTTAATCATTCTTATTTAAGATAAATCGTGATCAAATCTATTAATTATTATCTTTAATTAATCAATACTTTTATCTGAAACCTTTTCTTAAATTTCCTTGAGATTCTAATCCATTATAATTTTAATCAAATTAATAAATTAATTTAAAATTAATTGGGTAAATAACTTGTACCTTGGAGGTAACCCGATGAATACCTGTCTAAAACTACCCAACATGTATTGTACTTGTATACAGTTTATTATTTATGAAATTTAGCATGCCCATATAATAATAATTGTAATAAAAATCATACTTTATGTTCATATTTTGAATATTACCTAGATGTTAATTAAACATTTATATGTATATATATCAAAAACCTATCACATGTTGTGTCCCAGATTTATGCCCACACAAAGTACATGCCTCAAGGGTTACATAATATAATAAATTTTAAATCTGTGTAATCTAGAAAAAGTACATGATGTGTAGGTCCAACTACACAACATGTACCCTCCTCACCATCCATCAAAAGTACATGCCTGGGAAACAACACGTGAGGTGTACTTCAGAAATATTAGGAGTACATGACGTGTCGAGTGGGATACACACCGTGTTGATTCTTCATTCCATAGTCACCAGTTGGATAAGGCATGTATGGGATACACGGACCGACCCAAACCTGAAAGTGAGTACACACCATATTTAGTGGGCCACACGAAGTGTAGTCTAGCTGACCATGAGCGAGTCTATCCTCATAAACACATGGTGTAAGAATTAACTACACTGGTTTTCATTAATGCACATGATATGAGTAATTTCAAAAATACTTCTGATGTATTGAGCACAAATACATGGCTTGTATATCCGACTACATAACATGTACTTCTGTGTTACTTTGAAAGAACCCTTGGAACCTATAGATGAGATACTTGATATAATTTTAATCATAATATTAATTGTTTCTATTAGATCTATGAGAAAAGATAGAGGAAGAAATAGATCTCGTGATTTAGATTAAAAGAATGATTAAATTTGAATTGAAAAACTAAATTATTAAAGTGTAATTCATCAAAGAATTATTTAAATAATTATAAACAAAAATAAAACTTACTCTGATACCACTTTTAGGTTCCAAGAACAATTGAAGTGGGGGAGGGTCAGTTCCCAACATTAATTTTTTCTATAATCAATGATCAATCTGGGATCAATACGATGATGGATGCTAGTATCCATGGAATTGAATCAAGGATTTAGACAAAGAATAATTTCCCCTAGAACCAAGAGAGAGGATCAAAATATTTTTTTTATAATTAATTTAATTAAATAAGAATTACTTCCAAGGTGATTCCTTCTAAATTGATGCATTCAACAAAAAATATGTAGGTGTACCATCATTTAGTTGTAGAGATCAATGGTAGATATCCTCTAGTGGTGATCCACACGTGTTCCAGGTATCTCTAGACATCACTGAAAGAGTCTCTGGGTGATAGCATGAAAGTTCCTTGCACTTACGATGTCCTCCTTTGATTGACTTGAAAACCACTTTCAAAGCTTTCTCCTTGCTCTGGTCGAGGAGGATCTATCTCTTTCTTGAGATCATTCTTAGAGAGGGATGAACTCTCTAGGATCAATAACTTTCTCAAATTCATTGTTCACAACAACCTCGACATCTCTTTGACAGTGCTCAGATAATAAGAGAATAATATAACCAATTATTTAATTCACTAGGGTAATAATAAATATTTTTTACAAGTACCATAATTATTTTATTAATCCTAGAGAAACCTCCATGTCAAATAATAATAAAAACATTATTATTTCCTGACATGCGCTTAACTTGTGTGTTATAATTAAATATTATTTAATCAAATAATATTCAATGTTATTATTTCTCACTGGACCATTAATTGAGTCCACCAATCCTCCAATATATTTATTGAAACTTGAATAATGAATATTTATTTATTAAATAAATATCACTACATTATTTTCCAATAAATATATAAATATTATATTTACTAAATAGAAAATAAATATATATTAATTATTCCTCCCACAACATATTCTATCAAATAACTAGTGTCAAAATAAATGCGATTAGGCATCCATGAATAATTAATAAACCACAAACAAGAATAATATTTTTTCAAACTATTTAAAAAATTAATAATATATTATTTAACTAAGATACTTGATACACTTAGTGTGTGACCCTCTAGGCCTCTTTCTTAGTGGCATAGGAAGACCAGCCCAAAGTCCAAGGATAAAATCTAGAAACATGCCAAGGAAACCATAGATAAATAATTTAATGCCTCAATGACATGTCACCTCATATGAATGATTACTATATAATATAATCCATTTTTCTTGATATCTATAATCAAGCGGGTTGAATTCAAGTTCCATTAACCCATGTGATCAATTTCTCATTATTTGACTTCCTGTAAATTGAACTTGCCTATAGAAATGTACATTGATTTATTTAAGATATATCATTTCCCTCAAAGGACCTAATATATTCACTTCTATTATGGAACATATGAGATAAATCCTTTCTCACATTATTCATAATGTAGTATTAATCCTAACGCACCCAACATATCCTACCTCACCGTGAACATATATCATCATGGTTTTTTCCAATGCATCTAAGTGCATGAGTCATAATACCCATTAATAATAATTTTATAGTCTAAGGACCAATACACACTTCTGTAGATAGGAACATTCAATGAAACTTATAAATGTGTATTTCCAACTATCAATTCTCGTTCTCATAATATCCTACTAGATATCACCAAGGGAGTACATCGTGAGAAGGTGCCTCAAAGTCCTATAAGTCTCCACCATGGATAACCTATATCATTTGTGTCCCACAAATGATATCATCCAGCTATATAACATATATCTAAGAATAGTGTCATATCACTTTCGGGTTCTCATCATAGTAGGGAACATATATGACCTTTTAGTACGACATCTACTCTTGGGACATTATCACATACAATGTTCTACAGAAGAACAATAATGATATGATAAGGAGTTTATTTATATTCAAAAACCATGAATATAAGTTATCATAACGTACAAAATAATTTGTTTCTAGGGCACCAAATCCAACATTATGAACCAATTAACTTTTATGTGGTGTATATTCTTCCCTATTTACATGTAATATAATTGATACTTTATTCTTCATGGTATTTTAATTTTCAATTAGAATTAATTCCTCCAAGGGGTTTTGAATTGAAAATTACGAAGGGGTAGAAGTTATCTTTTCAAACTCACTTTATTTTGTGATTGTTAACTTTATCTTCAAACAATCACTTACTTATGATCATTTTTTTAGTGTACATTACATTTATCATAAATTTCCATATTATTTTGTGATAGATATTATTATTTACTAAACCATAAACCATTTTTACATATAGTGTTTACTTTTATATTTATTTGATTAGTTGGGGAAATGCTGATAAATCCGTATTCTTTACTCAATATAGATATTTGATAAGGAAAATTATTAAATCGATTATTCGATATATGGTAAGTTATTTTGAACTAAAGACACATGTGGGGATAGGTTATTGATATCCCCTCAATGCATCAGTAGTCTCATGAGACAAATCTGTTAGAAATTTATATGGGTTTTTTACCCAGTAGTTTTAAACTATCTTGAGAATAGATCTTGATGGTAAAGGTTTCATGTGTCTGGGAAACATGACATCCAATAATTAAGCATTGCCTACATTTAGAATTTAGTTTTTATTATCCATGATATTTTCACTATGAAAAAATATATGGATTCATTTCATTCTTATCTTATTATTTAAATGGAATGTGTGTTAATTTATCTACCTTACCATATTGATTATTAATTTTTGATTCATGATAGATTCTACTGTACTTAAACCTTATTGAGAATTTGAGACCACCCTTATTTTTTTCCTTTCCCTAGGTTATGAATAAGAGAGAATTGAATGAGTTTTAAAGGATTCAATTTATTATATTTTTTATTATATTATGTTTTATTTTCTATTCCCAATGTAAAATGGGCATCACATATGTATCTGGTTCTCAAAAAATTCTTAATTGATCGGTCCTTCAGGATTTTATTCCTTGTAATCAAGAAACTTCAATGAAGTCACCAGCTTCGGGCTTTTGGGTCTGGGTCATTACACATACAAACATCAACATATGCATGGCTAGGTGATAGTTCTATACTCATGAGCAGTCTCTTGTCGATCTTCCAAGTCATCACAATGTAACCATTACCAAGTTCCCCAATGGAACATGCCCCTTCCAAAGGGCCACGTTAATGAAAATGAACTCAAACCAACCTTGTATTCTAAAATACAAGCCAAATAATGCAAATAAATTTCAATAAATAATTTATTTTATTGAAAAAAATCCACAATCATTTTCCATGCATCAAAACTAAACCATAATTTTAAAACCATAATTTTAAAATCCTGATTCAAATGTAATTTCCACAAAACAAACCAATTTCCAAAATTTCACAAAACCACAACTAAAAAGGTTTTCCATGAAAAATAACACATCAATTTCACAATTCAATTTAATAATTTCAATAAATTTGAAACCAAACCTTGATGTCCTAATCAATAGGAGTTGAGAGTGAATCCACCAAACTCAAAAAAATAAGAAAAAATGAGGAATAACAGAAAACTCCAAAAACTCGGCTTGAAACTTTTATAAACATCCTTAGATCTTATTTACTACCATCACAACAATCACATATCATTATTATTAATTTACTAATAGAATAAATACATGATACTAATAGAGGGAAGAAGAAGAAAAGTAAGGAAAATGATGAATTTGATCACTTACCAACAAATACGTCCTCTAACACACCTAGGTTCTCCTCTGAATCATTCCCAGATTGAGAGAAATGGTCTAAATAGTCTTGGGAGAAAAATATATCTCAGTTATGACCTGTTTAGAGGAAAAATGAGAGGCTTAGTGGGTAAATAAGATTTGATCCATAATTTTTTAATGTAAATTTTCATAGTGCATGATTAGGGTGCATAGTTAGGCAAACTGTGTGCTAACCATGCACTAACCTCTACCTCCAAAAACACCTCGTACGAATAGATTGCACAATTAGAAAATTGTTCACCAACCATGATATTCCCATCTATCCAACCTTATATGGTTTCTCTTGGGAATCCACACAGTTTGGAAAAACTGTGTGCCTACACAGTTCTCACTGTTTCTGTGTCACGGTTTCCTAGGAGGTGTTGCACGGTTTCTACTAATTGTTCTCAAACTGTACACCTCTAGAAAATACTCAAAAAAAAAAAACTCTTCCAAACCTCCCTAAAAATTACCCAATTACTTTATATACATAAAATACATATATATAGGGCCAAGTACCTAAAACTAAAGGATCTAAGTTATCCCCACCATTGGTCTTTCCATCCTGAAAAACTAGAAAACCACTATTGGTCTAAAAGAGTTTAGGCCATTTATTAATAATTTCTATTTCACACACCCAAGTTTCTTCCTAAATCTAAACATGTTTCCCTAAAACCCACACTAGACAGATGTATTTTCCACATAATACATTATCTTTCCTATATATAATCCATACTGGTACATAAACCAATATAACATCCAGTTCTTGGTCAGTGTGACCCCATTAAATTACATGGTTAGAATCACGTAGATACTTATTCAATTGAGATACATGAAGAACATTATGCACTTAAATGAACCTTGGCGGTGAAGCCAGACCATATTCCACCTCACCAACCCATTCAAGTATCTCAAAAGGATATATGTATCAAGGAGATAGCTTACCCTGCTTCCCAAAATGATGATGTCCATGTCTTGAAGGGATTCTCAAGAACACATGATTACTCACCTCGAATCAAAATGGATATAGATCATGATATGAATATTAATTTTGATGAATCTATGCCATATCTATCCTATTTATAATTAAATTTATCTTCTCCATTTTATCTTCGATAAGGAATGGTTTAACTAGTGAAGTTTTATCTTTTTCCATCCCAAAAAGTGGAGAATGAAAAGGATGCCAATAAAATCTTCAAACAGATCTATATGAATCGAGGCCTGATAAATATTATTGTATAATAACTCCACTAATGTTATGTTCTCCTCCCACGATACACCAAATTCTATTACATAAGCCTAAATAATTTCCTCTAACATTTGTATCATCGTCTCATATTGTCCATCCATTTTTATATGATACACCATACTCATAGTCAACTAAGTCCCAAGATATTTCTGTAAGGATTTACAAAAATGAGATATATACATTAGATCTTAGTTTGATACTACTGAAATATGTATACCATGCCTTTTTACCACTTCTCAGATATATATTTTTGACAATTCATCCATCATATTATATTCATGAATAGGGAGGAATGGTCCAATATTGTGAGCTGATCCACTATGACCCATATGACATAGTGTTTCTGAATCGTCCTTGGTAGAAAAGTTATAAAATCCATAGTTATCTTCTCCCATTTTCACATGGGGATCGGTAAGGACTATAGTATACTTTATGTCTAATAGGGATCTACCTTAACCTATTGAAATTTTAGGCATCTCATAACAAACTCAACCACTTTCCTTTTCATTACATCCCAAAAAATGTAATTTCAATGCCTTATACCACACTGATCCTATATTAAGATTCCATCCCCCAATGATCTCCCCAAAATTGAGTTTTTACCTTATAGAAACACATTAAATATCATATTTATGTTCCCCTTTAACCTTCTCAACCAAATTAGGTACAAAATATACTGAAAAGAAAACAACAACACTAACTTGGTCTTCACAATCCAAGTGCATGTCAGTTATCACCAACATCAACTACCATTTATGTGAATCCTCATTTTCTATATGAATATATGAATTTCTACTTAATGAATCCACCAATGAATTCCATTTACCCAATGTATAAATTAATTCAATATAGAACATTAGAATATACTCTATATATCTTTTTTGTATCAAATTCAAATATCTTTGTGAGAAAATTTGTTTTAAGATATTAAGATATGTATACACCATAAAATTATCACAAAATAGGTAATGACATAAATTCTTTAAAGAATAGAACAAAAATATAAATTCCATGATGTGTGTTGGGTAATTCTTCTCACGAAAGAATAACTAGCACGAGTCATAAGAAACTACATGATCTCCCTTTATGAGAACACACCCCAAACCAGATCCCAAAGCATCACAATACACTATGTGACATTTTTTAAATTCCTAAAATATCAATATTGGTGATGATGTAAGGTAAAAATTAAGCTCTTGAAAATATTTTATTCATTCACCATTCTATTGGAATGAAAATTTTTTCTTTGTTAAAGCACTCATTGGTGAAGCTAGTCATGAAAATTCATGAACAAAATATCAGTAATAACCATTAAGACTAAAAAAACTATGTATCTCAAATACATTATTTGTAATTTTCCAAGGGATCAAAACCTCTATCATTTCTGGATCCAAAAAATTACCTTTTTAGAGATAACATGGCCGAGGAAATGTACCTATTGTATCAAAAAATAAAACATTGAAATTTTTTCATACAGATGATGATCCCACAAAATACCCAACACTATCACCAAGTGTTTCTCATGCTCAACCTTTGTTATAGAATACATTAGTATGCCATCCAAAAACACCACCACAAATGAATATGAATATTTTTAAAATATCCGATTCATCAATTCCATAAATATAGTTGGATCATTTATAAGACTGAAAGGCATAACCACGTACCTGTAATGAACTTATCTACTTATAAAAGCTCTCTTCAAAATATCCTCCTTCTGAAACCGTAGGTGGTGATATCCAAAACTCAAGTCAATTTCAATGAACCATTGGGACCCCATAAATTGATCAAATATATAATATATTCATGGAATTGGATATTGATTCTTTATCATAACTTTATTAGGATTACGATAATCCACATAAAGTCTAAGAGTTCTATTTGCCTTTTTCATAAACAAAACTGGTTCTTCCAAAAGAGATGTAATAGATTGAATGAAACCTTTGATTTCAAAATATTCCTACAGAACTTACAATTCCCTTAATTATGTTGGGGATATATGATAATATATAAGTGATATAGAACTAGTATATGGTTAGAGATAAATCATAAACTCTACTTATCTTGTGGGTTAAAAATTTGAGAAATTATCTGAAAAAACATTAATAAAATGATACAAAATTATGGAAAAATTATATTCTCTATCTCATCCATTGATTAAAAGGTCAAAGATACCAACTGGTATGAGATTTTTCCAACCACTAGTTCCAATAAGCCTATTTCACCTGCCTTTACATTCCGATCTCAATACTCGACTTCATTATTTATTGTAAAACCAACCCTTCTAGTATAGTAGTCGATATGAGCCTTGAACATTTTCAACCAATCCATAATAAGTATTAAGTCATAAAAACACATCTAAACCATAGATAAATCCCAAATAAATTCAGTCCCAACAATAGTTATAGAACATGATTTTCATATAAATTCTCAACATTCTCTTTGTCTAATATGAGTTTGAAGTTTCAAAATATAAGACATCATATCAACATGAAAACCTTGAATATAAACATCACAAGAAGAAACAAACGAATCGGATGAACCCATACCAAACAAAGATTACATAAGGTTAGAATTCAAATAATCACACCTCTCACCATCAAAGAACCCGATTGATTGTACATGATCACTTGATTGACTCCACACAAATACTTATTCACCACATTTTGATCTTTTTTACCCTTTTGAGATTGCACTTGTTGTGGAGTCATGGAATTTCTAGAATCACCATGGATTTCTTGGTTATGAAGATGATAACTTTTCTTTTTTAACTAGTCCCATCGAAGTATATGATGCCTGAGAAACATGAGATGTGTCCCTAGCACCCAAACTTGGAGCACTGTGAAAATATCTTTGAATATGTCCCACATGGTTGAAATTTTTACATTATCTAGGTGGTTCTGTACCATACCTCTTAATATGCTCAAAAGAACCACACTGAAAACATACAAACTTAGTCTTTTATTTTGGTGCAAGATTCAAATATCCTGCAGTATGATTCTGATTCATACCTTCACCATGAAAATTGGTGTCCCTCTTCTGCTTATTCCCATCATTAGAGTTCCCACAAGTTCCCATTGGAATCAACATGCTTCCTAAAGAAACCCTAATACACTTTTAAATTACACTATATCTCTATTAACTATCTCTATATATTATATTTCACAAATCACCACAATCATTGATAAAATATCTTTCTTCATCCCCAATTCAAAAAATATGTGCCTTCAAAGATGCACTTGCAACAACTTCTAGTGAAAAGTGGAAGAAATTTATAAATTTAGCTGTATACCCCATCACTATGAGGTTCTACTAATTCATGATTTAAAATTCCATTGTTCTATAAATTTTTTACATGTGAGGATATAATTGTGAGTTGAAAAATTCTTCAAAATACTCCCATTAAATTCCTTGGTCTATTTTATCCTGAACTGCTAAATCCCACCATTAGCATGCTAGATCCTCCAATATGTATGTTTCCAACTTTAATTTTAGATCACCTAGTGTGGCTATGAAATTTAAGATTCTATTCATCCAATTTATCCATACTTATTCTTTTTAGGGTTCTACATCCCATTGAAAGATCAGTGGATTTTTATTTTTGGAACTGAACTGAATGATCCAATTACCTTGGTCCATCCCTTATGTTCTTTCTATCCACAACTTGAAAATATTATAAAACACTATGAACCAACTATTGTCCCACATATGCCTCAGGTGAAACCACATTCACAATAGCCTCTTCTGATTGGTTTCTATGGTGCCTACCTACTGTCATTCTAAATAACCAAAATAATACACCATTTAGTTTCAGTCTCTAGAATATTAAGGATTAGAAATTTCAAATTTACCACATTACACATGCCAAGACAAGGCTTTCCCAATTATTTTTTTCTTTAACCTTTTTTGAAAATTCCATAATTCTCTTTGAAAACCAAACCACTTTCAACTATTTTAAAAAATCAACAATTTTTCAGAAAATCCAAAAAGTATTACTCAAAATTAATTATGGATTACTAGTGGGAAGTCATTTATATAAATGTATATCATGATATTATCATTATCTAAACTCATGATGATGAGGTTATAACTCTTAGAAGTTTCATAAAATACGCATATACCCAAACTCCCTGGTTACTTGAAGTTCAACATAAATAGGCTAACTATACCTTTTTATGATCTACATTTAATGTTCCGATGATCACATATCTTTTCTACCAACCCAACTCATGGAATAAAAATAATGATTTTCCAACTTCAGGTCCAAACATATTGATACCATTTGTAACATCCTACCCCAAATCATTGTCTTGTAATGTGATTGGTGTGCCACTAGGACTTGGGTGACATCCTCAAGACACCAAAGGCTGGAAATAAATTCCAAGGGCTTCATAAACAATTAAGGGATGATTTTACCTTAAAAAAAATAAAACAACCATACCATATAATAATAAACAACCAATTTATATATGATTAATGAGTAAAAATACAACTCAAAGAATAAAAAAACTAGCAAAAAACTATAGCAGAGTATAATACAAAAACCATGACCAACAAAGATTAAATACATAGAAGACATAAATTCAGTTAAACACAACCAAATCTGACCTCAAATTGTATAATATGTGCCCATGGTATCATGATGAATCACTAAATAAATGAGATACCTATCCTTTACATGTGACTTGATATAAAACATATACAAAAGAACCAAATTTCCTAAGTAGGGGCTGAGTATAAAACTCAGTAGTATTTCCCCAATGACTACCCAACTCACACAACTAGGATAGAACATGTTATCAAATTTGTACAAAATAGTTTGAATAAATTTAATTAAGTTTATATCAAATCCATTTTTTAAACCAAACAATTTTCCAAATAAAGAAACCAAAAAAATATTTAAGACATTTCATAATTCCATTTGGCATACCCAATACATAACTCCACACATCCACAGATCCACACATTCATACCCTGGTGAATATTCTATAATCATGAGTATTCTATCATCGATCAACTAAGTCATCATAATTTAGCCATTACCAAGTACCCCAATGACAAACACCCTTTACATAGGGTAACATTAATTAAAATGAACTCACACCAACCATGTATGCCAAAACCCATACTAAATAATGCTAATCCTTGCCAATCACATCTTTCGATAAGAGAATACCATTGCTGATGCCCTTTCCAATAAGGGTGTTCACCAGGATATGACTAGGCTGGACACCCTTACATCTGATTTATTTCATTTCTTGACAAGGATTGTAAAAAACTCCCTTCTTTTCATCTCTTGTATCTCTTTTGCTTTATGTATTCAATAAAATGGGCTTTGGTCTTTGACCAAGGCACTACCTTCTTCAAAAAATGTTAATCAATTTAAAAAAACATTTATTTTATTGAAAAAAATCCCAAAAACATTTTTGATTCATCAAAACTAAACCATAATTTTAAAATCATCATTTTAAAATCATGAACCAAATGTAATTTCCACAAAACAAATTAATTTCCACGATTTCGAATAACTGTTAGTAAAAAGGATTTCCATCAAGAATAAAATATCAATTTCAAAATTCAATTCAATAAATTAAATAAATTTGAAACCAAGAATTCAAGTTATAATTAATAGAAGTTGAGAATGAATCCACCTACCTCTCAAAATTATGTGAAAAAAATAATGACACAAAAATCTAAAAACTCACCTTGAAACTCTTAAAAACGTCCTTAGATCTTGTTCCTTAAAATCATAAAATCATATCTCAACATTATTGACATAAAACAACATGGATTTATCTACAACATACTAAATACATGATTTAAAGAGAGTTAATAATAATAAAACTAAGGAAAATGGCAATGAACAATCACTTACCAACAAATCTGGCCTCCAACGCACCTAGATTTGCCTCAGAATCACTCCCATATTGAGAGGAATGGTCTCCAATAACTTGGGATAAAAAGGTATTTGATTTATAAAATATTTAGGAAAAAAAATATTATGGGTTATATTAGATTAAAGAAATAATTTTTAGATCTAATTTTCACATTTCAGGGTTTAGGCACACGTTAGGAAAACTGTGTGCTAACCATGCACAAGCCACTGCCTCCAAACACACCTTACATGCTTGGATATTATGGTTAGACAAACCATGAACCAACCATGTTGTTAATATCTATCCATACTTGAAAAATTTCTCATTGTAATCTTCATGGTTTAGGCAAACTATGTACCTAACCACGTGCCTACCCATTTCCCACTATTTCAGTTAAACGATTTCCTGAGAGGTGTTTCATGGTGTCTATTAACCGTACTCAAATAGTGAACCTACAAAAGAGACTAAACAGCGTGATAAAAATACTCCTATCCTCAAAAAAATTATCCCAATAAAATTATATACTTAAAATAAATAAATAAGGAATCATGTACTTAAAACTGAGGGTGTTACATAACATATGTCTCAAAGATGGAAAACTGAGAAAAAAATCACTCACCACATTAGTAACTATTTAACCATAATCCCCATGAAAGAGATATACTAAAATGTATAAGGAAATAATAAAAAATTTCAGGATAATAATAATAAAATAAATTCATGGGTAGTATATGCATGGCATAAATAAAACATGTGGTGAATATGACACGTTTCTTAAAGAAAATAAAAGTGAGATGGAAATAACTTACCTTAAGTATCAAATTCATTTGTACATGTTATAATATAATTTATAATAAATATAATTTTATTATACATATATTATATAACCAAAATCATATTTATCATACCATATATGATTTACGTATGACCTTTAATTACCTATTTATCAACAATTCCTTGTTAAAATCTCATTTTAGGTAATAATTGATTTGTTTTTCTTGTATTTTTTGATTTGTTTTATTTTTACGGTCCTATTAAATTGATAATGGTTAAATAATATCCATAATTTTATTCATGATATAAATATCACATATATTCATTATATATGCATTTATAAACATACATAATATCTAGAGATATGAAAATAAATACCTTTTTTATGGTAATGGCAAGTCATACTTACACAAGAACATTGTTTCAATTTTATTGACACAATGAAAAAAGAATGGTAAATGATATATTACTATCAAAAAATTATTTTATGTTATATATATCACATATAATTATTTAAACATATCCTTATTAGCATTTATGTAAGTCACACTAGAAAAATTAATCACATCACTTCGCAAGGCAGTTGTATACCGTACACACAAATATTGTTATTGTATCCGATATAAAATGAAAAGTAAGAAGATATTAGTGATATAAAAATTCAAAAATTATAATTATATTAAAAATATAATATTTATTCATTTAATCCATCTATATTACCATTCAATTTAAACAAAAATGAAAAACACATCACATCACTTCGCGAGCCAGTAGTCCACTGTAGACACGAGCGATTTTATTTTTTTGCCAAAGAATTGGGTGGTAAGAAGTTTGATGTGGTATTATAATTAAATAGGTATAATAATATCATAAATATAATATATAAAAATAAAATTCATCATTATATCTATCTATGATAGGTGGTGATGGAAAATAAATAACATCGGTTCGCGAGGCGGTAATCCATCATACACACGAGCAATGATTTCATATCACATTTGATGGAAGAGGAGATGGATATAGGTTTTTACATTAACATAACAAAATATAATTTTATTGAATATAAATTTTTTATTATATCATTATTTATTAACAATAATTGAATTATATGGAGGAAGAAATAAAACAAAACACGTGGTTAGAGACGTTACCTCTTCTTCTGAAAACTTCATTTGGTTTGCACCAAAAGACTTCCTATAATGGATTTATGAAACAAAAAATGTTCTTATTATGATTTTAAGTAATTAAGGAAGTTATTTTTTCATTTCTGGGTGAAAAAATTTATTTTTAAAGTGTGAAGAAAAGAGGAGAGTGGGGTGACCTTTTATAAGTGAGGTGAGTGGCATAAATGTAAATTTTGAAAAGAAAAATATGTATCCACATTTTACACATTCTAAAAAGATATAAAATAAAAAATTATAGAACCTATAATATATAAGGTATATATATGACCAAACAATGAGTTTTTGACATATTTTTCATCATTTTAAACATTAATCATTTTAGTTTAACACCTCAATAAACACATTTTTACCTTCACCACAATAAATAATTTTTAACATTTTTACAATTCATCACAGTTAAAAAATAATTTTGACTTTATTAGATAATATAAATTATCATTATTAAAAACATTTAATCCATTTTTATAATTTAAATTCACATAATTTCCAAATTTATTTTGAAGTGCATTGTGTTGCATTTGTTGTCAATGAGGCATGAAGTTGTCTTAGAATGAATGGATGTCAAGAATTGTCAAGATGTGAATGCCAAAGGTTGTGATGGTGTTGGTGAGGAAAGGAGAATTTCCATGATACTAAGAGGCATGTCACTTAGGAGATTCACTAAGTGGCATAGGAGATGTGGTTGAAACATTCTCTAGTAACATCTGACGATTGCTGAGCTGCTCTATAAGTTCTAAGAACTTGTATCAACTGGATACAAAGTCACAACAAAGTTTGAAGACCATGCATTGTATTGACAATGCATGAGAAGAGGAAGATGATCCATCCACACCTCCTAAGTGGATGAAGTGAGCTGAAGAAGTCCATGCACTATCACTTAGTGCATGAGAATTAGAAGAAGCCCCAATTGATCTCTGATTAGATCAATGAAGCACTTTGAATAATTTAAGTGATTCAGGAGTTCGGTTGAAGATGAAGAACCTTCAAGAATTTCCATTCCTAAGTGATGAACATTTGTTTAAGAAGTATGGAGGAATTCTAAGAAGAAGAAGAATAGAGATGGGAAGAAGATGGCTTGGAATGTGGCATTTGGCTTGAACTTATGGAAGAACTTTGTATTTGACAAAGTATTATTATTTGCCTTAGCCAAAAAATTGGCCACCAAGGAGGCCAGCCGAGGGTCATCACCCAAGGCACTTGTGGGACTCAAGGTCACCACGCCCATGGGGAACCCTCAAGGCCAGGGCAGCAACCTTGAGGCAGGGGGCGCACCCAAGGACACCGTATGGGCGCCTAGGGCACGCCCGGAGGAGCGCAGGGGGGCCGTGTATAAGCCCCCGAGGACACGCGGTGGTGAATCCCGCGCGCCCGAGGAGCATAGTGGGCGCCAGTAGCGCGCCCGTAGGGAGCTGAGAGTGGGCGCAGAGCGCGCCCGTAGGGAGAACACGGTGCGGGGCGGCACCGTGGAGGAGGAAGTTCAATTGCGGGGTTGAGGGAGCGGCTGGGTAATAAACCGCGAGAAAACCGCGCCCCGTTTCGATGTGGGACGCGAAAAATTTCCCGGGAGCGAATCTGAGCCGCTCGATTGATCGCGCGCTTGATCTGCTCCGCACGATCCATCCGCGGCGCCGCGATCTAATCCAAGCCGTCGAAGCCTTTTTGATCACCGCATCCGACGGCCCCGGCATCGTCTCCTCCCTCGAGCTCGACCGAGGCACCCGCGAGCAGCCGCTGAACCAGAGCCTCCCCGACGACCTATTTCGAGTTCCCGGCCACCATTTTCGAAACCGAGACCTCCATTCGGCTCGTCTGGCCACACTGAACCGATCCATGCTTAAAAATACACATGCATGCAATGTTTGGGAGATTTCGATGAAGGCCGAAGCAAACCGAAGGTGCGAGGCCATTCGGTGTTGATGCTCTACATGGTTTGGATCGAAGGAAGGCCGTGCATGCGTTCTAAGTCGCATGCACGTGAAGAAGGCCGAAAACTAAGGGAAGCCGCGTGAAACAGAGGAGAAACAAGATTTTGGAAATCTTGAAGATCCGAAGATCTCGGGTGTTTGAAGTTATTTCACGCGGATAGAACCGCCTCTCCTCTGCCTATATAAATGAGGCCGAGCCCTCGAGAATGTTTACTGATGTTTTCATTGAAGATCTGTTGATCCGCGTGTGCCTCTGCCTCGCGAAGAAGAAGCCGCCGCGCAAAGCACTTGCGCGGCTGTTGTTCTCGGTGCCACCCGAGGCCCGAAGGAGTTCCTTTCGCGCACCCCTTGCGCGAAAGAGGTGAAGGGAAGGAGTCCCCTGCGCGCTATCCCTTTGCGCGGCAGGAAGAACCCGGGGCAGTAGCTCTTGCGCGCCCCGTGGTTGAGGTGCCTTGCACCCAAGGTGCTCTTGCACTCTTGAGGCTTGCACACCCGAGGACTTGTGCACTGCCTTGTGCACCCAAGTGCCTGCGCGATAGAAGAGAGGTTGGTCGCACCCCTTGCGCGACTTCTTTAGTGTTCAGGTGGAATAGTGGAGGAAGGCCGAGCCCTTGCACCCTTTGAGTGCCAAGTGAAGAAGAAGACACCCTACGGGCAGTGTGTGTGCAAAAAGAAGTAGGAGGCCAAGGCTTGAACACTAGTGTGTGAAACGTGAAGAACACTTAGTGTGTGCAAAGAAGCAAGGAAGGCCGTGGCTGTTTGTGTGCATAAGGAGTATACCACCCTTTGTGTGTGTGAGAGGTGAAGAAGGAAGGCCGAGGCCTTTGTGCCTTTGTGTGCAAAAAGAACTAGAAGAAGGCCGTAGTCTTTGGCTTGGGTATGTGCAAAGAAGAATAAAAGAACAAGTCTTGTGTGCAAAGGAAGTGAAAGTCCGTAGCCTTATGTGGGTGAAGTGAAGACCACACCTCATTTGAGTGTGTGTGTGTGCAAATTGAAGAGGAACACCCTACGGCCATTTAAGGGCATGCAACAAGAAGTGTGAAGGCCAAGCTCAAGTGTGTGCAAAATTAACAAAGAGGCCGTAGCCTTGGGTGTGTGCAAGAAATGAAGTGTAGGCCACAACAAAGAAGAACTCATTCAAGTGTGTGTGCAAAGTGAAGAACTTGTGTGTGCTTAACAAGTGAAGGCCGAGCCTAGTGTGTGCACTAATAGTGTATACACATTAGAAGAAGAAGAAGGAGTGACCCACACTAAAGTAGAACACACTCTAAGTGTGTAAACAAATTGGATAAAGTGTGTGAAGTTCAGTGAAGGTGTGTGCTTAAAGTGACTACACCCTTTGTGGGTCTACTGCACCAAGAGGAAGAAAAGGATAGTGCATGCATGCATGCATGCACGTGCACACGTGAACAAGTCTAAATCAGTGGTGTGCATCTGAGGAGTCCAAGACTTGAAGATCTTGAAGAGATTTGAGAACCCATGCTATCAGTGCATGAAGATGAAGAGTTGCCATGCACTCAGTGCATGAAGTAGAGTTGAAGTGAGACTGGACCAGACTGAAGTTAAAGACATCAATTGTCTGAGTATTCAGTAATTGGAGAGAGGCCAGGTCATCCTGAGAAGAAGGAGATAAAGCCTGAGCAAGACGAGAAGACCTGATCATCACAAGTGATCAGAGGTACAGAGCAAGGCCAGAAGCCTTTATCCCAGGCTGCTGAGGATACTTGAAGAGCTGAACAAGAAGAAGAGCTACTCGTGTGACTCGAGGAGCCAAGAGAAGACCCTGTGGGACTCAGGGAGAAGAAGTCTTCAGTGGGATTCTGGAGCAGGCCAGTGGGACTCTGGTAACACTGTGGGACGCAGTATAAAGACCCTCCTGTGGGACTCAGGAGAGATACAGTGGGACTCTGTATCGACCATTGTAATTTTAACAGGTTATAATGGAGAATCCATGCTGGGAGAGCATGGAAAGGATGTAGGCCTTTGGTGCCGAACCTTGTAAATCCTTGTGTCCTGTGCCTTTTCATTATTGCATTATCCGGGAAAGGTTGAGAGATACAAGAAGAGTGGATCGAGGCTTTAACCAGCCATAGAGGTTTAATTGATTAAGAATCAATTAGTAAAAAGTTTTAAAGGATCACTGATTCACCCCCTCCCCCTCTCAGTGATTCACACTAATCTGGGCACTTCAATTGGTATCAAAGGGAGGTTACCTCTAAAAGATCCAAGGGAGTCTATATGAAGTGCAGATTTGAGGAAATGAGCAACCAGCCTCAAATGGAGATATCTGCCAAGACTCAGAAAAATAGAAAGAAGAAACAGGTCAAGAAGATGAAGAAAGCCTGTCCTAGCTGTGATGAAGTTGAAACAATGAATGATCTTCAGAGTGCACTCAAATATCTTCAGAAGACAGTTCCCATGGAAGTGGCAAAGTGTATAGCTACAGGCATCCATGATCTTCATGAAGAAAAATCACAGTTAGAAGAAGAAGCCAATACAATGGAAGATCAATTGGCAAAAAG
This sequence comes from Viscum album, assembly GCA_963277665.1. Lineage (NCBI taxonomy): Eukaryota > Viridiplantae > Streptophyta > Magnoliopsida > Santalales > Viscaceae > Viscum > Viscum album. Next base: position 784,246,963 of record OY728156.1, on the reverse strand, counting down.
GGTTGGCATAACCAACACTCTCAGAAAGCTGGTGAAGGCTAAAGATGAGACAGTATCTCTTTGCAATGAAATATATGAAGACACTGCTGAAGAATTGCAAAGAAGCCTTTCTGAGAAATATTTCTTTAACATAATGGTCAAAGATGTTTTCCATGCACTGGAAAAGAGGCATAAAGTATCAATGGTTGTCAGAGATGCTCAACTTGAAGAAAAAGTCAAATTGGTGAAGGAGCTGGACAATTCATTGCAAGAATTAAAGAAGGTGCATGAAGACCAGATAAAACAGCTGGAAGAGAAATGGGAAGGAAGGCTAAGAACTATTGAGGATGAGAAGAACTCCCTCAATATGAAATGCTTAGAATTAGAGGTGATATTGAAAAATCAGCAATCACCCAAAGCTAAAGCCTCCCAGTCAACTGAAAGGAGAAATGTTGCTACTCAAGTATGCTTTGAGAAGGATGATTCTAATAGAAAGACATCCTCTAGTGAAAGTGCAACAACTTCTAAAAAGAAGGTACCATCCATCCCATCTTGTACTGATGCTTCTAATAGTGTTTCTACAAAAAGTGCAGGATGGAAGAATAATTCCAAACAAATATGGATGAAGACAGTAAAGAAGCAGAGCTCTCCTGAAACAACACAACAAGTCAAGAAAAGTACCCAACAATCAGAAGGACTGAAGAGGTCAAGATTTGTGGGTCAGTGTTGGTGTTGTAACAAGTATGGGAATTGTGCAAAGGATTGTTGGTACAATCCACTGAATGACAAAGCACAGAGGAAGCCCATTCCTAGGGGGAGCAAGCCAGAAGGAAAGAAGCAACATCCACAGGTCCAGAGACATCTGTTTACTGCAAATAGATTTGGATTACTTGACAACATCTGGGATGATTGCAAAAGTGGTCAAGAAAAAGATACATGTCAATCTCCAACTGTATCCAGAGCTCAAAAGAAGAAAAGATCACTGAACCTGGCTAAAAGAGATTCCTTGGGAAGCAAGCAGAAGAAAGTGGAAGATGCTCCCAAGAAGAGTTTGAAAAAGGAAGAGAAGTCCTTGGATTCTAAAACCAAGAAGGGTGAGTCATCCAGAAGGACCACCAAGAAGAAGTGCTTCTACTTTGGAAGGAATGGTCATATCATGGATCTTTGTAAAGAAGCCATGAAATTCAATAGAGGCAGACTGGACTCAAACAGACAAACAATCCAAAAGAAGCAGAAGGGATTGATTGAAAATAAGTTGCCTAAGAGAGGTAGCTTAGAAGCATCCAAAGAACCATGTGGAACTTCCAAAACTGAGGCCACACTTCCAAATGATTTACTTGTCATATGGCCACATCAGTTGCAACTTGCCAGAGAACTACAAAGAGCTGAAGATGAAGCTCTGGCATTTGCTAAAGCAAAAGGGAAGAAAAATATTTCACCTGAAGATGGGTTGAGATCCACACCAGCACAAACATCATTGAAGATCAAATGTGCAAGTGTGAAGACTGGTGGAAATGGGACATCTCGGTTGAGAGAATCTTCTCAACCTTGTTGTTCACATTGATGAACCAAGGAGGTTCCATCTTATTCCCTAATCACTTGTATTTACATGTGCTAACAATGCAGGGAATTGAAGATGATGATCATTCTCAGCTGGAGGATGGTTTGGACAGAATGGAGTGCACCCCTTGAGGGGGAGCCAATCTGAAGAAGATGGGATTCTGAGATTAATACCATCTTGAGAAAAGTGAAGGTATTCCAATCATACTTTCATCCCTTGTTTCTTAATTGCATTCATCATGACAATTAAGGGGGAGTATTGATTGAAGACAAATGGATGAAAGGGGGAGCTTTATCTTAGCACCTGAACTTTCTAATGAGTCTTGTGAAGTTGTGCAGGATTTAGCAATTCATTGATATATCTGAAAAATTTCAAACCCCTGAAGCATGATCTCACATGTACAGTGAATGTTGGACAGCTTTGAATTCCTTGGTTACATCACTCTTGTTTTCTACACCGGGTTAGCCCAAGTAGACTTAGAGTTGATTTACTAAAGGTTCTTTGCTAAAGAAGAACATGTGACATCATCCCTCTCTTAGTGCTTTTCAAGAAGATGCTATTCGAAGGGAGGAAGAGATATTTTTGAAAGAGAACCACACCACACCTTTGCATTTGATTGCCAATAAGGGGGAGAAAATATTGGCACACATATTGACCCATTCATATGTGCTGAAGGAGTGTATTGACAACAAATACAAAGGGGGAGATTGAAGTGCATTGTGTTGCATTTGTTGTCAATGAGGCATGAAGTTGTCTTAGAATGAATGGATGTCAAGAATTGTCAAGATTTGAATGCCAAAGGTTGTGATGGTGTTGGTGAGGAAAGGAGAATGGCCATGATACTAAGAGGCATGTCACTTAGGAGATTCACTAAGTGGCATAGGAGATGTGGTTGAAACATTCTCTAGTAACATCTGACGATTGCTGAGCTGCTCTATAAGTTCTAAGAACTTGTATCAACTGGATACAAAGTCACAACAAAGTTAGAAGACCATGCATTGTATTGACAATGCATGAGAAGAGGAAGATGATCCATCCACACCTCCTAAGTGGATGAAGTGAGCTGAAGAAGTCCATGCACTATCACTTAGTGCATGAGAATTAGAAGAAGCCCCAATTGATCTCTGATTAGATCAATGAAGCACTTTGAATAATTTAAGTGATTCAGGAGTTCGGTTGAAGATGAAGAACCTTCAAGAATTTCCATTCCTAAGTGATGAACATTTGTTTAAGAAGTATGGAGGAATTCTAAGAAGAAGAAGAATAGAGATGGGAAGAAGATGGCTTGGAATGTGGCATTTGGCTTGAACTTATGGAAGAACTTTGTATTTGACAAAGTATTATTCTTTGCCTTAGCCAAAAAATTGGCCACCAAGGAGGCCAGCCGAGGGTCATCACCCAAGGCACTTGTGGGACTCAAGGTCACCACGCCCATGGGGAACCCTCAAGGCCAGGGCAGCAACCTTGAGGCAGGGGGCGCACCCAAGGACACCGCATGGGCGCCTAGGGCACGCCCGGAGGAGCGCAGGGGGGCCGTGTATATGCCCCCGAGGACACGCGGTGGTGAAACCCGCGCGCCCGAGGAGCATAGTGGGCGCCAGTAGCGCGCCCGCAGGGAGCTGAGAGTGGGCGCAGAGCGCGCCCGCAGGGAGAACACGGTGCGGGGCGGCACCGTGGAGGAGGAAGTTCAATTGCGGGGTTGAGGGAGCGGCTGGGTAATAAACCGCGAGAAAACCGCGCCCCGTTTCGATGTGGGACGCGGAAAATTTCCCGGGAGCGAATCTGAGCCGCTCGATTGATCGCGCGCTTGATCTGCGCCGCATGATCCATCCGTGGCGCCGCGATCTAATCCAAGCCGTCGAAGCCTTTTTGATCACCGCATCCGACGGCCCCGGCATCGTCTCCTCCCTCGAGCTCGACCGAGGCACCCGCGAGCAGCCGCTGAACCAGAGCCTCCCCGACGACCTATTTCGAGTTCCCGGCCACCATTTTCGAAACCGAGACCTCCATTCGGCTCGTCTGGCCACACTGAACCGATCCATGCTTAAAAATACACATGCATGCAATGTTTGGGAGATTTCGATGAAGGCCGAAGCAAACCGAAGGTGCGAGGCCATTCGGTGTTGATGCTCTGCATGGTTTGGATCGAAGGAAGGCCGTGCATGCGTTCTAAGTCGCATGCACGTGAAGAAGGCCGAAAACTAAGGGAAGCCGCGTGAAACAGAGGAGAAACAAGATTTTGGAAATCTTGAAGATCCGAAGATCTCGGGTGTTTGAAGTTATTTCACGCGGATAGAACCGCCTCTCCTCTGCCTATATAAATGAGGCCGAGCCCTCGAGAATGTTTGCTGATGTTTTCATTGAAGATCTGTTGATCCGCGTGTGCCTCTGCCTCGCGAAGAAGAAGCCGCCGCTCAAAGCACTTGCGCGGCTGTTGTTCTCGGTGCCACCCGAGGCCCGAAGGAGTTCCTTTCGCGCACCCCTTGCGCGAAAGAGGTGAAGGGAAGGAGTCCCCTGCGCGCTATCCCTTTGCGCGGCAGGAAGAACCCGGGGCAGTAGCTCTTGCGCGCCCCGTGGTTGAGGTGCCTTGCACCCAAGGTGCTCTTGCACTCTTGAGGCTTGCACACCCGAGGACTTGTGCACTGCCTTGTGCACCCAAGTGCCTGCGCGATAGAAGAGAGGTTGGTCGCACCCCTTGCGCGACTTCTTTAGTGTTCGGGTGGAATAGTGGAGGAAGGCCGAGCCCTTGCACCCTTTGAGTGCCAAGTGAAGAAGAAGACACCCTACGGGCAGTGTGTGTGCAAAAAGAAGTAGGAGGCCAAGGCTTGAACACTAGTGTGTGAAACGTGAAGAACACTTAGTGTGTGCAAAGAAGCAAGGAAGGCCGTGGCTGTTTGTGTGCATAAGGAGTATACCACCCTTTGTGTGTGTGAGAGGTGAAGAAGGAAGGCCGAGGCCTTTGTGCCTTTGTGTGCAAAAATAACTAGAAGAAGGCCGTAGTCTTTGGCTTGGGTATGTGCAAAGAAGAATAAAAGAACAAGTCTTGTGTGCAAAGGAAGTGAAAGGCCGTAGCCTTGTGTGGGTGAAGTGAAGACCACACCTCATTTGAGTGTGTGTGTGTGCAAATTGAAGAGGAACACCCTACGGCCATTTAAGGGCATGCAACAAGAAGTGTGAAGGCCAAGCTCAAGTGTGTGCAAAATTAACAAAGAGGCCGTAGCCTTGGGTGTGTGCAAGAAATGAAGTGTAGGCCACAACAAAGAAGATTTCATTCAAGTGTGTGTGCAAAGTGAAGAACTTGTGTGTGCTTAACAAGTGAAGGCCGAGCCTAGTGTGTGCACTAATAGTGTATACACATTAGAAGAAGAAGAAGGAGTGACCCACACTAAAGTAGAACACACTCTAAGTGTGTAAACAAATTGGATAAAGTGTGTGAAGTTCAGTGAAGGTGTGTGCTTAAAGTGACTACACCCTTTGTGGGTCTACTGCACCAAGAGGAAGAAAAGGATAGTGCATGCATGCATGCATGCACGTGCACACGTGAACAAGTCTAAATCAGTGGTGTGCATCTGAGGAGTCCAAGACTTGAAGACCTTGAAGAGATTTGAGAACCCATGCTATCAGTGCATGAAGATGAAGAGTTGCCATGCACTCAGTGCATGAAGTAGAGTTGAAGTGAGACTGGACCAGACTGAAGTTAAAGACATCAATTGTCTGAGTATTCAGTAATTGGAGAGAGGCCAGGTCATCCTGAGAAGAAGGAGATAAATCCTGAGCAAGACGAGAAGACCTGATCATCACAAGTGATCAGAGGTACAGAGCAAGGCCAGCAGCCTTTATCCCAGGCTGCTGAGGATACTTGAAGAGCTGAACAAGAAGAAGAGCTACTCGTGTGACTCGAGGAGCCAAGAGAAGACCCTGTGGGACTCAGGGAGAAGAAGTCTTCAGTGGGATTCTGGAGCAGGCCAGTGGGACTCTGGTAACACTGTGGGACGCAGTATAAAGACCCTCTTGTGGGACTCAGGAGAGATACAGTGGGACTCTGTATCGACCATTGTAATTTTAACAGGTTATAATGGAGAATCCATGCTGGGAGAGCATGGCAAGGATGTAGGCCTTTGGTGCCGAACCTTGTAAATCCTTGTTTCCTGTGCCTTTTCATTATTGCATTATCCGGGAAAGGTTGAGAGATACAAGAAGAGTGGATCGAGGCTTTAACCAGCCATAGAGGTTTAATTGATTAAGAATCAATTAGTAAAAAGTTTTAAAGGATCACTGATTCACCCCCTCCCCCTCTCAGTGATTCACACTAATCTGGGCACTTCATATTTTAAAATTAATCCCGCAGTTATGACGAGAAAACAATTTTCCCAAGAGAAGATGTTCATAAGTTTAAAAATATTTTATATCAAAATTCAATATTAAATTAATTTAAATGAATTATTTTGTATTTATTTATATATAATTAAACTAATTTTAACTTTTATTCTATCTTAAAATAATTTTTAAGTTTTAAATTCTTTAAAAGAAATGAAAATTCTTAAAAAAACATGTATTTTCCACTATTCATCAAAATTTTTATCTTTGTAGAAAATTAAAAAAATTAACCTAATATAGTTTTTACATGATGAATTTAAAAATGAAGTTTATTTTTTGAAATAAATTTTTATAAAACTTTCAAAAATAAATTTCAAAATTAGTGTGCAAAAGGAGACACAATTTCTTTTTAGAAAAATACAGTTTTAAGTGTAAAATTGGATTTATTTTTATCTCTTGTCTAGAAAACACATAACATGATCGTTAAATTTTTTATTAAAGATATAAAATATAAATTTTATTAAAATAATTTTAAAAATTAATTTTTTTTAAATTTTTTAGGTAAACACATTTGTTCACATAAATATTGTTCTTCATAAAAAGATTTCCTTTATTATCAAATAGTTTTTATTTTAATTTATAATTAATTTCTCACCAAATAATTATTTTTATTTACATGTGCAAAAAGTATATTTAAATAATTTTGTTAATCTTATTCGTACCCATGATTCTAATGACCAGATGATATCTATTATATTAAATTGTAATATTTTAATAGTATTACATGTTTTTTTAAACTTGGTGTTGTGTGTAACACAAAATATCAAAAAGATTAAATTTATTTTAAAAAAATGTTTCAAAAAATCTCTGGGTGTTACATTCTTCCGCCATTAAATAAATTTCATCCTCACAATTTGAACTTGTTCTCAGTAGAAAAGGATTTAACATTTGAAAATACCTTTGTGGGAAACCTACTTCATAAAAAGAGTTAATAAAAAGTACTCTTTAAAAGGGAGGAATAAATGTGCACAAATCATCTAAAACAACACATAACATGGTTTCTATTAAGGATAAAATTAGAGGGAAGTTAAAACATAGACATAGAAGAGAAAACAAACACCCAAATACTAATGTAGAGTGATAGTGAACATGGTGAGGATATAGTTAACGACCACAAATCTATAAATATTTGATAGGTGAAAATACCATTCGTTAATAATAAATGATGTTAAAGGTTTTACATTTTATTTCAAGATCCTTTTCCTAATGTTGTGAAATTTTGATGAAAAGATACCCTTACTTGATTTCATTCCATTTTATAAGCACAATCTCATCATTTTGTTATTCGTTGATCAATTTACACTTCATCTATTTAGTCTTTGAGATAGATCTTTCATTCATGAATCATTAAAATATAATAATAACTATAAAATAATGATAATTAATTCCTTATATTTCTAGATACTTTCAAAAATAAAATTGTTAGCACTGGTTATCCAATAAAATTATAACACTGTGAATTTTTATGACCATTTTTTTGAATAAATTAATTTTATTTGATGTATTATGTTTCAATCCTCACCATGTTAAACTTTCATTATGATACACCAAGTTAATTTTTTTCTATATGAAAAATCACCTTAGCTTGTGTTACACACAACACTGAGTTTTTATGAAACAACACTCTATTATTAAAAATATTTAAACAAGATAGTTATAACCTAACCATTAAAATTATTAATGTGAATAGTAATAAATAATTTGTAAATATAATTTATAATTTTTTCCTATAAATAAAACATAGTGATAATGAAATATATAATTTTTTGATAAAGTCTATATGTTTTGAAAAAAACAATTTTGTCAGAAGAAGCACTTTTATTTTCATCTACAAAAAAATATAAAATTAATTTTAGAAACTTTAGAAATATAATTAGATAAAATAAAATAATTTTTTAATTAATAATATAATGGTTAAATTATATTTAATTTTTGTTATTTTTTTTTGAAATATTTCTTTTTTGGATGAATAATGAAAAATACTAAATTTTAGTTGAAAACTCCTTTTTTATCTAAATTATTTATATAGTTAAATTATATTTTAATTTGATTTTAAAGTATAATTAGTTCAATTGTACACAAATTAATCCAATTTAGTCCATTGAAACCAATTTCATTGTGAAATTGTATATAAAAACATTTCAAACTTTTAAACATTTTTTCTTTAAAAACCCACTTTCGTGACACATCTGCGTGATTAATTGTAAATTAATTTATGCCACTTATATGTTTAGAATTTAGAGAAATGGTTTCCTTATTGTATATCATCATAAATTAAATTTTCAGTAAGGTCAAATTAATTTTTGACCAATTTTATTAGTGAAAGTAATTAAAATTAATTACAATGATTAAGGTAAAAACAATTTTACTTAGTGGTTAAACTTTAATTTAAAGGATCAAATAACCTAGAAACCTGTAAAAAATCCATTGAATGGACATATTTCGACAAATTATCCTATTTTATTGAAAATGGACAATTATTGGAGGCACATGATGTATGATATACCTCTTAATAGTGTCTACTATTTTATATTTACAAGAACGCAACTTCTCATCCACTATAAAAGGGCACTCAACCCCTCACTTATTGGAACATATCAAGCCCATTTGTCTCAACCAAACCCTACCCAAATATAATCCCTAGTTATCTATATTTATCCTATAAGCCTATATTCGGGCATAAATCCAACCCAGAAATTCCTTTGGTTCAAACTAGAAGGAATTACCCAAAGAAGAGGTAACATCCTTCAACAAGCACTTTTGATTTATTTATTTATCCACACCCTAAATTATTATTATTACACAATTATGTAATAACATTAGTATCCTAAATATATTGAGATGTTTTTATGCTAATTTTATGGCCTAAACTCACACAAACCTACATAAAATGGGATATTCAATCATTATTCATGTGTATGGTGGACTACCACCTCACGAACCAATGTATTTAGTTCTTCCATTTCCACCTTTAAAGGTTGGGAATAATTATATAATTTATGTTTTTATTTGATATATATGATATATATGATGTATTTATTTCTATTAAATTATTATATAACACAAACCATCATGATTTCTATTTTCTGGGAATATGATGACATCATTTTTGGATGTGTGGACTAATGCCTCCTTAAAGTGATGCGATTCTTTCACGCTTTACATGGAATTTATTAAGAATGTGTTTGATAAAAATAAGTGTTATATATGAAATAATAATGACACTATAATGATAATATATATATATATATCTTTTACTTCTCTTCGTTTTTTCAATACAACAGGGAAATGGAAACAACGTTCATGCGTACATACGACCTACCGTCTCCATAAATGGTGTATTTCATTTAATTTTTATCTATTTTAAGTATTATTATAAATACATATATACTGAATATATATGATATTTATGCCATTTTTATCATACTGGAGATGATGAAATCATGATATAAGTGGACAAAAATATAATGAATCAAAACACATGTAAAAAACTAAGCAGTTATTATCCGAAACGTAACTTTAAAATGGAAGTGTTAATGAAAGAGTAATAAAAGGTCATAATAAAATAATATATAGTAGGATATAATTTAATATTTTTATTTAATATATGTATAATAAACTTATATTTATTATATATGATGTTTTAATGAGCATGATGAGAGCCAAGACAAAAGGTAAGGGAATTTTTATTCTCACTTTTATTTCGGTGAGACATATACCTTATTCACTATTCGTTTATTTTTTATGGTGTATATAATAAACATGAAATAATTATATTATAATTATAAATAATTTTATTATTATTTAAATATCCATTTTATGATCTATATTTCATCGATTTTTTTGTTCAAAAGTTACCAAATCAGTATGGTAATTTTTTCTCAATTTTCCTTCTTTGAGACACATGTTTTTTATGGACCTATATTCTTTTACGAGGTGTGTATAAAACCATTTTAAATATTATATAGTGAATATAGTTTTATTAATGATATTTTAAGCTTTATTTAACTTTATTATTTCATGGGTAATTTGATTCAAAGTTACCAATGTTGTAAGATCCTATTGCTATAATCTCATCATTTATCAGGATTGTTTATGATTATACTTACATTAATGAAATATTATGATCCATATCTCAAGAAATATCATGAATTTTCTTATCCTTTCTTTATTAATGATATCTTCATGTATTGGTACTATTTTCCCACTCTTTGGTACTTAAGATAATTAATAATTTTTTCTAAAGAAACTCAAACTTTATTTCTACCTTCGGTCGGAAAACTTTTTCTTCCAAAACCATGTTTTCTATAAACATTTTCAAAAAAAATTTTAAATCAAAATTTTAGATTATTATAAAATAAAAATTATTTCAATGAATTTTTGGAAATTAATTTATATTTTTAAAGGTATTTTCAAAGGAAAGAGTTTCTAAAAGTGTTTTATGTATTAAAAAAATATTTTTCAAAGTGAAAGGGATATTTTCCTCAATAAATGTTTTAAATGTTCTTTAAAAATTATTTTACATATAATATGGTATACTTTGGTGTTACTCAAACCATTATGGGGATATGATATAAGGTCACCATTAATATTATTTCTCTAAATGGTTTATGTTTTAATGTAACGAGGTTTATGAAACCCGTTTCTCTTCTATGAGTAATATTCTTATGAAACCCGCTTCTTTTCATGGGTTAGGATATGATAAAATTATTATGAAACTTAAATATTTTCCATAGGTTATTATATGATGAATTGTTTTTGATACCCATTTCATTCCATGGGTTATGATATGATGAATTTTTATGATATAGTAGCACACATATGTATCATTTAATTATAATATGGGTGAGGCCAATATCTCCCTCAAATGAATTGGGTAAAAATTTATATCTCATGAGATAGACATGGATGGAATGGGGAGTGAAATCAGTTTAGTAAAGGAATTTTTACATTAATATGGTATTGGGAGTGAACCTTGACTACTAAAATGGTTATGAGAGTGAACCATTACTACCAAGATGGTTTGGGGAGTGAACCCATTCAACTAAGATGACCTTGGAATTAAGAATTGACTACTATGGAAATAATTTTTTATTCTTATGTGTATTCCACAATTCCATGTCTTATTCCTATGTTATACTTTCATGTATTACGATATTGATTCCCTTATGATTAATTTCTTATTAACTAACAATATTTATTCCATGATTCATGTTTATGATCTTTGATATTCATGGTATGATATTATAATGTTACGATCACATTTTCATACCCTTATGCTCATGATTAAGCTTACATATATCCATTGTTTACCATTACTGAGAATCTAATATCACCTAATTTTATGTTTCCTTTCCCCAGGTTATGGAGATATTTATTATGTGTGATGTGTCTACGAAGGGTGCTAGTTATAAAGAACATAGTGGGAGGTAATGAAGCTCACTTATGTACTAGTTTTTTTGTTTCCATGTTTCTAAAGGAATTAAACTAATATAGTCCTTAGGAATATACTTTTGTAAAGTGATTATTATTAATATAAAATGATGTAATATCCATAATTATTAAGCCCCATTCTCTATAGTTTGTATTGGTGTGAAATATTAGTCAACAATTAAAACTAGGATGAAAAAAACCTTAGTGAAATCCCTAAGGAAATGTCTCTAAGGATAAGTCTAAGGATGAGTCAAAGTATAGGAAAATGTCATGGAATTTTAGTAAAGGATAGAGTGATTGTTTTCCTAGAAATATATCCATTTCTATATGCTACAAGTATATTTGGATCTATAATAGATGTACATAGGTTTAACAGCCCTGAAATCACAGTATTGATCTTGACTTGATCGGGAAATAGTGCACGATAATAGGCCTTGCTGCACAACTAGTTTGACCTCTCAGGGGATATGCTTTGGAAAATCACAAACAATTCATGAACCATCATAAATTATTTAAATGGAATTTCTCTATAAATAATCTAGAATAAACCTTAGGTTCCAAAGATTAAATAATGTTTTATAATTTAGACATCCTATAAGTGGGTTTTCATGATTATGTGGTTCCCAACTATGATAATTGTTTCTTACTCTATGATTTTTGGTTTTAGTCAATGGATAAACCCAAATAAAGCACATTAATGATAAGTTAAAATAATAATGAAATGATTTTTCATCCAATAATCCTAATGCTATGGATTTGGAATGAAATTTTTTGTTACTGTGCTAACCCAACTTTATCAAGATATGAATCATGATGAACTTCTAAATGAGAAAAGGAGGTAACAACATTTTGTTGAGTTCTTCATGATCCAACATCCAAATTAATTCATTTGGTCTTGTAATCCACTAGTTTCTAAAAAATGGATCAATACCACTAAAAATATATTCTACAATCACGAGTGTTTGGAACATGATAAATTCATTCTGGATTTTTATCTTTTAAAAGGAGAACTAAACCAGTGGTGGACTCTAATCAAGAATACAAGGAAACGAGATAAAATTTAATCCATGGATTGGGATGAGTTTAAGAACTTATTCATTAATAAGTACTTTCCTCATGTTCTTTGTATGAAAATGGAGAATGATTTTCTCAAGTTGAATAAAAGGGATGATGAATCCATTGGTACCTATGAATCCAATTTCACAATACTTGAAAGGCATGTTTATGAAATTATCATCTAACCTGAAAGTAAATTTGATTGATTCTTCATTGGATTAAAGTCAAGTATTATAAGAGAGTTATCCATATGAGACTTTATTATATATGAATATATTGTGTGTTGTCAAATTAAGGTTTAAATGGAGGTTGGAGTTATGTAAAAATCTCACTGTTTTGATAAGAAAAGAAAGATAGAGTTCAAAGGAAAATCTAAAAACCATGGAGAGAAGAAGATGATCTATTCTTTATGTTCTATATGTGGGAAGAATCATGTAGTAAATTGTATCAAGGGGTCCAATAAATGTTTTAAGTGTGGAAGTTAAGGTCATCAGACATTTGATTATCGAAGTGATAGGAAGAAGTTATCTAACAATGCGAATGAAGAGAAACCTATATAGAATGAACCTCCCCTACTTCATTGATACAAGTGTAAATATAATGGTAATTATGATAACTAGTTCCCAAACCGGAAGTTTAATGATGATAATCATCATAAAAAACCTATTAAGTTGAAGGAAAAGGATAAATCTCATGCAATCACTGTTTCTAATGAGGGGGGAAATAATAATGTGGTGAAAGATACACTTGCTATCCACTCTAGAACTACTTATTTATTATTTGATTATAGATCTACCCACTCTTTCATATATAAATAATTTTCTAAGGGTATTAAGATTCCAACCAAATGATTAGATGTCTAATTAACATTTCAAACCCATAATGGTATGATCATTTCATATCAAGTATATAATTCCTCTTTGGTTGATGTCTATATGAATGTGATTCCTAAAAATATTTCCATTCTTCCTATGGTTTAATTTAATGTCATATTAGGGATGGATTGAATTTCTATTCATAAATCCCACATTAGTTTTCAAGGAAAGGAAGTGATATTTCATATTTCAAACCAAACTATGATTTTCTATCAATATGGCAATAAGTATGAGCTTCATATGGAGATTACATCCTATGTATGTGTCTTAATTCCTATTCATAAGGAATGTTTATTAAAAATGGTTGGGTAGAAAATTGACATCAATGATATGCTTATTTTTCTATAATTTGTGGATATCTTTATGAAATAGTCTCATAGTCTTCCAAAAAAATGTGAATTTGAGTTCTCAATAGAAATAATACATGGTTCCACACAAATTTTAAAGACTCCCTATAGAATGGATCTGATTGAGTTTCATGAATTAAAGAAGAAACCCCAAGAAAAACCTGATAAGGGATTCATTCATCCAAGTGTGACACCTTTGGGTGTACCTGTTCTTTAAAAAAAATAAAGATGGATCAATGCAACTCTGCATTAATTATCAAGATTTGAATAAGATCACATTCAAGAAAAAGTCTCCTCTTTCCCATATTGATAACTTGTTTGATCAACTATGTAGATCTCAATACTTTTCCAAGATTGAACTTCATTTTGGATATCACAAATTTAGGGTCAAGACGGATGATATACCCAAGATGATATTCCATACAAGGTGTAGACACTATGAATATACAATGATTCCTTTTGGTCTTACTAATTCCCTTACTATCTTCAAGGATTTTATGAATAGATTTTTTTAGAGATTAGTTTGATTAGTTTTTGGTAGTCTTTATAGATGATATTCTTATATATTAAAAGATAAAGGAAGAGCACGAATAATACTTGAGAATTGTAATAAATACCCTAAAGATTGATAAACTATATAAAAAATTTACAAAGTGTGAATTTTGGATGAAAAATGTTTCTTTTTTGGGTTATATAATCTCAAGAGAGGGTATAACAATAGATCCATCAAAGATAGAGGCTATTGAATGTTGGCCTAGACCAACTACAGTGACAAAGATCCATATTTTTCTTAGTTTAGCTAGATATAATGAATATTTTGTGGATAATTTCTCATGACTATCAAATACCTTGACCAAGTTAACATGTAAGGGTTCCAAGTTCCTCTAGATAAATGAATGTGAGGAAAATTTCATGGAATAGAAGATAAGGTTAGTCATCACACATATTATTATATTACCCTATAGTGGAGAAGGGTTTGTAATCTATATTTATGTATCAAATAAGGTATTGTGATGTGTTCCTATGAATAATAACATATTTATAGCCTATGCATCATGAAAATTTAATATTCATGAGAAAAATTACACTACTCACGATTTGAAGTTATCTGTGGAAATTTTCATATTAATGATATAGAGTAATTATATTTATGAAGAAAAGTTTGATATATACACCAATCATAAAATTTTGAAATATATATTCACACAATAGTTAAACATGTTCCAGAGAAGATGGTTAGACATGATAAAGGATCATGAATACTCAATAAATTAACACCCTAGGAATGAGAACAAGGTGACTAATGATTTGAGTCGAAAGGATTATGCTAGATTATCAATGATAATGATTATAAAATATACAATATTTTAGTATTTTCAAAGTATGGATTTAGAAATCTTGAAGGAAGGGGAAAAATATTATCTTTATCAATTGAATGTTCAACCCTCTATCCAATTGAATAGTAAATAGTCATAGAAGGAAGATTTAGAACTGTAGAAGAAGGTTATAAATGTTCCTAAGTTTAACTTTGATCAGGATGGAATGACGAGGTTCAGGAACTGTGTATATGTTGAATCTATACCAGATTTGAAGAAAGGCATGTTAGAGGAATATCAAAGCTATCAATTCTCTATTCATCCTAGAAGTATGAAGATATAGAGATATTTTAAAGAAAACGTTTAGTGGGATGTCATAAAGAGAGATATCACAGAGTTTGTATCTCGGTGATTGGAATGCCCTCAAGTGAAGGCTAAAAGACAAAAGTATAAGGGGATTTTTAATGTTTTACCCATATTTTAATGGAAATGGGAGAACATCACTATGGATTTTCTCATTGTAACCCTAAAAACCTCTAAAGGGAATAATTATACATGGGTGGTAGTCGATCGCCTTACTAAGTCAAAAAAATTCATATCCATCAAATTAAACTTTTCTCTAGATAAAATTTCTATTATATACATTAAAGAAGTGGTAAGGATGAATGGAGTACTATATTCCATTGTATCTGATAGGGATACGAGGTTTAACTCAAATTTATGGAGAAGCCTTCAGTGATCCCTTGATATAGAATTGAGTTTCAAAACCGCTTGTCATCCTCATACGGATGGTCATACTGAAAGAATAATTAAAAACCTAGAGGATATATTGATATGTTTTCTTCTAAAATTTAAATGTGGTTGGGGTCAACGCCTTAATATAGTTGATTTTTCTTAAAAAAATACTTCTCACTCAAGAATTTATATGGTTAATTATGAATATAAATTTGAAAAGAAATATAGATATCCAACATGATGGAATGAAGTTGGATAAAGAAATCTATTAGGACTCAAGATAGCTGAAGAAATGGATGAGAAGGTTAGAACCATTCAGTAGCATATCAAGGTAGCTCAGAGTTGGTAGAAAAGTTATACTGATAATCATTTATGTGATCTATAATTTTAAGTCAGTGATAATGTGAATATATGAATCTATCCTTATAATAAGGTTATGAGATTTAAGAAGAAATGGAAACTAAGACATAAGTATATCGATCCCTTTGAAATTCTTGATCATATCAGGATAGTATCCTATCTCCTGGAACTTAATCCAAATCTCTATCAAGTAAATAATTCATTCTATGTATCTCTCATGAGAAAATATATACATGACCCTTCACATGTATTGAACTTAGAGGTTATACCATTGGAGTATGATATTTCTTATGAGGAACAACTAGTTGAAATTTTGGATCGTACAAAGAATGTTCTGTGAAACAAGACCACTCACCTGGTTAAAGTTTTGTAGAGAAATCAAAAATTAGAGGAAGATATGTGGGATATTGAGGATATGATGAGGTATAATTATCCTCATTTTTTTGTATTATAATGAAGAATTTCGAGGGTGAAATTCATTTTAAGAGTGTACAATGTAACACCTTGAGTTTTATGGACTTTTTTTTGAATAAATTAATTTTTTATGACTTATGTTGTATGTTTCACCATGTTAAAATTTCATTGTATTCTACAAAAAATTAATCTTTATATACAAAAAACATAATATTATCTTTAATTACACACAACACTGAGTTTTTATGAAGCAACACTTTATTATTATAATTATTTAAATAAGATAGTTATAAATTATAAGTTAAAATTTGTAATATGAATAGTAATAAATAGTTTTTAAATATTATTTATAATATTTTCATATAAATAAAACATAGAGATAATGAAATATATAATTTTTGGTAAATTCTATATGTTTTGAAAAAAATACTATTTATTATCAAAAGAACTACTTTTTATGTCCTTCTTGAACAACAATAAAATTAATTTTAGACAATTTTTTAAATTTAATTTTATAAATTAAACATAATTTTTGAATTCATAATATCAAAATTATATTAGGGTTAATTGTTTGTTTTTTCCAAAATATTTAATTTTTGGATGAATAGTGAAAAATAATGAATCTTAATTGAAAAATGTTCTTTTTCCTAGCTTATTTGTATAGTTAAATTATATTTTAATTTGGTCACAAAGTAAAATTAGTTTAATTTTACATCAATTAATACAATTTAGGTCATCTTAACCAATTTAACATTTAAATTGGATATAAATGTTTTTAAACTTTTAAAAATTTTCTCTTTAAAAGCCCACTTTCACAACACGTCTGCATGATTAATTTTAAAATAATTTCTGATAATTCTATGTTTAGTATTCATGAAAATGGATTCGATATTTGGAATCTTAATAATTTATTATTTTTAATAAGTTCAACTTTTTTTGTCCGAAGTTCATAATGAATTTAATTAAAATTAATTACAGCAATTATGGTAAAACGAGTTTACTTAGTGGTTAAACTTTAATTTAAGGGACCAAATAACCTAGACACATGTATATAATCCATTTAATTGAAATATTTCAACTAATTAACCTCTTGGATAAAAAATTTTACAATTATTGGAGGCACATGATGTAAGAGAGACCTCTCAACAGTGTTTACCTTTTTATATTTACAATAATGTCATACCTCATCCACTATAAAAGATAACTCACCCCATCACTTATTCACACCTATAAATCCCATTTGAATTAGAAAAAAACTATCCAAATCTCCTAAATGTTTTTCTCTATTCATCCTATAATCCTCTATTTAGTAATAAATCCAACCAAGGAAGCCCTTTAGTGAAAGCCAAAAGTAGTTACCCAAAGAAGAAGCAATATCCTTCAGCAAGCACTTTTGATTTATTTCATTATCCACACCATCAATTCTTATTACTAGATGATTATATTATAACAATAGTATCCTTAATATAATGATATTTTTTTATTCTAATGGTGTGATCTACACTCACCCAAAATTCCATCGAATGGGATACACAATCATCATTTATGTGTACAATGGATGATCGCTACGTGAACCGATGCCATTCATTCTTCCCTTGCAACCTTTCATGGTTGGGAATAGTGATCTAATTTATATTTTTATATGATACATATATATATATATATATTATCTATTATTTATTTATCCTTATTTAATTATTATATAACACATACCTTCATTCTTTCCATTTTGTGGGAATATAATAACATCATTTGTGGACATGTGGACTATCACCTCCTCAAAGTGATGTGATTTGTTCACGTTTTACATGGAATGTATTAAGGAAGGGTATAATAAAAATATGTGTTATATATTAAAAAATAATTCTACTATAATTAATATATATATATATATCATTTACTTATCTTCATTCTTTCAATACAATAAGGAAAGGGAAACAACATTCATGCGTACGTACGACCTGCCGTCTCC
Source organism: Viscum album (assembly GCA_963277665.1). NCBI lineage: Eukaryota > Viridiplantae > Streptophyta > Magnoliopsida > Santalales > Viscaceae > Viscum > Viscum album. The sequence goes on along the minus strand of OY728156.1, from coordinate 784,228,538 downwards.
ATGAATAATGTATTTCATTTCATTTTAATATATTTTATAGATTATTATAAATAAATAAATACTAAATAAATATAATATTTATTTCATGTTTATCATTTTTGATATGATGAAATCATGATATAGGTAAGATGAAAAACACATAGCAAATCAAAACACATGCGAAAAAAGATGTTATTACCCTAAACATTACATTAACATGGAAGTGTTAAAAAGAGGGAAATAAAAGTTCACAGGTAAATAATATATGGTGTGATATAATTGAATATGGTTCTATAATATATTTATAATAGTATTATATTTATTATACAGTAGGTTTTAATGAGTACGGTGAGAGTCAATATATATGGTAGGGGGATTTCTAGTCTCACTTTTATTTATGCGAGACTTATGCCTTATTCACCACTCATTTCTTTATTGTGGTGTATATATTTCTAATGAATGAATTATATTATAGTTATCATTAAATTTATGGGTATTTATATATCCATTTTATTATCTCTATTTCATGGGGATTTAAGGTTCAAAAGTTACCAAATAGGTGAGGCAATTTTGTCTCAAGTTTCCTTCTTTGAGACACATGTTTCGTTTTGCACCTATATTATCTTATGAGGTGTATATATTGAATTTTTACATGTTATATCATGAATATAATTATTTTAATTATAATTTAATTTTCTTGTAATTTTATTATTTCATGGGGATTTTTATTCAACGTTTTCAAAATAGTAAGAGTTTATTTCTATAATCTCATAGTTTATCAGGATTGTTTATAATTGTGTTTCCATTGATGAAATATTATGATATATATCTCAATAATTATCATGAATTTTATTTTACTATGGTTATTAATGATATATTCATGTATTGGTACCATTTTCGCACTCTTTGGTACTTAATATAAATAAGAATTTTTTTTAATAAAATTTGACTTTATTTCGTTCTTTGGTCGGAAACCTGGTTTCTTCAAAAACCCTATTTCCTTAAAATATTTTCAAAAATAATTTTAAATGATATTTTGAGATTATTATCAAATAAAAATAATTTAAATTATTTTCAAAGTTTACATTATAATTTTTAAAATAATTTTTAGAATAAAAAGGTTTTCAAAATGTTTTATATATAAAAAAAGTTTTTTAAAATTGAAAATGATATTTTCCTCAAGAAATGTTTTAAATGATATTTAAAAATTATTTTCCATCTAAGATGAAATCATTTGGTGTTACTCATGCCTTTATAGAGATATTATACAACTTTTCCATTAATATTATTTATCAGAATTGTTTTATGGCTTGATGTTTAAGAAAATCATTTCTTTTCAATGGGTTATATGCTTATGAAACACAATTCTTTTCACATGTTATGTTTTGATGAAATGATTATGAAACCTATCTATTTTTTATAGGTTATGATATGTTGACATTTTTATTATACCCATTTCATTACATAGGTTATGATATGATGATTTTTTATGCTCTAGTGAAACACATATGTATGATTTCATTATGAGATAGATGAGACCTAAATCTCCCTCTAATGAATTGGGTAAATATTTATATATCATGAGATGGAAATGGCTGTAATGGGGAGTGAATTAAATTCATTAAAGGAATTTTTCTGTTATAATGGTATTGGGAGTGAACCTTCACTACTAATATAGTCATGGGATTTAACCATGACTACCAAGATGCTTTGGGGAGTGAACCCATTCCACTAACATGGCCTTGGCATTAAGCCTTGACTACTATGGAAATAATTTCATATATTTATGTGTCTGCCACAATTATATTTATTATTCCTATATTATGATTTCATAGACTATTCTCTTGATTACATTATGATTCATATCTTATGAACTTCCAATATTTATTCTATGATTCATATTTACGATATTTGATATGTAGGGTATGGTCTTATAATAATATGATAACATTCTCATACCCATATTCTCATGATTATGATTATATATATCCCTTGATTAACCTTACCAAGCATCTGAGATCACCCATTTTTATGTTTCCTTTCCCCATGTTATTATGATATGTATTATTTATGACGTGTCTAATAAGGGTTATAGTTATGAAGAACCTAGTGGGAGGAAATTTATCTCACTTATGTACCAGTGTTTATATTTCCATGTTTCCAAATACACTAAAATAAGACAGTCTTTGGGTATCTATATATGTAATATATTACGTATTCCAAAAAATGATATAATGTTTATTTATGAGAATCAAGGGTCCCTATAAACATCCAAAGATTAACTTAATCCATTGAATAAATTTTTAACCTTATGACCCTTCTAAAATAAAAAAATTATAAATAAGGTCACTATATTTACCAAAATCGACATAAAATTAACCCTCCAAATATCATTAAGTATCTCTTAATTATCGCATGTCAAATATGTTAATACCTTGGTCATATATTCTCCCGAAGCTTGGTAAAAACCATAATTTCTATAAAACATCATTGAAATAAATGCATACATCCTCATTCCTTGAACAATACCACATATTATTGAATGTAGTCCATATATCCAATATTATTGTAAACTCAATCAATGATATTATAAACCGGGTTTTCAACAAATAATTTATCTGTTATGAGGTTATCAATACTATCCAATTTACTTTACTCATATCAATCATCATTTTCTCCAATATAAGCACCATTTTATCGACATTAGGAATATATTAAGGGTTACCTTCCCATAATAATGCGTTTTCCATAAAATATAACCTTTCCATTAAAAAACTTTTCTAGTTCATTATTAACATTCAATATATTCTTGAATATACATAATGAAAAACATATAACAATCAATCCTTATATATTTCATATTTATTGAATTCCATTAAATAAACACTTCAATCATTATACTTCATTCTTAAACCATTAACTAGGATTCATCATCTTCTTCCTTAATACCTCTTTCATTTCATATATCATTTGTGGTATCTTCATCATCAGTAGTATAACCATCACTAATACAAACTTATTAATTTTCTTCCTGTGCTTTCCACAAGGACATCAATTTGTATTGTTTCCATACTTTCCACATTTGAAACATTAAACCTTCAATGATATCTTTGAGAGACCATTTTTCTCATCAATGGAATTAAACAAACATTTAAATTTTCCTCTATAATTACTTTCTTTGTGTCCTTATTTTACACACTCAAAACATCCTCCCATTACTCTATGACATCCAGTTGGGTGCTTATTCCCACATTATGGACACAAAGGAAACTGAATCTTATTTCTTCTATGGTCTCCAACATCCGAACACTTAAAAAACATATCATTCTCTTCTATGGTGAGTCTGAGAGTTGGTTTAGGTGCGTTTTGTTAATAATATGTCATTATAAATGATTATGAATAATCAAAATATCCTTCACTCCTTTCATCATCCCATTTGGTATCTCATCAACACATTGTCAATCACATTCAATCTTAGTCCAATTAATTCTACTTCTTACTATTGAAAAAAACCAAAAAACAGTGTTATAAATTTTAATCATATTGGGAAACATCATAATCCTGAAAAATATTTTATATGATAACTAAATCGTTACACCATATTTATAATTTATGACACCTTAGGCTTAACATTTTTCATTCATATTCATTATTCAAATCCTTCATGATGATTTGTAAAGAGTTCGTGAATTCACAAAAGTATCCCCTAGTCGTGTTAAAGAAAAAGTGTGCAGTTTTGTCCATTTTCATGCACCTTGTGAAGATTGTGTACATCTCAATGCACCCTTTTTGGATTTATTAACTCTAGGTACCTCTGTTCTAGATCCACATACATTTATAGTATCCAATCAAAGACATAATTGTTTATAACCACTCATTTTATCCTTTACCAAAAATCATAGATATTTTCTTATACTTTGACTCATACTTAGACTTATAATTAAAAATATGCTTAAAAATATTCTTAGGGATCTCACTAAAGTTTTCATATCCTAGTTTCCAAAGGTTAACTAATCCTTTCCTCTGATACTAATTGTAGCGACCTAGAATTTTCATACATATATATGACATCTTTTTAGATGAGTATTAATTTAATTACAAAAACACATGCCTATGGATCGTAATGGTATAGTGCCTTCGGATACTAAATAAAAAATATTTTCATTTCTTAAATATCTTAAAAATATCCTATAAAGATCTTCCCACATAGTAATGTTCTTGGAAACACCCTACTTAAAAAAATGCCTTTATAACCCGTGGAAAGGAAACATAAAAAAGTGTGAGATCAAATACTTAGTAAGTGTAATAAAGGGAGATACTTTATAATAACATGAGAATAAGGGTATAAAAACATGAGAATAACATTTGAAAACCATACCCTACTTATCGATGATCATAATCTTGATTCATGGAATAAATATTGGCAATTTATAAGACATGAATCATAAGAAAATAAAATAACATGAACCATGAGAGCATAACAATGAAATAATTCATATAATTTTGGTATACATATAAAAAAATAAAATCATTTCTATAATAGTCAATTCTCACTACCTATGATATCATAGTGGAATGAGTTCACTACCCAAACTATCATAGTAGTACATGTTTACTCCGAAGACTATTATAGTGGATGAATTACCTTACTTAAAAATGTTCACTCCCCATTCTAGTTATATCTATCTCATGAGATATATATCATTACAAAATCCATTAGAGGGAGAAATATTCCCCACCCATTATATAAATAAAACCATACATATGTGTTCCAAAAGATCATAAAAAATTATTGATATCATAACTCATGAAATGAAATGGGTTCCATAATCATTTCATCATTTCATAACCTATGGAAAATAGATATGTTTCATAATAATTTCATCATTCCATCATATCATAATCTGTGAAAATATGTGGGTTTCATAATAATTTCCTCATGGTATAGCCCTTGGAATAGAAATAGATTTCATAAAAATCATTCCATCACAAACATAAACCATTCAATGAAAGAACATCAATGGTAACCTTGGATCATATCCCAAGTATTGTATAAGTAATATCAATGAATCTCATCATAGATGTAAAATCATTTTGAAATATTATTTAGAAAATTTATTGAGGAAAATAACTTTTCTTTGAAGATCACTTGTTAAAACTAAAGACTCATAAAACATTTTTGGAAATAATTTTATTTGAAAATAACCTTTGAAACTTATATAATAAGGTTTAAAAATCATTTTAATCATTTCTTGAGGAAAATAAATTTTTTATAAAAAACTATTTTTAAGACTAAATCATTTTAAAACAATTGTACTTTAAAATAACCTTGAATAATTATAAATTATCCTTCCAATAAAATAATTTTCATGATAGTGGGGAATTATATTCATGGTGTACACAATAAAACAATGTTTCCTTTCACATTTTTTGTAAAATATAAACAAGAATTATTTGAAAAATGACATGAAAATTTGTTTTAAAACATTTTTTAAAAAATAAAGCATGGGTAAAAATTTATTTAATAACTAATTTGTGTTTATTTTTTTAATAACATGTTTAGAAAACATTTTTTGGGTATAAAAATAGTTTTTGAATAAATAGAGAAATAATGAAAATTTTAAAAAAACATTATTTTCAATTCATGAGTAAATAAAGAGAAGAAAATGAAGGGAAAAAATGTATTATACTTAAATAACTTTATTATATGAAAATTCATGAGTTTATTGAGATAAATATCACAATAGTTCCCTATTGGAAGCATAATCATGAGTAATCCTGATAAATGATGAGATTATAACATAACAACATTATCACTTTGGTAACTTTAAATAATCAGGACCATGAAATAATAATGTTAAATGAAACATAAAATATCTTTATAATAAATAAATTCATGATATTAAATGTCAAAGGTACTATATATGTACCTCAAAATAGAAGTTAGGTGCATGAACTAACATATGTCTCAAAGAAAGAAAATTGAGACAAAAATCACTTATCGCTTTGGTAAATTTTGAATTGTAAACCAAATGAAAGAGAGATACTAAAATTGTTAATTAAATACCCATAAAATTAAGGTGAATAATAATAAAACACATTCATGTTAATTATATAAACCAAATAAATGAAACACATGGTGAGTATGACATGTTTCTTACATAAAATAAAAATAAGACATAAATCCCTTACCTTAAGTCTCGACTTCCTTCATATATGTTCAAACCTCTTATATAATAAATGTAAGTTTATTATAAATATATTAAAGAAAAAAATCATATGTGTCAACCATATATTATTCTCTTATGAATTTTTATTTCCCATTTATCAACAATTCCTTTTTAAAATCACGTTTTGGGAAATAACTCCTTTGTTTTCGCGTATATTTTGATTTGTTATTTTTTTGTTCCTATTACATTGATAATTGTTACATAATATTAAAATTTTTAAACATGATATAAATATCATATATATATATATATATTCATTTAATACATGTTTATCATAATCTATAAAAGTTATAGATGGAAAATGGAATATAGTGGTCACGAAGACGGTAAGCTGTACATACGCATGGACACTGTTTCCAATTAGATGACGAAAAGAAATAAAGAAGGGTAAATTATATATTAAAATTATATAATAATTTTTATTTCATATATATAAGATAATTTTAAATAAACCTATACTTATAAAATTTAATGTAAAGCATACATGAAAAACGAATCACATCACTTCATGAGATGATAGTCTGCCAAACACACAAATTATGTTATCATATAAACCATGAAATAGAAAGTAATAAGGTATAAGTGATGTAATAATTTAATCAGTATAATTATATTAAAAATATAATATATATTCATTTAATATATCATTATTACCATCCAATTAAGACAAAAATGAAAAACACATCGCATCTGTTTGCAAGTCGGTAGTCCGATGTACACACAAGCGACATTATTGTTTTCCCAATGAGTTTAGAGGTAAGAAGGTAGATATAGTGTTAAAATTAAATATTTTTAATAATATCATAAATATAATATATAAACATTAAATCAATCCTTATATCCATCAATGAGAGTTGGTGATGGAAAATGAACAACATTTATTTGCAAGACGGTAATCCTCCGTACACATGAATGATGATTTTATATCCCATTTGATTGAAGAGGAGATGGATATTGGTAATTAAATTAAAATAAATAATTATCAATATATGGAATATACTTAGGTTATTATATATTAATGTATTAACAATAATTTATGTATTTGGAGGAACAAATAAAATGAAACGATCAGTTAAGTATGTTTCCTCTTCTTTGGACAACAACTTTTGGTTTTCACCAAAAGACATAATAGGTTTCTATTATGTAAAAACTAAGGTTTATAGGATTATAGGAGGGACTTAAGAAATTTATTTGGGTATTTATTTTATAAACCAATGGTTTTTGAAAGTGTGAAGAGTTGAGGATGGGTTTGGGTTTTATTAGTGAGGTGAGTGGCACAATTGTAATTATTGAAAAGAAAAAGTTGTACCCCCTTTTTCCACACATAATAAGGATAAAAAATGGTCCATTATAGATCCTAGAAGATATAATTTTTATATATAGAAAATAAATTTGTTTTTAATATGTTTTGTTCATTTTTAACCCCTATCTTTTTAGTTTAACACCATGTAATCCCATTTTTTCCTTAACCGTGGAAAATATTTTTTACTATTTTTACTATTCATTATGGTAAAAAATTAATTTTACCTTATTTTATAATATAAATTACTCTTATTATAAATATATAATTAATTTTTCTAAATTACATTAACATAAGTGGAAAAATTTAATTTTAAATTAATAATACAGTCGTGGCGAGAAAACAGTTTTCCAAAGAATAAAATTTCAAATGATAAAAATGTTTTTATATCAAAGTTAAAAATGGAATTGATTATAATGAAATAAATTGGATCAATATATATATTTATTCAATTTAACTTATTTTACCTTTGAAACCATATTAAAATATTATATAAGTTTTTAAATTCTTTAAAATAAATGATAATTCTTAATTGAAACAAGTATTTTTCACTCTTCATTAAAAGATTTATCATCTCAAAAAATTCCACCCTATTATAATTTTGAAATTATTATTTAAAAAATTATGTTCATTTTTTTAAAAATATTTTTTAAATTTTCTACAATTACATTCAAAATAAATGCGTAATATTTGGAAAAAATACTTTTTAGGAAAATACAATTTTAAGCATAAAATTGGATTTATTGTTATCTCTTTTATAGAAAGAAAAAATAATGATTATTAAATTTTTTATTTAATATATAATACATAAATTTCATTAAAATTATTCACTAAAAGTTTTTTATTTCATTTATTAAGGTAAAATATATTGTGTGTATAAAATTAGTTTTCCAGAAAAAGATTTCCTTTATTTTCAAATAGTTTCTATTTTAACATATAATTAATTGGTCATGAAAGAATTCATTTTATATACATGTTTAAACCATATATTTTCATAATTTTTTTTAATATTATTCATACACTCCATTCTAATATCTTGGTGGTAAATATCTTATTAAATAGTGATATTATAAAAGCAGTCCATGTTTCATTTTAACATGGCGTTGCATGTAACGAAAAATATCAAAAAGTTTAAATTTATTTAAAAAATACAATTAAAAAAATATTAGGATTTTATTGTTTAAGGATGGAAAATTGAAAGGAATAATTCAATTTAAAATCCATGAAGATTTTAAATGAAAAGAAATCATGCTTTATTTTAAATATTTTATATTTTGGGAAAAATGGATACTAATAAGAAGTTTCCACTTTGTAATTTATAGTAATTATTCTATATGAGTTATGAAATAATTAACTAAAAATATAAACCTAAAAAATACTAAAATATAAGTGAATTAAATCATGAATTGAAACTAATGATTATATAATTTTTAAGGTTGGGTCCTTATAGTTGGTACTAGAAGTAGGTTTAGATAACTTTAGAGGTTAGGATAATGATAATATCATACAATTGAAATATTTTTATTTATGGTTAAGTTGAAATGATATCTAACTGACTAAAAATTAATTTTTTTTATCAAAACAATTTTAGGTAAAGAACTGAGAACCGACACAACTTACCTAGATCATGCACTAAATGAAATTATAGAATTATCAAAGAAAATTTTAAGTCAACTCAAATAGTTTTCCCTAAAAAATTTCCAGGGCATAAAAGATACCCTTTCACCCAGATCATCCTTTAGAAGGTCTTAAAAGTGATACACCAGATAATCCCAAGATTGCATGTATTACTCTTTTTTGATATTCCCCACATCAAAGCCTCATATCAATATACAGTATTTCTTGTCAATCCAAGGACATTGCTCACTAGTAGTGTCCACTCAGATCATTCTTCCCATCATTTTTTCAGCATCCTCCTATGAGGAATTGATCTTCAGAACATCCTCCACCATTTATTCACCTGAATGAATTATAAGCTCTATATTATTCTCTAGAACCATGAATTTCTATTTCTAATGACCATTATGTATCCCTTTTAAAGACACTAACTGAAGGACAAAATCCTCCGCTCAATTAGGGGAATCTAAAACCTTGGGATTAACTGCTATCTCCTTAGCTTTAGTCTATTTAGAGGATATTATCTTTATTGGAAGAGGAAAATAGGAATAATATTTTCGAATCTTCTTATTGCATGTCCGACCCTTTCAACTCCTATTATTAAGAAGATATTCACCTTGAAGATCATCATTACTATCTACCAAGAGTTGTGAAGATTGATCATCAATGGATAAATCTCTGAAGTCTCCCAACTCCTAATTTGGATAATCTAGATGGGATGGTTCCTCCTGTTCCATACTTTCAGGATCTAGATCCTTAAATTGGTTAGAAATATTTAGGACTGGAGAGTCCCTTCTCAGACTTGACCTGCTTACTGAATTTGATTCCTCTATAATCCTCTTAGTCTTTTAGGACCCCTTTCTTCATTTGGAACCTTGACTTAAAAATACTTCATGCACATATGATGAAAGCTTGGGAGTCCTTGAACCTCTATCTTCAGCCACTTTAAACTTTACACTATCAGATATGAGAACCCCTACATGGGATCCCTCTTTTGATTTATTGGGAGAAGAGGCCATGACTTTATCCGCCCAAACCTCCTCCATGCCCACTATACCCGAAGGAGCACCTGTTGATGAAAATGGATTACCTAGGTTATTCTCCAATCGCCTAAAGATATTTGAAACCAATTCCCCCTGAGACTTGTTATGAATAGTATTAGAATTTTCTGTCACGAACCAAGCCGGTGCGTCATCCGACCCGGCGCCCGACCCGGTCCGCGACGTGGCCCGAAGGGCGTTCCCGATCCCCATGGGCTGGCAACTAGTGCCGGGCATCAAAACAAACCAGTTGGGAACAGTTTAGCCCATAACAAGATGAATAAACATAAACTGAACAAGCATATAAATAAAAGAAAATAAACTGAACAACGTGGCAGCAGAAAAAGAAATAAACAAAGAAACGTGACATACCTCAGGTGACCCCGTGGATCACCACAGTACGACAACCACACTCACTCCCAAAAGAAATCCAAGACTGAAACCTGCAACTGAAAAGTAATGTAGGTGTGAGCACCGAGATGCTCAGTAGGAAAGTCAAAAACAACCACATCCTATGCCTCCGCCTTTATTAAGAAATCCAAATATGCCAGTTTGAAAATAAGATATAATAAAATAGTGTTTCTCCTTTTCAAATTCAAGTAGAGAGTTTGCACTTTCAGGTAAAGCCTTTTACTCCCACTACATTTTCAAAATAGGTTTCAAGCATGCATTAACATTTCAAAATGGAAAGAAACCAGTTTGGATTAAAATATGATTTTCACAAACAAGGCATCAAGTGTGAAACAGCTGAAAAGGAAGTTACATCGTTAGCAACATGAAAAAAATGAGCACCATGGGTAATCCCTATAGGCAGCTAAAACAAGTGGGAACCTAAAGACCTCGTACCTCAGTGAAACGTGGCTTAGAAGACCACCACCCTCAGAAAACGTGGCTTAGAAGGCCACGACCCTCAGAAATTCATATGTTTAGTTAGTGTTGTCGCGTCGATCCTGCTAGACAAACCGGGACGAACCCCTGCCGTGTCATCTAGCGTACTAGTCCTGGTTACCCACCTAGATACCCGGGTTTTCCCATTGTGCTCTAGTTCAAATGGTGGTGAGTTTTCTTTATCAAACAATCAAACAAGTACATTACACTTTCTTTATCAAAAATTCATTCAACCTTTCACCACCGAACTCCCTACTTAAGTGCATTCCCCCTCTTTAAATCACATAATTACACACAAGCCTTTACACTAGGCACATATCACAAACCACTCATTAACACTTGCATCAAATTTTATTTTCAAATTTAGGGGGATGACTAAAAAGGGGTTTTCTATTTTCGCAAACCAAATCTTAAAGTGCCAAACGGGCCTTTCATAAAACATTATTAAGATGCCAAACATGCTTAATTACATAAAGGGAACACTTTTTAAAATCAATCAGCCAAAAGGCCAAACACCTTTGGAAATACACATTACTAATTGAAAACCACTTAAGAAATCAATTTTTCAATAAAAGGTCACTTAAGACCGATAACATTAAAAATACATTTAAATTTCCAAATCAAAGGCGTAATTATTTCTAGCAACCATAACCTGATTTCATAGCATGTGGATATAGCGTAAATGTAAAACATATTTTTAAAACAAGCAAGCAATTATGAATCTCAAATTAAAGGCATAGGCATAGAGGACCTACCTCCAACATGTCGCTACTTGTCGACGATCACTCACACTGACACTTGGCGCATACACGCACATGCATTTATATATATATACATATACACACCCATAGGTGAATTTCACACACACACACACACACACATATATATATATATATATATATATATATATATGCATTACTTTATGCATGTGCATGCGGGGTACCTCGACACCCGCGGCCCAAAACCATCGTAAAGGGGTCCTGCGCACTCCACAAAACCTGTAATAAATTAAAAGAACAAATTATGCAATACATCAAAATTAGTACCACAAAATTTACACAAACGAAACACACCCAAACTATATCATAGCGCCACTTCAAAAACACTCGCACGTCAAAATCATTGAAAAACATGAATCTCATAATTTATACAGATTAAATAAGCCATCTGCACCAATTATAAAACATTTTAAAAAGACATAACACAACATAAAACAACAACACACCCGAAAACCTCTTCTAAGGCCAAAAGCATACCGAAACAGACTCCAAAAAAATAAAACGCAGCCCTGGCATCATTTAATAAACTAAGTGCACAGTTCATAAAACACCAGTAAATGACACATTGTGGGTTTTTATCAATAAACACACTCGATATCACAATACCTTTTACAAAACTAATAAATCAAAGCATACTAAATTTTCTTCAAAACAAAGTTCGCACAAAACAAATTAATTGTAGTACATGGTAAATTAATTGAACAAGAAAATTGTTTCAGCAAACAACGTTTAAAATAAAATCATCACTTTAAAACAAAACCACCTCAATTCCATTCACAAATCATTTTCGCACCACCCAAAGGATTAGCATGAAATTACCTACAACATGTGTCGAAAACTCCAAAACTCGGTGCGAAGCGTCAACCATGTCCAATCAGCACCACAAGAGAACCAAAATATACTCTGATAAATAAGATTGAAAATGTAAACCACAAATTAAGACCCCAAATTGACACCCTAACTGCTGGAAACCTAAAAACCCAAAGAAACAAGGACGAAAACATAAACAAGGAGGAAGAAAGGTCTACCCTGGTGGTCGTGCCGGAGGTCCAGCGGGAGGGGGAGGCCGGAGTCGCGGCGGTCGTGGTAGGGAGATGGGGCAGCCGGCCGAGGGTCGAGAGGGGAAGGCCAGGCGAGCAAGCTGTGGCTGGGACGGAGAGGGGGGGTTGGGACGGCGAGGGAGGAAGGACAGAGAGAGGCCGGGACGGAGCGGGGGGGTCGGGACGACGAGGGAGGCCGGACGGAGAGGGGGCTGGGACGACGAGGGAGGCTGGCCGGAGAGGGGGCCAGGACGGTGAGCGCGAGCAGCAGGGGTGATTTGCGCCGCGAGAACAAAGGGGGGCGGGGCAATGCCCCCTAGGGTTTCCCCCCCTTTTTTTTCTTTTTTTCTTTAAAAAAAGAATTATTCTACAATTAATAATAATAATAAAATAAGAATAATGATAATAATTATATTAACCAGTTTAATAAAACTAACAACAAAATTTTTAAATGATAATATATATATAATAATATTAGTAATTATATAATCATAACATTAAAAATAATTTAACAATAAAAAAGTATTTTTAAAAAGACACATAAGGGTCGTTTAATGTTAACAAAATTAATGAAAAATTATAACCTGTCCATTAATAATTATAATAATAATAACTACACCATAATAATCAGGGTGCAAACAAACCCATTTTATTTTTATAAAACTTTATTTAATTTAATCATTAGATAGTTGCACGGATGCTTGAGCCGACCGCGTGGTCACCGCCAACCATGCGGTGCCCGCGCACCAATATAAAACTTATCAAAAATATTAAACATCAAAAATAATTCAAAATAGGAACCCAAACTCAACAGGTCCAACGATGTGCGACCTTGAGAAGAATAAAATAAAAAGGGTCTGAGGTCGGGGTGTGACAATTCTCCCCACCACAGACACTTTCTGTCCCAGAAAGTCACCAAGCCAAACGAGGAAACAAACTCGAGTTTGAAACTAAATGTGGCCGACAAAATCACAACTCGGCGTGAATTTTCACTCTATCAGTCACACCCGACCAACTCTGAGGGGAACTAAAAAGAAAAGAATCATCAGGAAAAGAGGAGGGTTCTCCCCACCACAAGAACCCGACTAGCACAACCGACATTGAGGCTCTTAGCATGACCCAACTCTGGAACTTCTAACTTGATCCAAGAGGGAACTTCCACACAGACCAAACCTCGAAAAAGGCACGACAAGATTCATGGTGAGTCTCCCCACCATTTAAGAACCGACTAGCTGTAACCAACCAGTATAAACCGACATGAGATCTTCCGACCCAAACTAGAGACCACTGTGACAAGAGAAACCCCAAGAAGAATTCTACCAAATAACGAACCTAACCATGACTCATCATTTCTATAAGAGATGAGCATCTCCAAAACAAGCATGCATTAAAACAAAACGGGTCACACTTGAGGAGGCGCAGCTACTGGAATTACAAGAAAACAAGATCACCATGCCTTTTTACAACCACAATGGGGTATTCAAAGAACAAAGACCACAATGAGAAAAAGAGACCTTTGCGCCTCTTACAGAAAAAAAGAACCTTCAAAGACGAGGAAGATTGAACTGAGAAATTTAAACCATCCCTATTTTATCACTGGAGACAAAAGTTAGACCAACGTGACCCACACCCAACGATTCTTGACTGCGTGAAAGGCTTCACTCCGAGACTTGTGGCTGGAGTTCTGATGTCTTGAAGCATCTGTTGCCCCGCAGTCAGGAGCTGGCATCCTTCTATCGAGACTCCTCCTGACGAAGCCGCTAGCAGAACCTCTCTAAGTTCACCAAACAGCCACACCGACAGTAAGTCTTCAATGGATGACGATGATGCGACTTAAAGTACCCAAACCGGCCACACAAGAAGCGAACAAGATAGTGGCCCGAATAAAAGAAGATGGAATTGAAAAGAAACCTTGTCTGAGATGGGTTCCTCCGATTCGCTCTCGTCACCCGATAGGGAACCATCCCGAACACTAGAAAGAAATGATCCTGGAACCCTGGACGAAGACCCCACACAAGAGAAACATTAACTGATTCTGTGACATTATCCTTGAAAAAAAGGGAACCAACTTCTTGAGATGCCCAACGTAGGCCTTCACTATTTGTTGGCATTGCTGGACACTCACGAGCCTTGTTACTTCCATCACTTTTGCTTCCACAAATATAAACCAACTAATGAGAGTGGTCCTAAACACCTTCCCAAACATACCATCATTCAACGACGCTGAGATTATCTCTTCCACCAATCCCAAGTTGCACCTTCAAATGGACTTGAACCAACACAGACTCTCTTAGCTTTAGGAGTTCCCAATAACCTGAAAACACCAACGACTTCACCAATCTAGTTCGTTACCTTCAACAAATAATGATCGCCGCAGAAGTTAGACAATGACTGAAGAGAATTCAATTCCACCGCCCCGCTAAGGGTCTAGGTAGAACCAACAACCAGAAGAGGCTCACTAGGAACTTCTCAGACTTTTCTGGGCAGCATACTAAAAAACAAGAAGCACAAATCCGAATCAAAACTCATCATAAATCAAAACTCCACACCTCAATCACAAACGAAATCTCAAACTCAAATCACTATTCCAACCACAATTCAATACGTCAAAACCAAGAACTCACGAAAAAGAATACCCAACACGAAAAGAGAATTCTAAACAATTTCTCACTCACTTTTCTAAACATTTGAAAAAAACCCTTTTTGAAAACCCTTTTTCAGAAAACAAAACAACTTAAATATCCACCATTGGCATCCCATGAAGTCTCACACATACATATCCATGTTCTAGCTCAAACACCCATCCACTCACATCACCAATTCCTCCAACTTCCACATGCGCACCTCAATGTATGTGATCACTCATAGGGATACCAAGGGTCAATCCAAGACACTTCTCATTTTCAAAACAGATCATTCAGCATAAAGCACACATTTCCAACCAATTTGAAAAAGTAACTTATCATCAAAGCAATACATTTCCAATTTCCAAAACATTTCCCACTTCACGTTCCAAAAAGTGTAACTGAGATTCCAAAACAACTTCCGAAACACCTCCCATTTTGCATTTTGAAACCACACATTTGTTAAAAGGAAACAATTTCCATTTCAAAACCACTTTTCCACTCTAACACCACATTCCCATTTGAAACCACCTTCACAAAAATCCATTTTCATTTTTAAGATCTACTCACACCAACCAAAATGAAGGTCAAACACAACTCACATCAAAACATCCAAAAATAAGGGACTAGTGGTTGCACCAACCCAGTAACATGGCTTAGCAGGCCATGCTCCAAGTGAGCATCAACCACAGGAAGCATCTTGAACCGTGCACTCGGTCCGTACATGGGTCGCTACTCCATGAAGGCTCGTCACGTAACACCGGATCACTTCCCTTGTCATCCCTCATCCATACCGACCAATCCAAAGAAGAAAATTCAAATCCCGAACTACCCCTGGCAACTCAAGTCTCGGGACGGGCAAGGGTTCATGACGTCCTTCCCACACCTACCTCTCGAGTCCCGACACACCTAATCGCCAAGCTACCTGACACCCCAGATAACAAAGGCACCTCTGATACCATTTTGTCACGAACCAAGCCGGTGCGTCATCCGACCCGGCGCCCGACCCGGTCCGCGACGTGGCCCGAAGGGCGTTCCCGATCCCCACGGGCTGGCAACTAGTGCCGGTCATCAAAACAAACCAGTTGGGAACGGTTTAGCCCATAACAAGATGAATAAACATAAACTGAACAAGCATATAAATAAAAGAAAATAAACTGAACAACGTGGCAGTGGAAAAAGAAATAAACAAAGAAACGTGACATACCTCAGGTGACCCCGTGGATCACCATAGTATGACAACCACACTCACTCCCAAAAGCAATCCAAGACTGAAACCTGCAACTGAAAAGTAATGTAGGAGTGAGCACCGAGATGCTCAGTAGGAAAGTCAAAAACAACCACATCCTATGCCTCCGCCTTTATTAAGAAATCCAAATATACCAGTTTGAAAATAAGATATAATAAAATAGTGTTTCTCCTTTTCAAATTCAAGTAACGAGTTTGCACTTTCAGGTAAAGCCTTTTACTCCCACTACATTTTCAAAATAGGTTTCAAGCATGCATTAACATTTCAAAATGGAAAGAAACCAGTTTGGATTAAAATATGATTTTCACAAACAAGGCATCAAGTGTGAAACAGCTGAAAAGGAAGTTACATCGTTAGCAGCATGACAAAAATGAGCACCATGGGTAATCCCTATAGCCAGCTAAAACAAGTGGGAACCTAAAGACCTCGTACCTCAGTGAAACACGGCTTAGAAGACCACGACCCTCAGAAAACGTGGCTTAGAAGGCCACGACCCTCTTAAATTCATATGTTTAGTTAGTGTTGTCACGTCGATCGTGCTAGACAAACCGGGACGAACCCCTATCGTGTCATCTAGCGTACTAGTCCTAGTTACCCACCTAGATACCCGGGTTTTCCCATTGTGCTCTATTTCAAATGGTGTTGAGTTTTCTTTATCAAACAATCAAACAAGTACATTACACTTTCTTTTTTTTTTGTCACGAACCAAGCCGGTGCGTCATCCGACCCGGTGCCCGACCCGGTCCGCGACGTGGCCTGAAGGGTTTTCCCGATCCCCACGGGCTGGCAACTAGTGCCGGGCATCAAAACAAACCAGTTGGGAACGGTTTATCCCATAACAAGATGAATAAACATAAACTGAACAAGCATATAAATAAAAGAAAATAAACTGAACAACGTGGCAGTGGAAAAAGAAATAAACAAAGAAATGTGACATACCTCAGGTGACCCCATGGATCACCACAGTACGAAAACCACACTCACTCCCAAAAGCAATCCAAGACTGAAACCTGCAACTGAAAAGTAATGTAGGCGTGAGCATCGAGATGCTCAGTAGGAAAGTCAAAAACAACCACATCCTATGCCTCCGCCTTTATTAAGAAATCCAAATATGCCAGTTTGAAAATAAGATATAATAAAATAGTGTTTCTCCTTTTCGAATTCAAGTAACGAGTTTGCACTTTCAGGTAAAGCCTTTTACTCCCACTAAATTTTCAAAATAGGTTTCAAGCATGTATTAACATTTCAAAATGGAAAGAAACCAGTTTGGATTAAAATATTATTTTCACAAACAAGGCATCAAGTGTGAAACAGCTGAAAAGGAAGTTACATCGTTAGCAGCATGACAAAAATGAGGACCATGGGTAATCCCTATAGGCAGCTAAAACAAGTGGGAACCTGAAGACCTCGTACCTCAGTGAAACGTGGCTTAGAAGACCACGACCCTTAGAAAACGTGGCTTAGAAGGCCACGACCCTCAGAAATTCATATGTTTAGTTAGTGTTGTTGTGTCGATCCTGCTAGACAAACCGGGACGAACCCCTGCCGTGTCATCTAGTAGACTAGTCCTGGTTACCCACCTAGATACCCAGGTTTTCCCATTGTGCTCTATTTCAAATGGTGGTGAGTTTTCTTTATCAAACAATCAAACAAGTAAATTACACTTTCTTTATCTAAAATTCATTCAACCTTTCACCACCGAACTCCCTACTTAAGTGCATTCCCCCTCTTTACATCACATAATTACACACAAGCCTTTACACTAGGCACATATCACAAACCACTCATTAACACTTGCATCTCATTTTATTTTCAAATTTAGGGAGATGACTAAAAAGGGGTTTTCTATTTTCGCAAACCAAATCTTAAAGTGCCAAATGGGCCTTTCATAAAACATTCTTAAGATGCCAAACATGCTTAATTACATAAAGGGAACACTTTTTAAAATCAATCATCCAAAAGGCCAAACACCTTTGGAAATACACATTACTAATTCAAAACCACTTAAGAAATCAATTTTTCAATAAAAGGTCACTTAAGACCGATAGCATTAAAAATACATTTAAATTTCCAAATCAAAGGCGTAATTATTTCTAGCAACTGTAACCTGATTTCATATCATGTGGATATAGCGTAAATGTAAAACATATTTTTAAAACAATCAAGCAATTATGAATCTCAAATTAAAGGCATAGGCATAGAGGACCTACCTCCAACATGTCGCTACTTGTCGACGATCACTCACACTGACACTTGGCACATACACGCACATGAATTTATATATATATACATATACACACCCATAGGTGCATTGCACATATATATATATATATATATGCTTTACTTTATGCATGTGCATGCGGGGTACCTCGACACCCGCGGCCCAAAACCATTGTAGAGGGGTCCTGTGCACTCCACAAAACCTGTAATAAATTAAAAGAACAAATTATGCAATACATCAACATTAGTACCACAAAATTTACACAAACGAAACACACCCAAACTATATCATAGAGCCACTTCAAAAACACTCGCACGTCAAAATCATTGCAAAACATGAATCTCATAAATTATATAGATTAAATAAGCCATCTGCACCACTTATAAAACATTTTAAAAAGACATAACACAACATAAAACAACAACACACCCGAAAACCTCTTCTAAGGCCAAAAGCATACCGAAACAGACTCCAACAAAATAAAACGCAGCCCTTGCATCATTTAATAAACTAAGTGCACAGTTCATAAAACACCAGTAAATGACACATTGTGGGTTTTTATCAATAAACACACTCGTTATCACAATACCTTTTACAAAACTAATAAATCAAAGCATACTAAATTTTCTTCAAAACAAAGTTCGCACAAAACAAATTAATTGTAGTACATGGTAAATTAATTGGACAAGAAAATTGTTTCAGCAAACAACATTTAACATAAAATCACCACTTAAAAAAAAAACCACCTCAATTCCATTCACAAATCATTTTCGCACCACCCAAAGGATTAGCATGAAATTACCTACAACATGTGTCGAAAACTCCAAAACTCGGTGCGAAGCATCAACCATGTCCAATCAGCACCACAAGAGAACCAAAATATACTCTGATAAATAAGATTGAAAATGTAAACCACAAATTAAGACCCCAAATTGACACCCTAACTGCTGGAAACCTAAAAACCCAAAGAAACAAGGACGAAAACATAAACAAGGAGGAAGAAAGGTCTACCCTGGTGGTCGCGCCGGAGGTCCAGCGGGAGGGAGAGGCCAGAGTCACGGTGGTCATGGTAGGGAGATGGGGCGGCCGACCGAGGGTCGAGAGGGGGAGGCCAGGCGAGCAGGCTGTGGCTGGGACGGAGAGGGGGGGTTGGGACGGCGAGGGAGGCCGGACAGAGAGAGGCCGGGACGGAGCGGGGGGGTCGGGACGGCGAGGGAGGCCGGATGGAGAGGGGGCCGGGACGGCGAGGGAGGCTGGCCGGAGAGGGGGCCAGGACGGTGAGCGCGAGCAGCAGGGGGGGTTTGCGCATTGAGAACAAAGGGGGGCGGGGCGACGCCCCCTAGGGTTTCCCCCCCTTTTTTTTCTTTTTTTATTTAAAAAAAGAATTAATCTACAATTAATAATAATAATAATAAAAGAAGAATAATGATAATAATTATATTAACCAGTTTAATAAAACTAACAACAAAATTTTTAAATGATAATATATATATAATAATATTAGTAATTATATAATCATAACATTAAAAATAATTTAACAATAAAAAAATATTTTTAAAAAGACACATAAGGGTCATTTAATGTTAACAAAATTAATGAAAAATTATAACCTATCCATTAATAATTATAATAATAATAACTACACCATAATAATCAGGGTGCAAACAAACCCATTTTATTTTTATAAAACTTTATTTAATTTAATCATTAGATAGTTGCACGGATGCTTGAGCCGACCGCGTGGTCACCGCCAACCATGCGGTGCCCGCGCACCAATCTAAAACTTATCAAAAATATTAAACATAAAAAATAATTCAAAATAGGAACCCAAACTCAACAGGTCCAACGATGTGCGACCTTGAGAAGAATAAAATAAAAAGGGTCTGAGGTCGGGGTGTGACATTGTCTGAGTTAATAGAATCCACCAACTGACCCCGACCCATTATCCCATCACCAACAACAAACTCCATTCCCTTTCCACTATCTCTTGAAACCTCAATCATCAATTAATCATAGTTCTAGGTCCATTGTCAACAAACCTATGTAGAGTGACCCAATTTCCTACACGAAGAGAAAAAGTCAATTTAGGATTTGAAAACCACTGACTTCTTGTATCAAAATTTTTCTTCCACTGTAACCCAATTGAACTCAAAATTTAGTTTCAAAATATCAACTTCCACACAAATTTGAAGAGAAACATGGTGAGATACTGACCAAGTCCTACTATCAAAGCATAAATATCACCCAACTAAATTCCCAAGAATTCTTATAATTGTTTTATTTTGAAAAGGTAAAGGTATATTTGGGAAACTAACCTAAATCACCATCATAAGGATGACACACTTCATATGAATGTCATTTGACCACCTAAAGAGGTAGAACCAAAATCTATTGTAGCTATGAGGGGCACTGTATCAAGACCTGAATAGATCGTCCTACAAAGAAAACCAGATATTAATGTGCCTCTTGTTAAGAAAAACTACTATTTCTCAGTCATGTAGTCCCAAAAACTCAAAGATAAACCTATATAAGGAGTCGACCGAGGGGAGATGCTACTTAAATCTTGTAATCAAGATTATATTCATAAGATCTTAGGCTGCATTGAACTTCGAGTTTGAGATTGAAAGTTTCAAAAAACCATTGAACAGATCTGGGACCTTATGGTTGGGAGATATTTGAGGGAAATAAAGGAAGGAATTTATAGATAAATATCCTTCCAAATTAGTATCTTGATATGTTTGGAATTAGAGAAAACAATTTGTTGTAGTGATGTATTATTTGACAAAAGCTATTAATGGTAGTGGTATTTCTACTAGGGAGTAGAATAATCTACCATAGAATAACATATTAGTAGTGGATAATCTTATGATACAACATCCCCTATCATTACATGGATTATCTGACCATATGGTTGAGGAAGGATGGATCATCAAACTAGAGAATATATTTTAAGTCATGGGATACTTAGAATGTCAAAATGTAACTCTTTTTATTTGTCATTTTAAGGGTAAATATAATAAATGGTGGTATTGTTTTTTAAAAAATACTAGAGAGAAAGAGGATCTTGATTCCATGTATTGGGGAACATTAAATAATTTTTTCCTTGAGAATTTTTTCCCTAAGTTTGTTTGATTTTGGATGAAAAAAATCATAGAATTGAGGCAAAAATATAAAGATTCTATAGCTATAGATGCTGAATTAGTTTCAGGACACTGATTTTAAAATTAATAGATTTTATTAAGGTTGAAACCAAGTTTACAAAGAGATTTTACTACATGATAATTTAAAATTTATGATAAAGTTGTTCATTGTTCTAAGAAAGATGAGATGGAGTTTTCTAATACGTATATTCTATGAGATGAAAACAATAAAAAAAGATCAAGGTGGTAGGAAATAGAGAAGAATCTGACTAAGAAGTCTGGAGGTAAGTTCCTAACATGTTCTAAGTCTGGTAAACACCATTTCATGGAATTTTTGATAGGATCTTGAAAGTGCTTACGATGCATCTAGTTTGGTCATAGGTCTTATGAATATAAGTAAAGGAGTACTAAACAATAAAATAATGGGGTTACTAATATCCATCTAATTGTGAGATATTTTAGTTGAAATGTGTTTGTTCATTATACTAATTCATGTCTGAAGTTAGTTACTCAAGGTAAAAAATAGAAAGATCAGAAATAGAATGGTGTGGTAATATATTTTTCTACTACTACGATTGATGTTGGACTATAAAATGAAGTGGTGAAAGGTATGTTATTGGTTTTTTATAATTTTACCAATACCCTATTTGGCCTTGGATTTTTTCATTCATTAATTTCTAATAAATCTTCAGAAAAATTGGAAATATCACCCCATGAAAGTAGGGTAGTTTTTTTTGAAAACTCCAGGATAAAATATTAAATTATAAAATATTTATAGAAATATTCTTGTTATTATTAGTGGGATGGTATTTCATTATTTTTTTTGAACTGGACATAATAGAGTTCTATATAATTATGGGTATAGATTTCATTTCATTTTATCATCCTAGGATAGATTATAGAGCTAATAAATTTATTTTCAATGATATCATGCCTTTGATAACTTACCAAGAAGCTGAGAAATTTATTAGAGATGGTAGTGAAAGTTACCCAGCTCATATTATCTAAAATAAAGAAACATTTTAAATTAGTGATATTATAGTAGTGAATGAATACATGAATGTATTTATTAATGATTTTCCTTATGTGATTCCTGATCAGGAGGTTAAGTATACTATTGATATAGTGTCTGATGTTAGGCCTATTTCTAAACCCCTTTATTGAATGGCTCAAGTAGAACTTTTATAATTGAAAAATAAATCAAAAGAGTTATTATATAGAGGTTTTATCCATCCTTGAAAGTCACCATAGGGTAATCCTATTTTTTTTTGTTAAAAATAAATATGGTTTAAGGAGACATTTCATTGATTTTCAATCCTTGAATAACATTAATGTTAGGAACAAATACCATTTTCTTCATATTGATGATTTGTTTGATCATCTATAGAGAGGTCAGTATATTTTAATGGTTGATCTATTATCAAGGTATCATCAAATAATGGTTAATGAGGATAAAATTACCAATACTCCATTTCAAACTATATATGGTAACTATGAGTTTGTAACAATTTCGTTTGAGTTGTCTAATTCAACTTATCTATTTATGGAACTTATGAATAGAGTTTTTTATGAGGTCATGGATATGTTTTTGGTTGTATTTATTAATGTAATATTAGTAAAGTTGTATGAATTTTCAAAAAGTATCAGTCGATTTGATGATTTGTTTTTTACAATGTCCCATTGTGTTATGTTGAATTCTGTGTGATGATGTGCAGGTGACCACTAACCCTAAATTGGATTTATGGAAATTTTAAAAATTATTTGGAGGATGTCATCTTAGTAAATTATAAAAGTCATGAGGAATGTGAAAATAATTTAATTATTGTTTTTAAAACCATAAATTAAAATAAATTTTATGGGAAATTTAGTAAGTGTGAATTCTAGTTGACACAAATTTATTTCAATGGATATATTTATTCTATTTTCCATACTAAAAAAGTTGTTTAATAATGGAAAAGATCCACAAACATCCTAGAGATTCATAAATTTATTAGATTAGTTGGTTACCACTGGTGGTTTGTTGAAAACTTTTCTTGGATGTATAACACACTGCCTAAGTTAAATAAAAAAGGAGTTAAATTCATCTAGAAAAAATGAAGTGATGATTTTTTAGGAACTAAAAATAATATTGGTGAATGATCAAATTTTTGAACTGGATTCTAAAAATAGATAATTTTTCATCTAAAATTATTTTTTATTGAAGGGACCTAGTTACGTCCAGATGTATAATGATCAAGTAATTGCTTATGCTTTATTTTAGTTGAAACCTTATGAGTTAAATTACCCAACAAATTATTTGGAATTCTCTGTTGTGTTTTCTTCTTCAAAAATTTAGTGGCATAAAATTTATGTAGTAAAATATGATATATATACTAATAAAAAATGTTTAAAGTATATGCTCACTCATAAAGAATTAAAAATTATACGAAGAAGATGGATGGAAATGATAAATTATTACGATTTCATGATTAATTACCATCTTGAAAAAGAAAAAAATGTGGTTGATGATTTGAGTCAAAAATAATAATTATACATTAACCATGTTACATCTATAATATAAACCTTTTATTGATGATTTGATTAATTTTTTTCCTAAAATTTGTGGATATAGGGACATCCTATGTTTCATGTCATGTTTTAGTGTAATCAAATTTTTGAGAAATAATTAAGAAAGCTCATAAAGAGGATCATGATTTTCCTGAAAAGGTAGAATCTAGTTAGAAGTGTAAGTTTCCTGATTTTAATATTGATGAATATGATGTAATCAGGTTTTAAAAAATATTATGTGTGTCGTGTAATTCCTAGTTGAAGAGAGAGTTGCTAAGTGAAGCTCATAATTCTCTATCTTCTGTTCATTTGGACAACACTAAGATGAACTGAGACCTTCGAGAGTAATATTTGTGGGATTGTATAAATAAAGATATTGCTAATATTACCAATAAGTGTTTGAATTTTCATTAGGTTAAATTAGAATAACAATTAATGAAGGGAATTATTTATCCTTTTATAGTGATGAAGTGGAAATGGGAAAATATATTAATAGATTTTGTGTTGGGATTTCCAAAGACTTATTGAGGTAAAATTTGATTTTGGTTATTATTGATCTATTAAAAAAATATATGCCTTTACAACACATTCAAGATACTATTTATTTATATCATATTTCTCAACTATATCTTATAGAGATAGTTATGTAACATGGAGTTTATATCTTAATTGTATTAGGCCATCAAACTAGGTTCGCATATAATTTTTGGAAAATACTTCATAAATAGTTGGGTATTGAATTAAATTTTAGTATATCTTTTCATCCTCTATATAATGGTCAATCCATGATGATAATTTATACCTTGTAAGATACAATTAATTCTTATTCAATGTATTATCAGGGATATTGGGATCAATATATTTCATTTGTTGAGTTTTCTTATAATAATAGTTTTCATTTTAGTATGCATATGGAACCATTTGAGGTGTTATATGGAATGTGGTGTCAAATTCCATATTTTTGTGATGAAGTATGAGAAAAGAAGTTGATGGGGACATATTTAGTAAAGGAAATGGCTGAGAATGAGTAATTAATTCAACAATATATGAGGACAACTCAATATTGGTAGAAAATTTATGTAGATAACTTGAGGAGGGATCTCTCTTTGAAGGTAGGTGATCATGCTTTTCTTAAAGTATATCCATGGGAAAGAGTTACTAGTTTTGGTTAAAAATAGGAAGCTAAGTATACAATTAATTAAACCATATGTGTAACACGCAAAGGTTTTACAAAAAATGAAATGCATGAAATACTAAGACTCTATGAAACAAAACAAAGTTTTAAGGAGATAATTATAAAGTATCCATTAAAACATAATTTTTCCGCTTCTATATTCTGAATTTCAAAAAACTATCATATATAATTGTGATCAGTAAGTTATTTGAAGTCTGATAGAACCAACTTGATTTTTGGTGAATAGTAACATACCCTTATGAATACTAAAATGACTCTAATGAATATTAAATTTTATTATTATTTTATTGTATTAAGGATTTAATATAATGACATCTTGATTAATTTTTCATGGTGATATAAAATGAGTTATATTTTTAAAACTGTTAATTTTTGAATAAAATATTATTTTATGTAAAAATTGGATTAATAATATTTAGAAATTTATTTTCAAAAAATGGACTTCATTTTTTAATTCTACATGTTGAAAAATGGTTTGGGTGAATTTTTGGGTTGTTTCTGAAATTCTTGTTTTTTTGAGGAATAGTAAAATATGATAAATTATGATAAATGATAAATACTTGTTTTATTGAATCATATGTGATGAAAGGATGATTTAATCACACATGGTTCTAACTAAAATGAATTTATTACTATTTGGGTTCACATGAATCAATACTATTCATAGTCTTGAGCAAAAATATTAAAATAATGATTAAAATAATGCAAAATCCCTCATCTCCTCCACTATAAATACCACCCTTATTCCCCTCTTCCTCTCACACCACTCATGAATTTATCCTTGTGTAAGTTATACGAAATCCCCTCCCAAAGTCTCTTACCCATGTCGAATACCTACTGGTTTTACCAAAATTCCAAAACCAAAGGCCTTAAGGAGGATCTCAAGGAGAAGAGATCAAGATGTAAAAATCCTCTTTCTTATTCTTGTGTTTTATTTTCAATTCCTTTTATTTTATTATAATATCTTATATTTCCCTAAATTACGAGGAATTAAAGCTCTATAATCTTATATATTCTGGATGTTATCATGTTTATAGGAAAAATTACTCAACTTACTTCATCTCCCCCTTCTTATAAAGACACTGTTCGTGATGTGTCGTTTACCAAAATCATGGATGATGTGTTTGAAATTTACATTAATTACTTAAAAAATGTTTGTGAAACCATTTTTAGGGTTGAAATAGAATGTAAATTGTATTATTTAAAATCTTCTATGTTCTGGAATGCATAAAATTAAATTATATAATGAAACAAGTTCATGATTATCGAGGAACTATAAAAAATCATCTAAACAAATATCATTAATGTTTTATCTAATGATTCATCATCATATATGATAAAAAATGATTATGGTATCATTATATATTCTGTATACATATCAATACCATTTAATTCCACTTATGGAATTTTATTTCCATACTATAAGAAAATCAAATACAAACCGGCCATGGAAATCATGTAAAGAACACACCTGAAACAATGAAAGGAACAAAATACAAATAATTAAAGGGTGAAATAATGTTATGAAATGATCATATAAGGTTATATAAACATGAAAAAGTTTCTTTAAAATACTAATAACACTATTTTAACCATTTTATAAGAGTTTTAAACAAGTTTTATGTAAGATATACCCGAGGTAAGGGAATTCTTAACCCAATTTCCATTCTTTGGGTTAACCTTCTACTTCATTAATTGTGTGGTTTTAAGATAATTTGTGTGGTGATTTTTTGTTTATACTATGTTATATAATCTGTATTTACAGTGTATAAACTTTTTAATTTCATTATATTTATTCTCATATCAATTATATGTTATTTTTAAGTGTCTTTTTTTTATAATATCCTCTTTTAAACTTCAAGTTTTACAAAATTCAAAGTGAATGTTTTTATACACGTATTCTTGTTTGATGATTATGTTATGGTTATTGGGAATTGTTTATAATTAAGGGTGGGACCTATATATCCCTCCAATGCATTGGGTATGTGTAAGTTGAAGGTCAGTTGTATGGTTACTCCATGTGTAGCAGCGATGGTTACACCATAAGTTAGCTGTGAGGGTTGCATTGTAAGGTAGTCATGAGGGTTATAACTAATAAGGTAGCCATGAGGGTTACAATATAAGTAATTAATTCCCCAAGAAACATTTATGGTTCTATTTATGTTCTTTATGTTTTGGGGAATTCTCATGGAAATATTAAGTTTCACAAAGTAAGTATATATGGGTGACACGTATATCTTTTTGGAAATGATTTCATATGTTCATGGATTAGTTTCTTCTTTTTCATCTTTTTATATCCCTTACTGAGCTTTTTATTCTCATCCCAAATTTTTAAAATTTTTTCACAGGTTATAAATATGTGTAAGATAAATAATGAATCCAAGTTAAATGTTATGAATATTTTTCAAAGAAATCATGTTTTGTTTGAAAAGTTTTATATGTTGGAAGAAATAGATACTATTTTTGTGGTGTCCACACAATATAAATGTGGAATATTATGTATGTATTATGTCTTAAATATCTAAAAATATAAACTCAAAAAGAACCTCAATGTGAGAGGAAGTGATTTCTTGACCAAAATTCAAGATAAGGCAATGTAATAAGGCATAGTCATTATAATATGATTTATTTTAGAATTTTGAATCATTTTCTCACTGAGTGGATTTCCCCCTGAGTTTATCCTAGGTACACAAAATTTTCCATGTCTCGATGTTAAGAAATTATCAGCTAGATTCATATCATGTTTTATAAATAATCTACTTAATTACCTTTTAATCAACTATATATTGGATTTTAGTATAAGTTTGTTTTTGTGTTTAAAAATGAGTTTTTCATAAAACTATTTTATAGTGCATACTGTTTATCTATTTTATTTAATTAAGATAATCATGAAATAGAAATGTTTTAAATTAAATACATATATTATATATTAATTTTTTTAAATATTATTATAGTTATTATTAATAATTATGTAGTTAATAGAAAATTATCTTTTTCTTGAAAATACACTTCTTAAAAACCTGATTTTTCGTCGCGTATGTGGGTTTTGATTCAAATTAATTTTTTCCATTATATGAGTTGAATTTTTTAAAAAGGATTAAATTTATGGAATTATAATAATAAATATTATCTAATATGGTCCAACTTAATTTTTTACTATAATAAATAGTAAAAATAGAAAAAAGTAATTACCACGTTTAACGTAAAAATGAATTTACCCGGGATTTAAACTAAAAAGAAAATGGTTTAAATGACATAAAAACTTGTCTAAAATCAATTTATTCCCATAATTAAACCTTATCATGCCTAAGTATAATTAATTCTATATTTTATACACTTTTTTATAGGAAAAACATGGGTATATCTTTTTCTTTTCAAATATTACGAGCATGTCACTCACCACACTTATAAAAGGCCACCCCATCTCCTCTCATCTTCACACATTAAAATACTACTGTAAAAGCTATTAAAAGAAAAAAATATCTTCCTAAAATACCTAAAATCATCCTAAATCCATTATTTGGATCATAAATCCACCCTATTAAGGATTTTGGTGGTTACCTATGGAGGTTTCCGAAGAAGAGGTATTGTGCTTTACCGTGCATCTTTATTATATTTCTTCTTACACACCCTTAAAATATTCAGAAATTATTATTATATCATAAAAAAGTTATTATCCATATACTTATATGTTATTATGTTAATTTTGTAACCAAAATCCATATCCTCATCCATCAAAGGGGAACCAAAATCATCATTTGTGTGTATGGCGGACTACCGCTTCACGAACTGATGTCATTCGTTTTCCATCATCGCCTCCAAAGGATTATTTTCATGACAAATAATATATATATATATATATATATATATATTATATTTTTAATATATTTATTCTTTTGGAGATATTATATCATATATACCTTTTTACTTTCCATTCAATGGGGGATACGACAATGTTACACGTGTGTATGACGGACTCTCACATCATGAAGTGATATGATTTTGTTTCAATAATGCTTTATATGGAAGGTAATAAGGATAAATTTAGTGAATATATATGATATAAATAAAATAATTATGATATCAATATAATATTTATCACCTTAAAAAGATAATATATTATTTTCCTTCTTACACTGAAAATGATAATGTCGTTCGCGTATGTACCATCTCTAAAAAGAATTGTGATTCCTTTTTTCATCTCCAAATAAAAATAATGACATATAAAAGTATATTTAAATATTTAATATGTTATATATATATATAATATTATTATCATTAATTAAATATAAAATATTAATCACATTCCTTCCGTAATAATCAATGAAAAATGGAAACATTACTTATGCGTACCTATAAACTACCATCTTAATGATAGTAACACACTTTATTTATCAAATTAGTCTTCCATTATTTGTATAAAAATAATGATTTATGTATAAATATGATAATTATTCTATAATTATTATTCTGGATATGTTGAATAATGACCTCTTAGACCAATACCCAACCCACCATAGTCATTTCTGACATATAAGTCAAATACCATCAAAATATCAAAAGTAATATTAATTAATTAAGTAATTATATTTTAGATGGTAATAATTGATATCAAAGTAATATTACAATTTAAAAATTTTATCAATCAATTAAGTAATTAACAAAATTTTATTACTTAGGAAGATAAAGAATGAAAGCAACAAATCAAACTCGAGGTAAGAGATTTCATCTCAATTTCCATTCATTGAGGTATATTTTGATGTTATAAACTTATATTATTTTAAAATGTGTATATAAAACTAATTTTACATGTTATACCAAGAATTTATATTTTATCATAGTATTTAAATTTTTTAATGTTACTTTTTCTTGGGTCTTATGACTGAAATATTTCTAAAGTGATAAGGGACTTTTCTTTAAAAAAAATTATTTTAGTGTTTTTCTTATAAATATATTTTTCTTCCATGTCCATGTAATTAAAAGTATTTTATTGTGTGTAATATATTTTTATAAATTTAATTATTTTCACAAATTTACTGTTTTTTTAAAATGGAATATTTTTAAAAATGTGTTACTTTCTTTAAAAATGAAAAAAGAACTGCCTATTATAACATGTTGAGTGATAAAGACAATTCTTCCACCATAACCATTATTTGAAGTTTTGGTATAATTTATAATATTTCATGTTTTATTCAAATAAAAACTGTCATTCCATATTTCTAGGTATTTTAGTATTGATATTTTTTATAAAATGAATATTTTGTTATTGAAAAAGGGGATTTTTAAAAGAAATGGTTATTTTAATATCTGAAAGTGATCTCTATAAGAGTTTAAATGGTTTTTTGAAATGTTTTATGATGAAAAATTAAATCATAATTTTTTTACTAATGACATGGTACTTGATAATTATATGAGAAATGGGTGTGCCTAGATAACATTGGGTGGGAAAAATAAATCTTGTAAGATGGGTGCACCGAGATAACACCGGGTGAGCCCATTATAGCTTATAGGACTTGTTCACCCAGATAGCACTGGGTGATCCTGATATTGATTATATGATGGGTTAAACTAGATAGTTATCCAATTTATTTGGTAATTTTTCTTATCTTAAGAGTAAATAATGAGGGATTAACAAAAGGGTTTCTTCTATATATTTAACTAGGCTTGAGTTACTTCTAACATGGGTTTAGAATGGGTTATGAATGTAAAGATCTAAGTTTACAAAAAATGTTTTAATTTTTATGATATTGATTTTAATGATTTATTTTGATCAAAAACTTTGTTTCTTTAATGTGAAAATGTTTTATTTATTTCGTTAAAATAATACTGATATAAAGGTAAAAAATTTCATGGGTTTTCATGTTTTTTACTAGACTAATAGTTTTTATTTTTTTGTCCCTTATTGAGATTTTTTTCTTATCCCATATTTTAAAATGTTTTATAGGGTTTAAGGATTGGTAAGGTAATGTAATAAGTTTATTTGAATTTTGTGAAGATATCCATGAAAATAAATCATGCTTTATTTTAAATTTTTTATATTATGGAAAAAATGGATAGTAATTTGAAGTATCCAATTTGTAATTTGTAATTTTTTTTATGTATGAGATATGATATATTCTCTAAAAAAATAAACCTAAAATGTTTCTAAAATTTAATAGAATTAATTTTTTACTTAAAACTCAAGATTATATAATGTTTAATGTTGGATACTTATATTTTTATGTTCAACCAATGTTTTTAAATGTTTTTAAAAGGGAATAATTATGAGTAAGAAGTGGTAGTAATTTCTATATTTTTCCAATGGAGATTCATATTAAAATAATATAATTGATTTTTAATTAAATAAGAGTTTAAATTTTATAATTTTTTTAATAGAAATGGAAATTGATTGGAAGTGGTCACCTTGTTTGGTAAATGTTTGATATGTAATAGTTTTTACTAATTCTATAAAATGTAATCAGAAAATATCATGGAAATATAAGAAAATTAAATAATCACTTTTAATATCATAATTATTGGATGGATTAAGGTATGCGTTTTAATAGAATTCCTCTTCCCTCATGTGTACACTAAAAATGAAATATATGTTAGTTAATTTCATATCATATGGATAAATGTTGGTATCCTTCAAGATTTTTTTGTAATTTTTCTTGTACAAATAAAGGACTATAATTTCAAAAATATATGAACTAAAATTATATATATGTGATATATAGTGTTGAATATATATAACCGTGGAAGAAAATTTATATGGTGTCTAAGTCTCTTTTAGTGTTGAATGACTTGTTTTCTAATTTTTTTCATTAATAAATTTTAAATATTTTTCTTAGTTTTTATGATAATTTGCATAAATGGTATACAATTTAGTATTTTTATGACATTATTAAAAGTAAATAATTTTATAAATTTTATACCATATAATAGTTGGAAATTTATCTTATTGGAAATATATATTTGAAATTATTGTGATTAGAGGCTTTGTTATACTATTTTGACTTTTGAAGGTGTAAAAGTGGAATTGATGCATTATAGAAATGTTGGAAATAAAACCAGAAATAGGATATTCAGAACCAAAAATAGAAAAAATGTGGTTCAACACCTAATATGAAATCAAACTAGTCCATAGGATTCCCATATAAGGGGGAAGCTCAACCTATTCTCATAGACCTATTTGGGGGTGAATAGGAGTCCCAAAAGAATAGTGGAGCCAATGGTTTCATAGTAGATTTAATTCCACAAGTGATCCAACTCACCGACACATTAGAGAGTGTAAAACATGACATAAGGATTTTAGGCTACCACATTGGTGGTTATTCCCATAGTGAAATTTAGATATAAATAGGTGGAGTTTGCAGTGTTAGAAGGAAGAAAACATGTAGAACTAAAAATCAATGTGGGAGTCAAAATAATTTCATAAAGGAATGTTATGTGTTGGGTGATGAAATAAAATGGAATGACCCCTACTCACTATTTAATCATGAATTTGAGATATATCAAATATCCAACCCTGAACACTTGTTTTATAAGATCTCACCAGGACTGTTGTTCATTTTTAAACCAACATTTCTAATGAAAATATCTAGTTATTTGAATCCAAATTTCTAGCCCTATCATCTAAATACCTTGACCATATTAATGAACAAGATAATATATTCTCGATATTTTGAGAATAAAAAGATTCAATAGGGGTTTAATTGATGTATTTTACAAAATTTAATCAATTTAAAAAATCACTCTTGAAATTAATCAAACCCATACTTCTCTCTTATAGTAAAGTAATGCCGCTAAATATAAGTAAAAATAAAGTACAGTACAAAATCAAGTTTTATAGTGGTATGAGGTTTAAAGAACATCCCAGAGTCTAATCCACAAATGCTCTATGTGAGATTAATTATTTTGTTCATTTACTTTGAATTGGAGTGTTGAAAGTTGATTCACAGATACAAGGATTTTACTGAGCCTTTTGATTCTTTTTTACGAAACCTCGATAGCTTTGTCTGAGAAGATAACTCACCACCACAAGATAATATATGATGTTAGATCTTTGGTAGAAGTATGTGGGTTAAATAATTTTGAATAATATATATGAATTTATTTCTACACAAATAATAGTAGACATAACTTCTTATTGAGATAATAAATACTCTCTAAGTATAACTATGATGGAATCATCATTTTAAACATTCTTTAATGAACGACATTGCTGAATCAGAAAATTATTCATGTAATAAAGGAATCCTTCTTCCATAAAATAACTATAGAAATAAAGTAATTATTATCACACATTCCTTCATTCATGTTCTTTATATAGATAAATAATGATTATTATAATTAAAATTTTCTCACTTATTAGAATCGATCATAAGTATGAAACTTCAAAGTGAAATAATGTTGAATGAAAATTTTTGTATAGTTTTTCATATATCTCATCATCCCATCTAAGAATATATATATATATATATATATATAATAGAAAAAAATTAATTCCAAAATATTATCTCTCTTTTATAATTAAAAATGAATAAGCCAATATCTTATTAGTTATCACTAAGATAATCACAAAATTGTTTCAAACATTCGTATATAAATAATCCTTTCTAAATGAATACAAAAATTTCTAAATAAATTCCTTTTAAATAAAATCTATATTTTTTCGAGTAACTTTATATTTAAAATCATTATTTAACTATTCAAATCCATCAAAAAACATTTCAACACCAACCTTGAGTCTTGTCATAGGATTCAATATTCTAAAAACATAACATATGATATTCTAAAGAACCAAGATCATAAAAGATTATTAATTAATATGACCATATTAATTACATTATGTTTCATAAAATACTTTACAACCACATTAAATAGATTCTTAAAAATGAAATAATTAATATCCAATTTACAAACCATTCAATTTTTTTGATATTGTTATAGTAGTTATAAATATGAAATATATGAGAAAAAAGAGTATTTTAAAACAGCATCATTGAATATAAGTTCTATAGCTGAAGGAATATTATGGATTTATATTAATGTTTTATCATGAAATAATGTGATACATGACATGAATGATATGATATAATAGATCAAACTAATATAAAACATGAACAATATGTTGAGTACTAAATAATGTTTTATTGTTCTATATATCAAGAAACTCATACTACATAATTCATGGAAAATAATACATCGATATCATAAGATAATTTATTAAATCTACTAAAACATATGGAAGTAGTAATGTATTCTCCTCTATATTCATTAATAGTAACATGGATATGTACTATAAGAAAATGATAGTTCCCTTTATTATTCTCATTTCATTAAACTCAAACTTCATGTAGTTTTTTATGTGGCCAAAATTTTCTCATCTTCCTATAACAATGATGCAAGATTCATTATAATTGAGTATAGCATGTCATCTTATTCATTATATATAGTCGAGGTCCACATATCATTGTATGTTCATGTCTTCAGATCATTAATTATGTTAAAAACACATGTTTTTATATATGGGTTCCTTCAACTCCATATGTAATGTTACCATCTTAACAATTTCCCCATGAGTGTTCCACATGCAGAGATGATTTTTCAAGAAGTATTTCTAAATTTTTTAAGGATTAAAATATTTTAAAGATTACCATTCATAACCATAGAGGGTTAAACATTAATTTTTTGAAGTTATAGTCCCCATTTAAGGTTAATTCCTTCATTATGGAGGGAAATTTTCTTCATTTCAGAATGTAAGGTTTCCATAGAAGGTAAAATAATTGAACTCAGAAGGTAAGATCATTAAATTTAAAAGTTAATGACCTATATAGATGGTGAACTTCTTAAAATCCACATATAATTCCATTTCCACAAACTATATTAATTATAAAATACTATAAGAGAATGAAATTATAAGGTTTAAAAAATTTTAGAGCCTCTAAGAAACAAATTCACCTTTTATTCCAGTTGAATTATAATTATAGAATTTCCTATTATTTTTAATAGATCAATGATCTACTCAATTAAAATTAAATGTCTTTATATATAATAATTAAACAATAGAAAACAATATATTAATTATGAAATATTCTAAAAAATATGCAAATACATAAGAAAAGAATAGAATATCAAAATAACTATTTTATCATTCTTTGTTGATAAATTAAATGTATAATAACCTTTTGATATGAATAAAAAAATTAGTTTTCAATTATGAGGTATACAACTCATTTTATTATTTAAAATAAAATCTACTACAATTATAAATCTGAAGAGTTACGTAGAAATATTTTTAAAAATCTAGATCAAATTATGGATATCATAATAGATAATTTAGCATTTGTTATAGATTAATAATTTAGATATAATATTATTATATTTCTAAAAAATAAGGTCCATGAATATACAAGGTGTTGTTCCCAATATATTTTATAATGATAGTAGACTATTAAAATTAAAATTTCATAAAAGTTTGTAAAGTAGAAAACATATTAAATAAAAATAATAATAAATAAATAGATTTAACATAATGCTAAATTAAAATAAAACATATAAATTAAAAGGGTAAAATAATTATCAAAAAATATTAAATGATATTCCTCCAATAATTTTTCCCTTTTATATAATTACAAAACCTGAACTCAGAATTCCCCTTTTTGTACGGATCAATAAGGTAAGATAATAAATAATAGATCTAAAAAAATAACTGATTAAAGAAATATATTTGAAAAAAATTAAAAACAAAATAGTGATACTTAAAAAATTGTTAATAATAAATAAAAAATCCACACTTAAAATAAATATATTATAGTTTTAGAACTAAAATGTTCCATTTTACTAATAAAAGTAATAAAGATAATAAATATTCAATAAATATAACTAGTATACACCTCATTCAAAAAGAAGCATAAAAAATGTTGTTAACATATATTAAAAACACCAAGAATACATAAAGGAATTAAAAAATTAATACATCACACTTCAACCATTGGAATAACAGTTTTGGAAATGATAATATGCTTTACAAAATCAAGAATTTATGTTCAACACAAATAGTTAAGAGATAATCAAATAATAATAAATCTTGTATATTTTTCCCCTTAAAATATACTTCACTATTTAAAAAAAATAAAATGATAAAATTTGGTAGCATTTAAAAATATAAATACCCCTGCTGTAAAAAATTTAAAAAGATGAATCCATGAAATCTTGTAAATGGATTTTCAATGAATGATTATATTATTTAAAAATAAACAAGTAAAATTTTATTTAATTCCATATGATAAGAAAATTTAAATTTTTCTAATAATATAAAACACCCCTAATTATTTCAATGATATTCAATAAATTCAATAAATAGTTTTAGCATAATATTGTAGTGAAACACATAAAAATTAACAGAGAAGTTTGTTTATGAAAAAATAAAATTGTTTTGTATAACAATTTGGAACATGTAACAATTAAATTACCACCATTCATGTAATTAAGTAAAATTATAAGACATTAAGTTAATTATAACTATCCAATTATATAACTTTAAACTATCACCTGAAAAAAATCAATTCTATAAAAAAATAACGAATATGAATACTAGAATGAAATTACATATTCTAATGTTTAAAATAAGAAACTAGTTGAGAATGATTAAATAGTTTAGATCATGAACAAATATATGTAAGAGTTGAAACATAAAACATTTATTATCTTCTCCCAATATATAAATATGTGAATGTAATCCTAAAAAATATAAAAGTTAAAAACATAAATTAAATACTTCATGAATTACAATTTTATCCATATTGATATTTTCTTTTTAGATAATTTTTTTTAGAGTTGGATAATACATTTGATATATTCTAACTTATTGAGTGAACAATATATTATGTGAAAATGAATTCTATTTGATCATTCATATAAAATATAAAATATTAATTCATTTTGGATACTATATACTTTTGAATCAATATATATTATAAATTAATGACTTATGGAATAAGAATTGTATATTTTTATCTGAATTTATAGATTTAAAATAAGGTAATTACTTTAAAAAATAAGATTTTTAACCCCAAAAAATCTATAAAATTTAAAAATAATCATTTTAATAATAAAAATTAATTCCAAAATGATAACATATAACAATTTTTATTCATTTAATTTTAGAACTAGGTGTAAAATAGTTTATATAATGTATAGGTTCTCTTCTTTTACTAGAAATACAGAATATACCTTTATTTATTTTATTATTACTCTAGATTTTATTCAAGAAATTTCACCCCTTTATAAATATACGAGTATATTGTTTTAATGTTTAAACTTCATCTATTTTTTTTATTTATTTATCATGGAATGCACAAGTAATTTTATAAAAATAATGTCATAAATTAAAAATATATTAAGATAACTGATTATTTTTAAGAAAAAATATCAAAATAACTTTTTAAATATTTTTTATTCCACTATAATCTTTTAAAATTATTATGAAACATGGTTTAGTATTCATTAAGGTCATTAGAAGAATGATTTTTTGAATTAAAATTTTGGTAGAAGAAAGAATACCCCTATTTAGCTTGATCCAGGAGACATTGATCCACCGTATAACTTCCATGCTCATCTTTAGACTTTGAATTGTATTCATTACCCCTAGATAAATCATATTCACTTAATGATTACTTTGGGGATTTATTCCATTATATTTTTTGATTGTCCTTCCTTTGAGATTTGAGTAAGGGGTACTGAGTTCTAATATGGACCATTTTCTTGAATTCATAACATTTATCCTCTTTTTCATGATTATTCTTTAACATCTCATTTCACATATTCTATAATTTGATTAATTTTCTAGAAATTATTGAAATTTTTTAACTTCAGGATATTATAATATAATCATTAAAATATTATTATCTAACCTACGAGTCAGAATAATTTATATAAGTATTACTATTTTGGATAGAAATACGATTCTTTGATTCTGCTTGAATTTAAAATTTATACTTCAGAAATGTTAGAATAAAATTATTTATATTCAGCTCATTATTAGATGTTTATTTTTTGATAACCATAGAAATATTTCTCTTCATTAATTTTACAACTCTAAAGAACTTGAAATCATGATAAAATTTTGTAATTAACAAACCCAATGAAAGATCATCATTTAAAACATCTCTAAACTTTCCATTATTCTAAGTAATCATTTAATTATAATGCATTTGTAAAGTATCATAAATTAGTTTAGTAATGTTTCAAATTTATTTTTTGACATTATCTTCACCTTTATAAGACATATCCATGATCTCCCATATCAAATAGGCTATCAAAAACTATGAAATTATACTTATTTCATTTGTACAAAGACCATGTGTAATTGTTTTCATAGATATAAAATTTAAATCCTACACATAATCTTAATTATAATTAAAAAAATATAATATTTTTATTCATTTTGTCTTGTGATTCAATTATTTAAACCCAAATATTTCTAGTTATTATTTAGGAAATGTAATATTTAATATTTCTGTGATCAATATTGAGTTTAGTTGTTAAATATATTAATTTTTTTAATTTTTTATTTATTTGTTGTAATTATTATAAATAAAATTATACATAAATTCTAAGTAATTTAATTTTATTAAAATAGATATTGAGAGTTTTTTTAAATCATTAAATTAATTTAAAATGGTCCAAAATTTAATTGAATAAGTATTGGAAACCCTGTACTAAAGTGGAAAATGTATAAGGAAAACATCACATGCTTCCTATACATGGGATATTCACCTACACAATAGTGAACTAGTTGAAGGAGCTATATAATTTTACCTCCCATATGATAATTAATATTATGGTGGAACCCCCATAAGTGAATTCAATTATATGAGCTATACGTAAGGGATGCATTGAACACACTGAAGAGGCATTGAGTGAACTAGGATATCAAAAAGTATTTTTCTATGCGTATGAAAACAAATTATGGCAACACGTCATGTAAAATATTTTATCTTACATCCCCTATACCTATGATGATTTATGTGGTGAAAATTTATCCAAAGGATGAAAACAAGGAAAATTTAGAAGATTATTCTACACTTGGAGCCATAACCGTTAGTGGGTAAGTTAGCATTCATGCAACCAATCAAAGGTGGACACCTAGGATATTATTAACATATAATTTTGATCCAGGTCAAAATAAATGAATCTTTTTATATTCACTAAGAGTGAATTGTAAGGATTTTAAGTATTAAGAAAAAAGGGAACATATAAAATCAAAAGGAGAAGATCCGAAAGGGTTGACCAAATACAGAGAAAGGGAATGTTACACATCATCAAGTGGAGGATGAGAACTAAAGTAAGGGTTTATAGTTTTTTTCATCACATGATTAATGGGAGAATTATATTATTCTTTTAGTTTTTTTAAATTTTTTTAAATTTAGTTTTGTAATATCTCCTCTTTAATTTTTCTTCCGTTTTACCCTTTAAATGGCGAGGTAATCTTCTATGTGATCATATAAGGTAAGGACATCATCGGTAATGTCATAGTTCTATGTTTATTAAATAAGAAAACTCTTATGATAAATGATTTAAGTTTATAGTGACTATTTAATATATTTAATATAATATTGTTTTAATATTTTGACACATTAATTTTATACTATAATGGTTTATTATTTACAATCTACCTTCATAGAGTGAATTTCATCTCAAAGTAATATCCTATGTTATGTGGTGACTATATAGAAATTTCTTACATGTGCATGGAATTATTAAGGTATATATTAATTAATATGAAACACCAATAAATGATTGGGAATTTAATTATTAGTTTAGGATTAGTTTACTAAAATTTCATGAACATGGGATGAGATGATGTCCATGTAGTAATCACTTTTAGGGAAGTATTTATCATAGCCTTTAAATAATTATTTTTGACAAAGCAATTGAGAAATATTTCATTTATAAATTACTAAAAAGAGAAGTAAAATTGATTTCGAACACTATGATGTAATTGTAAAAGGAAATAAAACCCTAAAACAATAACATTTTCATCATATCAAATTGAATATTGTCTTCCATTATATAATATTTTTTTTCAAAAAAAAAATGAAAATTCAAAAAAATCTATCATTATATCTAATTAAATGTAATAATTTATTTTCTACCACTTCTAAATAGGAGATAACCTAATGTTACCAATATAAATAAATTAAACCAATTAATAAAATAAATTTCACCCCACCTTGTTGTAGGTCTAGTTTCAATACATGTTACTAAGGTTGGGGATCCAAGAATCCATTTAATCATAATGTTTTTTCAGTTTGGAATATTTTTTCATTATTTCATAAAATACAGTATATATAATAATTTTTTTCTATGATCTATTGAAATTAAAATTATTCAAAATGGACTAACTAATCTAAGATTTCAAAATTTGAAAGTATTCAAAATGAAATAAAATAATAGGTACATGAAACTATAATTTATGTGGTAGGGATTCAAGAACAAATTCTAACTAAATACATCATTACATCTTAGGAGACTTATATAGAGAAATAATATCTACAATAAGTTATGGAATATGATTCCCCACTTTTTATCAAGTTAAATAATATGAAGTGTACAATAAGAAATTGGTTGAAGATATACTACGAGACCACACTCTACCATTTCTATAGGATATTTATGAAGGAAATATGCATATTGATACACTTATGGGTGATATATAACGTCTGGAAGACTTTTGGAATGGATTTTTGTGTATTAGAATGTCACATAATCCTACCATCTTTATAAAAATAGCACCCTTGTATCTTTATATAGTCATGGAATAAGAAGCACCAAAATGTTTAAATTTTTAGAATTACAGGCATATCCTAACTACTTGCCTTTATCCATGACCACACAACTCCAATAGACCTTACGAATTGAAGAAGTTTAAAAATAAAAACCAACATTGAGAATCAATCCTTTCTTGATATCACTTTTCATTGATTTTATAGAAACTAAATTAGGAATTAACACCCACTGTTTATATTTTTTATATTAATAAATTAGATGGTTTTCCTTGGAGAGTAAAGAAGATGATGATTATTTAACTGATTAGGAACACATAAATCTCCCTGAACCAATTGAATATTTATTATAGGTTGTAAATAAATAATTCCCCACGGGGTTTTCATGAAGAAATATAATTAAAATTGTCCTTATTTAAAGGGAATGATATTGATATTGATTATTCATGTTTTATTTTTTTTAAAATGAATTATTCTCTAACTTACCTATTGTTAATTATATTATTTTAACACATTAAGTAAAATCCATTTAAGTGAATTAATATGTTGTACATGTAGTAATGACAAAGTGGATGGGATATATTTTGTTTTTTACTTTGTCCTATAAATTATACCTGATTGAAAAGGGGATCAATTTACTATACTTTTTACATGGAGTCCATAATAAGAAAAGTTAAAGAGAACTAGAAGGAATTCCTTATGTTTGATCAAATCAAAGAATATGTGCCCAAAATATGACTTTGGATGGGATCTAGAACTACTTTTCTAGGGAAGGAAAATAATAATACCCATTTGGGTGTTAAACAATGATTAAATATTATAATATTTTCTAATATTTTTTTTTCAATATACTTCTTATGTTTTCATATTCTTTCATATAGGTTTATAATGAGTGGAATTTGATTAATTTAATTTAAGATTACATTTCCAAAATTTAGGTAGTATTTTTATTTTATACTTTACTTGTTTTTGAAATATTTAATTCTATATAAAAATGAGGAAACCATTTTAATATCAAAAGGGGTAGTGATAGTCTATGTGTGGGAGAGTGGTACCATCTTGTTTATGGATTAAATATTTTATTTTAAAATTTTTATTTGATGTATATTTTTAGGAACCATGAGCTTCATTGTAA
Organism: Viscum album; assembly: GCA_963277665.1. NCBI lineage: Eukaryota > Viridiplantae > Streptophyta > Magnoliopsida > Santalales > Viscaceae > Viscum > Viscum album. The sequence goes on along the minus strand of OY728156.1, from coordinate 784,185,784 downwards.
ACTTTATGGAAATTGATACAATCATGATTTGTTTGAGAAATTATTGATTTTAATTTATGAAATATTTAATTTATTATTAAAATATTTTTATTTATATATTTTTAATTAGCTCATTTACGAATGTTTGATCAAATGTGAATCTAATGTGAAGAATTACTATCCATATTGATATGTTTTTTTTCTAAAAACCAGATAAGTTTCTATGTCATTTTGACATATTCATTCCATTTCACATTTTCTTAAGTAACCTAAGGCCTACTATAGAAATATAGATTTTTTTAATCTTATTAAAATATACTATATTTAATTAAATGTGTTTTATATGCTTTAGGAACCTTTTTTAATCCTTTTTTATAGTGAACTATATTTTCAATCCTACCCTTACTTATAACATTTTTATTGAGCCCTTAGTTTCTATGAACAAATATATTAAGTTGCCACATCAAAATCCCAAATTCTTTGTCTAACTTCTCTAGAAGTTAATGGTGTAAATTTGGTTGAATTCATGTGATGGGTAAGGGAAAATGAGATGTATAATAATTTTAATAATTCATTTTATGGGTGTTGTACCCTTTTTTATTGCTATATGGGAAAGAAATACATGCTAAAAATATTTTAGGATCACTAAATTTTTTATTCAAATATGCGGTAGGAGTTTACCACTACATGAAGATCAAATGATTCATCTCTTCACCTTAAGAATTAATTTATAAAAAAAATATTGATTTGAAAAAGCTAAAATAATGATACAAAAAAGAGGAAAGTGGGAAAAAATAAACTCATTAGTAATAAAAATTACATGGTGTGTATTAAAAAAAAAGAAAGAGTATTTTGAATTTCAACTAATTATAAGGTGGAGTGAGTGAGGACCTATTTTTATTTCCAAAAATTTTGGTGAAATTTATTTTGTTTTAGTGCCAAGAATCATCATTCAACCTCATGATATTTTACATTAAAATCCTACCAACCTTTTAAAACTTAGAATAACCTAATTCAAGTCCCCTTGATTAATGTATTCTCTGAAGTTGAGATCTAGAAATTCTGGGAGGTTATCAATATTATGGAAATAACGAATTATATTAATAACTATAAAACCTCCAATTCAAAATCATCAAGTGAAGAGACATATACATCAGTGAGGTAAGAACCAAAATATAGATGAACATTAATAAGAGATTAAAATAATTTCCATGTTTAGTGAGGAAAGTGATGAGTAGAATCTATTAAGACAGAATGTTAATTCCTTGGATATATAAATTAAAAAGAGATTAAATATATATAATAATAAGACTCAATTGACCATTGAATAATATGATTTCCTAAAGGGCATTATATAAGAGTTGGGGAATTTATTAATCCAAATTGTATATATTTTTAACTTTCTTTTTTAATGATTTAAACCATAGAAATTAATTATTTGATGTGTAATTTTCATATTTCATGGTTTGAAGAATAATTCAAGATTTATTTTGAAAATGGTTAAAAAATTTATATTTATTTTTTATATCTTTTATTATAATTGTTAGAATAAAGGAATAAAAATAATTTTGTATTTTTTGTTGATTATTTTAGATTGATAGACATTGTTTATCTTGTGTTAAGGTGTTTTGAAAAAGAATTATTAGTTTTAGAGAGGTTTATAAATAAATTGAAGGATTTTACAATCACATTTTGAAAATTTAGAAAAAAAGGGTTATGAAAATTCTATCCACGAAATATAATTAATTTATGACAATGATAAATTCACATATATGAATGTGAATTATGATCCTCATTGGATAATTAATTGGAAATGAAAAATAAAACTCAATAACAGGGTATATGTAGGTGATTTATATTATTCCCACAATAGTTTTGAGAAGGTTATATGATATTTGAGTGAGATAGAATATAGAAAAGGAATTTCTATTCCCATATGAGAACTTATATATGCACAATATTAAATTATCGTATAGTTCCTCATGTATGTGAATTCATATATGAACATAATATAATTTACACATCATAATTAAATTTACTTTTAAAAAATTCATTATGAGGATGAAAATAAATATAGCTCATGGGATCCTTATGAACTTCAAGATGATATATAGGAAACCATATAAACACTCGTACAACTATTCAGGGGAGGCCACATATTCAATAATATGTAACATGTTTCAATCAAAGAAATATGGAAGGAATCTATGATTTTTTTGGTAAGAAAAGATCATAAATTAGGAATATTGAGAAAAGAAAAATGAATTTTTAAAGTCATTAAAGAATCAATGATCCTGAATGCTTTGACCAGCCAAAGAAGAAGGGATGTTCAAAATTTTGAGGAATATATATTGATACCTATAAATAAAAGGATTTCCCCACCATTAGGGGGTTGACTAGTACACTATGAAATTAGGTAAAATGTTTTTATAAATATTTAGATTAGTTTAATATAATTCTATGTTTTATTTATTTTCTCTCTACTTTAATCACATACTAAACATTGAAATAAAATTTCAACCATTTAATTAACTATTTTCTCTTGTTCTCTCATTACCTATCTTCCATTTTTCATTATTATCTCCTAGAATCCTAATACAAAGTGAATAAACCATGGAATCTCTTAGGGGAGTAGTCCAGTTTTGAACCAAAGTTTTTATGCCTACCTGTCTAATATTTCTTGTTTTCATTATATTGATTAATGGATTACATGTAGTGAGATAAGTTTTCATCACTATTGATATATAAACATTAAATTATTCTTCTATTACTATTTTAACTTTGATGAAGAAGGTGTACAATGTAATTATAAATCCTTTAGTGCATTGTATATTCAAAATAATCTTAGTAGTATATTTTCACATATATAATTTAGTTTTTTCTTTAAGTAAATTTTAAATTGATAATAATGTTAATAGGAAATACCTCTAAGTGATTCTACTAAGAGAATATATTTTAATTCTAACTTAACTTTGTATGTATTCATTACATTGCATATATATTTTCCAGTCTTGAATTCTAATTTCTACACCCCACTTATATTTCTTTGATTTTATAATTAAAAAACACAAAATATATAATAAGTGATTTTAGAATGATAAGGGATTTGAATCAAAAGTCCCTCAAGAGTTATTACCCCAATTAGCCTATTTATTATCCTAATAAAAAAATAATATCCTTTTACCATCCTTTTATATGTTGTTCAAAACATAATGACATTTCTAGGGAGGGAGTGGAAAATATAAACTAAATTTATACATTAATTTCAATAACCTGATCTTATAATCCCAAATTTTTTATTTTTGAGAATAAAATGTAAAAAATTTTATAAACCAGACATATGAAACATAATTTTCAATAAATAATCACATAAATTTTTATTTCAATAAAAACCTCAATGTTTGACTCTGAACATATCATCAAGGTTGGAAATCAAAACCAAACCCTTATAGATCTACGTGCACAAAAATTCATTAATAATAGTAATAATAAAATTATTATGATGACATTACAATATAAATTTGAATAGAAAAATAACTTGACTCAATTGTTGAAAATGTTTCATTTCATGATAGGTAGAAACCTGAATAAAAATATCAAGAAATTTACCATGGTTTTCCCCTTTGAAGCAAATAAAAGTAGATGAGAAACAAGGAAAACAAAGTTTATTTAATATTTTACTTGAAGGATCAGTGAAGGAATGGTTATGGAAAAAATAAAAAGTTAAGTGCATGAGTGGGATAGCCTATAGAGATACTTAATTCATAGATTCATCCTTACATCCAACCGAATAACTATTAGAAAAGAACAAAATCCCTTTAAACAAGTTTTCAAATAAACTCTTTGTGAGTACTAGTAATGGTTCAAAAAGTAATGTTCCAATTATTAACATCAAGTTATAGATTATAAACACATTTTAAGATTATTTTATTAGGGAAAGATGGAAACCGATAAAAACATACTGGATACATCAACATAGGGTTCATTTATATAAAAATTACCAGAATTATCCAAGGAAAAAATTTATATGATTTTATAGAATTAATAAAAGATTGGAACAAGTGGTACACGAATAATAGGCATTAATGTTGTAAGAATTGTTTTTCATTACTATTATTAGAATAAAAAAAGTAATAGATAATAATCCTTGTGAGTTTGGTGGATATAAAAAAAAGTTAATAAAAGACATTAGTGATGGTATATTGTATTTTCTCATCAACTAACCATTTCACTTATTTTTTTCATCAATTAAAATAAATGTAGAGTTTTATAGCATCATTTCAACCAATATAGTTTCATAATCCCAATCCTGGATGGAGATAACATAACCATGTCCCATGTGGATTTAGTTATCAATAAAATTCGAAATTCAATTCCATATAACCTATTAAAAACATGTACCCATAATAGATCTATTTATAATAACAAAAAAAAACAATACAAACTACCATTAAAAAAATATAAGAAACCATATAATTATCTCTAGTACCAAAATTACCCTACATTACAATAAGAGTGACCCTATCAATTACTCTCAACTAGTGGACCACCAGAAATTTAGTAACAACAAGAGAATGTGATTGAAAACATTAGGAATAAAGTGATTAAATTTATAAATCAAATCCACATTGTTATGCAACTTTTATCTAATATACTAGGTAAATTATAATCCTAAATATGATCAAACACAAAGGAGAATTCAAGTATTATAATAAAAATAATTACTAAGGAGATTAAATCCATGGACACACCCATGTTGAAACATGATAAACCTAGTAGTGAAGAATAAAAATATGAAAAACCTACACAAGAATAAGCATGTCTAAGCATATAAAGGTATTTTATGGAATATGATGAACATAACCAAGAAAAAATAGTTTCTTAAGAACCTATGAATCAATCCAACTAACTGTAATATAATGAAGAAAATATGTAAGAATATAAATAATAACAAATAAGGATGAAAATAATATTGTGAAATGATCCATATATTTATAAGTTATGAAACTCAGTAGAATTTTTAATTTTTTCATGTTGATGAGACATTCAATGAGTTCAAATTTGAATTATAATTATTATAATTAAAGATTTTTTTTATGTTTTCCAAGTTTGGTTTCAGATATGGTTGGTATCTTGGGTTCTTAAGTTAAACTTTAGAGTTTTGGGTGGGAGTTGGAGTTTTCAATCTTTTCTTTACTTGGTGTATGGTTTGGTTTGAAAATCTCAGTGAAAACCATGTGAAACTTAATATTGAAGGTATTTTTTAAATTTTTTTTCTTAAAGAATTGGGATAGAATATCTTGTGGATCTTTGAGGTCAAACCATATTAGGTTCATATATATCTATGTGGGGTGTGTGTATTTAAGGTCTAGGGTACAATTATTATGCAATGTTGGTGAAAAACCATGATAAAATATTTCAAGGTGTTGTAGAGTGGTTCCTATGATTTTTTCATGGTTAGGATACAATTTCTAAATCAAATGGACAAACTGTGTGAGGGATGTTCGATTGAGTAGGGCCTACCACATGGTTGGTGCTTGATTTAACAAATTATGTATCCAAAATATGCAATATTCAAGATTAGGTTAAAAGGAGAGAAATTAACAAATTACCCCCTCATGAATTTCAACTTTACGGACCCCTATGTCTCCCTTATATGTGAATATAGTAGTAAATATCCCTCTCCCTTTTGAAATTTAATACATAATGATATTTAATATTGATTAGGTGTAATATTTAGTGTTTAGAGGTCTGATTCTTCCTTTACTTCACCACCTCTTCATGCTCCATACTTTTGGTTGATTTGTGGTGTCTTATCATAGGGGTCTCTTTCTGATTCCACCTGATCATATTATAATTGATAGAGGATAATGTGTATTTGGTTTAGCCTCATGAGAGGGAATCATGTAATGGTGTATTCATGATATATCTCATAATTTTGGTGGAGTTATGTTTCTCAATGGAATATTTCACTTGAATTTTCATTTAAATTTATATGAATTCACTTGTAATCATGTATCGATTTTACATAGTTTTATCTTATTGGTGTCATAGATGCATTTCATGATTTCCATATATGGTTGGTCATGATTATAGAGAAAATATATTCCTTGGTAATATTTTAAGCTCAATCCCATTTTAATTTTTTAATTAATTCATTATTAATTATTTCAATTAATTTAATAACATTGTATTGTTTGAGTTAGGTGATTCAATTATTGGTGAAACATGGTTTCAGGCCTAATGAATTAGTTTTTATTCCTTGAGGTAGTACCATGTTTTTTTGGTAGTATATCCCCACTATATAATTATTTAATTATTTTTAAATACGTTTTAGACTATTAAGAGTGTTATGAGGGTTGTTTGATTTCAATTTATAGAAAATATTGGGTTTGGGTGTCTTTTAGAAATTTTTTTCTCAAAACCCCCTCCCCCTATTTAATGGTTTGTATTTTGAAAACACAAAAATTGTTTTTTGTGGAAAATGCATAGAGGTAGTGATGTGGTGGTGAATAAATTCCCTACTCATTTTTAAGCCATGAGAGTGATTGGATGTTGTCCCTTTAAACTATTTCCTATCAAGAGGTATGAGGCAATTTGGATTGTCATAATTTTTGGGATACAAAGTGGTTCTTTGGGTTGATAAATGGTGGAGAGCAGGTTCCACTCATGGTTTTGGATTTATAATTCTCTTTGTAAGGGTTTTTTAGTGGTTATACTGAATTATAATGAATAAATGTTTTCTTTGAGATCTTTCTCAAGGGAGATATTGCTACCGCCAAGGTAAGGGGTTGGTTATTACTTAGAGTTTGTGGCATATGGTGTCCCCTTATTACCAAAAGAAATTTTTTAGCACATTTTAGACATATTCCAATTTTTTGGGTTTGATAATTTATCGATATGTTCTATTTTTTCCTTTGGTTGGTATGTTTAGGGATTTTTATTTCATAATTTTATCATAGGAGGAGACCTTTGGATATTCTTAGACTAGGCGTTGGTAATATAATTTCCCTATTTCTCTCTATAGTTGTATGTCTTTGTTTAAATGGGTATATTGGTATAATGGATGATATAAAGGATTGAATCCCTCTCTTGGTCTAGTAGATTCTTACCCAGAAAGGGTTTAGGTGTTCGTAGTCCCAGACATCTTGATGGTCCCAAGATGTTGGATATTCCCTTCACTGACTTCATATTTTCATCGATTTGATTATTTATACATGATTATCATGATTTTTAAAGCTTCTATATTTGTTAATATAGTTCATGTAACCAATTAATAATGTTCTATAAGAGTCGTAGAGCCTGATATAGATGAATTTTTTCATGAGGACACTATTGGTTATGCATTGTGGGTTATAACATGTGCCTATTGAGTTTTTATTCAGTTAAATACTGTAACGCCCTGACCCCAGAATCCAAGAGATGCTGCATTATTTTAATACATTGGCATGATTACAAGAAATCAAGTCCCAAAGGACCGATCAGTTTAGTAGTCTTGGAAACAAGATACATACATAAGTTCAACATTACAACTTGAAAAAAACAACACTAAATTATTCCATTAGAAACACCCAAGATTCCTAGATTATGCCTGCAAGTAACTCATAACTAACTTCTTTATATCCTGGGAAAATGAAACATAAGAAAGGGGTGAGCTCAAATTCTCAGTAAGAGTAAGCAATACAGTGGAAGATAACATAAACATTAGGCATGGTGAATAATTTAAAAGACATGCCTTTACAAATAATTAACATGGACACTTTATGGCAGGAATATGAGTTGAGTAAATAATTACATAATAAAACATATTCATGGGTATTCTACTAGTAGAATAACCACATGAAATATAAATAGCTAATCCCATAATGATGGAATGCATAATTCCGAACATCATAACAACATAGTCAAGGCCTCGTGCCAAGACTACAAATAAGATTTTGTCAAGGCCTTATGCCAAGACACTAGTTTGTCTCATGAGACCTACCGATGCATCGAAGAGCTATGGAGGCCTCCACTAGTCACTTACTAAGTCCAATGCATTCCTCATATAAAATGTTTGAAACATAATCTAAACATTCATATTAAAACTAGCATATGAAATGCCAATATTTTAACCACAAACTATGAATGGTATAAAAATAGCACATCCACAATCTAACATAACTCATTCAATACAATATGGATTATTGTATTATAATAAATCAATATCAATCAAGAATAATGAAGGATATTTAAATAGATGAAAATAATCATCAAAACTATTTGAAAGAAATATCCCCCTTTTTCTTGAAAACATTTAAAAGTCACTATTTATCAGGAAGCCATTTAAAATAGATTTTTGAATCAAAGTGTACCAAACCACTTTGAAGATTTTATAAGTATTTTTAATTTTAAAACATTAATTTCCATATAAATAAATCCTTAAAACCATTTTTAAAACATGAACATTAATGAGAAATATTTAGAAGAATAAATATTTAAAACATTTAAAATGATATTTTAGTTAGAGTTCCTAACCAAAAGAGAGACACTTGAATAAAAATAATTGAGGTAATCAAAACATTATAATATCTTGATAATAAAGTGATTCATGATATAATATTTCAAATTACATTATATTAACTATATAAAAGTGAATTGGTGTATAACAACAAAGAAGTCTCAATGGAATGTAAATTGAGATGAAATCCCTTTTAAAGACCATATCATTAGGTTAAGAATAAATCAATAACCTAATTATGTGTGAAATATATATATACACACTTAATATGATTGTATATTCAGTGTAAATCAATTAGAGTACATTCACACATATTCTGGTAAAAACAACACCAGTGACTCGGATGTTTAACTCAATGAATAGAAATTGAGTTAAGATTATTCTTATCATGTTCATATTAATGACTTGAGAAATTATCAATGGAGTGATTATGTTTATCAAAATTATATCCTTACAAATGGGAGTGGAAATTACTATATAAATAATAAATAGTGATTCCACACATAATCTTGGAGTAAAATAATCAATGAAGTATGCGTAAAGCCCAAAGAGTGGAAATCGAAATTAGAAATTCCCTTACCGATTTGGTGAATTACGAAACATACACCCCATGAAAGAAGGGTCATAAAATTAAGATTTAAATACCTATAAATTAATGTAGATTACATAAGGAATAAAATCATGGACAGTACATACACCACACAAAAGGAAATAGTGGCAACATAGCATGAATCTCACAGAAATAAGAAGTTAGATGAAAACCATGTTGTAAGAAATCAAGTCGTATGAAAAAAAGTTAATAACCACCAAATAAAGAACATAATAACATGAATATAAATATAATCATGATAATATATATAAAATTTAAGTACACAATACACCAAATGGAATAAATAAGTGGCGAACAATGGAAATCTCACGGAATTAAAAGTGAGATAAAAAACCCCTTACCTCAAGTCTGACTTGTCATGTATGTTCCTTTTTCTTCCGGAATAATAAACTTAAGTTAATTTTTACTAGACTAAGAACATTTTTAAAGTTTATTATTCCTTTTATATCACTTATTACCTTGCTATAACAATTATCTAATTATTTGAGTTCATATTTGATATTTTATCGATGTTCGGAACCTGAGTAAAAAATGAACTTGTTATAATTACAATTTTTCCATGTGGTAAAAATTACATTATCTAAATAATGATATAAATGATATAGATAATATATATATATATATATTATATCTAGTATATATATGTATTTATAATAGTAAATAACATTTGGAGATAAGAAATGAAATGCACCGTTCATGGAGACGATAATCCGTACGTAAGCATGAATGCTACTTTTATTTATAATTTATATTTTAATGGAATTAAAAAATAATGATACATAGGTATATTATAATAACAGTATAATATCTTATATAATATAATTAACCCCATCCTTTATACGTCCCACATAAGGTATTAACAAGTCATATCACTTTGAGGGGTGGTAGTCCGCACTTCCTCAAATGAAATTATCGCGTTTACCCATAATAGAAACCATAAAGGTATGATATAAATGGAAAATACAGAAGAATAAAGAAAACATAAACATAATATATATCATATATAAATAACGTTCCATATTAATGGAAACCATGATAAGTGGTAGGAGATAATTGAACAATCATCATTTCGTGAGGTGTTCGTTTTCCATCCACTGAAACTGTGTGTTCTTTACCCATTAGATGGATGTGTGTGTAAGTGTAGTTCGAATAATTCTCATAAAAAAATCCTAGTATATTTAGGATACTGGTGTTTTTATAAAATAAAGTAATAAAAATATTTTAGGGGTTGGAGAAGTAATATAAAAGAAAATAAGTTAATAGAAACCATTACCTTTAATTTGGGTAACTCCCTTGGGTTTGAACCAAAAGGACTTATTGAATTAACTTATGCCTAAGGTAAGGATTATAGGTGTAAGAGAAGGATATTGAGAGCTAATTTTAGTAGAGCTTGGATGAGCCAAGGGGCTTGAGAGGTGCCAAGAATGGGTTAGAAGTGGTGTCCTTTTATAAGAGAGAGGAGGGGCTCTTTTGGAAAGTTTGCAAATGTTATTTTATTATAAACTTATATTCAGTTTAAAAAGGTCAAAAACTCATTAAAGTATAATATAATATGACTCATGTTAGAAATAAAATCATCCAATAAGAATTGGATAGGTTTTGGATATTTTTTTAATATTAATAATCTTATTTATTTAAATCATTTATTGATGAGGTGAATATGACATCATTATTGTGTCATGAATAATTTAATTTATTTGATGTCTAAAAATTATAAAAAAATACCATACTTTAGGAAATATTTTTATATTTACAATGAATATTTATAGTTGAAAATATGACTTATATAACCCCATGTAAAAATTGATAGACTAAAAGATATTTGTTAATGCCATTTTTGTCTTTACTTTAAGTTAATTAAAATAATGTCATTATCACTCTTAATTGGCTCCATGGGGTCCCAAAATCAACCCAAGGATGCTCATGGTCGGCCATGACTCATCCAATAATTCTAGGAAAAGTGTTAAGGTAATTTTGTATTATTATAATATTCTTTTTACCTTGAATTACCATATTTACCTTTAACCACGGTAAATAAAAGTCAAAATTTACTATTCACCAAAAAATATTTTCATCTTATTGAACCAAATTTTACTTACTAATAACAACAATGTATTTCATATTTTTGAAATTCAAATCACAGAAGCAGTAAAATTTCATTTAAATGAAAAATTCAGGTTTTTAACTACTATTAAGTGGTTTTACTATTCATAAAAAATTGATGTTTTTCAGAAAAATACCAAAAATTCATCCTAATCTATATTTGATATTAAAAATTCAAAAAATGATGTCTATTTTACCAAATTCAAAACATATAAGTTTCATTAATTAATTTAAAATTAATTCTCGTCGTGAAAACAAATAGCGTGTTTTTAAGAAATAATAACTATCAAAAGATTGACACTTATTTATGTATAATTTCAAAGTAAAATTAATTCCAATGACCAAAATTGGATTAAATAATAAAAATATAATCTAATTATACTTCCAAACCATTCAAATGTAATTTTTAACACTATAAATTATTTCGATTAAAAAAGAAGATTTCAATTAAAATTTAGTATTTTCACTATTCACCTAAATATGAAAGTTTTCAGAAAAACACCAAAAATTTATTGAAACTAATTTTTTTATGTCCCAATTCTAAATAAGAAGTTTATTTTTGTCAAATTGAATATATAAAAGTATCAAATATTGGATTTAAAAATGGTTTTCCATTAAAAGGAGGTAAAATTGCATTTTTTGAAAAATACTTTCTTTATCTGAAAAAATGAATTTTTTTCATATATTATGTCTAAAAAACACATAATATGGATGTTAAACTTATATGGAATATATAAAATTAAAAATTCAGTTAATACTATTTATAAATGCTTTTGAACGACTAGTTTGGTAAGTCATCGTGCGCTCGAACTCGGTGTTGTGTGAGGTGCAAGATATTGAATTGCTTTAAAGAGATAATGTACTATGAAACCTTGGGGTGTTACATTATCCCATACTTCAATAAATTGAATCTTTGAAATTTAATATTGGGATTGAAAAAATGGTTTTTGACATTTTAAATTATCTTAGTTGAAATCCCACATCGAAAATGGATTAATGAGGCATCTATTTTAAAATAAATAAAGGTAAGTATGAAGGTTACCGAAAATAACACATACTAGGGTTCCATTAGGAAAACATGAATATGGAAGAGAAAAATAATCATCAAGTTCTGATGGAGAGTGATCGAGAATATTATTAAGAGAAGTTAACGATCTGAAATCCATAAACTTTTGATGGGTTGAAAGGTCTTTGATTACCCAATAAGAAAAGTAAACAAACAAAATTTTTGTTTTAAGTTCCTTTTCATAATGCTGATGTATTTATTTATGATAATGATTAAGAGTATAAGGAGATATACTTACATTACAAGTAGAGTTTCATCCATCAATAAATTTCTACCACAAACTTATCTTTTCTTCAAATGACGAGAATTAAAGATGACTTGGTTACACCTGAAGTGCTACAATCAACTTATTGAGAATCACATAATAAAAAAAGGATTAACTATATATTTCCCTTGTCATTAAACATTAATCAATACCAAAATGGTTAGTACATGATCATACAATCCCCAAAAAGGAAAATCCTTTATAGAAAGAAATACTACTCTTAATCTCCAAAATTTAAACAAACAATACCCAAAGTTCAAAAAATACCCTTCAATGAACAATTGTACTTAAAATTCTTAAATATAATACTAATTAAAATTGTAACCCAAAACTCTGAAGAATTTGATTACATAGTCTTCCATGTTAAATTGTTTCTCCAAATAACATCGACTACTCTTAAAGTCACATACATAAAAGTAATCAACCTAATCACATATTCTCTATGATAGGTTAACTATTTCCATAAATAACCCAAATTTCTATAAATCCACAATAAAAAAATTGAAAAATATTCACCATTACTCCTCAAATGAAATCCCATAGTATTCTATTTTCCTTAGTCATGTAGTGTTCCCAACAGAGGGAACGTCTTCCAAAATAACATTTACCACTTAATCATCAAATCATTTTCCTAAAATAAGGATATTCATTTGATAATACATAATGTACCAAATGAACTTAATAAAATCATTTATCAAAAAATAATTAGTCACACTAACCAGGGACTTCACGTAGTCCAGTGGTAGTTGATAAATCCCAATCGCACTCTGGTTGTGGGTTCTATTCCCACAGCTTTGTCCGATGTGACGGGTTGTCACACGGTCTGCGTGTTGTCATTTTTCAAAAACTATATTTTATTACATTACCAAAATGAGATAAATTACTCAAAATAGCCATAGTATAATTTAACCACAAATTTTATCTCATACCCTTCATTTTCATCCCAAAATTGAATAACTTGTAATTGACTCAAATTCAAGGATCATATAAAACCAAATGGTTATTTATAACTATATCCATAAGAGAAAAGATAATTCTTCCTCAAATATCATTTTCACATGACAAACTGTAGGGTTACACATACAAGAGAAAATTATTCCAAATTAATCCCATCAACAAAGAGCACTAATACTTTTAAACATTTCTCGAACCATTTATTTCAACATAGCTTCTTCTTTGACCAAGAGGATATCCTATAAAATAGGGCATTCACTCGGGTAAAGGACAGGTCCCCTAGATTTATGAAAAATGACTGTAAATGGATTCTTGGGACCATTTTTAATTTCAACCATAGTACTCTTCATTTTTCCTCGAAAATTCATTACTTTATGTCCTTCTTTCCCACACATAAAGAATTTATTTGTTCCATTGAGACATGTTCCTGGGTATCTCCTTCCACATTTCCTACATAATGGAAATTGATGTTTCTTTTCTCCATGGTCTCTACTACTGGAGCTCTTATCATTGATCACCTTTCTCTTCTTTGTTGAGTCCGGGAGTTGGTTAATATATATGTTGTTGATCATATTTTTGGAAAACTGATTCGGAAAGAACATGATATCTTTTATACCTATCAACATTCCATTTTGCTGCTCATTTATACCACTATTCCCACCTTGTAAATCATGCTCAAAGTTACTATGACTTCCTTGGAATCTATCAATTGACTAAATCTAGAAAGCATTGTGTGAGTAACAATAGTCATAAAATCATTTAGAGAATATCATAACACCTTATTTTCAATTCTAAACACCTTAGGATTAAATAAGGTCATTTATTTTCATATTATATTAAAATACTTCAAATAAGTTTGTAAAGAAAATGTAAATTATCCTAAGCATATCCCCCAGGAGTGTCATAACCAAGAGTGAATTAAGGCCTATTGTCGTGTACCAGGATACCCCAGGTCAAGCCCAAAAATCCTTGTCGGAGTTTTCACTCCTAGGTACATCTGTGCCAGAGACACCTCTACCTTCTCGTATCTAGACATGGATTTATTTCTTGGAAAATACACAAAATCTCTAAATTACCAAAATTCTAGGAAGTTCTTCTATACTAATTCTCAAAGTCTATCTTAGGGTAATGTTCTCTAATAAGAGTTTATCTAAATCTAGTTTTCAAGGTTTGTACTAAACTTCCTCTGATTCCAACTCTAATGCTCCGAGCCTAGAATCTAGGAGCTGGTGCATTATTTTTATACATTTTCATGATTAAAAGGAATAAAGTCCCAAAGGAATAATCATGTTAGTAGTCTTGGATACAAGATACATACATAAGTTCAACATTACAACTTGAAAAGGAAAACAACACTAAATTATTCCATTAGAAATATAAAAGATTCCTAGATTATACCTGCAAGTCACTCATAACTGACTTCTTCATATCCTAGGAAAATGAAACATAAGAAAGGGGTGAGCTAAAATGACCAATAAGAGTAAGCAATACAGTGGAAGATAAAATAAACATTAGGGATTGTGAATAATTGAAAACACATGAATTTAAAAATAATTAACATGAACACTTTATGGCATGAATATGAGTTGAGTAAATAATTCCATAATAAAACATAGTCATGGGTATTCTACTAGTCTAATAAGCACATGAAATATCTATATCTGATCTCATAATGATGGAATGTATAATTTCGGACATCATAACCACACAGTCAAGGCCTCGTACCAAGACTACAAATAAGATTTTGTCAAGGCCTTATGCCAAGACATTAGTTTGTCTCATGAGACCTACCGATGCATTGAGAAGTAATAGTGGGATCCACCCATAACTTAATAAGTCTAATTCATTCCTCATATAAAAAGTTTGAAACATAATCTAAATATTCGTATTAAAACTAGTATATGAAATGTCAATATTTTAACCAAAAATCACGAATGGTATAAAAATAACCCATCCACAGTCAAACATAACTCATTCAATACAATATTGATGATTGTATTATAATAAATCAACCTTGATTGAGAATAATGAAGATATTGACATAGATGGAAATAATTATCAAAACTATTTGAGATAAATATCCCCCTTTGTCTTGAAAACATTTCAAAGTCACTATTTATCAGGAAGCCATTTAAAATAGATTTTTGAATCAAAGTGTCTCATACAACTTTGAAACTTTTAAAAGGAATTTTAATTTTAAAAAATTAATGTCCATATAAATAAATCCTTAAAACCATTTTTAAAACATGAACATTAATGAGAAATATTTAGAAGAATAAATCTTTAAAACATTTGAAATGATATTTTAGGTAGAGTTCCTAACCAAAAGAGAGACAGTTGAAAAAAAAGAGGTAATACAAACTTTATAATATCATGAGAATAAAGGGATTCATGATATACTATGTCAAAGTACATTATATAAATCACATAAAAGTGAATTGGGGCATAACAACAAAGAAGTCTAAATGGAATGTCAATTGAGATGAAATCCCTTATAAAGACCGCATCGTTAGGTTAAGAATAAATCAATGAAATAATTATGTGTCACAAATATAAATACACTCAATATGATTGGATATTCAGTGTAAATAAATTAGAGTACATTCACCCATATTCTGGTAAAAACAACACCAATGACTCAGATGTTTAACTCAATGAATGGAAATTGACTTAAGATTACTCTTATAAAGTTCATATCAATGACTTGAGAAATTATCAATGGAGTGATTATGTGCATAAAATCATATCCACACAAAGGGGAGTGGAAATTACTACATAAATAATAAATATTTATTCCACACATAATCTTGGAGGAAAATAATCAATGAAGTATGCGTAAATCCCAAAGAGTGGAAATCGAAATTAGAAATTCCCTTACCAATTTGGTGAAATACGAAACATACACCCCATGGAAGAAGGATCATAAAATTAAGATGTAAATACCTATAAATTGATGTATATTACATAATTAATACAATCATGGGTAGTACATACACCACACAAAAGGAAATAGTGGCAACATAGCATGAATCTCACAAAAATAAGAAGTTAGATGAAAACTATGTTGTAATCAATCAAGTCACATGAAAAAAAGTTAATAACCACCAAATTAATCATAGAATACCATGAATATAAAGATAATAATGATAATATATATATCAAATGGAAGTACAAAATACAACACATGAAATAAATCCGTGGCGAACAATGGAAATCTCACAGAATTAAAACTGAGATAAGAAACCCCTTACCTCAAGTATGACTTGTCATGTATGTTCCTTGTTCTTACTGAATAATAAAATTAAGTTTATTTCTACTTTATGAAGAATTTTTTTGAATTTTATTATTCCTTTTATATCACTTATTACCTTTCTATAAAAATTAGTTAACTATTTTATTTCATATTAGATATTTTATCGATGTTCAGAACGTGAGTAAAAAATGAAATTGTTATAATTACAATTTGTCCATGTGGTCAAAAGTACATTATCTCAAGAATGATATAAATGATTTATATATCATATATATATATATATATTATATATATCCAGTATATATATGTATTTATAACAGTACATAACATTTGGAGATAAGAAATGAAATGCACCGTTCATGGAGACAGTAAGCCGTACGTACGCATGGACGCTACTTTCATTTCTATTTTGTATTTTAATGGAATTAATACATAATGATATATAGGTATATTATAATTAAATTATAATATCATATATAATAAATTTAACTCCATCCTTTATACGTCCCACATAATTCATTAACGAGTCATATCACTTTGAGGGGGCAGTAGTCCGCAATTTCTCAAATGAAATTATCGCGTTTATCCATAATGGAAACCATAAAGGTATGATATAAATGGAAAATACAGAAGAATAAGGAATACATAAAAATAATATATATCATATATAAATATAGTTCCATATTAATGGCCACCATGAGAAGTGGTAGGAGATAATTGAACAATCATCGTTTCGTGAGGCGTTAGTTTTCCATCCAGAGAAACAGTGTGTTCTATAACCATTAGATGGAGGTGTGTGTAAGTGTAGTTCAAATAATTATCATACAAAAATCATAGTATATTTATGATAATGGTTATAAAATAAAGTAATAAAAGAGTTTAGTGGTTGGAGAAGTAAAATAAAATAAATGAAGTTAAGAGAAACCATTACCTTTAATTTTGGTAACTCCCTTTGGTTTGAACCAAAAGGACTTTTTGAAGTGACTTCTGCCTAAGGTAAGGCTTATAGGTGGAAGAGAGATATCTTTAGAGATTATTTTTTCAGGGTTTGTACATGACAAGGGGCTTGAGAGGTGTGAGTAATGAGTTATAAGTGATGTCCTTTTATAAGAGAGAGGAGGGGATCTTTTGGAAAGTTTGAAAATGTTATTTTATTTTAAACTTATCTTCGGTTTCAAAAGGTCCAAAACTCAATAAAGCCTAAGATAAGATGAATCATGTTAAAAATAAAATCACCCAATAAGAATTTTACTGTTTTTAGACATTGTTTTAATATTAATAATCTTATTTATTTTAATCATTTATCAATG
The DNA here is from genome assembly GCA_963277665.1 of Viscum album. NCBI lineage: Eukaryota > Viridiplantae > Streptophyta > Magnoliopsida > Santalales > Viscaceae > Viscum > Viscum album. The sequence continues at coordinate 784,167,744 of OY728156.1, read as the reverse complement.
AGGTGAATACTGCATCATTATTGTGTCATAAATAATTTAATTTATATGACGTCTAAAAATTATAAAAAAATAAAATAATTTAGGAAATTGTTTTATCTTTATAATGAATATTTATAGTTAAAAATATGACTTATATAACCCCATGAAAAAATTGATATACTAAAATATATTTGTTAATGTCATTTCTGTCTTTACTTTAGGATAATTAAAATAAAGTGTCATTATCACTCTTAAGTGGCTTCATGGGGTCCCAAAATCGACCCAAGTATTCCCATGGTAGGACATGACTCATCCAATAAGGTTAGGAAAAGTTTTAATGTAATTTTTATTATTATAATATTCTTTTTACCTTAAATTACCCTATTTATCTTTAACCGCGGTAAATAAAAGTCAAAATTTACTATTCAACAAAAAATATTTTCATCTTATTGAACCAAATTTTACTTAATAATAACAACCATGTATTTCGGATTTTTGAAATTCAGTTCACAGAAGTGGAAAAATTTCATTTAAATGAAAAAGTCAGTTTTTTAACTACTACTAAGTGGTTTTACTATTCATTAAAAATTGAAGTTTTTCAGAAAAATACCAAAAATTTAGCCTAAGATATATTTGATATTTAAAATTTAAAAATTATGTCTATTTTACCAAATTCAAAACATAGAAGTTGCATTAATTAATTTAAAATTAATTCCCGTTGTCAAAACAAATAGCATATTTTTAAGAAACAATAACTATCAAAAGATTGACACTTGTTTATGTATAATTTCAAATTGAAATTAATTCCAATGAACAACATTGGATTAAATTGTAAAAATATAATCTAATTATACTTTCAAACCATTCAAATGTATAATTTAACACTATAAATATTTTGATTAAAAGGATATTTTCAATTTAAATTTAGTATTTTTCACTATTCACCCAAATATGAAAGTTATTAGAAAAACACAAAAAATTTATTGAAACTAAATTTTTAGGTCCCAATTTTAAATAAGAGGTTTATTTTGTAAAATTTAATATATAAAAGTGTCAAATATTGGATTTAAAAAGGGTTCTCCATTAAAAGGAGGTAAAATTGCATTTTTTGAAAAATACTTCCTTTATCTAAAAAAATGAATTTTTTCTCATATTATGTCTAAGAAACACATAATATGAATTTCAAAATTATATGGAATATATAAAATTCAAAATTCAGTTAATACTATATATAACTACTTTTGAATGACTAGTTTGGTAAGTCGTTGTGCACTCGAACTCAGTATTATGTGAGGTGCAAGCTATTGAATTTCTTTAAAGAGATAATGTACTATGAAACCTTGGGGTGTTACATTCTCCACTACTTCAATAAATTGCATCCTCACAATTTAAGATCAAGATTGAAAACTTGGGTTTTGACATTTCAAAATATCTTAGTTGAAATCTGACATCAAAAATGGATTAATGAGGCCTCTATTTTAAAATAATTAAAGGTAAGTATGAAGGTTACCAAAAATAAAACATACTAGGGTTACATGTAAGAAAAAATGGATATAGAAGAGAAAACTAACCATCATGTTCTGATTGAGAGTGATTGAGAATATTATTAAGAGAATTTAATGATCTGAAAGCCATAAACTTGTGATGGGTTGAAAGGTATTTGATTAACCAGTAGGAAAAGTAAACAAACAAAAGTTTTGTTTTAAGTTACTTTTCATAATGATGATGAATTTATTTATGAGATTGATTAAGAGTATATGGAGATATACTTACTTTAAAAGTAGAGTTTCATCCATTAATAAATTTCTACCACAAACTCATCTTTTCTCCAAATGATGAGTATTAAAGATGACTTGGTTACACCTGAAGTAATACAATCAACTGATAGAGAATCAAATAATCCAAAAATTATGAACAATATATTTCCCTTATCATTAAACATTAACCAATACCAAAATGGTTAGTACATGATCATATGATCCCTAAAAATGACAATCCCTTATAGAATGAAATACTACTCTTAATCTTCAAAATTTAAACAAACAATACCCAAAGTTCAACAAATACCATTCAATGAACAATTGTACTTAAAATAATTCAATATAATCCTAACTAATATTTAAACTCAAAACTCAGAAGAATTTTATTATACAGTCTTCCACATTAAATTGTATCTCCAAATAACATCGACTACTCTTAAAGTCACATACTTAAAAGTAATTAAACTAATCAAATATTCTCTATGATAGGTTAATTATTTCTATAAATAAAACAAGTCACTATAAATCCACAATAAAAACATTGAAAAATATCCACCATTACTCTTAAAATGAAATCCCATAGTATTATATTTTCGTTAGGTATATAGTGTTCCCAACAGAGCGAACGTCTTCCAAAATAAAATTTATCACTTAATCACCAAATCATTTTCCTAAACTAAGGATATCCATTTGATAGTAAATAATGTACCAAATCAACTTAGTAAAATCATTTAACTAAAAAGAATTAGTCGCACTAACCAGGGACTTCACGTAGTCCAACGGTAGGTGATAAATATTTACTAGTATTATACCCTACTCAAAAAAATTATATATTTCGTTTTAATTTATTACCTTGTGGATCTTTTGATGAGGTGTTTCCAAGGATATAAAATTAATTCCCTTATTTTAGGGGTATATAGATACCCTAGTGGATGGGTACGTGATTTTGAAGCTCTGGTTGTGGCTCGATGAGGGAATGATAATCCTAAGAGGTATTTGTTTTGTCTTGAGTTACCCTGGTTTTGAGGTTTCTTTAAAGGGAATGTATGTTTAGATGACCAGCACCAAATTTTCCTATTTTTTCTTTTAGTGTCTAGTCCATATTGTGGTTTGGGACTCATAGTTTAGATGTTTCCTCAACTGTGGGGGGTAATGTGGTTAACCCTAGATGGAGTGTGGGGTTCCATGCTTATGGTTTGAGAGTATCAATGGCGCATAGGTCTATTAGAAATAACCTATGATAGGAACATGGGTAGTAGTTTTGTAATGTTATCCTAGGTTATTTGGGATGTGTCTTGTGTGAACATGAGTGCAGTTTTTTAATCTTATCACATCAAAATGTAAATCCATTTTTTCTAGTTAAGATTGAGAAGTTTTCACATGGGGGTACATGTGCATTGGATTTGTTTCAATCTCATGAAACCTGAGTTGTGTTATCATTGTGGACCGAATAAGTCTGGTTATCAATGAGTGGACTAAGGAAATATGTATTATAGGGATCCCAACATAAGTCATTTGAGGGTGTCATTCCAAGTGATAAAGGAATGCGTAGTGGTTGATATTTTTTCTAGCACTTTGGCGTGACAGGTCGACAATATCTAATTAGCATATATCATGGTGGATGGAGTGTGGGTCATGGAGATTTTTTTTAATTATAAGGAAATTATCATGGAACTATTATTTTCAAGAGCATCCTCCTATCCATGGGTTGTCCATAGTGTCTTCTAAGTGCCGGTGTGTGGTTGGATCTGAATGGATCTGGCTTTCTGGGAAAGACCAGAATTTTAATTTTTATGTTGAATTGTATAGAGTTTTGATATATTCCTTAGGTATGGGGAGGTATTTTTATAACCCTTGTGTTTAAAAGGGACGATGGTTCTTCAGCAATGATGGAGTAGTATTCTTGGAGGAGTCAGAATAAAGAGGTTATAATATTGTTCTACACAACTTTGGATAAAATTAGTTGGAAAATGGATTGGATAAATCATTTTAGAGAAGTTTTTAGTAGCTTATAGATCGATACAAGAATTTTTAGATATGGGTAGGTGTACCTAGTCTTGGTAAATAAATATTCATGGAGAAATTGTGTTTGGTTTTCGACATTTAGAGTCTGATCACTACTGTTCATCAATGAAGTTGAGATAATATTAGGTTGGGCTTGTAATTTTCCTAATCACCAAGGGTTATTAGGGTGTGAGAAGCATCTATGGTGTGGAGTTTGTAATGATCCATGTTTTTAGGGGTTATAAATTTTAGAGGAAATTTTACTATGGGACTGTTTAGGGATCATTTAGTGAATTTAGATTCAAATTGAAATTCTCATAGTTAAAGACACTTTTTAGAAGTGTTTCGGGTATGGTTTGAGGCTTAGAAGGTAGATTGGGTTATTAGGAAAAGGTTCATAGCTTCAAGTTCAAGTTGGATTTTTTAGACTAATTTTTTCCTAACACAAAATTTATGTGCATGAATTAGTGAAAACCACTAAACCCTCTCAAGATTAGGGTATTTTCAATTGTTTTTTTCTTTCATGGTTATTTTGGCATGAATTATACACAGTCGAGGTCAAACTACTTGATGTTTAGAGCTAGTAATGCTGGGTGAGTAGCTTTTGGGATTAAAAAACACAATGTGGACATGATTGTAGATGATATGTGTGGAATTTTTTGATTATTTATAGAGGGGATACAATTCTATTTTTTAAAGTTTTCTACACGGTAATCAATATTTTTATCAAAATCATGAGTGGATTTTTGGCTTGGGTAGTGCTAATAAACCATGTGGAAATCCTGTGAATCTTCCAAATTAGGTTTAAAATGTGAGAAGATATGAATTCCTCCTTGATTTTAGGATTTCTTGAACCCTCTTTCTCTAATTTTATACACACTAACTAGCCCCTCTTCCTTTAATATTATTCCTTCAATACCCCATGATCATGAGTGAATTTTAGGAGTGTTCATTGGAATTTTGGGGTTTGGTTCTTCCCCACCTCCCCTAATTCATCACCCACCTACATTGTAGTTTGTTCCAGGATGTTCTATGATGGGTTTTATTCTAATTCCTCTATATCATAGTGAATCACCAGAGGATGATGAGGCTTTAGAATGGCTTATTGAAAGGGCATCTCAAGATGGTGTCTCCACACCATCTATCATCAATTTAGTGGAGGTATGATGTCAAATAGATTTTTTTTCATGAACTTTCAATTATACTAAATGGAATATTTATGTAATTTTGAATCATGTGTTTGTGTTTTGTCTTTTCTTAGTGTCATAGGAGCATTTAGGGACTTCCATATATAGATGTTCATGGTTCCAGAGAGCATATTTTACTATGTGAGTCTTCAAGATCTATAATACATAGAATTCAATTAACTAAGTCAATAAAAATCATTTATATTAATTGAATTAAATTCTATGATATGAGTTATCAGATTCATTTGTTGGGGTACACAAGTTATGACATGGAGATTCATAAGTTTTTCCTTGATGTATGTATGGGTTTTTAGAGTTTTTTCCCGATATTACAATCATTTAATTATTTTATAAAATTTTCTCTATGGATATCCCCTTGAGGGTTGTTTTTATTGTTCTTATGGAAATTTTTGGGTTTAGGGTGACTTGTATAGGGGTTTATTTTATACCCCCTCTCTTAATTTGTTGGTGATAAAAAAAGTTATTGAAGTGGAAGATTATTGACACCCTCTACTTATTTTAACCGTGAGAGGGATTTTCTATAGTCCCATTTCTGTGTTGCCTCTGATGTGGGTTTTGATGGTAAATATTGTGAGTTTTTAAGGGTTATAATGTGGTTTATTTAGTTGATCGAGTTTGGACATGATGTTCCCCTCAAAGCATTAGACTTAGAATCACCTGCGTGAGGGTAGTTTGATCGATTTTTGTCATAGATGTGGATACCAAGATGTATTCTTTGAGATCTATCCCAAGTAATATGATGTCATAAACTATGTGAGTTATCAATTATTTCTCAATTTTAGTGGCTTCGAGTATCCCTTTATAATCTAGAGACTAGAATTGAGCCCATTGTATCTATGTTCACATTTTTCGGGTTCAAGAGTTCATTCACCTGTTCTTTTTCAGCCTATGGAAGGTATATTTTTGGTAGTTCCTACTCATGATTTTATTTATAAGAGGTGATATTTGGATATATTTTGACTTTACATTGGCCAAAATGATTATATTTTTCTATCCTTTATTATATTTACATGGTTATGGGCTAATGGATTATCTAGAGGAGTGAAACCCTCCGCTTAGCCAATAGATTCTTACCCTGATATGAGTTTGGTGTCTATAGTCCTAGAACATTTGACAGACCTAGGTTATAGGTTATTAATTTACCTAAAATTATATTTTTATGGATCTAGTTATATTTACAGAACTATCATCCTTTGTATAGGTTCCCTTATTATTAGTAGAGATTCTGTCACTAGTTTGAATTATTCTATTATAGTCCTAGAGCCTTATAGGGAAGCCTGTTGTTAAGTGGATGCCTGTGGTTATGTAGAGGGTATAAAAATCATGCATATTTCATTGTTAGTCTTTTGAAGATCATTTATAAATTTGGTAGATGCACTTAATGTTATGTGGTTGGGTGAGTTATATAATATGAATCCTCTGAAATGGGATTGGAGAGAGGCTAGATTTACATCTAGCGTCACCTTATATCTTAGGGTTGTTTGTCTTATTATTAAATACCCAAATTAACTTATGTATCTATTTTATTTATATTCTTGTATGTATTTATTTTACAAGGCTAGGCATATCATGTTTTATATATACATGTTATGAAATAATATTATAGGTTCATTATTAGTGGTGTCATACTAAGATTTATTTCTAACCCACTATATGGAACCTCAGTGTGTGTGCATAGCCTTTTATCTTCCTTCATGTTAAGAATAGGTTTTAGTGGAGGTGGTTAAAGCCTATTGGTGCATGATTTAGTTTAACTACTCATAAAGGGTGTTAAGATCTAGTTTATGTAGCATGAAAATTTTTAGGAGATCGGGTGTAAGGTTTGTCATTATGTTGGTAGTATAGATTTTTTATTTGTTACATGTATATGTAATCAGATCAGTGTGAGATTGGTTGTTCTATGTTTAGAGTTATTTTGAGTATATATGAGTTTATGTCACATTTCATTTGATATCTCATATTATGAAAATTTTAATTTATTGTGATGCACTATGATGTTTTTATTGATGTGTAAGTGTTTGGTTATTTTTTATATTATTATTGTCCTCTAATAGAGGGTACAATATTCCCATTGTATCTTTTACAACCCTCACAACTAGTTAGAAGCCTCTAGAATATGTAGAGGTGAACATGAGGCCTTATGGAGAGTCATATTGGGTGACATGTCATTTTCACATAGATCTATTTGTTATAATGAGACACAATAAGAAAAAAATAGTGGGAAAATAGTGATCTCCCTAATCCTTTTCCATCAAGGATGATTCAATCCAAGAAGATTCATAAATAATAACTCCAAAGAGAAATTTTGGATTCATTTTAGTATTTAGAGTTCAATATACCAAATCCTAAATCCCTTTAGATGATTCACTTTTATATTAAGCTTTGTAATTAACTTTCGCAAATAAAATGAGAAATCATGGAAATGAAAAATAAATTTGGGATGAAGTGTTCTATATTTAATCACACCACAATTTCCAATAATTTTTCATGTTCTAGGGACATTTTATATCCCTTACACTATTGGATCTATTGAATTTTCTGATGATTTATGAGTTTTAGAGGAATCCATAGATGTTATTCCCCCAAATTGTATTTAAATCAATGGAGATGGTATATTTGAATCCCACAATACTTGTTATGCATCTTGAAAATAGATTTAATATTTTTATAGAGATGTAATTAGAACATTTCCTTACGAGATACTAAGATGTGATATTCGAAGCTTAATTTTAGGTTCTTAACAAGGAGGAAGAGAGTTTCCTAGTATATTTATCAATCATTTTTGGTAGACCATTCTTGAAGAAAACTAAAATAATTATCAATAGAAATAAAGTAAAACTCACCATGGAGTTTGAATATAGAGAAATTCATTTTAACATATTTGATTCCATGTGGCACCCTTTAGATGATTATTCACTCCACACATTTTCCCACATTGGAAAGGTTGAACCCATTGAAGAGTTAAGTATTTTTGATGAATTTTTATCCATAAAAATAAACTAAATGATTGAAACATACATGGATAATTTTATAGAATAACATAATGAAATATTTGTTTTCAATACACAGGATGAGGTAAATTATAAATTTTTAATGGATTTGATTGCCAATTTAATGATGAGTTAACCTAAATATAACCTTGTGGATAGGAAATTTGGTCTATGGAAATAGGAAACCCACTAATGATTTCATCCTTAAATCATCCCCCAGATACAAAATTAAAACCATTACACATGAATTTAAAGAAGTGTATCAAGTTAAGGGATAAGGAAAATCATTTGTATATATTAATAACTTCCCCCAACCCATGATAATAAATTAATTAAACCTTTGAAATAAAATACAAAATTAATAGTTTTGTGTTTATGTAATATTCCTAGAATTATTCCCAAATTATCTAATAAAGAATTTTGTTTATGGATATTTCCATACCTATTAATAAGAAATAAAAAATATAGAATCCCTCTATGATAAATGTATTTGAAAAGGATTTAGATATTATTTTGTAGTCTTATATTACCTAACACATTTCATACTTACAATGCATCATTCACATTCACATTGTACCTAATAAACTAGCCCAAAAATTATGAATAATGAGAAAATGATTTAATTCATATGAAAATCCTAAATATCTGGACAATGTGATTAATTATAGGATGCTACTATAGGTTACTAGGAAAGAACATTTATTTATTCCTTATTTTGGTCATCTATGTGAATGGATGGTATGGAAAACTCACAATTTTTCATTATATGGGGTTTTAATATATTTTTAGATATAAGACTCCCTAGTGGAACTAGAGAACAAAACCATTACATGATAATTTCACACATTTTTATATATAAGGTTTAAATTTGGGTTATTCAATGCCTCAAGTTCATTTCAAGGGTGAAAGTTAAGCATATTTTTAGATCACATTGAAGAATTTATATAGGTATTTTTGGATAATTTTAGTATCTTTTTGAATTAATTTGATTATTTATTGAAGAATATAGGAATCATTTTTAATAAATCCATTAAAAAGGACATGGTTTTGAATTTTGAAAATTGTCATTTCATAGTAAAAAAACAAGGTTCTTAGGGAATTTAATTTCATAAAAATTCATTAAGGTTTATAAATTCAAATTCATATTATACATATTTTACCTTATTTGACATATGTAAAACATGAGAGACCCTTCCTTAGATATACATGATTTTATAGAATGTTTGTCAAGAAATTTAGCAATATTTATCATCCAATCTCTAAATTAATTATGAATGATGGTTGCATTTATTTTAATGGTGTGTGGATAGAGGATTTTGAATAATTAATGATTATATTTATTGCAACAATAGGGATGCACCCATTAACCTAGGGGAACCATTTGAGCTACATTTTGATGCTTCCAACCACGTTGTAGGACTAGTTCTTCCTAAGAGAATTTAATGAAGGTCATTTATCATTTCATATGTCTTGAGAGCCTTTGATGATACTTATATAATCTATAAAACAAAAAAAAATATTTTCTTCTAGGTTTTATTTAATTTAGTTAAATTCATTTCTTATTTTATTAGAGCTATATTCACTATGTTTTCTGATCAATTATCCTTTAGAAAATTGATGATGAAGAATGAGGAAGAACCCATGCTATTTAGATGGATGCTAATATTATAAAAACTAAATTAATAAATAATTTTCAAGAAAAGAAATGTTAACTAAGAGGTTGAACACTTAAGAAACCTATAAAAAACTACAGAATATGATATTCAAAACCCAGACTCACATAATGATCACATTCCAGAGGATAAGTTATACATGATCAAAGGAAAAGTGCCTTAGTATTGAGACACAAATTTTTTGGTGGTCTCTTAGTTACAATAACATTTAAAAATCCAACATTTTAAAATAATTAAACATGAATTTAAATTTTACATTTTGTAAGATTGTTATATATGGAAAATAATTAATGTTAAAGTGATAATAAGACACTTAACTATAAGTGAAATAAAATATTTTTTTTATTATTTTGTCACACACTCACTTGTGGAGGACACTTTGGATATAAAAAGACTAAAATAATGTGTCTAGAGCTATAATTTATTAGCAAAAATTATTCAATGATAAACATGATTTTTTTAAATTCTTTGAAATGTGTCACTATACTGTCATAAATTTAAAATGAGAAGAAATTACTCAAAAACCAACCATATTTTTGTAAAAAACATTATGTTTTGGGAATTTATATTCTTGGGCCCTTTACCAAGTAATTTAGTAATTCATATATACTACTTATAATTTATTATGTTTAATAATGGTTGGATACTAAAGCTACAAAAACTGATGATACATAATTTGTTGTTATTTTTTACAGAAATAGTTTTTCTAAAGGATTTTTAATTATTAGATCCTTTATCAGCGATTAAATAGAAAAATGTTAAAATAGAAGCATGAAAACATTTATGATTAGGTATGCACTATATAAGATGACTTTAACACCCTAAAATCAATATAAAAAATGGGCCATATGAACTATCCAATAGAGGGATAAAAATAATACAATGGAAAACAATATATAAAAACAAAAAAAAAATGGAAGAAACAAGTTGGTAGACAACTGATAGGATTATATTATAGCCTAAAAAATGCATCGTTGGAATTATTCTATACCGGAAGACATAAGGGAAGAGTTTTCACCTAGATATTAGGCTTGAACATGAGTCATATTGTGAAATAGGAGAGATTAATCTAGACCTATATAGGGATTTAAAGGATAAAATATTATAGTTTTGAGAGAAATATAAAATTATAATGGATTCCTTTGAATATTTTTGAATTTATAAATAAAGGAAAATAAGGGATCATTACAATATTATTCAAAAAAAATACTTCAATCTTGGGGGCAAAGTTCTATTATTCAAACCTATGATCAAATGATGCAAGGTAATATTCATTCCATATTATAAAGAATATATAGTTATTTTTTTATACTTTTGGTTTTATGTAGTTGTGAAATAAGGAATCCAAAACCTATTCACTATTAATTGGAATAGGAAAATGAAATTCCATAAAACTATACACTACAAACTAATGGAGGTTATTACACCCTTATAACTTATTTATCAATTAGAACCATCAGGTTTTTACTCTCCTTAACATTTAATTACTGTTTTTATTCCACACAAAATTTTTATACATGATAAATCTACCTAAATGTATTTAGGACACTACATCATTTATTTGTGGGTGTGACCTTTATTGTTTAATATTTTAATTTTTTTCTTATAAATTTTATGTATTTTTCAATATTTTATTTTGGTTTCCATTTAAATTTTATGATTTGTTTTTAAAACATATAAAGATTAATTTTAATTCCCTTTCAACAGTTGAATCTATACTAATGTGGTGTAACAGATTTGAGTCATTTAATCAACATAAATGACTAATGAAATAAATTAGTTTTCAAATTAAAATTGATAAAATTTCATATAATGGGATTTTTTTGAATATCATTCCATGATATAATTTCCTAAATTTGATATCAATTAATTGAAATTATTCTTAACCACTAATATTTGATTGTCATTCTATGATATGTTACACCACATTTAAAATTTATTTCATAAGTGGAATCTGAAAATTGTTAACATATTCTTTCAAAATTCCTTTTTCTTCAGAGGACCAAGAAATTTTTGAATAACTAGAATATGATGATTAATATAATTAAATACTTGGAGAATTCATGAACTTATGTAATAAGTTGTTGATTCATACTATGGATTTTAATTCCTCCATTTTAATGAATTTGAATTTCTCACATACCATAAAATTTAATCCTTATATCCCTTAGAATCCATGAATAAGTTGGTTATTTGGAAACTTTAGACTCCAATTATGCCTATAATTTTTTAGGATTTTATACTTAAAATATGATGCATTAAAGTGCGGGGTAGGAGAGATAATGAGCTTTGAGAAGCAGTTTGGTTTGTTTTCATGAACTCTTTAAGGAGGGGTTGTAATAAGTTTTCTATTGATTTAATAAGAAAATAGAGATGTGAAGGATAGAGAGATGGATTTGATATCATAGAATTCAAGGAATGGAAGCATACCTCTATTTGAAGTAAAAATAACCTCTCCTCTTCACTATAAAATTAAAATGTGTATAGAAATTATAGATCTAAATATGTGAAACAATGCTACTAAAATTATGTATATAGTAGAAAATTGATTTCATTCATGAAAAAAATATCCAAGGAGGACTACCCATGAAGCTAGAGAGGTGTTGTGAGAAAAAATAAAGTTTATTTGATGATGAAATATTCTATACAATAAAACTTCATTTATTATATATAGGAGATATATGGAAGAATACTTTCGCATTCCAAAACATATTTCAAGGTACCTCTCTTCCTCTAAGTTTAGAACCAAAAAAATATAAATAAGAAAAAGTGAAATAATCTGATGAAAAAATAGGGAGGAAGTGTTTCATTCTTATAAAATGTTAAAAATGTATGATTTAAAATTTTATAACCTTAAAATAAATGGTGATGTAATGGAATAAGGAAGATAAGGATGAATCCAATATTAAATGAAACTAAAAATCATAATTATGATTCCAAATAGAGATAAAACTCATAACCATCCTTATAAATATTCTCATCATAAAACACCAGCCATAAGACATTGAAAAACCCAAAAAATACATCATGATATGTCCAAATACTTGAATTATTTGGTAGATATGAATAAATTCAGAATGGATATGGAAAAACATAAATGAATATGGAAGGATAACATAATTTCATTAAAATTCAAATTTTAGTATTGACAAAAATATATCCAAAAGGCATGCACAACTATGAATGGGAAGACATAAAAGGGGTAAATTAATTGAATATAGTTAATGAAGAAAATGGAATCAATATCATTGATTTGGGTTGATAAAAAGAGTAATAATCTGTTTAAAAGGGAAATCACATTGGAATGTGTTGGAATTTTACTTGTGTTTCCATATTATAAGATCAATTGTATGTGTAACCAAAGGATATGTGAGGGGGGGGGTTGAAAAGAAAAAAAATTCATACATTTTAATTTATGTTTCACATATTTTAAACCCACTATTTTAAGCAATTATTGTGGAAATCTCACATCTATTAGTTTTGTTAGTAATATAGAGTATAATTGTTAAATTTATTATTATTGAATTTTTAAATGTTTATCTCATCATTGGAACTATTATAATGAATAATATACTAAATCCAAGATGTTTTTATGTTATTATAGGAGTTTTGTAGATGATTTTTAATTCCTCAAATTCATTTTAAAATGTTGTTTAATTTATATAAAGAAGTACAGGAAACACTATAAAGAAGTAAAAAATGGATAAGGAAAACATCATATGGCTTATATTCATAAGAAAATTATTGAGAACTCATAATAGAGTTCATTTACATGGTAGTAAAATTGTCAAAGTGGAAAATGAATTTTTCAATTTGTAAGATAAATTGTCTTATGAAAACACCTTCATAAGTGAATTCATCTATATGAACTACCCGTAAGAGAAATATTGATACTATGTAAGATAATTTGAGTGATCTGGGATTTAGAATAGGAATTTTATTTCATGTAATATAAATTGTATTGCAGAAGGATATCACATAATAAATATTCTCTTATAGGGCCTAGATATACTAATATTTACATGGATAAAATTTTAAAAAAGAATGAAAATAAGGGGACATCAGAGGATTCATATAGACTTCAAACTGAGGCATTGGGAGACAATATCAAGATTGTTGAAACCAATCATAGGTGGCCACATAGGATATTACATGCATGATATTTTGATCAAGATAAAAAATAAAGTAAGTTTTTGATTTTTAGGAAGAAAGGATCATGTGGTTTTGAAGATATGAGAAAGAGGGGAACTTTTAAGTTCTAAAGGGTAAGATCTTATAGGGTTTAGCAATGACTGAGAAGGAGGACATTCTATGTATCCAAGAGGATGATGAGACCAAATACATGGGTGTTCAATTTGTGGTTGTATGTGATTAACTAGATAATGAAACAATGTTTCTATTTTCATTTTTCATTATTTTTTTAATGTATTCTTATTTGTTATTATAATCCTACACCCTTATAATGGAGGGGTAATCTTCTATGTGACCGATAAAGAGGAGGAGATCATTTTTAATTCTAAAGTGTTTTTTTATTGAATAAAAAATCTTTTATATTGAATAATTTTAGTTTATATTGATAGTTTGAAAAATTTAATGCACATACATTTTAATCATTAAACTCATTTAATGTATATTCATAAGTTTTTTTATTTCTGATCTTCCATACACCAATTAATCTCTTCCCAAAAGAATGTTCTTTATTAGGCACTTAATGTTTAAATTTTTTTAGAACATACATGGAATATGTATGGTATTTCATAATTACACATGAACACCAATAACTGATTGGGTATTTCTTTAGTTGTTTCAGTGTAGTTTACTAACATTTAACATAGAAGGGAAGGGAGGTTGACCTAGTAGTAATCACTATTAGGTCATTCTCTATCATATCATTCAACTAATGGTGATTGACATATTAATTGACAAGTTCTTAATTCATTAATTAATATAAAGAGAAGAAAAATATGTTTCAAATACTATGATAGAATTATAAAAGTAAATAAAACCCAAAACCAATAACTTTCTCATCATATTTACATAATTTTTTTGTTTCATTTCTTACTTTTTCTTTTAAAACCAATTTCTTTTTCAAAAAATCCATCATTTTCTCAAATTAATAGAAAAAAATATTATTTAAACACTTCTCTCAAGTAGACAACCCAAGGTTACCACTACTATTTTATTTAAACTAGGAATAAAATTTATTTTCTAAAACCCCATGTTAGGACTTGTGTTATATTCAACTTCTCATTTTTTTCTTAAAAAATCCTATATGGTTTGAAAAATTTAAAAGAGATTTTAGTGAAATATTTTCATAGAGATGACCATCCAAGCTTTCCCACAACCAAAATTATCATAATTAAAGTAATGATCTCATATCATGAACATAAATTTTCTTAAACCTTATACAATAAAACTACCTTTGTCTATATTTATTTCACTGTTTATAATTTTAATGAATAAAAATATAACTTTTAGTTGAAAAGATCTCATGATTTGGAAGGTACCTTGATTGAATAGTTTGAGAATATAATACTCCACCATAGCATAGTGTGAGAAGCTATCACTCTACTATAAAGAGTTGTATATAGAAAGTTAATGTATTTTTTCACATTATTACCTCTAAAAAATATAGTATATGGATCATATTATCTAGAGAACAAATAATCTCTTTCTATATCTCTAAATTGATCCTCATTGTAAATGATATTTAGTGAAATATATAACTGTAGTAGATAATTCTTCATATAACATAGGATTCCTTCATTTTTCAAATAATAATAGAAGTAAATACTTTAATATCACATATTCCCTGCCTCTAATTATTCATATAGTAAGCTAATTATTATTAAAATTTAATCATTCACCCATATATGAATCAATCAGCTGTATGAAACATTGAAGCACCTTAAGGTTGAATGAAGCAATTTTTACATTGTTTCACAGATGCCATCAAACCTTGTAGTAATACACACACACACACATACACAAACATACATACATATAAGATAAAAAACCATCCATTATAGTATATTTTCTCACATTCACAATTAAAAATAAATAAATAAATGTTTTCCATAATTATGTCCATGATAACTGAAAAACCATTGAAAATGTTCATCTATCACTGATCAATGCATCCAAAAAGTTTGAAAAATTTTATATGAAATAATAACTATATTTTTTGTAATCTAATAGATATTTAAAATATCCATTTAACTTTTTAAATCTTCACAAAAAAATAAAAAAAATTATTTTTTAATTAATTTATAGCTTCTGATATTCTCAAAATGTAACTTTTGATTATCTAAAAAACCGATAATATGAAATATCATTAATAAATTTAATGAAATACATAATTTATCCATCATAAAATGATTAATTGTGACTTTTAATAACTTCATAAAACTATAAAAATTAATATCTAATTGATAAAACATATAAAATAATATTGAAATTATTTCAATAGTTAAATATATGAAAACGATGAGAAAATATAGTATCATAAAATACAATCATGAAATGTTGGTTATTTATTTAGAAAAATATTTTGTATTTCTATTCATGTCATATCATGAAAAAATGTGAGAAGATATTTCAATCATCTGATAATATATAATAAAATAATATATAATGTGAACTATATGTTGAGTTCAACATGACATTTTGAAGTTCTCTAAATCATTAAACTTGTACTATGTGAGTCGAATCCAACAATACTTGGATATTATAGTATCATTACTTCACTCCACTATATCTTACATAATCTATAATGAATTATCTTCTTTATAGAATAATATTATGATTATTTTTTTTGAAATAAAACAACAGTTCCATCCATTATACTTGAGATTTTAAAGAGAAACTTCATACAAATTTTCATTATGCCAAGTTTGTCTTATCACCCTGTAGCAATGCTGGAAGAATAATTATATTTGAGTGTGTAGTTTCATCTTATTCATTTTGAAATATTGAGTTCATCACTTAACTACATGTGTATGTCTACAATGTATTAATTAAATTCAAAAAACCTATTTTATATATGGGTTCCTTATACTCTATATGAATAATTGTCTTCATTATCATGCCCTCATGATTGTTCTATAAATAGAGGTGCGCATTCAGGAAGTGTTTCTGAATTTTATAAGTATTTATAAATAAAAATGACTATGATTATTATTTTTAGTAGATTAATCATTACTATTTTGAAGTAAATATCCCTATGAAAAGTTATCTCTTTAACTCAAAGGCATCCTTCTTTATTTGGGATGGTATGATTTCCATAGAAGAAAAAAATCTTGAATTTGGAATGTAATATCATAAAAGTTGTAAGGTAAGGATCTCCAAATAATTAAAAATCCTTAAACTCCAAATAAAATTCCTTAGAAAAAACTCTATTAATTCTAAAATATGGTAACAACATGAAAGATTAATGTTTAGTCAATTTTTAGATCTTCTAAATAAAAAATTCGGCTTCTGATCCAATTAAATTGTATTTTTATAATTTTTGGAAATTTTAAAATGATCAATGATAACCTAAATATAACATATTTATATTGAGATATCATTAAAAAACTATATCCCACATAATGCAAAATTGATAGTATTGTAGAAATATTACATCAAATTTGAAAATAGAAATAATCTGAATGACTTTCTCAACCTCTATTTTACTTGAATGAAACATAGATAATCCTCTTGGATATACATCACAAAAATCAGCGTACAATTAAAAAGGATTTTTAACTCATTTTATCATAAAAATAATAATAATATAAAATAATAAAAAATATATAGAAGTCTTACTGTAACTTTAGATCAAGATGAAAACCTCAAATGGATAATTTTCCCATTCAGTACAGTCAAAGAAAATATAGTTAAACATATTATATTTATAATGAAAAAAGATTCATTAAATTCAAAGGTCTATAAGGAATCATATTATCAAAAAACTATAAAGAATAAAATAAAATTCCATAAAACTGTTTAAAAACAGAGACACACTAAATAAAAAAATTTAAAAAAATATAAAAAAATATAAAAAAATATAAAAAAATTAAAATACAACATAAAAATTTAATATGGTGATGTAATAATAAAAAGGATTTTAAGTTGAAATTATCCACTCAATACCATTTCCATTTTTTAAAATTAAAAAACCCAAAACACTCTTCCCATTTTTTTGAGGATAAAAAAGGAATGATAATGAAGATTAGAACTTTAAAAATATTAATAATAGATTCAAAACAACATATTTTTCTATTTTTTAGAAAATAGAAAAACTTTATTTGAATTCATAAAAATTACTTGCACTATTCTCTAAATGAAATAAAATATAGTATTAAGATTAAAATATCCATCTTTACTAATAAAATTCATACAAAAACTTAATAATTAGGTAACATAAAAAGCATACAAACCTTCCCAAAATAGAATATAAATAGACATGTTGAAAAAAAACTAAATAACAATCTTACATTAAAAAATTAAAAAATTAATACATCATTCTTTTACTATAAGAATAAAAATTTTAGAGAGGATAAATTTCTTCACAAAATCAAATTCCGATTTTCAAATAAAACACTTAAAACACAATCAAATAATAACAAAACCTACAGTATATACCCCCTTAAAAGTTGATACTCTAGTTTAATCAACTTTAAAAGATAAATATTCTGAGTATTAAAAAAATACCCTTTATAAATAATTTATACAAATGGATCCAAGAAAACATGTAAAATGATTTTCAAGGAATGATTAAAATAATTAGAATAAATTATGTAATTAAAATTTTAATTCATTATATAAAATAAAAAATTTAAGAAAACCCTATAAAGTTTAAAGAAATACCCATCAAAATATCAAAGATATTCAAAAAAAATTCATAAATAGTTTTATCATATTATAGATGTATAAAAAATAATTGTTAATTTTTGTGTATGAAAAAATAATATATTTTTGTAAAATAGTTTTGCACATGTAATAATTATATTAGTACTATTTATTTTTATAATTAAAATGATAATATATTATGTTAATTGTCTATAGAAAAATAAAAAAATTCATATCAATAAATTTTAAAAATCATATTGATAAAAATATAATGAACAAGAATGCTTTCATGAAATTATAGATCCTCTAATTAAAAAAAATATATTTGAGAATAATTAAGAAATTTATCACATGAGTTTTTTTAAAAGGGACAATTTATTTAATAGAGAAAAATAAAGGATGATTACATGAGTCTAAAAGATAGAATCTTATTACAATATTTTTCATAAAAAGGCAGCAGTTCCCTAGGAAAATCATATCTCCAAGTAACACCCTGGTTGACTCCCTTATTGGCAAGACCATCAGCTACCATATTTGCTTCACAAAAAGCATGCATGAAGCAAACATGCATATATATAGGTAGAAGAGTAAAATAATAAGAAATTTAATACTCTCTACCCCTATATAAAATAGTTAATTCATTATAAATAGATATTAAAATTAAAAATATAAATTAAATACTTCCCGAATTACTATTTTACATATATAGATCTTCCTTTTTTAGACAATGAACTATTTCATAGTTTTATAATATATTTGATATATTTTAAATTATTAAAAATCCAATATATTTTTTAATAATGAATTCCAATCACATAATCCCTAAAAATACAAAATAATATTGCCTTTTGGTAATAATATTCTTTTGGTTCTAACTTTGTTTGTAATTAAAAAATTAGGCAACAAGAATTGCTTATTTTGAGAAGAAATTTCATCTTTAAAACTAAATAATTCTTATAAAAATTAACCATTATTACCACTATATAATTGAGAAAAATTTAAATAAAAAAATTTAATATAATTTTCATTAATTTCATAATAAAATCATCTAACAGTTTATATGATTTTACTTATAAAACCATGTCTAAAGTAGTTTTTATAATGTTTAGGTTCTCATCTTTTACTATAATTTCCAGATATTCTTTTGTTAATTTTTTTACCATTTTTTATTCACTTAATTTTATCCCTTCATAAGCATTAGAGTGGTTTGTATTAATTTTTTAAGTTTATCCATCAAATCTATAATAATTTTATCATAGAAAACTGAATATATTTTATCAAAATTAGACCACAAATCTAAAATCTAGAGAGATAAGTAATTATTTTGAAGAAACAATTATCATCATAATTTTTAAATGATTTATGAGTCCAATTTAATGTTTCAAATTTCTCTCTAAGAATAATACCTTATTCATTAATATCATTAAATTAATTATTTTAGGAATTGGAATTTTGAGAGAAGAAATAATGTACCTCTTTATGTTGATCCATAAGACATAGATTAACCTTTTTTATTTTCATGAACATATTCCAATTATAAATTGGATTCATTGGTACTATAATATTTATATATCCTAAATATATACTTCATGGATTTATTATCTTTTCTTTTATAATTACTATCCCTTAGAACTTTAAATAAGGTGAATTATGGTCTATGATTAACTTATTTCCTACATTGGTAACTCTTAACCTATATTTTATCAATCTTTTTTTAGTTTCAATTTATTATTCATGTAGAAATTTATAGATATTATTTAATTCTCTTTACTATAGTTTGGAATACATGATGCATCAAAATATCCTTCTTTAATAATGAATTTTGAAACCTTGATTTTAGCATTCTCATTTTCTATAGAAATATGATCTTTAGTTTCATCATGCATGTCAACATCATACATGATTAAAGATCTAATAATTTTTTTTCATATTAATAGGAGTGTATTTTCAAATGGAAAAAGATAACCACTCCATCCTGAAAGTAAAACACTATGTACCTTAAATTCCTTGTCCAAATATGTAATTGAAGCACTCATGGAAATACTATCAATATATTTTTTTATCAATATCTAATTAATGTGAGTAATGAATTTAACTTCATGCATTCAAAAAGTTTTAATTCTTTTGTTTAGAATTTATGTTACTTATGTTTATGAAAATGTATAAACATTAATAAATAATATTTTTCACCCACATATCATAATTAGTAGGGAACTGAAATATTTAGTTGATTTCACCAAAAAATGAAAACTTATAAATAAATTCATATCACATGAATTTAAATTTTAATCAAATTAATGAGTAGCATTTAATATCCCTGGTTCACCATCAGGAATCCTATATGGTTTGAATTCTTTTAAATACTTTCAGAAAAATATATTTAAGATAGATGATCACATTAATTTTCTAAAATCTATAATTTTATCCATTAAAATAAGGATATCAAATCATGGGCATACCTTATCTTAAATCCTCAAATATGAGACAAAATTATTCAATAAATATATCAATTTCAAGATTGTTGAGGACAAAAGAGATATCTTTTAAATAAAACTGACTTAGATCTAATATCATTTGTTTTAATTAGATGATGGGTAGGGAATGATTCAAGAGGGAGGGTGAAATTATTCCTTTCAAAATCATTAATTAACCTATAAAATCCATATAGTAATGAAGAAAACCCATCCTTACCACTTATAGTAAAGTAATGGGGTGGTAAAATATGAAAAAAATAAAGAATATAGAACAATGGGGTTTTATAGTGGTTTAGGGCTACAAGAACATCCCCTAGTCTACTCCACCAATGCCCAATGTGAGATAGGGGATTTTATTTAGGTACTTTTAACCAAGGAATTAAATTTCAAAGTGTATATTGTTAACACTTAGATAAAAATATTTTTACATGCCTTTAGGTTTATTTTACAAGGAACATTAATAACTTAGTTAAAGAAGTTTACACTCCACCATATCATATCATAATTTTTTTCCACTATTTTAGGAAGAGATGGGATACAATACTGAAAATTTCACCCATCCCAATGGTTACAAACCGTTGGGATAGCCCTTGAAAACATTGTCATGATGGAAATTACAATATCCCTGTACCAATGGTTCTATATAAACCATTGGTATAGACTATCAGAAGTTAATATATTCCAATAGTTTCAATTAAACCATTGGGATATATATGCCAATGGTTCAAGAACCGTTGGTATACATTTTGTCAAACATATAATCTATTCCAACAGTTTCAATTAAACTGTTGAGATATATGTATACCAATGGTTCAAGAAACGTTGTAATACACTATACAATATATAATCTACTGCAATTATTTCTGAAACTATTGGAATAGATATATGCCAATGGTTATTAAACTATTGGTATAAAAACAAACCTACCTAACAATATACCAACGGTTCTATGAACCGTTGGTATATAATTTTCACCTAACAACCAACACTGTAGCCATCATCCTCTTACAGACTTCTAGAACATGTAAACCTGACTTCCAGAACCTATAAACATGAAAAATTCTCTTCTAATCTTCCAGAACCTATAAACATGAATACACTTGTAAACATGAAAGCTTTGAATCAGTGCCTATCATAATTGCATGTAATTTAAGGGATATGTGTTTTGTGAATAAAACCAACCATTTAAAGGAAAATATAATACATTATAGGGATGTTCAGGAATGATGGTTTTTGTCCATCCATATATGGATGGGTTCTTCCATTTAACCAATGTTCTAGTTTATGTTTAGGATGGGTTCTTGAATTTAACCAGTGTTATAGTTTATGTTTAGGTGATATGAGTTACAAACCATGTTAGGAATGTCATTAGAACATGGGACAAATGATTCATTATGAATATTCAAAAGAATAGCCACTTCGACATATGAATTGGTGGTGGTAAGATGAAGATTATGGCAGAGAGAACCATAATCCTAAAAGGTGTTGAACAATTACACCATCAATGTTTTTAGATATATGGGCTCAGGTAATCTACATATTGGTGTTTCAATTATAAAAACCAGGATTGTATCTGATTTTCTAGTCATAGAACCTTAAATTAATGGTTATTCCTTGGATGCGTTTTGAGCATTTGACAGTGGAATGATGTTGTTAAACCTTAAATTACTGACCAACATAGGTCAGCATATGTGGATGGGTTGTCCATTGAGGCTTCTTTGGGATGAAAATAATTACAGTGGGGATATTTTGAATCCTTGTGTTCATACAGGTGTTCAAAATTTGATGAAAAGGTTGAATTTTCAATTATTAGAGGGGTTAGTTTTGGAATAGTTGTTTGAGTTCTATTTATGAGGGTTGGAAGCAATCTAAAAGGAATTTTTGACATTAGAATGGGGCTTGAGATGTAGCTCAATATCTTGTGGGAGCATCGAGGGGTGGAGGTGGCTGCAGAAAAATTGAAATAGACCACTGGTGGTCTTTTTGAAGCGAAAAGTTACAAAATTTCCCCCCCAGGTTTTGGAAGTGGGAGGTACCCTTTTCCTCATCCATTTGTGAAAACCATGGATATCTATCCCTTCCTTTAGGAACCTTTGATCATGGGGTGGTTTTGTGACTTTTCATTGGAGGTACCCTACCCCCCTATAGAAACCTTTGATCTTGGGGTGGTTTTGTGACTTTTCTTTAGAAATTAGAAGTTAGTTCCTCCCTATGATATACTTTTTCAATATAATGACCAAAATTGTGTCATAAGTATTCTCACATATATATATTATAGACATGCTATTTATATCTGGAAAAAGCGTTTTTATTATATTATATTATGCTATTTTTATAATAACCATACACACTAGAACATAGTAATTAGGCATCCCACTCTCACACTTGCTAGGGATCTAATTTTATAACTACTTCCGGCCCCCACATAGTTTTATTCCTTTAACGAATTTGACTTCTTTAACACTGTTCCCCATTTATTAGTGTACCTTATAGTATTTAACCTTTTTAAGGGTCCTTCTAATCTTTTTTCTTACTAATTATGAGTTTTTGGATGCATCATCCCTCTATCTCTTCTATGTTATATTGATTTATCCGCCGCCACACCTCAATAAAGACTTTTAACAAGGACATCAATGGATTTAGGGGGATTCATATTTCAAAAATTGGTGGCACTAATTGATTCCTTTATAATTCTCATAAATTTCCTCACATATGAAAACATGATTAGTTATATGCCTTCCAACTATCATTTTTTCAATTCTATGCATTTCTATTATCACAGATGGTATTCCGACTATATTGTTATGCATGATTATCCCTATCAATGGTTTGGGTAAGTTTTTCTATCCCAACCTCCCCGTTTAAAAATGTTTCTATCCCTAGGGTGATTGGAAACATGATTGTGCATTATCTAGGTTTCGATAGTAGAACTCAATATTTCTATCATCACATCACCATGTGTATTTTCATGGAGGTTGACATGTTGAAACCCCAATTGAATTATACCTCTGATGAAATTGAAATCTAGTACATGTATAACCAAGAGGTTCACTTCTAATATTCATCATATTAAAACAACTTCCACTTGGAATATCCCCCCACTTGCACAACTCCCTCCCCACCTACACATCCCCCCTCCCCACCTCACCCCCAACGGCCTCCCCCTATACAGCATGCCCCTACACTACCCCCACCTACACACCCCTCTCCACCTGCACAACCCACCCCCTCCCCACCTCACCCCATCATCCTTCCACTGCATATCCCACACTACACACCTTCACCCACCTCCTCACTTCCACAACCCACCCCTCCCCACCTACACAACCCCCCTACCCACCTCACCCCCATCAACCACCCCCTGCACAGCCCCCCTCCCAACCTCTACAACACCTCCCCCTCCCCCCAGCAGCCTCCCCCCACACATCCACCTCCCCCCTGCACACCACACAATCCCCACATGAACACCCCCACCTGCATAGACCCCCATGGTCACAACCCCATGCACAACCCCCTCCCCACCTGCGCAGCCCCCTCCCGATCTCACCCCCAACAACCTCCCCCTGTACAACCCCTACCTACACAACCACCTCCCCACCTCACCCCCAACCAGCTCCCCCTACAAAGCCCCCTCCCCACCTACACACCCCCACCTCACCCCCATCAACCTCCCCCCTTCCCACCCCATCCCCACCTGCACAACCCCCTACCCACCTGCACAGCCCCCACCCACATAAATCTGAGAAAAAAAGTCCCTGCACATCCCCTCTTCCACCTACACACCCCTCCTAAGATGCCCACCCCAACCCATCCCCATATATATCTCATAAAACAAAGTGTTATGTGGATAAGTAACATATTACCCTCATATGTTCCACACACCAATTTCATTTGAGGCTTTATCGAATTTATGCTACTCATATACCTGTTTCACCATTAAATCCCCCATGATTAAGGATTATTTTAGTGGTGTGTATATGGAATTTATTGGTTTGATTCCTCCTCAAATAACTCAATTTCACTCTCCCCCAACTTCCCTTTGATTCAGTAGTTGTGGATTTAGGAACTATATGAACATTCCACTACAACATAATACCATCAGTAAAAGAGTATGGGGATTTTTTTTGGAGATTGATAGTGGAAGAATGACGAAGATGAATACTCAAGGTTTATTAAATCCATAAATATAGTAAATACCTCAAGTGACATATAGTGGGTTGATAGTGACGATATCATTACTTTATGGGTAGATTCAAAGGAATTTATAAGGTAATTTACAAACATATGGATCTATTTTCAAGTGAGTGGACTAGGTCCTAAGGGAATAGTGGTGAGTAAGGATCCTGGTGTGACCTTATAGATCTTGGAAATATTTTACCCTTAAGTAAGATATGGGATTATCTTGGTGCATGGGATTCCTTGATTCTAATTTAAAACAACGATTTAAGAAAACCTGTGTTACAGAATCTAAACTAAAGGGGTTAGAATTATTGTGAGGTGAAATTATATATATTTGAATATATTGATACAATAATGGGTGAGGAATTTTGGTGATGTGAAATACATGAAGGTAACATATAAAAAATATAATTGATGAATAATGACTTAAGAGGAATATATAGATTCATGTGGGATGGATTTCCTTGAGGGAAATGTGATAGTTAATAGGTTTAAATTTTAGGATTGATAAGTCAGTTGTGGGGTTTTACATAGATTCCCATAGTATCATGTTGAGATATGGGGTTATGATTTAAATAGAAACTGTTATGGTAGAAATTACTAGATCTAGTTACCTGATATATTTGGCTACATGAAATTCCTATGTACTGGAAATTATTATATGAATCTGAAAAAATACATATTTCACTAAAATTCACTCATAGCCTCTCTAGATGACTTACATATGACCTCAAAAGAACCTTTTAAGATAATGAAACATTATACCATGATGAATCTGTACAAACTAGATCAAGAAGATTCATAATTTTTCATCTAATCAAAATATTTTTGGTAACAAATACAACTACAAAAAGTATCAAGTATGACCAGATCTGCGAGTAAGACTAGATCAAAAATGGTGTCCCATAATGAAAATAATTAAAATACAATGAATTAGAGAAATATGACTACGAAGTAGTGTAATTAAAATTAATAAGCTCAAGTTATTCAGCCAATATTTTGATTGTATATAAAAAGAAAATTGTGAAATATCTTTGATACCAAGTAAAAAGAGAATTCCTAGAATCCATAACTTCATGTCAAGTCAAGTTTTATTATTTACAGATAAAGAAATAAAGATAATGTGACCTAATTAATCACACATATATTTAGTCACAAAAATCATAAAACATAAAATGTTATTAATATCAGTAAAAAATGTAACATGTCAATATTTACCTCATCACTATCACTATCATCACTGTAATCATCAGTCTCATCTTCATACTCATCCCTTTTCCCATCATCATCTCTAACCTCATCCCCATCCACATTCCCATAATAATCCTTGTCTTCATCATCATCTTCCTCCTTAGCCTCCTCCTCACCATCATCCTCTGCCTCAACCTCCTTCTCTCCCTCGTGATCAACATCATCCTCACCCTTGGCCTCTTCCTCACCATCGTCATTTCCAAGAAATACATCATCTCAACCACCACTAGAACATCCACCTAGTTCACTATATATTGAACGTATCAACAAAATATATTCATCATAAGCTATTTATACCTCTGGTGGAAGTGTTGGACTTAAAAATTTATCCTGTTTCATAAATTAAGTGTTTGACCTAATAGACCATTCTTCCACATATGTGGCCCTTTTTTCAGATTGTTCTTCCCATGCCTTAACCTATTCAAACTTGGTGGCACTAAAAATGGTACCTGAATAGGGCCAATACCTCGTTGAGACTATACTCTTCCAAGTTCAGCATCATACTTTTCTAGTGTACTCATCTCCGAACGCCTGATTTTAGTGATAATTTGACCCAAAATTGTCAGGTTCTTGGGAATCAAGGGCCTCTAAAGCAGCCTGTTAGAAATATAAATATATTATTAAGTTAAAAAATAGATATTAAAATTTTAAATCAATAAATTAAAACTTAAAATCATCTACTCTGTTGTTTTGTTAACCGCACTTCCATCTTTTTCCCTTATACTCAAGAAAAATAGTTTTGTTCGAGGCACACATCCTTAAATATTCAATAATTTCCTCTACACTGAAATTGAATTTAGGAAACCATAATTAAAAATAATTTACCAACAATAAATTTCATAACTAAAATTATATGAAAACATTATAAATCGAATAAATTACGAAGGAAATAATAGAAAGTGCAAGTCCTAAAGAAAAATTATAAAAACTGTCATACCTGCTTCCTCTAATGATCTGACATCATAGTACATCCCAATGTGTGGAGGTATTTTTTAGAATAATTTTTTTTTTAACTTTTTCTAGATGATTCCTAAATAAAATTAAATAATACAAACTATATTATTAATTAAAAACATGAAAATTTTCATTTAAATACCTCAAATGTGATTAACACATTAAACTTGATAGTCGTCCAATGAGTAATCATTTGTCGATACTGTTCTATCAAAAAATCATCCATGACAGGTACCACCTCTAACTATATTCCAACTCTATTATGCCAACCAATATAAAAATCTTGCTTATAGGATCTCTAAATATCACCTAACTTCGTTAGACATGCTGTTTGTGCACCCTCACCATCAGGGAAATTAAACTGAAGTTGACACCAGAATATTAATTCTTATAATTAAAAAAATAATATATTACATTAAATACAAGAGATTGTTTACCCATATCTATGCCCAAGAATTATACTTGAATTTTTTTGGCAACTGTCTCCATGAGAGTGGGCTGATGGGAATGATGTCAGAGTATTTGGAAATCATAGCCTAAAAAATCCAATATTGCTGCCCAATTGTTTCAATCATTTGATTTTATTCTTTGTAGTCCACCATCAACTACGTGTGGTAGTTGCACACCACACACATGCATGTATGCCCCCGCCCTTGCCTCCTATTAGTATATGCATCTGTTATGAAATAAAGGTAAATATTATATCAATATATGTTATAATAAAAATAAATAATGGTATAATTTTTTTAGGGTTCTATAAATATACCTATAATAGTCTGATCAATGGGCACCACTGGATCCACAGAAAGTAAATGAACACCCTTTATAAGTGGAGTGGGTCCTAATTTATGCTCCGTAAGCACATACTGTGGTGGATAAGAAGTCAAATAATATGGAATATAGAAGCTTAAAGATAAAGAAGTTGAAGTAAAAGAAGATGGCATGGATGGCTGACCAAATTCATGATATGTATGAGGAGTGGGAATCATCATCAGATATGGTAAAGATGGGTGAGGAGGCTCAGATGTAATGGTTGGTGAAAACATGGGAGGCCTAAATATCCTGTGTGTCCCTAACAACACACTAATAACGTAATGTGGTATAGATGGTACGTTAGTGGGAGGGGAAGGGTCTAATTGGGTATGCCGACTAGATATCCTAGCTCTTGTACCACCCTCCCTCACACCAACATCCTGAGTACTGGGACCACTACTAGGATACTTTTCAAATAACTATCGCCTAAGTGGTGGATCATACAAAAACGTTTAAAACAAAATTAATCACATGACATTATATGTTATTTAAATATATATTTTAAATAAAATAGTCATAATTGGAACTAGTGGAGGAATTATTATCTAAGCCATGCAACAATTGTTATACTCCATCCTTTTTCATCGTATCTTTTAAATAGTTTTAATTCCCTACATTTGGAAACATATATGGAAGTAATTAGTAAAGGATAACTAATGTGTGACCAAAGAAACAAAATATATGAGAGGGGATATGGGGATTCATGGGTTCTAGGGTCAAGCATCCATGGTCAATAAAGTATTGAAATGTTAAGGGGGGGGGGGATCTTAGAGTTACACTAATTTTATACATGGTGAATAAAGCATTGAAATTTTCATCAAGTTAGAAATGTTGGGTTTGTAGGTTTGAATACAGTTCAATTCCAAATTTGAAAATGAAACTCAAATAAAACTACAACCAATAAACATTGAAAATCAAATTAAGGCCAAGTAGAAAACTACATATTTGTAATCAATATTAAATCAATTTTAATAGAACCATCCTTAACAACCGAAGTATAGATAGAACAAAAGAATTGAGAACACAGGTAAATGATTCTATATATTTCCCACCACAACTTGGGGTTCATAATCAACTCTAACAATTGAGCTATTGGAGTAATCATAAGTAATAAATGGATTAGTTCCAATGGTAGCAGGGATGGTGTCAATTCCATCATCCCCATGATCAAAATGTTTTATTGAAATTACTTCATTAATGGAACCAAATTTAGGTCGAAGATTATCTTTGACATAAAAAATCTGTTTCTTCATTGATACCAATGAATCTTTCTCTTAGGTGTGGTATAAAATCTCAAAAAATAGTGTTATATAGAGAAGTTAGTAACATAGTACCCTCATATGTTCCATACACCCATTTCATAGAATGCATATAATTCCCCCACTATTTTCCATAGAATGTATAGAATTTCACCAATGTTTTCCCTTCCTTTTAAAACAGTAAAAAAATATCAAAAAATAATACAATAGAATAAAAAATTTAAGAAAATAATAAACACCTGAAAATAAAATACAATACAATGTACATTATTCAAGAAAACAAATGTAGACAATATACTGAATACTATAGGATGAATTCATATGTTTATAATTCATTCATATCAAATTATTCATGGTATCATTATCAAAAACACCACATTGGAAATAATTTTTTTTAATTGAGCTCAAATTTTATACCTATCCATGGAAAGTGAAACATTATAAACTCATTTATATTTTCTAAATTTCAAGTACAGTATAATTTTTTTTATATTTGATTATTCGCCTATGGGAAAAAAATTCATTTGTTTAAAAAATGTTATATTGTAATCATAATCATACAAGTATGGAAAATAATAAAACTCAACATGAAGGGTACTTCCGATTTGTCTAAGTAGGATAGTTATTCTCTCATGTGAAACTCTATGAAAGATGTGGCCTTGGACTTTACTAAATAAAATGAAATGACAATCCTAATTTTTATCATGTGTATCATTTCATGGGATTTTACTTTATAGTAATGATCATAAAAATATAATCATTTTTCATAATGGTTATATATGTAAAGATATTTTGACTCTTAATGAGTTTATACCTAGAGTAATGAGTTATATAAAAGGATAACAATTTCCTTGATTTAACTAAGGATGAGTTTCAGTGGGAGATCATCATGTTAAGTAACTCAAATATTTGTAGAATTTTTGATTTTGGATAGCATCCAGTTATGATGATATCATTTATTTATGTTGTACTTGATATCTCTCATGTAACAAGGACTCCACTATAGTTTCAAAGGCACTTTTCTGAAATAGAAAGCAAATTTTCCCTATAAATTGCACAATATATTGATGGAGTTTCAACAATTTCATAGGATGGATACTCAATTATGGTTTTCTATGGTGGATTTACATATATGTAGTCAGATGAGTTCCATAGATGAAACAATATGTCTTCTCAATATTGTAGGGGGAATTTGTTTAGAGGGAGCTTGAATGATTGGATGGAAACATGGAATAGAAAACTATGGGGAAACTATGGATGGGTGGTGGTCACATGTTTGGAAGTGGGACTTTAGTGTGACCATGAGTATAATAATTTAGTGTGGTATTTTTAGACTTGCATTCAATAAAAATTATCAAGTGGTATAATTTATGGTTCTGATTTAGAGTTTTTTTCAGACATATGTCAGATATTCATATGTTTATTCAATATATGAAACACTTGGGTGATCCTAGAAGATGAAAACACACCAGCACTATGGAATTTTAATTTCAGGAATATTTATCCAGTTCAATAGATATAGAACCATCATTTGAATATATATTCAACTGGAGGAATCATGTGTTATGTTATGTGAAGTATGCTACACTGTGTTATCACCAGGTGGTGTGTTTAGTTGAAAGAGATGGACAAGTTCAATATGAAAGATTAAAAAAGGAAGGATGAGTTTTTTGGGTGGATAAAAGTGAAGTCTAAGTGTTTGAATTATAAATAGGAAATTTTTATATATGTAATGGTGGATTTAGAAATGATCTGGATAATTAATTGAGGGTTTTGGTAGGGGAAGATTCCAGTATCTATATGAATGTCTATTTTAGATGAAGGAATTTATGAGGTTCATGAAATTTACAATTTCACTGATTAAATACATATAATCATTCCATACAAATACTATCTCACCACATGATATCATGTTTAGATTTTTTAACACCCAATGGAAACCATAAAGACATGTGTAAGAGAAACAAAAAATAGATGTTATATAGAGGTAATCTAGTCATTTTAGGTGTCCTTTTTGAGACACTGACGGCCCGACATGAAGATATTTTAAGGTTACCTGTTTATTATAAGGAGATTTCACTGGCTTAACTGGTTAGAAGACACCACCCTCTCAAATCTAGTGAAATCCATGGGTGAAATAAGCATTAATTTCCAATTATAATATTTCTATAATGAAATAATAATTTCAAATAATTTTTGTGGAAGAAAAAACAAGACTTGAATCAAGAAGGGTTTTTAAAGAATAGGGGAGCTATCATTCAGGGGAAATAAAAAAAAACAGAAAACAACCTTGTCTTAAAATAAATCAAAATGAAAAAAGGAATAAATGGAGGTATACCATAAAAATAATTTATAACTTAGAGATTTTATGTGGAAGAAAAAAATCAGTTGTTGGGAAGAAGGGTTCACATGCCGGGAAGAATGGGAGCGCACACTGGGAAGAATGGGACATATTTTTTAGGGAAAAATGTGGGAAAATTATGATCTATTACTGGCTACTGTATTTGTGTCATTCTATCCCAACATTTTAAAAAACCATTGGGATCTTTGATCAGAATGAACCTATGAAAACGGTTTGAATAAACCGTTGGTATGGGGGGGGCAAAGTGGGGTAAAATCTCAATGGTTTGAATAAACTATTTGAATAGGGGTGGTGATCATTACCTATCCCAACTACTTTTTGAAACCATTGGGAAAAGTTTCCTCTATCGAAACGGTTATATCAAACCATTGGGAATAGTAGCTCTAACAGGTCTTATCCCAATAGTTTTTCAAACATTTGAAAAAATACTATCTAACAACCCCCACACCAACAGTTTTTATCGATCTATTGGTATAAATACCCTTTCCCAATGGTTCATATAAACCATCGGGATAAGGGAATTGGTATAGGATGAATTTCCAAGAGTGATATATAAAGTTGATACAAATTAAAACATAGTTTCATCCACTCTTGATTGTAGATGAATTATCATATCCTGATAATAAATAAGCTCTAACTATAACTCCCCTATGATTCTATGTGTAAATTGTTTTCAAATAAATACACAACGACATCATATAATTCATCATGTATTGAAGTATTCGATATTCAGTCAAATAATTATAGTAGTAAAGTTATTAATATCTCACACACATACCTTTTTATTCTTTATACAATGAGTAAATGATAATTAATATTAAATTATTCTCCATTCTAAGAATCGATCTGTAGTACGAAACATTCAGGTGTGTTCAATTTCAATGAAAATTTTGGTATAGTGTTTCACATATCTCATCAAACGTTCCTTTAAGATATATATAAATAGAAAAAAATATAAAGAATCTATGCATTTTAATAGAGCCTCTATATTCAATAATTGAGAATAAATAAGTCAAAGTCTTCATTAATTATCACTATGATAATCATAGAATAATTTCCATCATTCCTATTTGAAAAATCCTTGATTAATTCATTCATAAATGTTTGAATAAGTTATTATGAAATAATTATCTTAATTTATATTAGTCAATAGACATTTAAAATATTCATTTGACTTTTTAATAGTTAATGAAATATCAAAAAACCATTCTTAACCCTCATCGCAACATCAAATATTCTCAAAGCATACTTTCAACAATTCTAATAAACTGATACCATAAAATACTGTTAATACAGATGATTCTAGAAAAAACTTTATCTTATATAAAATGCTTTAAAAACATTTTGAATAGGTCAAAATGAATGTAAAAATAGATACCCTATTAGGTAAATAATGTAAAATAATTCTGATATTATTGTAGAAGTTATAAATATGAATCTTTCGATAAAATACAGTACTTTAATATACAATAATTTAATACAAGGTCACCCTTTATAAAAAATTTATATATTTATATTAATTTCAATTCATGAAATCACGGGAGATCCAAAACCAATCATCTTATATCATAGAGTAAAATCAAATATAACAAGAATAGTATATTTTTTTATCTAAGATGTTATCATGATCTCTAAAATAAGAAACTCATACTACATGATTCATAACTAATGATACTTTGATATAATAAGATCATTTATTCAATCCAATACATCTTCCACATGATATAACTCATTAAAATATTAAAAAATTAGTAATAAATTGAATATATAATAATATAAAAGGATTGTTACCTCAATTTAGCTTTAGTCATTAAACTCAAACTTCTTTTTTTTCATGTGGAAATGTTCATATCATCTTACTCATATGTTTCACAAGTTTAATTATAATTGATTATGTAGTTTCATATTCATTATTCTACAATGTCTAGTTTATCACATCACTCTATTAACATGTATTCACACCCTAAATTATGACCATATCATCTTTTGTTTATGTAGGTTATATCTATTCCATATGAAATATTATCTTATTCATTCAATCATAATGTGTGTTCAACATGTAAAGGTGAGTTCTCAAGACCTTTTTATACATTTATTAATGATTTATAATTTTTAAAGATTAAATTTCTTCATTATATAGGGTTAAAATTTAATTTTTTTAGAAGTTAACATCCCCATGGATGGTAAAATCCTCTAACTTGGAAGGCAATAATATTAATTTTGGAAGTAATGGTTTCACATATGGTAAAAATTTTAAACTTTAATGGTAAGATATTTGTACTCATAAGGTAAGTAACTTCATATAAAGAAAAATCTTTATACTATGTAATATTACTTATCCAAAATCTCCATTAGTTCTGAAATATTTTAACACCTTTTTATCTTATCATTTGTCCAATTATTTTTGATTATTAAAAAACGATTTTGGTCCTACTGACACATATTTTTATAATTCACTAATACTTACAATGGATCAAATATCATCTCAATAAAATTTTGTATCTTGATATATAATCAACAACCTATAGTCATAACAATATGAAATTATAAATCTTACATATATATTACCACAAATTCAGACAAATAAAGTGAACATCCAAATGAATACTCCATCCCTCATTGAAGTTGAATGAAATGCACATAAACCTCTTGGATATCAATCATAACATGTAGTGCATAATTATGAGGTCTATAACTCATTTTGTCATTGAAAAATAGAATCTAATATAATATGAAATGTGATTAGTTGAATAGAAATATTACCCTGATGTTTGATTATATTTAGATAATAAAAAATAGGTTTAACCTTTATTATAGTTGATGAAAATGTAGATAATCATATTTTATTTATAAAAAATAAGAGGCATGAATTTCTAAAAAAATTATTTCATATTATGATCAAAATATAGTAGAATAAAAAAACTAAAATTTCATAACTTTTCAAAACCAGAAAATATTTAAATAATGAAACAATAAATAAATAAATTTAATATAAATTAAAATTAAAATTCAACATCTATATTAAATAATTGAATTAATTATCAAAAAAAATATTAAGGGTAAAGGATCCACTACAAATTCTCCCATATTTCAATAATTACAAAACCCAAACACAAACTCCCCTATTTTTAAATGATAAAAAATGTAAGACAATGAATATTAGATGTTATAAAAATTAAAAAGTAGATTAAAAACAATAGGTTTTACCCCATTTAGAAAATAAATCACTTATTATTTAAATTCATAAAATAAACTAACTCATATATCTAAAATAAATAAAATATAGTTCTCGGATTAAATTCTCACCCTATACTAATAAAACACGAAAAAAAATAAATAATTATGAAATAAGGCTTTCTTAAACCCCATTATAAAATAAAAAAATAAAAAAATGCACTAGATATATTTAATATAATAAATTTCATGGCTAAAAAAAATAAATAATAAATGAATCATGCTTTGTTAGTATGAATAATAATTTTAGAAATGATAACATGCTTCACAAAATCAAACAATTATATTCAATGCAAACATTTATAACATAATAAAATATGAATAAAACCTATAGAAGCCCCCACATAAAATTTGAATCTCAATTTTAAAACACCTAAAAAGAAAAAAATAGTGAGTATTAAATATTTTTAAATCCACCTAGGTAAGATATTTAAAAAAAAAGAGGTATAAAACATGTAAAATTATTATCAAGGAATGTTTAAAATATTTGGAAATTATTAAGTATTCATGTAAAATTTTAATTAATGAAAAAATAAAATAAATTTAATAATATGATAATCATTTAAAATAACTCCACATAAAAATATAAATTATATTCAATGAAATTCATAAAAAAATCATAATATAGTACTAAAACACATAAAAGATAATGGAGAAGTTTTGTTTATTATGAAATAAAATAGTGTTATAAAACAGTTTGGAAAATGTAATAATTAAATTAATACAGTTCATATATGTAAGAAAAATGACGAGACCTTCATTATTTCATGATCTCTAGACAAATTCAAATCCGCACATTCCAATACCCCAATTTCTAAAAATATAAATAACATGCAGACAAACCAAAAATTATAGTTCTAATAATTTAAAATTATAAACCAATTGAGAATGATTATACAATTCAGGATATGCACATATATTGGAATAAGTATAAAATAATATATCTTTTAAGATCATATCCACCAAATAAAAATTAGTTAATTCACTCTAACAAGACTATACAATTAAGGAAAAAAAGTTAAATTCTTCATGAATTATAGTTTTAGTTTTATAGATCATCCCTTTTTATAAAACAAATTACTTCAACATTGGATAATCTATTTGATATATTTTCACGTATTGAGAAGCCAAAATAAAAAAATAAAAATTAATTTTGGGGGAATATTCCTAAAAAATATAAAAAAATTAATGCATTTTGGTACCCATATGATTTTGAGTCCAACTGTGATAGTAATTAATGACTCAGTTAACCAAAATTTCTTATATTGTGAAGAAATTATCGATTTAATGCAATATAGTTCTTTTGAAAAAATAACTTGAATAACATAACATAATTTTATTTTAAAAAAAAAGTGATCATTAGAATAATTACCATGAATTAAATAATGAAATCATTTAACGGTTGACATTATTTTCCTTTTTTAATTAGGTGACAAGTAGTTTCTATAATTTCTATGTTCTACTCCATAACTACCAAGAAAAAATATACATTATTTAATTTAGTGTTACCAAGAATTTGATTCATTAAAATTTATCCCTTTTATATATTCTTGTATCTTTTATTAAAGTTTCACATTTATCTAACAAATATATAATTTATTTATCTTGTATAACATAAGATTTTTTATCAAAATTATATCTTATATCCTAAATATGTTTAGATAAGTCATTATTTTAATGAAATAATATCATAAACTTCTATAATGATATATTAGCCCAAAATAATGTTTTAAATATGTATTCATGCATAGTTTTTTAATTAAGTTAATTGAATGAAATATTTTCACCATTAGAAATTTGAGAGAAGAAATAATGTATGTCTTTAGATTGAACTATAAAACATTGATTCTACTTTTTATTTCCATGCATAACTTTAGAGTTTGAGTTGGATTCATCAATACAGGAATCATCTAATTCATTCCATGTAGCCTTCATGAATTTATTAACTCTTATATTGTAACCAAATTTACTTTGATCATTGAGTTAGGGTATGTCCAGTCAAAGATTACCTCTTTTCTTGTATTCATAACACTTATCCTCATTTCATTCTTCTTCAATAATTTTCTTTTCCATTCATGTAAAATTTTAATAATTATCTAGATTTTTTTAAAGTTCATCACTTCAATATGAATTACTAGAATCATTAAAATTGCCTTCTATAATCATCAATGTATAAAAAATAGGTGAATAATTATCCTTTTTTATAGAAATAGAATCATTGATTTCAACTTACTTATTAGATTTATACACCGTTAATGTTCCAATAAAATTATTTATATTTATAACTTCAATAGGAGTGGATTATATAATATACATAGAAATCTCACTCCATAATAAAAATAAAACTTTAAGAAACATAAAATAATAATGATATTATAAATTTGAAGTAACTCGAGAAACACTATCTTTTAAAATTTGCATCAACCACACATTCATCTGACTAATTCTTTAACATTCATGCATCCGAAACATATAAAATTTGTGTTTAGATATTTATTATCAAAAATTTATGTCCTTATATTTTTCTTAATAAGATACAAAAATGTTCTCCAACATCTCATATATAGTGGGTAACTAAAAAATTACGTTGAATTCATCTAGACCAAGACCAAAAACATTAGATTCCACACTCTATAATTTAAATCATACTCAAAATTATGAATAGAATTAAACATATCAAGTTTACTATATAAAACCAAGATTATGACACATATTATGTCATGAGTTTTAAAATAATTATCTAATAAGTATAAAACCAATGATTTTGAGTCCTAGTGTCTTCTGAAGAATAGGTTCATAAAATATCAAAAGGAAAATAAAAGATAAAAACATTACTTTATCCTCATTAATGAGTTATTAAACCCCTTTGACCTCTTAAAAGTGAATATAATTACATTAGGAATACATAAATGAAAGGGGTGAGATGAAAATCCTAGTAAAGGAATAAACATGATAACAACGAAATTCATATAAGTCAAAAGGTGGAACATGATATCATAGATGAAAAGGTTCATGAATAATAATATTGAGGTATGAAATTAATAAATAGGAATATTATAATTAGGGATAAATAGGAATGTATAAATAACACAAAACAATACATAAACATATGACAAAGCTAAATTCCAAGAAAAGACCACTTGGTGGAAAAAGTTCCATCATGGATTAGGTTTTCTCCCTAATTCCACAAATTACATCTCATGAGAGAAAAAAATACCCAATTCATTTTAGTTCTATATGGGAACACAAATCATACCGTTTATATTATTATTTATGTCCCAAAAGTGTATAAATCATAAGACCTAAACATAATAATTACCCATGTAAAGAAATGGGTTTCATAACCATATAATTAAGCATAACCAGATGGAATATCATATTGGTTTCCATAAAATAATTGATTTAATTATTATTGGATGTTACAAAGATTTTTTCATGAGAAATTTTTTCATGTGAAAGGAATACTTGATAAAAAGTATAGAAATCCCTTTGAAAGTGTACCTATTAAGTGGGGATTTAGGAAAAAAGATAACAATGATTTAAAGTGGGAAATATAATAATAATTTCCATAAAACCAGAAATGGAATAAATATGTTTACCATGATAATAATATTAACTTTAGAAAATGTGTGTGGTTTGAAACATTTTATAATGTGGTACATGTAATGGGGTATGAAACAAAGAAGTTCCTTTTAATCGAGTTTTCTTATCGAGTGAAATTGAGAAGGAAACCTTTTAAAACATGTATATCCCATTCAATAGAAGGTTATTTAAACTACTTATATATGTGGGTAACATATATACATAGTATATAAGAATTATAAAAGGGAATTTGAGAGATAATATGAGGTAAGTAGAGATAAAGTGTAACAAAAATATAAAAGGGAGGTTCATAGAGATCCCATACCATATATTAAAAAATAGGTTTTTACATGGATTTATTTTACTTGATAGTAAAATTAAATTAATAAATAAATAAATTAAGAACAATTTCCATATTTATTTATTTATTATAATTTCATTATGTTCATTTATAAATATCTTAATTATATATAATGTTAAATTTCTTTTTTCCAAAGGCATTTATTTCATGGTTCCAAGGACGGATCATTTGTCAATAATTATTGATGTTCTTTTAAAATGGGAGTTCATATCTAAAAGTGAAATGAAATTAAATTAATGTACATTAAAAAATTTAAATTATCCCTAATACCCATATTTTTTTTGACATAGGGATGATTCTTTTAGTTGAAACATTAAAGTTATATAGTTAGTTCATTTAGGTGGTTTTATTGACCACTACAAACTAGTTTCATTTTATTTATTATTATCCTCATATATTCATTAATAAATATGAAATAATTTATAATATTTTCATAATCTTGTTTAATAATAATAATATTTCTATATAAATCCTTGAGGGGGGAAGAGAAAGACATAACATACTGTTCTTGGAGGCATTGAACCAACCATATTTTATTTTTTTATTTTAGGAAAATAGAAATGTAGGGTATAAGATGGATATTGATTAATGAAAATAATATAATATTATATTTATTATTCTATGTTTAATATTTATAGGTTGATGAAAAAAATAAGGTGGTGGTAGAACAAGAATAAAATTGAAAGGGTTTAATTGAGAATCTTACCTCTTCCTTTTGGTGTCTCCTCTTTGGTTACCAGTTAAGGCTACTTGAAATGGTATTTGGAAGAGTTGAGAATAAAAATAACATGGGAGAGAGGATTGGTATGATATTTAAAATTAAATATGGTATCCTATAGGGCTTATAATTTTTTTGAAGTAGGGGTGGTGAGGGGTGGTATTTATAAGGGTAGGAAAAATATTATATTCATTAGTTTATTATTTTGGATCAGGACTACCAATAGTGTTGGTTATTGTGACTATATATAATAAATGGTTCATGAGATTTTGATCTAATGGGTGATTACATTTTACATGATTTTTTTGGATTTATTTAGTTTATAATCTTAAATATTGCATTTTACCGTATTTCAGTATTCCTAAAAAAATCATCTATTTTTATAAAAATACCCAAAATTCACTATTATCATGTTCTGATGATTTGAATCCCAAAATGAAATCATTTCTTGGAAAATAATTTTTTGAATATATAAAAACATCATTTATTTGAGAAATATAAATTTTAATATTATGATAAATTTTATGACCCTTTGAAAAATTTATTATGGTCCCAGGAAATTATCTTATCATTATAATAAAATATATGCCCATTTTAAGAAAATAAGTATTCTTTTAAATCTTAATATTTATTAAAAAAGTACAATTAAAACATTTAGGTTTTAAAAAAATTCCAACCCTTCATTTATTATTTTTAAAAAAATTATTTAGTTGTAATGTGGTATAAATATATAATTTTTTTATTTTATAAAATACCTAAATATTATTTTACACATATTTAGGTGAAGATACTATTCTAATGGCCATGTTACTATTTCTAATAGTCAGATTAATATTTCAATGGTTGGGTTACAGTTACAATGGTTAGATTACAATTCCAATTATCATATTTGTAATGGTCATATGTAATCCCTAATTTCTCTAAAAATATCATATTTCATTCATTATTAATTCACTTCAATTATCTGTCAATGTTATATATTTTAATTTTTAAAATTAACATTTCATTACTATCATACTTATTCATTTTTACAGTGTTGTTCATGCCAAATCAAATTTTTATTTTCATAAAAACCACTTTAGGGAAAAGTGGGAACCACGCAAGACCGATACCCCATACAAATTAAAAATTTAAACAAACAACACCACTGAGGAAACCTAATCCCACACAATACAAATTAAAAATTCAAACAAAAGACACCGGTGAGGAAACCTAATCCCGTGCAAGGTCGATACGAGAAATTGTGATAAATAACAAATCGATATAAAAAAAAGACACCATCGAGGGAACCTAATCCCTCAAATCATGAAACTACCAGTAACACTCTGACACCATCATTATCACAAAATAGTAGTCATCATCTCACCGTCACCATTCCATCGCCTCCTGAGTCCACCGGCAAGAGCAAACCAGCGAAACATCCCACCACCGCTACCCCTGCTTCGTCGTCGTAAAACATTCATCGTCACCACACCAGAAAATTGAGAAACGCAGAAACATCGATCAAAAAACACAAAGACCCTTCATCATGACCGAGAAAAAACAAAGACATCGTCGAAAGGAACACATCAAATTCATCACACGATCACCACCAATGTCAAAAGTCGGAATAAAGGACCAAAACCGATGAGGACGAGACGCCTTGAACTCCGACGGTGGATTGGACGGAGTAGAGTACTCAAGAAGGGGGTGAATTGAGTATCTATTCAAAATTACTATTTAAAAAAGTATTTTTAAAATTGTTCACCAATTATGTTAAATACAACCTAGTTAATCAAGGTTATACTATTATGAAAGTTTGAAGGATTAAATAAATTCTTATAAGATTGATTAATTCTCTATAATATTAATATTGGTTATTAGCATTACTTCTGAAGTTATTGTAATAAGGAAATACACTTATAACTTCTTTCCAAGATTAACTATCAAAGTAAATTTTGTGAATTTTTAATTAAATAGTAAAACATAGACAATTAAAATGGACATCACGTCAGATATAAAACAAGTGGTTTAGTCTCAAGCTGAGACCTAATCCACTCCACATGGTGAACACCTGCCACTAATAAGTTTATATAAATAAACTTGATCTACAACCTGGATCAGGGTTAATAATAGAACACAAGACTGTCCAGGTCACATGACCTCTTCTATAGTTCTTCATGGGTATGAACAATAGATTACACACAACCTCTTCCACACTTATCCATGGGTATACACAAGTGTAAAAGATGTTTGAGAAAGGATATCTTGTATCCTTTAGTTTTATATAGGAGACAATGTGTGTTTTTATATAGATACACACACACACAGTTCGAAAGATGAAAATAGTATACAACATATCAGAAGTATAGAGATAAGGTTAGAAGTGCTATGAGTTTCAGTCAATGTATCTATGGACTTATGAGATGAAACAGATGCAAAAATCGATTCCTCTCGTGAAAAAATAGAGTATCGTAAGTCAGCTAGATCTGACTTGTGTTCTTCGTGGTATTGATAATGAAAATATGAGCTCAACGATTCTGATCTATGGTGTCTAGCTTGTTGATTCAATAATTCTTTGTCTGTTATTTAGGAATTTTGAGTTGTATGTTTCAGTCTTTTCTCAGAAAATCTCTTGTGTTCTATTTTGTTACACTCTCTGTGTATCAAACACTTCTGTTTCTGGGATGAACTTTTCTTTTATTCTTGGAGTGCATGTGTTAGAGCCAACAAGTTGCATGTATTCTGCACCTCATACCTCGTACTATCAGGTGACATGTAGTTTGTCTGTAAGCGGTGTCTCCATGAAACAATGTCTCCTTGAAAATGATGTCTTGATGATCACGGTGTCTGAATGGTCATGGTGTCTGGTCACAATGTCTGGTCACGGTGTTTGGTTGCGGTGTCTGGCCACGGTGTCTCGTTGCGGTGTCTAGTCACAATGTTTGGTTGCGGTGTCTGGTCACGGTGTCTGGTCATGGTGTCTGGTCACGATGTTTGGGTACTTTTCCAGAAAAACACAACTGGTGGTAGACTCACGATGTCTTAGACTTAGCCAAATATCTGTATTCATACATAAGCAGTGATATTCATAGAATGGATTAGACTTAATCATTCATCAAAGAAATCATTATAAAGTAAATCAAATATAGTGTATAGTAATCAAACTTACTGTATAACAATTAAGATCTTGGATAACTTTACTTAAAGCATAATGGTACTAATCATCTATACATATGATTTGAGATTTATTACACATGATTAACATGCTTTACAGAATATATATTATTTGAGATAGATTACATAGGATTAACAGGATTTACAGAATATATATGATTGGTGATCATTAAAACATGATTAGTACACAAGGAGTCCAACAATCTCTCATTTTTCATGATCATAAATCACGCGAGTGAGAGAATACATATGTCTCTAGTGTACATATAAAATAGTTATTTCTCTATTCTTTCTTTAATTGTCATACTTCTCCCCCTTTTGGGATTATCAAAAAGGGTGAATAAGAAATGGTCAATAAAAGATCACAATGCATTAGATAAAGAAGAGTGTCAGTACAAACAATAGACAACAAAAAAATGCAACAAAATCCCTATCAAATGATAGTAGTCACTGTTCTTCATCCCTGACTGGTCTTCTCCTTTCCCTTGGCAGTAACATCAGAAGAAGAAACCATAGGAGAATAGGTTGAAGTAGAGGAAGGGAGTGAACTGGTGGACATAGAAGGTAAATGGAGCCCTTCAAAAAAAGAAGGGTCCAAGGTAGGGGTAGTATAAGACTAAAGAAACTGTTGATAAAGGATTATAGGGTTGATTTGACTCAGGGCCTGACTGAAAAACATAGATTTAGAGGCTACGGTAGAGGTGAAGGTAGGAAAACCTTATCTCAGTGGTGAAACTTCATGAGCAACAATGACAGTACTCTGAATATGAAGATAAGGCCTTACAAGCTTGATAAAATCAGCAATGATCTCTTCACCATACTGTATAGCTTTTTCAAATTCATCATTGTTCTATATAAACTTTTCCAACAAATGAGTGAAATTTTTGAGATTTTGGACTTGAGTTTTGAAAGCGTGATTAACAGGAGGAATCCTCATATTCTTCACAAGGTACTTGAAATGGTTGGTCATGTCATTCTTAGAGAAGATCCGATTGAAGTAGAAGTACACTTTATTAGAAATTTATTACTAAGAATCATTGGAAATCTTATAATGGATTCTCACCAATTCAAGAACTCTGTCACTGTTCTTGATAACTTCAGATAGATATTCTTTATCAAAGACACTAAGCATAGCTTGAAGTTCCCCTTTGACAACTGTTCTGAGTAGATCACTATCTAAAGTAGGCTGAGAAGATTGTCCAGTATAATTAGAAGCAGTTACAGCTGGGGT
The DNA here is from genome assembly GCA_963277665.1 of Viscum album. Taxonomy (NCBI): domain Eukaryota; kingdom Viridiplantae; phylum Streptophyta; class Magnoliopsida; order Santalales; family Viscaceae; genus Viscum; species Viscum album. The sequence continues at coordinate 784,123,724 of OY728156.1, read as the reverse complement.
AAAAGATTTCAACTTATTTATCACTTTCTGAAGGCACCCCTTATAATCATTAGTTATCTTGTTAATACCAATAACAAGCTCACACATCTCTTGAACAATCACTTCTTTCTTTTAGCTACTTTGTCAGCTAAATATGTTAGATGAGGTTGAATTAGTGAGGCTACTTCCTGTGAGGTCTGAGTAATAATATTCTCAAACAGAATGAGAAGCAGGTTTAGGTCTAAAGTTGATCACTCTCTGTATATATTCAACCATACCTCTTAGAGTCTTTACTTCATCACTAAGCAGTTTATTCTCAACTCTGAATTCTTGAATCTCATGAATCATTTTGGGTTGAATCTACCATATGAATTTTTCCAACAACAGTGAAACATCTCTTTCACTTAGATTTGTTGTAGGAGCTTGTTGGGTATTCATAAGTTTATCAACTCCATCCAATAGGGTAGATACAAATTATTTCAGATCATCTTTATTAACCAAGTGTAATGGTTCTTGTGAGGAATCAGAGATATAAGTTGAGATAGGATCTGGTTTATTGGCAGAGATGGCTTCAGGAGAAGATGACATTTTTAACTGAAACATAGTAGACATATCAAGACCTTTGACTGTGACTTCCTGTGAATAATTCAAATAGAAATAACTATGAAATTTATACTATGTATTTAGTGAATTTGGATCAACCAGATTAGTCACTTCAACAGATTCCAGATTGGGGGGCTGCTCCACCTCAATAGGTGCATCCATCTCATGACTGAGAGATTTATACCCTTGATCGATCTCCACTATTTCTTCCCTAATTTCCTCATCCATTTCCTGTTTAGATAACTAAAAGTCTAGCTCCATTCTCTCTTCAGCAGATTGAATAACTTTAGGAGTAGTTTGTTCTTCTACATGTTCCTCACTAATAACTTCTTTCACAAGAGATAGGTCTTCTTCTATATGTTCTTCTACAACTTCTATTTATCTTTCAACAACAAAAATATCTTTTTTTGAAGAAAGGGGTTGTTCCAAATCAAAAACCTTTTCAGGAACAAGAACTTATTTCTCAGCTAAGTCTTGAAGAACAGGCTCATTGTCCTCCCCATTCAGGGTAGTTTCTATTGTTGGTGAAAAAAACTCTTCTTCTTCTTCTTCTTCTTTAGGATACTCAACAAATTCATCTGGTTCTAAACTAGGATTAGAAACATCTTTATGTATTGAAGGGTGTTCCACTGGATTGGACTTTTCATAAATTCTATCATTGTCTTCCACTTATGATTTTCTCTATGGATTCCAACTTATTTTCATCCTCTTTACTGTAACTTTTGAATGAAAAAACTCATAATCCTTGATAACATCTTCATTCAGTCCAACCAATCCATTGGCATGAATCATGGATAAGATAAGCCTAGAATAAGAAAAGAAAGTTGACTTGGAGGTTGTTTTGACCAACTCACACATATGGTGTATAACATTCATAGATAGATCTTATGTCCATTTTTCATGAGATGCATTAAGAATACATCCTGATACTTGATTACAATGAAATCACCTTTTTTGGGGATAATCAGATTCTGAATGAATTTAAACAGAAGTCCAATTTCTCCATCCATCTCAACAGTTATGGCTCTCCTCTTGGTTCTATTTCTAGTTAAACTTCTCAAAGATTCTTCCAAGAAAAAGAATTCACTTGGAGGTGGAGGGCCTCTTTGATATTTCTCTAAAATACCCTCATGAGGTATCCTAAAGAATGAAGCCCATAACCTTGAAGAAAAAGTGCATCTCTGGCCATTTATCCAACTTCTCACAATATAGCCATCTTCTTTATCAAAAGAAAACTGAACATACGAGTAAAATTTTGCAACTAATTTTGGGTAAATAGGTTGGTCCTCCTCTTTAAACCAGTCTAACCATCCTTACTCTTTCAATACTTTCAACACCAGAGACTTACATGACATGAGCCACTTGGGGAAAATCTCCTTTTTAGGCACCACTATTCTATCTACCAGAGTCGAATTTCGAGGACCTTCAGGTGATATCTTCGGCGCGATTTTCCTCTTATTCTTTGAACTACATTTCTTAGGAGTTGACGATGAAAGTAATTTCATCCTGGGCATCCACTAAAGGTTCGAGAGAGAGAAGGGTTGAAGAAGGGTTATAGTTTGAGAGAAGAGAAAAGAGCTCGAATGAAGAATGAGTGAAACTTTTTTTATTTTATCATTCAGGAATACCAAAAATCGCAAAATAATAAGCACATGAAAGTAAGAAGGTAAAATAATTAATTACCACGATATAAGAAATAATGTATATATAAAAAAATAAGGCATCTTTATAGTGAGACAGTAACTGACTCCCATGGTGAGACAATAACAAGTGTTCATTGGGAGACCATAACTAGTGTTCATGGTGAGACCATAACTATGTGATTTTTAAACTGTGTGAAAGTATTTTTTTTGAGATAGTAAGTATTAGACAATAGCTGAGAAATAGTAACTATGAGACCGTAAACATGAAACATTAAGTTTAAAGATAGTAAAACTATAGAACAGTTAGAGTTAAACAGTAATATCAAGATAGTGATTTGTGAAACCGTAAAGTGAGAAATAGTAAGATATGAAATAGTAAGATAAGTAATTAAGATTTATCATACCCAATTCATGTATGATGTAATCTATTCTTTGAAAATTTAGTGGTTTGGTGAATATACCAGAAAGTTGATATTCAGTTCCAATGAATTCCAATGTGATGTCATATTTTTGATAATGATCTCTCAAAAAGTGACGTCTTACATCAATATTTTTTTTCCTAGAGTGTGAAACATGATTTTTGGAGATGTTAATATCACTTGTATTGTCACAATTTATAGGTATATTCCTGAATTGATATCAATAATCTAGTAATGTGTGTTTCATCCACAAAATTTGTGTACAACAACTACCAGTATCTATGTATTCATCTTCTGCTGTAGATAATGCAATACAATTATGTTTCTTACTACACCATGACACTAGTGACTTACCTAAAAAGTGAATGTTTGAGAAGTGATTTTTCTATCTAACTTACAACCACTGAAGTCAGCATTAGAATAACTAACTAATTCCAATTATTTTCCTCTAGAATAGAATAGTCGTATATTGGGTGTATGCTTGAGGTATTTGAAAATTATCTTAATATCTTTTAAATGAGATTCCATAGGATTTTATTGAAAACGAGCACATATACACACAATAAACATAATCTCAGGTCAGCTAGCAGTAAAGTAGAGTAAACTTCCAATCATTCCTCTATAAGTGATTTTATCAACAAATTTTCCATCTTCATCAAGATCCAACTTATAAGTGGTAATCATTGGAGTGTCCCTACTTTTAGTGCTATCTGATCCAAAACATTTTATAAGATCTCTAGTATATTTTATTTGACTTAAAATAATACCATCATTATTTTGAAAGATTTTAAATCTAAGAATGAATTTTAGTTCACCCATTAAAATCATTTCAAATTAGCTTTCATCATTTTAGAAAATTCAAAACATAAAGAATTTTTTGAAGATCTAAAGATAATGTCATCTACATAGATTTTAACAACTAAAACATCATTGGAAATTCATTTTATAAAAAGGGTAGGATAAACTATTCCTTTTGTAAAACCTTTGGAAATAAGAAAAATACCTAATCTATCATACCAATTTATTGGAGATTATTTTAAAACATACAAAGATTTTGATAACTTAAAAATATGATTTGGAAAATGATGGGTTGTAAAACTGGGGGGTTTCTCAACAAATACATCCTCAGTATGTACCCATTTAAGAATGCACTCTTAACATCCATTTGATATAGTTTGAAATTCATATGTGTACCACAAGAAAATATAATTCTAATGGATTCAAGTCTGGCTATAGGTGCAAAGGTTTCCTCATAGTCAATTCCCTCTTCCTGACTATAGCCTTGTGAAACTAATCTAGCCTTGTTTCAAACTTTGTTACCAGCTTCATCTACCTTATTTCTAAAAACCCATTTAGTTCCTATGGTGAATGTGTCTTAAAGTCTTTAAAAAAATTTCCAAAATTTGTTCCTTTAAAATTGATTAAGTTCTTCTTGCATAGCCATCACCCAAAATTTATCATTGATAGCATCATTAATTTTTTAGGTTTATGTTGTGACAAGAAGACTTGATGTTCAACCTGATTTATAAGAGAATATCTTGTTTGAGTTCCTTTGTCTAAGTCTCCTACAACAACATCTAAAGAATGGTTCTTAAGAGTTATAACAGCTCTAGAAAAAGAAGGACTGGTGATTTTAGGTTCTTCAACAGGATCTGGATCATTGTTACTTAAGTCTAAAGAATTTCCAAAACTGGAAGTTTTCACAAATTCTTTCATAGGATGGTTTGAGGATTTTGAATTAATGTCCATATTTGATACATCATCCTCTAATTTCTATAGTGTGGTCTTAGGCTCATGTGGATCTGTTTCATCAAATATGACATGGAAATATTATTCCACACATTTTGTTATTTTATTAAACACTCTATAGGATTTACTAGAAATTGATATTCCTAAAAAAATTCCTTCATCACTCTTGGATGAAAATTTTTCAAGATTTTCCTTAGTGTTAATGATATAAACATTTCAACCAAAAACTTTGAAGTAGATAACCTTGGGTTTTCTATTTTTCCATAACTCATAAGGAGTCCTTTTTTGATTAGGTCTAATCAACACTATATTGATTATGTAGCATGCTGTATTTACAGCTTCTACCCAAAAATAAATAAGTAGGTCATACTCACTAAGAATCATTCTATAAATCTCTTGTATGGTTCTATTTATTCTTTATACAACTCCATTCTATTGAGGTGTTCAAGGTGTAGAGAAATTACGACTATAGACATTTTGTGATTAAAAGGATTCAAACTCTTGATTTTTAAAAACATGACCATGATCACTTCTTAAGGATTTAATTTTATGTCCACTAATATTTTTTTACAGTTTTGGAATATTTGGTAAAAAGAGAACATGATTCACTTTTGGGAGCCAAAAAGAAAGTCCATGTATATCTACAAAAGTCATCTACAAGAACATAAACATAGTGCTTACCATTTAAACTAGAAACTCTAGATGGTCCAAACAAATCCATGTGAACCAATTTGATAGGTTGATAAGTTTACATTTCTTTCTTTGGTTTGAAGGAAATTTTGTGATGCTTTACTATTTGAGAAGGATTACACACTTTACCATTTGGAAACTAAAGTTTGGGTAGGTCTTCGACTAATCCTTTTCGAGAAAAATTTCTAAGGGAGTGAGTGTTATATTGTTCTAGTCTCCTATGCGAAATCCAAAAATATTTGTGAAACACACTTAAACACAAATCATTTTGAGAATCTAAAGAATGAAAGTTAACAGAATAAACATTTTCATTTCTTAATGTATAAAACACCAATTCATATTTAGAATTAAAAACATTACATGCATCATTTTCAAATTTAATATGAAATCCATCATCACATAACTGTGAGATACTGAGCAGATTATATTTCAATCCATAAAAAAAAAGTACTTTGGAAATCAAAACAGAGTTAGAGTTACCAATTTGGACAAGGCCATTAATCTTTCCTTTGTCATTTTCACCAAAGGTGACATGTACTCCATTAATTTTTATTAAATTCTTGAAGCACGAGTAGTCTCTTTTCATGTGTCTTGAAAACCAACTATCCAAGTACCATATGCCCTTACAGGAACTCTTTAAGAATCTTTCCTACAAAATACTCAAGTAAAAACAGATTTTGGTACCCACACTTGTTTGGGTCCAGTAATATTAGTGATAAGTGCTTTAGGAACCCATATCTGCCTCATGGGTTTCCTATAAGAATTATGTAAAGTATTTGAAAAATAAACTCTATTTGGTCCAAAAAATCTTGAAACAGTATAAATTGTGTCATAACTTGAATTAGCTGAATGTTTTCCAGAATTGGTAGTAAATATGTATATCCAAGATTTAGAAACAAAATTTTTTCTTCCGAAATTTCTTTTACCAAGTTGATAGCCAACGCCATTAGTATATTTGGAAGAAATCTGTTTACCTAGCATTTGAGTAAGGGTATTTTTCCCATTGGTAAAATTTTCTAAGTCTTTCTTAAATTTCTCATTATATAGTTTTAGTTCATTGTTCTCTTTGAGTAATTGAGAATTTTTCTCCATTTCTATAGTGAGTTCAGTTTTAACAGTTGAGGTAAGAGCATGCTATTTCTTCAAAGACTTGTATTTATCTTTTAGTTCATTTAATGTATCTTCTCGCATATTACAATACTCAAAAATTTCTTCATTAGACATATTTTCAGAGTCACTTTCATCTCCAGAATAGTATGAATTGTGTACAAGTGATTCTAGTGTTACCTTAGACGTGTTTTTCATAAAACACATATTGGCTTTGTTAGCCTGTTCATCATGTGAAGATTTTGAGTCACTTGAACTGTCTTCAGAAGCACTCCATGTTGCTTTCATTTCCTTTTTATACTTTCTATATTTGTCTTCAAATCTCTTCTTGTACTTGAGCTTTGGATATTCGTCCTTGATATGTCATTTTCGCTTACATTCATAGTAGACAATGTCATCAGACTTTTCACTTCTTTTCTAATATTTCTTCCAAATTCCCTTTTGATCATATATTCCCTTGAAGTTAATATTTATGAAAAATTTATTCTTCTTGTAAAATATCTTAAACCTTCTGGCTAGTTGAGCCATCTCTTCATCACTATCAGGAAGGCATATACTAATTCTCATGATTGGTTCCTTATCAGTGACTTTTCTTCCAAGAGAAATCATTGTGTTGACAATTTCATTGAACCTAAGACACATGTCATAAATAGGATCATCAGATTTCATTTTAGAGTTTCTTATTTAATAGTATAAGTATCAAGTCTCATTTCTTTCACAATAGATGTTCCTTCATGTGAAACAGATAAGGTATCCGAAATTTCATGGGCAGTTTTACAAGAATAAATTCTATTAAATTCTTCATCTCCTAAAGAGAAATATAAGGAATTCATTGCATTGGAATTTTTATTCTAGGAGGTTTTGGTAGGTTCATCTCAAGTGATTTTATTAGTAGAAGGAATCTTATATTCATCTATAATTGATGACCATATTTTAAAGATCATACTTTCTAAATGCATTTTCATTTTAATTTTCCATTAAGAATAATTGGTTCCATTAAAGAATGGTGGTATATTGGTTTTATCACCTTCCAATATATTATCCATGATAAAGAAATAACTTTAAAAGAGATAGAAATTTAGAATTGATAGAAATTTAGAGATCTTTAAAGTACAACTACAATCACAGTTGAATAGGGTTGAAAATAGAGTTTTAATAAATAGTCCATTTGATACCAAATGTTGGTCGGAGTAGAGTACTCAAGATGGGGGTGAACTGAGCATCTATTCAAAATTTCCATTTTAAAAAGTTCTCTTAAAATGGTTCCCCAATAATGTTAAATACATCCCCGTTAATCAAGGTTATACTATTATGAATGTTTGACTGTTCAAATAACTTCTTAGAAGATTAATTAATTATCAGTAATCTTTATATTGGTTATTAAAATTACTTTTGAAGCTTTTATAATAAGGCAATACAATTATAATTTTTTCCAAGATTAACTATCAAAGTAAATTTATTGAATTTTGAATTAAACAAAAAAATAGAGACAACTAAAATAGACAACACAATGGATATAAAACAAGTTGTTCAGTCTCAAGCAGAGACCTAATACACTCCACTAGGTGATCACTTACCACCAATTAGTTTATATAAATAAAGTTGATCCACACCCTAGATCAGGGTTAACAATAACACACAAGACTGTCCAAGTCACATGACCTCTTCCACAGTTCTTCATGGGTATGAACAATAGGTTACACACAACCTCTTACACACTTATCAGTGGGCATACAAAAGTGTAAAAAGATGTTTGAGAAAGGATATATTGTATTCTTTAGTTTGATGTAGGAGATAATTTTTGTTTTTATACAGATACACACACACTGCTCGAAAGCTGATAATAGTACACAATAGAGTAAAAGTATAGAGATAAGGTTAGAAGTACTTTGAGTGTTAGTCTATGAAACTCTAGACTTTTGAGATGAAACAACGGTAGAAATCGAGTCCTCTCGTGGAAAAACAAAGTATTGTAAGTCAGCTAGATCTGGCTCATGTTCTTCGTGGTATTGACAATGTGAAGATGAGATCAACGATTCTGATCTATGGTGTTCAGCTTGTTGATTCAATAATAATTCATGTGTTCTTAAAGAATTTTGAGTTGTATGTGTCGGTTCTTTCTTAGGAAAGCTCATGTGTTCTCTTTTTTTACACTTTCTATGTATCATTCACTTCTATTTCTGGGATGCACTTGACTTTTATTCTTAAAGTGCATGTGTTGGAGCTGACATGTTGCATGTATTCTGCACCTCGTACATCATACTTTCTGGTGACATGTAGTTTTTCTGTAAGTGATATATCCATGAAACGGTGTCTCCTTGAAAATGGTGTCTGGATGGTCACCGCGTTTGGATGGTCACTGTGTCTGGTTACAATGTCTGGTCAGAGTGTCTATCTGCGGTGTCTGTTCAGAGTGTCTGGTTGTGGTGTCTGGTCACAGTGTCTGGTTGCGGTGTCTGGTCACAGTGTCTGGTCATGGTGTCTAGGTCCTTTTCCAGAAAAAACATAACCAGTGGTAGACTCACGGTGTCTCAGACTTATCCAAATATCTGTATTCATACTTAAGTAGTGATATTCATAGAATGAATTAGACTTAATCATTCATCAATGAAATCATTATATAGTAAATAAAATATAGTGTATAGTAATCAAACTTAATGTATAGTAATTAAGATCTTGGATAGATTTACTTAAGGCATAAGGATACTAATCATCTGTACGTATGATTTGAGATAGATTACATTGGATTAACACGCTTTATAGAATATATATGATTTGAGATAGATTACATAGGATTAATAGGCTTTATAGAATATATATATGAGTTGTGATCATTAATACATGATTAATACATGAGGATTCCAACATTTATCATGAGATGTAAATGATTTTTTTAAATATGACATGATTATATAATCATAAGAGAAATTCCATTGATAAAATTCTAGGTCATGAAATTCTTCCACACTTCATAAATTTTTCCCTTGAAATTTGATTTTAAATAATAATGTGAAAACATGTTATAGAATATCTCCTTCATGGATTATTCCAGTTCCCACATCACCTCCTCGGACTTATGGTTTTGACATAGTACTTTGACTTGGTGAGTAATATTATTATGTAGAAATTTATCTATGTGGTTCATGATCTTCACAAGATAATCCTCATTAGAGAGATCATTTAACAATATTTCCACCTTTTAATTCTGTACATGTGAGGGATTTTGTATGTGCATCCTCAAGTGGGATGCATGGAATAAATCATGTAATTGAGAAAGGCTTGGTTGGAGTGATAGTTTATAGACCATAACTCCAATGTGACTAATAATCTCAAGGGGGATGATGTACTATGGAATCATCTTTCCATTATTCACAAATCTCATGACCCACTTCCTTGTATAAATCTTGACAAACACTTCATAATTGAACTCAAAATCGATTTTTGATATGTCAGTTTCAGTATAGTTCTTCTAACAACTTTGATCAACCATGATGTGTTAGTGAATGTTCATAATCTTTTCTACCATTCCCTCAACCATTATAGGTCCCAATGGCTTGGGTTAACCAAAAAATTTCATCTCATAGGTTTTATACATCTCATCATATAAATGGATTTATATTGATCTAATTTGATTCTTTACTAAAAACTATTATTGTATGAGAACTCTCCCAGTGGAAGATGATGATCCTATACTCCATTTATGTCTATAAGAATGCTTTCAACATGACTTATAGTGCGGAAATTGTATAATTATATTAGAAATAATTTTGGGGGTGATAAGAAATTTTTAATTTCAATTCATTGTTTAGATAATGGTTGGAGAATTTTCCAAGAAATTTAGGTAAAGATTAGCTCTTGATCAAATATAATCATTAGTGTTATTCCATTTAGCCTCACCACTTCTTTGATAAATTTACTTGAAAGATAATAAAGTGATAATTCCCCTCAAAATGAAATGAAATGAGTAGTATTTATACAAAAATCCACCATAACACATATAGAATCATTTCCTCTTGATATCCATATAATACTCGTAACAAAGTCTATAGTTATGTTTTCCCATTTCCTTTTAAGTATGGGTAATGGTTGCACCATCCCCTTGGAATTTTCCTTTTTATCCTTCACCTACTAACATACCATGAATTTTGATATATATTCTACAATATCTTTCTTTAAATTTACTAACTAACAGTTCTCTAAGAAATATTGATACATCATCATGCTCCCTGGGTTGATGGAGAAGGTGGATTCATGTTCATAATTCAACAACTATTAATTTAAGTTAGGATTTGATGGTATACATAGTCAATACCCAGATCATTCAAATACTTTTTTATCAATTTTATTCTCTAAGTATTTCCCCTTTCATATAGCTTCCACCTTCTTGAAGAATACATCATCCTATCCAAAAAGTATGGTTTAACAGTAATTTGAAAAAATAATTATTGTGTTCCTTCCTTTATGATCCCCATGTCCATCATTTTCAAGTGTAAGAATATTGGTTCATTCTTAATTATCATCATTGATAAGGTCACTATCACAAACTGACCCAATGTGGCCTACGATACAACTACCCCAAGCCAGCCTCCAATAGGCAAAGGGCTAAAGACTATTTTCAATAAGGCATATCAGACACAAGGGAGGAATTAGCCTAAAGTACCTATACACACACACACACACACACAAGCCTATAAAATACTGAAATGTAAAACAAATGAAAACAATGCTTGTATAAATCTATAATCCCAAAAAGAGAGTATGTAAGAATTATTGGGAAGCATAAAAAGGGGAAAAATACAAGTCCAATGAAAAATAGAAAGTAAAGTCCCACCTTATCACATAGATGGGACTACTTTCAAATGAAACATCAGTATACAACTTGGTATGCCTAGCCCAAATTATCTCCACCTACTCCTAGTCCACTAAGGACTCCAAAAAAAGATCTATCGTTTGCATAAGACAATAAAAATGTGGGAAAACACCATGTCAGGGTGAGTATAAAAATACCTAATAGGACACCCCAAAATAACCAATCACAAAGCATCAAGCATAATAGTCATCTCTACATAGGTAATTGTCTAGAACACATATAATAAAAATATCTAGATATGCTAAACAAAGACACACAATCCTATGGTAAATATCACAATTGTAAAGACATCCTAGGATCCCTATTTGAAGGTTCTATACAATACTCATCCAGGAGAACACACTCCATGAGATATACTTCCACTAATTATAGTCATACTAGAGGTCACTCTTGTCATGTCTAGTTACAAAGAAAACTTAGATGGTTTATCTGAGATACACACTCATCAGACTACACATTATCATAAAGATCAAATCTCGATACATATATAGGGGGTAAACACCTAGGGATCACTGGGGGGACACCACACCCTACTAGAAATATCCTCCTAGATAGAGTATCAATGCGCATGTATTGTTGGTCATGTTAATTCCAACAAACCCTATCTAAGGTATCACAATGGGAAATGAATATTGATCCAAGCCTCTCAGAGGGATACATTATTCAGTCTGCTAAGTCAGCAGTCTAAATGGTTAAAAAAACTCAATCTAGAATAAGGGAACTCTCCCTCAATGTATAGATTATCAGGAATTTATAAAGGGATCACCCTCTATAATCGGAATGTGATACTATACCAAACCCTCATAAGAAATGGAACAAGGTAACACACACAACAGATACTGGTCTAGGGAATGACACACAAGATGAGATGAGAAGTAATAGAAATAAATTTTGTCATAAAAGGAGTAAACCACATTTCCCTTGGGTACACAACGCACCTCACCAATTCTAGTACTACTCATGTCTGGGTATGGAAAAAGTCATACGAGTATACAAGCCTCATCATTGGTTCAATGACTTAGATATAAATCAACTGATATTTCATCACAAATTTATATGAATGAAAAAACAGATTAGACCATAGAAATCCTCATGAAAAAACACTTAGGATAGGATATTTATTTACCCCAATAGACACCCAGTGAAAGAGTCACATTTCACCATATATCGCACGAATGGTGCTTCGTGGGACCCACCCAAAAATCTAAATTAAACACCCGATATGGGTCTAAAAATGTATTCCTCAATATTAGGGTCATGATTCTATAGATGGTTTTTGAAATCCATTTTTTTAGGTTAGTTTGTTTAATTTTGGTCTGGTATTTATCCCTTAGGTTACCGATGAATTTATGGTGAGAAATAGAGATTTTTGGCTTGATAGTAGGTGCCACCTGGTTCATGCACGGTTTGGGGAAACCATGCAACCTCAACCCAAAAACCATATGACCAATTTCATTTTTGGAAAGTGGAGATAGCATGGTTTTCACCTGGTTTGGGAAACCATGCGAGCTAACTGTGCAACATGTTCCTCTTGGACAGTGTGGGACTCATGGTTGCCGCACGGTTTGGAAAACTATACGGGAAAACCATATGACCTGTCTAGGTCATTAAAATGAGAAAATTTACCCTTATTAAATATTCTATTTTAACCATAAATCTCCTCTCATCCACCCCATTAAATATTTTTATCCTTAGGAGCTTCCTCCAAACCTTTTTGGAGCCTTTGAGCATCAATCATTGGGTGGTTTTTGTGTGGGAACTTCAAGGAATCATTATGTATGTATATTTTCACTTGATTTATCCCATATTATAGGGTTTCTATACCCCCTTATTGAGTTTTACTTTTAGAGTGGGTTATTTGACTTAATGAGGGTCTGTTCTTGAGAGGTTTGATAAAATCATGAGTTTTTCGATCTTACCTTTATCAGGTCTTTTTTAGGTGTGGTTGTGGTTTCACACTGGTTTTTAAACATTTCCAAGTGTGAGGTAGGTGATCCCATGATTTTATATTGTTATATGATTTTTTATTTCTTTCTTTGTTGATTAAATGTGTTATATGGATTGTATTTGTGGTGATAAATTTGTTTTGGAAGGTTTTTGGGATGCACATTTGATGAAAATGGGTATTATAATGGAAATTTCTTATGTTTTATGTGTAATTTGTTTTGGTGTTTCTTGAATATGTTTTATACCTTCCATAAAAGGTGATTTTTTTCGAAGATATTTAAAGGTGCAAATGCATTGGAAGTGAATTTTCCAAGAGAAATGGGTTTTATTGCATGCTGGCTTCTTTGTTGTGCACCTTAAATGTTTCATTGAATTATGAAAGTGATGTAAATCATGTTATATAATGGATTTTATGTGAGTATGAATTCGAAATGGTATTTTTCACATGGAAATGGTTGGATTTCATATGTGTTATTCTTGTTGTGTTTCCAAATGGGTTTAATAAACTATGAAAGTTGTGAGAAATGTATATCCAAATGGTTTTCGTGTGTGTGTCAAATAGAAAATGGGTTTTCATGGAAAATTGTGGTTTCCATGGGGATGTTGATCATTGGATAAATGTGAAAATATGAAATTTGTGATTTCCTTGTATTCTTATAATGCTTGGGTAGGGTATGTAAAGGGGTGAATTTAGTGATATGTGGAATGGAATTTATCATAAAGTGAATCCCAAGTATCTAGGTGGGTGGACTAGAACTAGTATGCTAGTTGATTCAGATATGGCAGAGGCCCATATTCATCCATAAGGATTGATGCTACAACACCAACTAAACATGTGATGTATTTAGAGACCACTATAACTTTGGATGATATCCACTCTGTTGGATCCTTCATGAGAATGATGTTGGTATTGGCTTATAATCTGGGGACCACTAGAACATGGGATTCGATCCTCTCTAGTGGATCATGCATAGGAACACTGTTTGTAGTTGAGTTGGTAGATTTTTATCACCGAGGTACAATGTTTATAGGGCCCACTTATGCTAGTTACCTATAGGATTTCACATGGTTCTCTCTTATGAAATGATGTTCTTCTGATGTGGTGCTATCCATCGACGTATTATAAACCTTGTGTACATTTTTATTTTAGTAAAGGATATTTGTTAAAGCATGGAATCTTTATTTTGGGTTTCATACTAATATGATTTGGATCACACCTTGTATACACCTTTGGGTGTATGTAGAAATTATTATCTATGACCCAAGTAAAAGAACGAAGTATCGTGGTGTTGATGGTGGATCTGGTTGCTAGTGTTCCACTTCTTACAGGTGTGTGTGGTGGTGTCTTGAGGGTGATGGAACTCTCATTACATGGAGGTTTTTGGGATAGTTTTATTATTCCCATTCCATTGTAGCACTTTTGGTTTTGATAAAATTTTTAAAACTTTGAATCTGAAAATTGTTATACCTCATTTGGTTACTATTATCAGTTATGTGATTTTTATTCTTGTGGGTTGTTTATTGTTATAAGAGTGGGTGAAATCATTTCCAAAGTGTATTATTGATACCCATGAACTTGTTATCGGACCATGGAAATTGATAACGCCCTCTGGTCCTTGCCATGAACTAGACCGGGTGTCAGGTTGGATGGAATCCTGAATTGGTTCGTGAAAAAATGGTATCAGAGAATGTCACACTTTATTTGGGTAAAGTTATTTAGGAATTTCTTGGATAGAAAAAAGCTAGTATTGCTGGGGCTTGAGGTCCTAGTTATGAGTGGAGTGCCTAGCCATTACAACTCGTGATGGGACTTGAGTCTCAATGGGATGTCGTGAGATTTACTTTGAGTTATCTTCTAGATGAGAAATACATGATACAGACTATATATGAACACTGGGAGGGGGTGGAGTGGTTTGGATGACTTTTTATTGTGATGTATTTGATTGTGTTTTGATTTATAGAAGTTTTGGTATTTTTTTGCTGTAAATTCTCATAATGGTTTTATTGTTGGGTTTCCCTGTGGTTGTTACTTGTGTAGTAAGATGCCTCGTCATAGAATTCATGTTGAATAGAATAAAAATCCCAGAGAGAGTTTTCACTTGTCAATTGATCAGAGGTTAATTGAAGTAGTGGTTCAGGCTATCCAAGCTTTGGTTCAAGGAGTGGGATCTAGTCCTGCTCAGGTTGGAGAAGCTAAACTAGGTCCTGGAAATGATACAGCTCAGGAGTCCCTCAAGAACAACCCTCATTCTTTCTAAGGTAACATGAAACCTTTGGAGTCAATGGAGTGTCTTGAGAAGATATATAGGATTTATAAGTTTCTTGATACTCATGAGGAAGTTAGGGTGAAATGTTATTTTTTCTTGTTGGAAGGTCCCCGTCAAAAGTGGTTGGACTTGGTGGTGTAAGCTGGAAGTTATGAGTAGATGTGTTGGAAGTATTTTTAGATTGTCTTCAACGACTAGTATTATCAAGATATTTTAGATTTCTCTAGGTCCTAGGTGTTTTTGGATCTTATCTAGAGGGACCAGACCATGATGGAGTATTCCAACCACTTTACATACTTAGTTCAAAACACACACTTGAGATGGTTTTCAATGAGAAACTGAAGGCTTAGAAGTTCGAGATGGGTTTATAACCAAAAATACAATCTCAGGTATTCTTGTTCAATATAAATATTTATGCTAAGGTGGTTGATCGTTCTATGATATTCCAAATTAATCATAAAGGAATTTCTAGTTTCATTAGATTAGTATTAGTAGTGGGAAGTTGAAATTCATCTAAGAGGAAGAGGAAGCAGGACGAGCAGGGGAAGAAGAGAGGTTGTAGTTTATGCCATCCTTCCAGAATGTCTTTGTCTGTGGCTTCTAATGATGGGTCAGTTATGGGCCATTAGTATTGAAAGTTTGGGAATATGTGATCTGTGTGTTCATCTCCACCCAGATATTTCCATTGGTGTGGAACTATGGGACTCTTGAAGCGATTCTGTAGGATGGGACACCCATATCAGAGTGATACAAGATATGTAGATTTTAAAGGGATGTTAAATCGGTCGGTACCATCTAGTATTACGGGATATTAGCTTGGAGGTCATGGGGATAATGATGGATCATCTTCAATAAGATTTAGTTCAGGGTGGAGCCATAGGGTTGTGGTTGTTATCAGGATAAGGCAAAGATGAGGAAACGTCATGCGGTGGATCGGGTGCCAGTGGAATTGGATACATGGCCAGTGAAAATTTGAGGTATTTTTCTTATTGAATCATCTTTATCTTTAATTCTATTTGATACTGGTGCCTCCATTTCTATCATTTTTCTCATCTTGAGGATTTGTTA
Source organism: Viscum album (assembly GCA_963277665.1). Lineage (NCBI taxonomy): Eukaryota > Viridiplantae > Streptophyta > Magnoliopsida > Santalales > Viscaceae > Viscum > Viscum album. The sequence continues at coordinate 784,107,382 of OY728156.1, read as the reverse complement.
AAGTTACCAACTGAGCTTATGCAGTATGTGTTGAAGTTGGCAACTCTGATTGGTGAGAAGTGAGAGCAGGGTTTCAAGTTTCCATATTGTGTACTCACCATGCCAGGGGTTGAGATGGAATTGATTTTTCTCATTTTGGAAATGTATCTCTTTGATGTGATCCTTAGTATGGATCCTATGGTTCATTTCTAGACACACATCGATTGTTATAGGCGGCAAGTGAGTTTTGTGGAACCTGGTGGAAGTACTTGGGTTTTTCAGGGTGAATGTGATCCTTGGTCTAGATGTGCTAGATCTCCACTTCCATAACTGGGAAATCTCATTTATGAGATCTCATCAGTAATTTTGGATGATGATGATGGTGCACTTAAGGGTGGATTACCTTCTGTGGTGGATGAGTTCTCAGAGGGTTTTCCAGATGATTTCACGGGTTTTCTTATAGAGTGGGATGAAGAGTTATCCATTGGTTTGGGCCTAATAACACAACCGATATCTCTTCCCTAATAACATTTGGAACCCACCAAGTTTATGGAATTAAAGCTAAAACTGGATGATTCGTAACCTAAAGGGTTCATTCACCTGAGCGTCTCTCATTGGGCCACCCCAATTCTCTTTACGAAAAAGGCCAATGGATCTCTCTGATTTTGTTTTGATTACTAGAAGTTAAATAAGGTGATGATCAATAAAAATTACCCTTTCCCTATATTTTTGAACTATTCAATTAGTTTAAGGGGAATAATTGGTTCTCTAAGATTGAATTGCATTCTGGGTATCATCAAGTCAGAGTTAGAGAGGTGAATGTTTCAAAAACAATCTTCTAAAGAAGGTACAAAATTTTTGAGTATTTGCTCCTAACTTTTGGATTGAAAAATGACCTAAATATCTTTATGGTGCTTATAAACAGGCTTTTCCATTAGTATCTTTACTCTTTTGTTGTGGTATTTATGGGTGACATCCTGGTCTATTCAGGGACCAACGAGTAGCATGAGCAGCATCTGAGGATTGTGTTGGAAACCATTAATTATCATTTTCTCTATACAAATCTTTCTAAGTAAACGTTTTGGATCAGGGAGGTAAAGTTTCTAGGCCATTTAGTATCAGAATTAGGGGTTTTAATGGACCCTAAGAAGATTAGTGTAGTTAGGTCATGTGAACAACCAAAGAATGTTTTTGAGATTAAGATATTTTTGGGCCTAGAATGGTATTATAGGCATTTTATTTTAGATTTCTCTTGGGTTGATTCTTCTATGACTGTGCTTACCTGAAAAGGGGTAATGTTTGAGTAGATCTAAGTATGAAAATTTTACTTTGAGGAGATTAAGCATCAGTTGAACACAACCCCTATTTTTCTCTTTTTGGAATCCAAAAATGGATATGTGTTTTATTTCATTACTTCTGGTATGGTTCTTGGGTGTGTGTTGATGCAGGATGACCTTGTGGTGGTGTATGGTTATCACCAAATCCGACCACATGAAAATAATTACCCAACCCATGACATGATGTTAATATCGGTGATTCATTACTTAAATTTGTGGAACTATTATATTTTTATGGATTAATTTGTGGTGCATTATGATCATAAGATCTTGAACTACATTTTCTCCCACAAAGATCTAAATTTGAGGCAATACCATTAGTTTGAGTAACTTCAGGGATTTAATTTTGATATCATGTATACCATATGAAAATGAAATTTGGTGTAATATTTCTTGACCAATAAAGTTCCAATTAAAACTTTGAAAGAGTCTAGTGATGAGTGGACATTGATGGGTATTTTCGCTCAGATGCATCCTGAGACAAAGGAACACAGTGGAGGTGTGTTCTTTGCTAGTGTTTAGATTATACCTTCCCTAATAGAATTGATTCATCAAGAGTATCCTGGTGACAAGTTGTACGAGTAGTCTATACAATTTATAAATGGAGGGTAGGTGCCTTGTGAATGGTCATTGTCTACTAAGGGTGTTTTGTGCTTCAAGGGTCACTTTATGGTGCCATTGTCATTGCAGAATGTTGTGATGCAGGATAAAAACCAGTATTAGTGGGATTTCATCATAGCACCACTAATATGTTTTATGATGTGTGTTGATAGTTCTAGTGGCCTGGTATGAGGTGGGATATATCTGACCTTGTATCACTTCGTTATACATGTTAGGAGGTTAAAGCAGACCACCAAAGACCCCCTGGTTTAATTTAGCTAATAACTATTCCTAACTAGAAGTGGGACAATATTTCTATGTATTTTATTGTTCTATTACCTTGTACACCATGGGGGAGGAACTCCAATGGGGTAGTGATTGATTATTTGAACAAAAAAGCCAATTTCTTTCCAATCATAGATTTAGATAGGGTGGAAGAGTTGGGCTGGTTATATATTTAGTAGGTTTTGAGGCTTCATAATGTGCTATCAGTGATTTTTTTCTAACAAGTAACTACATTTTACATCACAAATTTTGAAGGACTTCAGAAGATTATGGGGTTGCATATCAAGTTGTGTACGACATACCATACTTCAAAATATGGTCAGATAAAGCAGATGAATCAGATCTTTGAAGAAATATTCTAGGCATGTGTGCTGTATTGTGGAGGATTGTGGGATATCTATTTGGGATTGGTGTAATTTTCATATAATAATAGTTGTGAATCCTTTATTTAAATGGATCCCTTTGAGGTTCCTTATGGTCAGCCGTGTTGGTCACCTTTGTGTTGGGATGAGGTGGGTTATACCTCATTGTTAGGATCGAGCCTTGTGAAAGAAACTTCTCATAAAGTTAAATTGATTTGGAAGAGTTTATTGATAGTGTATATCCATAACAAGTCTTATGCTAATAAGAGGTGATAACCTTTATAGTTTTCTATGGGTGACCTAGTGTTTCTGAAAGTTTCCCCTTACTTGGGTCATCATCATTTGGGTAAGCAGGGGAAGTTAACACTGAGGTATGTCAGCCCTTTTGAGATAACCATGAATATTGGTAAGGTGGAATAAAGTTTATATTTTACTTCTTAGTTGATGTCAGTTAATGATGTTTTTTTACATATCTAAAATAAAAAAGTATAATCCGAATTCGTCCCATGTGATGAATTGGGAGGAGATCGAATTGGAGCGTAACTTTTCAGTGTTTGATTGGCCAGTGCGAATTATAGATTCTTAAGAGAAAGTGATTCGTGGGAAGTATATTCCATTAGTTTGAGTTATTTTATAGATTTTCAATGATGTAAATGAGACTTGGGAGTGTAATTATTGTGTTGAGGATGAGTATCCTTATTTTTTATATGATCAAGCTTCATGTTGACTTTCCAAGGGAGGAGAGTTTTCATAGTAGGGAGAATTGTCACATCTGTGTTTTTATTTTAAGGTATACCTTTGTTTATTTTTGTTATGGTATTATCACTTGGTTTCCCCCTTAGTTTTTAGTGAAAAATAGATTTTTTGGGCTCGATAGAAGGTGGCTCATGGTTGGTGCATGTTTGGGGGAAACTGTGTATCCTCACAGAGGAAACTGTGTGACCAATTTCATTTTTGGATAGTGGTGGTCACACTGTTGTCCCATGGTTTGGGGAACCATGTGGGATAACTATGGGACATGTTTCTATTGAATAGTGAGGGATTCATGGTTGCCGAAAAGTTTTGAAAATCATGCTGGAAAACCGTGTGACTTGTCCAGGTCATTAAAAATTGTAAATTTACCCTTATTCGCTCTTCGATTTTAACCCTAAATCACCTCTCATCCTCCCCATTTGGTACTTCTAGCCTTGGGAGATTCATCCAAACCTTCTTGGATCATTTTAGAATCAATATTTGGGTGGTTTTGGTGTGGGAACTTCAAAGAATCATTAAGTAATTCTCTTTTTCTCTTGATTTCTTTCTTCTTCAAGGGTTTCTCTTCCTTTCTTCTTAAGTTAAACTTTTCTAGTGGGTTATTTGACCTAATGAGGGTTTGATCTTGATATTTTGGGTGAAATAATGATGGTTATTATTTTATCTTGACTCTATAGGGTTTTATTGAGCTATGGTTGTGGTTTCACACTAGTTTTTGAAAGTTTCCAAGTGCGAGGTAGGTGGTTTCACGGTTTTACAATATTAGATGATTTTATATTGATTTATTGGTTGTTTAAATGTGTTTTATGGATTTTTTTATGGTATATAATATGTTTTGTAAAGGTTTTGAGATTCACATGTGATGAAAATAGGATTTATAAAGGAAAGTGGTTATTCTACATGTGTGTTTCATTGTTGTGTTTCAGGAATATGTTTTGTACCATGTGAGAAATGTGGAAAATGTATTTTCAAAGAGATTTAAAGGTGGGAATGCACTGGAAGTGAATTTCACAAGAGAAATGGGTTTTGTTACATGTTGGATTCGTTTTTGTACAGCTTGAATGTGTCATTGAATTATGAATGTGATTTGAGGCATTTTATAAAATGGATTTGATGTGAGTATGAATTTTAAAGGGAATTTTCCATGAAATTGGTTTGATTTCAAAAGTGTTCTTCTTATTGTGTTTCCAAATGGGTTTGATACATTGTTTAAGTGGTGAGAAATGTATTTCCAATTTTTTTTGTGTTTCTGAAATGGAAAATGGGTTTGTTTATGGAAAATGGTAGTTTTGATGTGGATGTTGATCATTGGATCAATGTGAAAATGTAAAAGTGGTGATTTACTTGTGTGGTCATGATGCATGGATTGTGTATGTGAATGTGGTGAATTATGTGATATGTGAAATAGAATTTTTGTATAAAGGTAATCCTAGGTATCTTAGTGGGTGGACTAGAACTGATACAATAGTTGATTTAGAAGAGGTTGAGGCCCATATTCATCTAGCAAGATTGGTGCTACAACATTAACTAAACATGTGATATGATTAGAGAGAACTAGAACATGGGATGAGATCCTCTCTAATATATCATATATGAGGCTAATATTACTATTGACCTATTATTTGGTGACAACTAGAACTTGGGATGCGATCGTCTCTAGTGGATCATGCACTGGAACACTGCTGGTAGTTTAGTTAGAGGATTTCAATCACCGAGGTAAGAGGTTTCTAGGGTCCCAGTTGTGCTAGTTAACTATATGGATTTAACATAGTGCTCTCTTATTACATGATTATCTTGTGATGTGTTTCTATTCATCAGTATATGGTATAACTGATGTACATTTTTATTTCAACAAACCTTATTTGTAAAAAGGGTTTTCTAAAAAAGTTTTTCTTGATAAAGTTTTCCTTAAAAATGTTTTTTAGAAAACATTTCAAATATTCTTCTATAAATGTGGATGTTGATTTGTCTTCTACTATTATAACATGAAATATTTTTTTTGGGTGGAATTATACTAGGCCTTGTCTCACACCATACATACACATTTGGGTGTATTTAGACTTTGTTATACTTGACCCAGGTAAAGGAATGACATATGATGGTGGTGATGGTGGATCCAATTTCTATTGTTTTCCTTCTTACTGGGGTTGGTGGTGGTAGATTTAGGGTGATGGAACTCTCATTACATAGAGGTTTTTGGTATATTTTTCTATTCCCATTCTATTGTAGCACATTTGGATTTGGTTAAAGTTGTAAAATATTTAATTTAAAACTTTTTGTACCTCATATGGTTCTGATTATTAGTTATGTGATTTTTATCCTTGTGGGGTTTTATTGTTATATAATCGGGTGAAATCATTCCCAAAGTGTATTTTTGATACCCAAGTACAAGTTTTCAGCACATGGGGATAAGAATGCCCTTTGGTCCGTGACATGAATCAAGCTAGGTTTCTATTTGGATGGAATCCAGCTTGGTTTGTAAAACAATTCATCAATTCGACACCATATAAAGATGAAATGTCAGACACAAGATTCCAAAAAAAACAACATTATTATTATTATTATTATTATTATTAGGCTCTTCATGGACTCAATCCATGAGTTTTAATTAAATATATAACATTGGTCTTGAAATGGTTGTCTCAATGTCAGGGTCATAATGCTGCTGACCGTACATCAATCCAACATCCCAGTTAAATGATATAACTAAAAAAATAATTTAATTAAAAAGTGATTATAATAATAATAATAACAAAATTATTATTATTATATTATTATTTATAAAAAAAATTTTGGGGTAAAGATTCTCATGTTGGGTTGACATTTCCACCTTCCTACCCTGTTCGGTTTCCTCCTTAACAATTTCATTATTTAAATATATTTAAATATAACTTATATAATTAATATATCAAGTAACTGGGTCTATAGGGTCCTCATTACTACCCCTCTTTCCTCATGAAAGTAGGGTGCCCCTATCCCCTGAATCCGTCATTTGTTATTATATTATTTTTATATTAAGTTTTCTCTCTTCAATTTCAATTCTCAACAATTGAGAATTGAAAACCATTCAATGCCGAACATTGCCTCCAGTGTAGTGAAACCATGACCATGATGCCACCATAATTATTATTCTTTAATATAATAATAAAAATATATCATCATATAATTTTATTAACTCATAACCCTTAATAATAATAATAATAATATTAATCACCCTTAATAATAATAATAATAAAATCACATCCCGGGTCTTGAAAACCCTACTATCAGCACCAACACTAGATGTCATCACTGTCAGTGGCCAGATTCCAGCCACACATTGCTTGGAAATATCAATTGATGCACCTTCAGAGAGATCAAATCAATCAGGCTCAGAAACAACTGACACCTAATCCAAATACAGGTTCCCATCATAATCACCAAATCTCTATCAAGTCTCCTATACCCAAATATGAATTTATGACTTTGATCCATTGTGCTCAATAATGAACACACAATGATCGATACTCTCTAATATCATTGAATCACTGGTAAAAAATAATACTAAAAATGAATGTACTTAGAATGGAGAGAGAAAAACACAAAAGACATACATGAGGTACAGACCTCGACCAATGTTTGTGCTGGCCTCGATTTATTATCATAGGATTACAAACATATAGAAAGAAGTAAACTAAATCAATATCAACTCAAATACTACAGGAGGATAAATAAATTACCTGGACCAAATGATGGATCTATGAAATTATTTTTTAGGTGATTAATTCATGTTCATTGCGGGTAAATAAAATTGGGATAAATCCAAAAAACAAACATCCTACCTCATCATTGTCATTGATGTGATCCAAAACTAGTATTTTCATTAGCATTTCTTACGATACTCTGATCGTTGATCCACGATCCCGATGTCTGACAATATTCCTCCATGCTCTCCACTCAATTCTCAAGGTTATGAGGCTAACCCTACAAATTGGTTATAATGGAATATTTATATAGGTAAAAAGGATTATATGATAATAGAATAATATAAATAAATAAATTTATTTTACTGTTCTTAATTTTTTCCACTATAAATTTTTCACAAATACCTCATGCTGGCAATGGTTATGACACGCCTAGGGTAAAAATCACATTTTGAACATAAAAATTATCTTAGATTTATAATTTGACCCTCAGTTTAATAGTTATTTAAATTTTTTAAGAAAAATGCCTCTGTGATATTTAATATAATTAATGTAATTCAAAAATTAATTTTGGCCACGCCGGGTCTCAGAATCTCACACCATCTTAGTCTATGGATCCATAAATATTCTATAAATATTACAAAGTCTTATAGAGAAAAAAATATAATTACATTATTCCCTACTTCAAAACATTTTATATTGGAAAAGAAAATCTAAGAAAAGGGTAAGGATACTAAGTTCTCAACTGGGTCTCCCACCCACATGATCTCTCTAAATGATTTCTTATGGTTTCAAAAAACATTCACCCAAAGGAAACACTTTCCCACAAAGGGTACTTCTCCTTATAGTTATCAACATTACCAGATCCTTGAAAATGATACTCCAGTCCTATGTCCCAGATCACCCAGTTCGGTACCACACAAAGAGTTGTGCACATACATTCTCAACTGTGACATATGGATAACACTAAAGCCCCCCCAACATCAGTACACTAAGGACTCCTAACATTTACTAGGTATTCATCATCCTCCCCTTGATGAAATGTACCCTTTATAACCATCACTAGCACCAAAACCAGGACTCAATCACTGTTACCCACTAGCTTCAACTAACATAACAATGTCCTTTAAGGTCCATCATATATATCCTCAAATGGTGCTAATCTAGTGCTGGTGTGTTAATAATCATGATACGCCAACCGATTGATGGTATATGATCTTACCTATTATGGATAAAAAATTACATGAAAATCTAAATATTGTTTATCAGAACCCAAATAGTTCACTTTTACCTGGCCAACTAGCAGGGTTAAAACACAGTTTCCAACTATAAATGATCCCCCAAAGTCTTTTTCCATCCTCTCGTTAATCATTCCATGAAGTAATCATAATAGTATGCAACAATCGTTGAGGGAATTAAACAAATACAGACTACCTCTTACACGCACAAGTGTCCCAAACAATCCAAAAAGCAATGTTAGTCACCCCCCGTAGACAACTGAAACAATAAGAGTTTAACTCAGAAACTTTTTGAAACTACCTTGGACACCCAACTGATGCTAGGATATCCTGGTACATCCTCACCGCCACTAGATGTACCACTATGTGAAAATAACCTCCTTTTCACCTCTTATCACATAGTGACCCGAATCATCATACATTCTTGGAAAATAGATGACGTGATTCCCTCCTTCAAAGAATTACCACAGGAATGTATCCAGTGGATATCTAAGCATGTAGGATCTCCCAGTTAATAGTCCAAATTCATGACTCTATACCTCACTGATGAAGTGAAGGGGTAACAACCATCGATTGGAGGTACGATGCACCATCCATTCCAAAAAACACATCTACTATAAATAGGTCAAATACTCCATCATCCCACTCAAAAAAAGAGGATGGGAAAACATTGATGTGATCATCTTCTACCACATACATTCCATAGGTGTACCTCAAGATCATGCCACCTCAAACTCTTTATGGTTCAATGCTACTCCTATATCTGAGAAGATATATTATGATGACTGAATCCATGAGAGTCTCCATATGACCAACACTCTTAGAGCATGTCTATAAGCATCGTAATGTGTTTTGTATGCTTTCATTATGACATCAATAAAATGAAAAATACCTCAAATTCACAATTCATAGAAACTCATCCCCCAAAAATTGACACTATACAGTTTTTGGGTGGAACTAACTCTCCTTAATAGCTTTTGATCACGTCTCAAGAGTGCATCTCAGTGAGGGAATTGTCCCTCTTCCTTGTATGTCCAAAGTTATGTAAAAAATTACTAAGATAAAAATATAATGACACCCTATGTCACCATAAAAAAGTCTCACTGGTTGGACCACCATCATAGAGGGGTCTCATCTATGTGGGACATCAACACCATAGGTTCACATCAGTCCTCCACCATCCGAGAAGGGGGTCTGGCCCACCATGTAACTCGGGAGATCTCTAAATCTAAAACTCATGATGAAAACTCAGCATTGGCGTGTCATATAATTGTAACACAAAATCCAATTACCTTTCTACGTGAAAAATAGGTTACAAGCACAACCGTAGTTGGGATCTACAAACACTGGAAACACGAACTACTTTCTTGAGTAAAACCTCTATTGCATGAGGGTCTGTATCGTTGTGGAACTTTAGTGATTTTCATTGCTAGAACTCATGTAACATGTTAAGCCTGCACATACTATCATTCTGCCCTACTGGTTATATCAACTTCTCAACACACAAATGATCATCTTCTTGATCCACATAAAGATCCACATACTTCTCATGAGGGGTTAACACTTTATGGTGCCCAAATAGAGAAAAACATCTCATGAGTGGGTCCTTGAACTAAAACCTCGTCACACATCTATTTATGATCAAGAAAATACCTCAAAATCCTATCTGATTTTGATCATAGTGGAATCTCGAAGACTTTCAAGACATACCACAATCAATCATTATTTATGAGGTGTTGACTCAACAATGACATGGAAAACACAATCCATCCCTATATGATTCATGTACCAATGTTTTTGCTGTAACCAATGTCTACATATACCGAGTCAACAATCACATTATCAAGGTACTGGTGAATGGAAATGTCAAACACCACACTAACACTGGACACCTTAGCTTGAGATCCAATATCGAAACACTTTAACACTATCACCCTAATTCCCATACCAAACCTTATAACTAGAAAAAAGTAACTAAAAACTCCAATATTAAATGCAGACATTGTTATAACACTTCTTTCTTGGAATGTAATCTGATACCATTATATCACAAGATGACCAACAGGGTCTGAGCCACAACTACCCCAAGCCCGCCTCTAATAGGACAGAGGCTGGTGACTAGAGCCAAGAAGGCATATCACACACATGAGAGGAATTAAACTAAATTATATGTACACACACACATATCTAAGCCCATATAATACTAAAATGTAAAATAGATGATAAAAATTCATGAATACATATATAATCCCAAAAAAAAAGAGTTCACAAAAAGTACTGGAAACTGTAAAAGGGTCCAAATACAAGCCCAACCTAAACTGGAAAGTAAAGTCCCACCTGATCTCATGGAGGGTAAAAATATCAAATGAAAAACTAGTATACACCTCGATATATTAAGTCCAAACTAGATCCACCTAATCCTAGTCCACTAGGGAATCCAAAAAAAGATATGTCATATGCATAAGACACGACATGTGTTGGTAGAGCCCATACAGGGGTGAGTATAACAATACCTAGTAGGACACCCTGAAATAACCAAGAACAAAGCATTAAGCATAATATTTATCTCTACATTTGTATGTCTAAAACATATATAAAAATAATATCTAGATATACTCAACAAAGACACATAGTCTCATGGTAAACATCACAACTATAAAGCCAACCTAGGATCCCTCCTCGAAGATTCCACACCACACTCATCCAAGATTAAACACTCCTTGAGATATACTACTACCAATGACACTCATCCTAGAGGTCACTCATGTCAGGTCTAATAATGAAGGAAAATGAGAGGGTCTATCCAAGATACATGAATGATTGGACTACACCTCATCAAAAAGACCATATCTCAATACATAGATAGGGGGTTAACACCCAGAGATCACTGGGGGGACACCAGACCCTACTATAAACATTCTCCTAGATAGAAGATAAATGGTCATGTAGTGTTGGTCAAACCCATTCAAACAAACCCAATTTAAGTTATCACGAAGGGAAATGGGGATCGATATGGGCCTCTCAGGGGATATAATATCCAAGCCTCTGATTCAGTAGTCGAAATAGTTTGAAACAAATCACTCCTGAAAAAGAGAGCTCTCCCTCACTACAAAGATCATCAAGAAATTGCAGAGGGGTCAATCTTTATAATGAGAATGATATGCTATACCGAACCCTCATAAGAAATGAACCAAGGGAATACACTCAATTGATAATAGTATGGGGAAGCTCACTCAAGATGAGTTGAGAAGGAAGATAAATACATATCATCCTCAAAGGAGTACATGGCATGTCCTTGGGGTACATGGGGTGTCTCACCAAGTCTGGTACTACCTGTGTTTGGGTTTGAAAAAATCCAGATGAGTGAATTAGCCTCATCATCAGTCTGTTGACTTAAATTTAAATCTATTTATATTTCATCTCAAATGAATATGAATGAAAAAATGGTTCACAACATAGAGATACTCATAGAAAAACACTCAGGATAGGGTATTCACTTTCCCCAATGAACACCTGCTAAAAAAGTCACATTTCACCCTACATCACACAAATGGTGATTCATGGGACCCACCAACAAGTCTAAATTAAACACTTTATATTGGTTTAAAAACATACACCTCAATATTATGGTCATGATGCCATAGATGGTTCATCAATATGATACTGTATGAAGAAGATATGTCAAAAAATATTCTATAATAATAATGATAATAATAATAATAATAATAATAATAATAATAATAATAATAATAATAGGGACTTAATGTACTTAATCCATGAGCCTAAATTAAATATCTAACATTAGTCTTGAAATGACTGTCTCAATGTCAGGGTCACAATGCCACTGACTGCACAACAATCCAACATCTCGGTTAAAAGATACAACCAAAACAAGGATTTAATAACAAAGTAAAAATAAAAATAAAAATAATAAATTTATTATTATAATATTATTATTTATATAAACAAGGTTTGGGGGCAATATTCTCATTACCGTTATACATTTCCATGACCCACCCTCTTCTCTCTCCTCCTTTGCAATTTCATTATTTAAATATATTAAAATATAACTTATATAATTAGTATATCAAGTAAGGGGGTCCACATGGGGCTCATTCCTACCCCTCTACCCTCATGAAAGCTGGGAGCCTCTATCCCCTCAATCCAACAGTTTTGTTTTATTATATTATATTATATTTAGTTTTCTCCCCCCAATTTCAATTCTCAACAATTGAGAATTGAAAACCTTTCACCGCCGAACACTTCCTTCGATGAAGTGCCACCACAATCACGATGCCACCATTATTATTATTATTTAATATAATAATAAAAATAATAATACATCCTCATTTAATTTTTTAACTCATAACCCTTAATTATTATTATTATTAACCACCCTTAATAATAATAATAATAATAATAATAATAATAATAATAATAATAAAATCACATCATTGGTCATGGGAACCCTACCATATGCACTAACACAGGATGTAATAATCGTCGATGGCTGGAATCCAACCAATTTCTGCTCAGAAACATCAATCACTACACCTTTGGAGAGATCAAATCAATCTCCCTTAGAAACCACCAATACCTAATCCAAGTTCGGGTTCCCATCATAATCACCAGAACTCTATCTTGTCTCAAAAACAAAAATTTGAACTTGTGACTATGATCTTTTGTTCCAAAGAATGAACATACAATTATTGATACTCTCAAATATCATTGAATCACATGTGGAAAAGAATAATGACAATGAATGCATGTAGAACAGAGAGAGAAAAACATGAAACAAAAACATGGGGAAATAGACCTCAGCCAATGTTCATGTGGGCATCAATTCATTTTCATAGTATGATGAATAAATAAAAATAAGTAAACTAATTAAATATCAATTCCAATATCATAGGAAGATAAAAAAATTACTCCAATCGAACGATCGATCCACGAATTAATTTATTAGGTGATAAATTTTACTTCATTATGGGTAAATAAAATGGTTATAAATCTCAAAAACAAACTTCCTACCTCAATTTGGATCAATCACTGACAAATAACGATCACACATTGTTGTCATTGATGATATCCACCACTATAATTTTCATTGAAATTTATTATGTTACTCCGATCGTTGATCCATGATCTCGATGTACTCCAATGTTCTTCCACACTCTCTACTCAATTCTCATGGTAATGAAGCTAACCCCTCAAATTGGTTATAAAAACATATTTATAGGGGTAAAAAGGTTGTTGTTTCAACAAAATAAAATAAATAAATAAATTTATTTTATTTTTATCAATTGATTCGACAATAACTTTTTTACAAACACCTCATGGTGACAAAGGCTATATCGCACCTAGGGTGAAACTCACGTTTTGAACACAACAGTGCCCTCCAATTTTTGATATGGGAATTATTTTAAGAGTTATTCCACTTTTTCAGGAAAAAATACACACATGTGATATTTAACATATTTAATATATTTAAAAAATTTAATTCTAGTCACACCAGGCCATATAATATCACACTAACTCTATGTCTGGAAATAGAAATATTCCTAGAAATATTCCAAAGAATTACACGACAAAAAATGGGACATTATAGTGAGAATATCCTTTTTAAATAAAGAATATTCTACATTATTTTTATTAATAGGATGGTGTTGGATTGAGTAATCATAGTCCTCAATAAAATCTTACCATCTTTACTAGTTTATATTAATCTCTTTATGTTTGAATTGATATTTGAGAATCTTATGATCTGTATATATCTCACACTTCTTCCCATAGAAATAATTCCTCCATTTTTTCAATGAGAAGATTAGTAAATCCAGATAAGGATTATCCGTTATATAGTTTTTCTCATAAACCTTCAACTAACTTGAGATTTATGATATCACCATATTATTACATATTAGTAAACATTACAAGACCTTATTTGAAGAATCATAATATACTATGAAATAGTCCCCTCATGAGATAAACATGTGGTTTGGTGAAATGATAAACCACCTTTTCAAATTTTTATACCTCTATTCACATTCATATGTCCAGAGAAACTTTTATCCTTTACAGGTAATATTGGTTAGTGGTTTTGAAAACTGTGAGAAGTTCCCCACAAATAATCAGTAATACCCAGATAGTCAAAGGAAACTATTGATCACCCATACAGATGTTGGTTTGGGACACTCCCAAATTTATTTTTTATAAGGGTTAAAAAATATCTATTTTCTAGTGATAAAATATCCCAAGAATGATACTTACAACATATAGAACACACATTTAGTATATATTATATATAGCTTCACCTTTCACAATATAGTTAGCGTAATATTCAAATTCTCCTCATGCTCCCACATAATATTCGAGTATATCAAAATATTATATATGAATACTACAAAATATTTGTTGATGTAATCTCTAATGACTATATTAATTAGGTCCATAAATATTGTTCAAGAACTAGTGGGTATAAAGGGAATAACTTTGAATTCATAGTATCTATGCCTTATTTGAAAGGAAGTATTTTGAATATCTTTATTATTCACCTTTAATTAGAGATATCTAGACTGAAGGTCCATTTAAAGAAATATTGGTTCCCACTTAGTTGATTTAACAATTCACTAATATTTGAAAAGGGATACTTTTTCTTTATCATGATTTTGCTAAGTTCATGATCATTGAACCATCCATATTTTGGATGAAGAGGACCTCCTCACCCATGGTGAAGAACATGTCATATAAAACCCTTTTAAGGATCCTATTTTGGATATGTATTTAGTTTTTCCAACTCAATAATGGCCATTCTATAGGGTGTCTTGGACATGTGTAGATATCTAGGTATAAGATTGATTGATAACTCAACATCTAGTCTGGGGAAAGAATAATAAATTCTTAAAAAAATAAATTAGTATAACCCTTCTTAATAAAAATGAATTTAATCATGATTATATATTTTTTCACAATCATTTGCTAATGATATTGTATCCTAGAAGTAAATAATATCCAAAATTGTTATAAATATTCTAAAGGATAATCATCCTCCTCCTTCCACATTATAGAACCAGAGGAAGACTCTGAATATGAAGAGTGATCTCCCTCTATTGATATTTGATTTTGACTTTATATAAGGATATCTAATATATTCCCAATATATCATCAAGAACCACTGAATGATGTAATATAGTATTTTTTGGGTGGTTCTGTCTACAAATACTAACCCGAGAGGACTTATATACATAGGATGCAATAATGAATCCAATTTATATTCTCACAGATAGATCAACCCACATGATTTGATATAGTTTTTTAATAGTTCTATAATACATGAAAGATATAAAATAATGCATATAACCATAATAAAATATCACATTAACAATTATTGAATGAATAACTAGTGTACCTGTAACCACATCATTCTTAGGTTCCACCTCAGTAGTTGTGATCAAATATTCACTTATTTTATCTCTAGACTTGGATGTTGTGGTTTTTGATTGTCTTTGAAAACACTTTTCTTATAGAATTTTTTTTGAAGTAATTCTCATTTCCATATATGTAAAACACTATGTTGCATACTGATTATTGATGTAATCCTTATTTTCCATTTTCATATTGGTGGGATTTTTTGTATCCCTTATGCATTGATTAACCTGGTTTTTCACATTTATACACTACAAGTATTTCCCATTTTCCTTGAGATAGTTTTATATATACTTATTCCCAAACTTCTAACAATTAATAAGTTGGGTTTTCAATCCACCATGATATTTATTTATTGATACATTATGATAAAACACTATTTTATGATTTTTGTCTCTGGGCCCATGATACCACTGATATCCACTGATATCTAATTTAGCATTAAGGTATCAATAGAAAATATTTTCATAGCTATGAAATTCTTGAATGACTAATTATTTTTATAGATTCAACACTAACCCACTAAAGAAATGGTCCAACACAATTTTGGTGTGGTTGATATGGTTGGGGTAGTACCAGGTAATACTTACGACATTTTTCTTATACACCCTAAAATACACATCTTACTTTTTTCTTCAATTTAAGGAACTCTATATATATTTTATAATGTAGGGTTTAGAGAAAATATTTACTAAAAATTACTTTATAGAATCCTTCATATTCCATGGAATCAATTTCATTAGTGGACATTAGGTTCTTGATCAGTATCCTCCACTAATTATCTCCCCCTTTAAGATGATCAACATCTAGTATGAAATTATCTTGTTAATAGAATTAGAGGAATGGGAATATCATATCAATAGAGTTAATTCATTTTTATTTTATGATGGGATTAGAAGAACCACTAATGTTGGAATGACATTATTACATAATAAAATTTACCAAAATATTGTCATTCTTAAGAGAAGTAGGGGATGTCACATGATTCATGTTATTATTAATAATATCATTTAGAAAATCATATAACACCATGATGTTCTCAACTCTCACTCCCATTAGATTGGGAATATCATTAGGGAAATCGTCATAGTGCATGTCACATGTTTTTGGAATAGTTCCTCCTAGTTCATTACATTAACTAAAAAATAGATGAGAATACCTAAATTAATTTTTTTTGTAAAAAGGAAAAATATAAACATAAAAGGAATAAAATATAAATAAATGTATATCCTGCCTTATGAGTATTCAGATTTTAATATTGGTTATCCATATTAATGTTACCTATATAATACTTTTTTGAGGCACATCCAATTATTGCATCTAGATAGGGATGTAATTCGATGGATCACATATTCTCTATATTTTAACAAAATTACATGATATTTTAATATACAGAGTGTTTTCCCTAGGGTTGTCTTAATACCAAAATATAACTATAAATTTATATGATACCAGATATAGAGATCCCATTCTTTTATACATATTATCACATGATTTTTAAAATAAATATCCAATAAATACCACCCAAATATTTTAAGGCCTAGTGTCTTTAGAAGACTAGGTTCATAATTCATCAAAATATAAACTGAAACATAAGGTAATTTTTTTTATCTTTTTAAAGTATCTCCAAGATACCTTTGATCTCCTAAAACTACATTGGATAATATAGGGAATACAAAATCAAAGGGGGTAAGATAAGAAACCGAGAAAGGGAATAAAACTCATAAAGAAGAAAATAATATGTGTCAAATGGGAGAACATGATATAATAAAATAAAAGGATCATTAATTATCATATAAAGGACCAAAAGAAGGATCATGTAATTATATGATCATTGAAACATTGGAATGTGTCCACAAGATAAAACATGATATAATCATATATCATGGAAAACTGCCAATAGAACATAACATTGTGGAAAAAGTCCCATCATAGATTAGGTTCACCCACTATTCCCATACATAATGTATCATGAGACAAAAACATTACCCATTATAATGGTTTTATATCTGGGAACACCAATCATATCATTCTCTTGTTTTTGTGTGCCACAACATAGAAATAAATCATAATTCTTAAACACAATTATTACCCATGGAACAAAATGGATTTAGAAAATAATTCATAAAGCATAACCAGATGAAATATCATAAGGGTTTCCATGAAATAAGTGCTTTATGAGATCTTGGATTTCCACAATCACTATTAAGGATAAATGGTGTCCAAGTGAAATGAATACTTGAAAAATAGTAGATAAGTCCCTTTGAAAATGTATGTCTTAAGAAAGGATTTATAAAAAAGGGTAGAGTCATTAAAGAGGGTAAGAAAATAATAATTTATATAAAATAGTGACATATAAATATATTTAGGATAATTATTTTACTACTTCTTTGTGGATGGATGACATAAGGGGTGGTATAAGAAGAATAAAGTTGAATGATGTTAGTCGAGAATCTTACTTCTTTCTTTGGTATTTTCACACCCGATTTTTTTTATTTTCTCTCTTGAATTTGGTTCATTTTTGGGTCTTGACTTTAATTTTAGGAACTAGGTTTTACGGGTCTAAATTTTTGAATTAATGATTCTATTTATGTTTGGTCTGGATTTTTCCCTTGGGTTTTCTTTGATTTTTTGTAGAATAATGTGATGTTTGGTCCAAATATTCAGTGACGCACGGTTGGCGCATGGTTAGTAGAAACTGTACACCACAACCTAGGTAACTATGTAGAATGTTGAAGTTTTCAGATATAAGATAAAACATGTATTGTGCATGGAAAGTCAGGCCATTCAAACCACTATAGAAAAATGAAAATTTTGCGGTGGGTTTTTTGGATATGGTAGTTGTTTAAACTGCCTCCATATGATTATGTGGCTGTTTCAAAAAATCACCACTAAATTGTGTGTCGGCATACAATATGTGGCAGTTTACTCGATTTAGAAGGGGTTTATGGTAATTTTTATAGTGGATGCATTTAGCAGTGATTTATTTTATGGTTTAGCGGCAGTTTAACTATTGAAAATGATTTTTTAGAGGCAGTTAAAACCGCCGCTAAATTATTGTTTCTAATGGTGGTTTTAAATGCAACAGGTAGAAAAATACTGAAATTTTAACGGTGTTTAAAATCACCACTAAATATAATACATTTATTTCGTAGAGGTTAAAACCGCAGCTAAAGCCAAATTTACAATAAGAAAGCAACTAATTCTGCAGCCCCAGTACCAATGCCCTAAAAAGAAAAACCATTCCAATTTCACATGAACATACATACCACATCCAAAAGAATAATAAAAGAACAACATTTTCATAAGAATCACACGATAGATACACAAATAATAGGTTTAGCATTATTTGGGTACATAAAATTTATTCTTAGTACATGAAGTGTCACTTTTGGATATAGTGGTTTCACAATCAAGGATAGCAGTTGATCTCGAGTATGTCGATGTATTTATGTATATGTCATAATTGAGGAATGTAATCAATAGTTTATGTTTTATTGGATTGTATTGGAATTAAATGGGAATCATTTTGTAGATCTCTCACTTAGCATTGCCAATGACCACAGTTACCAAGAATGGATTCACGTTTGACTGTATATACTAGTGTGATGAAGTTTCTATAGTGTTGAAGAATTGGTTGTTGTCAGCTCTAATCCTAAGCATTCCTGAGCCTAACATTGGACATGTAGTGAAATGTGATGCATCAGGTTCTATCTTTGGATATGTTATGATGTAGATTGATAAATTAGTCACTTTGGGTTTGATCAACTTTTAACCCACAAGATGAAATACTCTAATCCTGTATTTTAGTATGTAGTTGTGGTCCATGAATTGAAATGATAGTTACAAAACCTCTTGGGATAGAGATTTTTTTGGTACTCTTTCACCTACTGTGAATATAATATTTTCTCACTGTGTTGACATAATATTTATCATATGAATTTCATAGAGTACTTGTATATGTTTGACATTGATAAATAGTATTCAACTAGAAATGAAAATGTAGTAGTAAATACATTGGGTGAGAAAATGTAGGAGATGTGAGAATATATTTCATTAGCTAAATAGAAGATCTTATCTTCACTATAAGACTATTTGGTTGGAGTAGTTGAGGGTTTAGTGGAATCAATGTGGCTATCCTTAGAGATAATGTCTTTATTGGTTAAACAAATAAAGTCAAGTTAGAATATTGTTCTGGAATGTATCATGATGTGTGATAGATGGGAATAATGTGAAACTATTTCAGGATTGAATTTTGATATACATGGAGTGTTTATAGTTCGTAGCATGGTAAGAGTAACATATTCCATGAGAGATGAGTTTATGAGATCCTATAATGCTTTGAAGTGGGATGTTCACCCAGGGCTGACCATGATTTATAAAAATGAAAATTGGATGTTCTAGTGGCCCTGCATAGTAAGAGACATTGAAGGCTTTATTTCCCATTGATTGACTTGTCCAAAAATTATCACCGAGTGTCAGAGTTGATAGTTGAAGTAGGATTTTCACCCAAGGCCGACTTGTTTTACCTCATAGTTTTGGTAATTATAATAGAAGTCTATGAGTTGATAGTTGAAGTTGTGTATAACCTTTTATCCTTAGATCGATGAGTAGTCACAAAGGGTGATCCAAACCATATAAGACTTGATTCAGAATTGTATTACAAATTTTATCCACCAGATGCATCTTTTGGGGAGATATAAATTCTGGTAGTGTAAGACACTCAAGTGTTTAATAGATATTTGTAAATTCTACAATTAATGAAGTGGGAAGTCCCTCTACCTTAACAGGATAAAGACACTCAAGTGTTCAATAGATATTTTTAAATTCTTATCAAAACTATTTTGAATAATAGGAAATAATAAGTGGGAGTTATCACATTTTTATGATAAAACAAGAGAAGAGAATACTATAAAATTTGAAGAAAGAAGGGTTATCAACTAAAAACAAGTTGAAGGGAGTTACAAAACTGGATATTCCTAAGAAAATCCATAAGAAGGATGATCCTTCATCCTTGGGTAACAATCCTAATAAATTTAGGAAAAATGAATCATAAAAAATGATTCATTACAATAAATAATCGACATATATGGTGCATACCACACTCAAGAAATCAAGACATAAAAGGAAACATCAGAAATCAATAAAATACATAAAAAGAAACATGAGAAATCAAGAAAATGTTAGGTCGTGAAAATGTTTGGTGGAAACTATGTGCCGCACATGATACATATACAAACTGGTTGTTATCATATTTTTTCCAACATATCAATAATACAACTAATCATGGTATGATGATGAACTCTTCTCATCACACTCTCCACCTCCATCTCTACTTCTTGCTACCACTTGTAAGAACATTATACAGAAAATTAAATAATTTTGTATATTTATATTTAAACTTAAAACCAATAAAAGTTTGAAAACTAAATGATTTTGATTTTTTTGATTTAATTCCTCACCACCAGTCAATGCAATACCACCGAGGGAAGATCTGATTATCTTATGATATATATCAATAAATTCTTTCTGCAATGCAGATATCTGAGCCCCCTGGTATTGAACTGTGTTTAGTAGAGAAACAATATCTCTTTGAGTGTCTCAGGGTATGGAATAACTACAACCACGAGTAGATGCAATTTCAATCCCCAATGGACTACCAAATACCTCATATTCTATGAGTCCCAAACCCATACCGCACACTCTACTAGGATGCTTCTTCCCAAGGACTTTAGCAACCAGGTCATCCTGGGAGACTGAGTAGGACTACGAAGGATTGGAATCATATAGTTCTTTAATGTTTACTTATAAATAAAATAGTAGTCATATTAGAAACAATATATATTAACATAAAAATAATTGATAAAAAGTTATTATAATGAAAAATGAGTTCATAACCCAACTTCTTTGGCAGGATCATTAACAAAACTTCCATCAGATTTTTGGTGAACATTCAACCACACTTCTGTTCAAGATGATCTGTGTCCTAAACTCTGTGAATGCATTAAACAAACACAAATTAACAATTTAATATATTAAAAAATTAATATTGTATTATAAATATTTAAACTAATAAAAAGATTACCAGAGCAGATCGGCTTCTAGAAAAACTCTTTGACCCCGTAGTGTGAGGGATGACCTGCTTAGTCCGGCTTGATGCATTCTTTCTTGTATTATTTTGAAATAAATAAAATTCAATATAATAGTAAGGTATTAAATGTAATATACTCTTCATATACATGTATAAATGTAAAATGATATTAATATAGTAATATATAATTAAATACCATCTTCTTCTCATCATGATGTCTGTCAACAAAAACTTTCCATTGCTATTTGGGTACCCCATCAGGTAGCTTGTAATACATCTATTGGGTGGTAAAATCTTCCACTACATCACCCATATCATACAAATATCTTTATTTCAAGTGATAAACTACACACCACCCTTCATCCACAACATCATTTACATAGTATACCATTTTTCTTGCGATGATAAGATATCTGGATCATGCAGTTCACGATCACCGACATTCATCAAGCAAGAGAAGTTCACAAAGTAAATTGAAAAGAATATCTTTTAATACCTACTATATTATTGACCCAATTTCATTTGAATAAAACAACTGAAAAATTCCCGTGGTAGTTTAATTCAATAACATCGGTCAGATTTCCAAAGTAGACCACTTCAAAAAATATAAATATACCACTATTTTGTGTTTTCAAGCCCTCTTCTCAATCGAATTTACGAAATCTAAATCCATTTACATTGTAAGTGTTATACTTTATAACTTGTTTTAGGGGACCTTGAGCAAGAAACTTAAAATCTTCTAACAACTCTACTGAGTATCAGTATTCATGATCTAAAAAGTGAAATATACTTTATTAGAATTACAAAATATATGTTATAACCTAATATAAATATTTATTACATTATTTATGAACATACACATGATGAAAACCATTCTACAAGCTATTTATTAATAGATTTCATTATATCTTTCTCATTTTTTGTTCATCCTATCATTCATCTATTTGTTTGTATCATCAACTCTTCAATAAATGGATTTTAAATTTCACTATTCAGAAGCACATATCTATGTGACTATAATAAATCCATTTATGTTAGTGTGGCATTTTAAGTCCTCCTAACTGATCGACCAATAGAAGGAAATATTTTTGATTTCCCATGTATTTGAGATTGAGTCGATGTGTCTCCAACTTGTCCTACTCAATTAAATATTGTATCAATATCATCCAAGTATCTAGAACAAAAGGTATGACACTCCTCTTCCAAATAGTATTCGGCAATACAACCTTCTAGTTGAGATTTATTTCTCACGTATGATTTCCAATGCCCAAGATATCTGTGAAATAAAATAGAAAAACATAATTAGGCATTTAATTAAGTTAAAAAAATTGTTTACATAACTGAAAAAAATATAAAAAAATTACCTCTCAATTGGTTACATCCATCGATAATGAACGAGGCCTCCTAATTTAGATTCCTCAACCAGATTCACAGTTAAATGCATCATGATAATAAAAAAATATGGAGTAAAGATTATATATATTGCAGAAAGTGTCAATAAAAACCTCTCCTGAAAGTTTTCAAGATCAAATGGATGTAGAAATTTCTCACATAGTTGTCTAAAAAATGTGCAGAATTGGATTACAACAACAATATCGTTTTTAGGTAATAATGTACATAATACCAATGGTAGTAACTATTGTAACAAAATATGTGAATTGTGACTTTTCAATCCATGTAAATATGATTAATTAAGTAAAAAAACCTCAAAATGTTACTTTAATACCCATCAGATACTTTCGCATGATTTAAAATTTGAAGGAATATATCTTTATCCCTATTTTTCATTGCGAAAATTGTCGGTGCATACTTTTTATTCTCATCTGGCCAGAGATCACGTTTTATATTCATTACATGTACTCATTCCAAGCATTGAGATGATCCTTTGGAATTCCATTCTCATTAGGCAATGTGAGGATCAAATTTTTACATACATTCTTCTCAATATGTATCAAATCAAGATTGTGCTGCAACAAATTAAATTCCCAATACAGATGTTTGAATAACATACATTCTTTCTTCCATTATTGCGTTCTAATTTCACTTAATGATGCACTTAGAACCCATTTAAAACTATAATTAAAATGATAAACCTTTCAAAATTATTTTTCAACATTTCCATGTTGTTTCAATATTTCAAAATCAGTTAATGAATTTGGAGGTGGTCTACGATCAATGAAACCGTTAAATTTTGATCTGTTTAGCTGAAATCTATGAGATGCATCGAGAAATCTTTGATGGAACAAGAATCACCATTTTCTACTATGAGGTAGCTATTTGGGATCAAAATCAAAGTTTCAAATAAGACAATATAAACCCATGTAAGTGTTCTAACCAAATAAATTCCCAAGCTCAGGGAATTCACTAATGGTACACATTAAAGAAACATGCATTTTCAACACTGTTTTATAAGAAGCATCAAATGTATCAACACCGTTGCTCCATAACTCCTAAAATTCTTAAATTAAAGGATGAAAGTATACATCAATATCATTTACAATCATTTTCCAATGAATAATAATTGAAATTATAAAATAAGTTTGTTTCATACATGTCCATAGAGGTAGATTGTAAGGGATCAAAACAAATAGACAAATGCTATAACTAGTACTCAAAGTCCAAAATGGGTTGAATCCATTAGAAGCCAATCCCAATCAAACATTCCTAAGATCAGCTGGGAAATATGGATGTAGTGAATCAAATGTATTCCACAATTGTGAATCTTGTGGATATCTAATTAACCCATCATTGTTATTATCTACAGAATGCCACTTCATGTGTTCGAGGGTTTTCAATGATGTGAATAATCTATGGAATTGATGATTTAAAGTAAAGTAACACAAAAACCTTTGTAGGTGTGTTCCTTTTATTATTATTTATGTTAGTATATTGATTTATACTTCCAACCTAACCCATTGACTGATATCTAGAAAAAGATTTTTTTTTGCAATCTTGTCTACTTGAATCCTCTCTCCAATAAAGCATGAAATCATTGGGACGTGCATGTATTTTTGTATAATTCAAACCAAGCCTGTTATTTTTTTTCATATCATAAAAATACTTGGGGATGATTTCTTCAGGAAATGAATCTCACAACAATTCCAAAATCATGGACATTTCCTGATTTGTAATTCCACATATACATTTGATATGGTAAAAATTCAGTAGAAAAGAAAGTTTTGAATATTTCAAACATCCACTATAAAACTCTTGATTTCCATCATCAACTAAATCATGAAACATATTTTCCTCAGTGAATTTTCTCTTACATTAGTCTCCAAATAATCAAGAAGAGTACCCACTGATATGTTACAATCTTAATCTGATTGTCTTAAAGTCTCAAAAACATCACTTGTCACATTGCAATTTGTAGCACCCTCATCTGGTTGTTCTGATATTTTTTGATATTGATGGTTGTGTCTTGGAGTTCCAAATTCACCATTTATAAGGTTTTTCATTTCATTTTCCATTTTCGATGAAGTTAGGATCTCATTCTGTGGATTGACATCAATGCTCAAACATTCTGTAGTGTTCGATTCTTTGTGCCAAATCTAGCCCAAATATTGACCTGGGAATTTCTTCAATACTAAATGTTCATAAACATAATCTCTCTTCAATCATATTATAAATTTACATTTAGGACATGGAAATATTAATCTCCCTTCAACGAATCAATTTAAAATTTCAAAATCTAAAAGCTCCTCCAAACCCTTAACATACTAAGGTGTGTTCCTCAGTAATGTGACCCAGCTTTTATCCATGTATATCACAATGTGCCTACAAAATACTAAAAAAATTTTAAACACATAACTATTAATAAATAGTGAAATAGATTCATATATACTAGTTGAAAAAATATATAAATATGTTAAATAAGGTTTTCCAATATAAATAAATATGCTAAATAATGAACCCACCCACAAGAAAACCAAAGCATTCAAATTAAAAAGACCCATAAAAGAATTTAAAGATACACTAAGTGCTTTAACCAATTTTTAAATTGTAATTAACCATATAGGTTATTTCCCCTTTCCCCAATGACATTTCATAATTGACCCATAGAGACAATCTCTATCCAATTGTAGCAGGACTTCATGCCTATTCTTGATGACCCAAAAGACTATTGGTGTAAACCATGAAAATCATACATATAAATCACAACACACCTAATAGTAAACACACCTCTAAATATCATATGTGGATCGGATTTTATCTTCCAATCTAAATATCATACATTAATTCTAAAAAAACACACCTAATTGTACACACACCTCCAAATTTTGAGCTAGGTATGCGACTTATTGATGCCTTGAGAGGCTAACTCAGAGATAATTCTAGGTTGTGATACAAGGTGTAAATATAGAATTTTATATGTTTAGAAAATTCTGAGTGTGTGTCAAATATGATCCTATGTATGTTGTTTAGGAATTTGAGCCATGTTTCTATGGGACACTACTTATGGGAGTATGATCCTTGTAATATCATTAGGTGATATGGAGTTGTACGAATGTTAAATTTGTATGAGATCAATATGGATAGTGGATAAGAACATGAGTGCGATTTATTTTCAGAGACCACTTCTTCTTAGAAGGGTAAGAGAGAGTTTTGGTATTGAACTTCAAGAAAAGTCTTAACGTGTAAAAGAAACTATACATTGGTTATATGGGATTACTATTTTTTTTGTAGCTTATTGAAGTGGACATCCCACCCCCTCCCTGGACAGCCCACACCCCTACACCCCTACAACCCCTACCCCCTTCACCCCCCATGGACAGCCCCCACCTGGAGAGCCCCCCACCACACCTAGAGATCCCACCACCACCCCCAACTAGACAACCCCTCCTCCCCGGACATTCCACACCACTCTCCCACCTGGACAGCCCACCCCCCTTGGACATCCCACCCCCTAGAAAGCACACACCCCCTCCCATAACTGGACAACCCACCCCCACCCCCCTAGACAACCCACCCCTCCTTAGACAACCCACACCCCTTTTCCACACCCCTGCACCCCCCTATGCCCCTGGATAGCCCACCCCCACCTGAACATCCCCCTACCCCACCACGACAACCCCCCACCACCTACACAACCCCCACCCCCACCTAGACAGCCCCCACCCTCACCTGGACAACCCACCCTCCCCCCACCCCCACCTGGACAACCCACCCCCTTGGACAACCCACCCCACACCCCTCCCCCACCCAGAAAGACCACCCCAACCCAGTAGACATCCCACAACCCTCCCCACCCGAACAACCCACCCCACCCCTTGGACCTACCACTCCCCCAGAATTCCCACACCCCTCCCACACCTGGACAACCCACCCCACCCCCTGGACAACCCACCCCCTCCCTAGATAGCCCACACCCCCTCCCACACACCCCTAAATCCCCCTAAGCCCCTCGACATCCCACCCCCACCAGGATAGCCTACCCCCCACCTAGACAGCCTCCACCCCAACCCCCACCTGGACAGCCCCCACCCCCACCTAGATAGACACCACCCCACATGGACATCCCACCCCCCCCCCCCCCCCACCCACCTGGACAACCCACCCCTACCACCCCCACCTAGACAGCCCCCCCCCACTTAGACAACCCCCACCTGGAAAACCCACCCCACCCCCTAGACAACCAGCCCTTGGATATCCCACACCCTCCCCCACCTGGATATCCCACTGTGATCCCCCTAGACAACCCACACCCCTCCTTGGACAACCCACCCCCCTCCCCCACACCCATGTAGCCCCTACCCCACTTTGGCCCCCCTACCCCATAGACAACCCACCCCCACCTGGACAACCCCCTCCACTTGGACAGCCCCCCTACCCCCTGTATCCACCCTTAGGGTAATTTTATTCAAACCATTATATTCATTAAGAAAGACTAGGGAACATAAAAAAGAAAACCATAATATTTTTATATACCGAATGATGAATATAGGGTGTGAGAAAAACAAATCCCAGTAGGATCTCAAAAAGGATTTTGTGAAAGTCTTTTAAAAACACATCTCATTTTTAATAGATTTAAATATAGTTAAAAAATATATTTTTATTGATAATCACAAAAAAAACCAAATTTCACAGTAACATCCATTTTATAAACTTCTATTTTCCTCTTCTTTAAATGAAAATAACCATTTTAAAAATATTACATTAAAACCCTTACATTCTATAAAACCACCCATTATAGTTTCAATTTTAAAAATATTTTAAAAACACCCTTTTGAAAACACTTGAAAAACAATTTAATGAAACAAAACCATTCTCATAAACTATAAAAATAAAACATCATGTCACCACATCATAAACGATATACGAGTAAACATGGAGAAAAATTCATGGTTCCCACCATATTAATCAAACTAGGGGACACAAGGAATGAGAGTCCCCAAATGGCATCCATATAATATCAAGGGAAACAAAAAGGTTATAAAGTAAGATATTCCTAGACCTTACCAATACATGATACCTACCACTGACATATATTTCATCCAAACAACACAAGTCACTTGTGTATCCTGGACCTAGAATATAGGGGGAACTCCCCTCTAGCCATGGTATACAACACAAATAGGGGAAACCAATAGGGTGTGACTATCTAGTGTAACATAAATATAGACCTCTCTCATAGTTCCTAGTGTACCCATGATATAAATAATAAGAGACAAGTAATCAAACAAGTTACATGATTAATGAAACAACATAATATAAATCTAACCTCACCTCTAACACCCTTGCAATAAACAACACCAAAAATATCATCCATGTCATAAAAATAAATCTAAAGAGAAGGGGGAATCATTGTGGGTATTACATATGTTATAATTAGTTCATTATAAAAGTTACAAATGAGATTTACTAAAATAATTAGAATTCTTGGTCACTTTAATCCACTTTGAAATCCCATTTCAAATAATTCATTAAAACTAAGAATTTATATACTTTACTGAAATATGAAACGGTTGAATGTCTCTCAATAATACTCATATTAGAGAATATCTAGTGATCAAAATTTTTTGGGGTTACAAAAGAAAAATGAAACCTAAATATATAATGGTCCAAGAAAAGAGTTAAATAAAAAACATGTAATTTGAGGATCTATATGGATCTATCATGACTTATGAGATCAAAATGAAGTTACATGCTAAAAAAAATCTAAATAATACAATAATAAAATAATTTTTTATTTTAAAGAAATTAATCATGAAACCTATAATGATGATGAAATGGCTCGTCAATCAAATAATATGAACATATTTTTCAAAATAAAGAAATCATAAAATTGTTAAAATAATGTGGATAATGATATAAAACAACAAGTGATGTTATTAAAATGAAAAAAGGAACACATATAGTCATAATTATATAAAAATAACAAAGGAAAAATTGTATTAATAAAAAAATCAAGGAAACCTTCAATGTTTCAACTTAGTGTGTGAGAAATGAAACCCACTTATAAAGGTAATCAATGGAAAAATGTTCCTAGTATCTCATGACTAAAATATTGGATAGTCATGATGTAAAATATAACTCTTATTCACATTCCACTAAAAATTATTCCTATCCCTCTTATTCTTTATCCAATAACATATGCTATAAAAATCTTAAATACGATTGTTGAAAACATGATGAAGTTTTTTCTGAACTGAATTTAATATAGAAATATCATAAAAATAAGTATAATCAATCTCTTAATTATAAGTAAAAACTCACAATAAAAAAACTAAATTATCAAAAATAATTCTTAATATAATGTGATGAAGTTACAATGGAATACTTTATTATATCAAAAACAATATTTTGATATTCACCAATTTATAAAAAATATTACATATAAAATTTGGTTAATAATGTTGTGAAAATAATAATATTCTTTTGGTTTTCAAGAAATGAATGTTCTTTAAAAAGAAAAACTATTTATTAATTGATATAACAATTTTTTTTTCTGATTACTATCATAAAATAGGGAATACAAATCAAGAACATAATTAAAATAATTGTATCCAATGAACTAGGTGTTTGGGGTGAACTGATATGGTGCAAGGATACTTTCTCAAAGTTCAATTTGATGGTGTGGAGGTTTTATAATCATATACTTCCAACTGATGAAAATATCATGTGAATGTGTGTGATTATGGAACCTAGGTGATACTATTATAACTAGAGGATGGAATAAGAATAAGAAGGATGATACTGAGGGGCGGTGAGAAGCATCGAGTGGTGCCACATGCAAGGACCAGTAGCGGGGAGGCAAGCTAGGGATTCAGGGGGTCAACATCGATCTGCGCCGATCCATGATGAGGGGTAGTGAGGTGGAAATGTATGATAAGGTGAGGCATAGGCCTTCAGGGGTCTCTAGGAGGGGTCTCGTGGGGGTCAGGGGGGGGGATAAGGTGGGTCTCGCTAGGGTCAGTGGGTGGAGAAGTGTCTGTATTGAAAAAAATAGTTTAGCGGCATTTTTAATAAATCATTGCTAAATCATTTATAAAAAAGTAGTGGAAGTTTTGTAAACCACCACTAAAAATCCTCCACAAAAGTCTATTTATGTGGTAGTGATATAACCATGAAATAGATTCCTCTTAGATAGAGAGGAGCACATGATCACCACATTGTTTGAAAAACCATGCAGACTAACTATAACGACCTGAACATTCATAAATAAAATTACCTTTCTTTTAAAGTCTTATGGATATAAAAAAAATTCACTTTTTTATTGGGGTTAAAAAACCATTAATTATGATTAGCATTGATAATATATCTGTTGAACTGTGATCACATGACTAGTATATATATAGGGGTTTAAAAAATATTTTTGACACAGTCAAAGGAAGTGATAGCCTCGACCAGTAAGATCGTTCCCTTTGAAGCCCATTTATTTGATCTTTCGAGGGAGATAGAATTTCTAGGATTTTACCTAGACCATTCCCAAGCCGAGATCCAATAACTTACGCATGAGCGAAACCATTTAGGGGAGAATTTCATGCTCATCGAGATAACGACCCAAACCATTTTCACCAAAAGACCCCAAGAAAGCCCCATTATCGCACACCATATTCTTAGAGTATATACTGGTGTAATAAATTGATATTTAATAAGACCCTAACATTATGATTATGTGCATTATTTTTGTATGGAATAAATAATATACATTTATTTTATTATTGTTACTTTGTAAATGGTTTTAAATCACAAATAGTATTTTTATTTAATAATAAAATTCAATTAAGAAATCAATTTTGAAGAATTAATGGATTTTTGAATTAAATAATATTTTATTAAAATATTATTACTAAATTAATTTTTATAAAATATAATTCATCATATAAATTTTATGAATAAAATTGTAATTTTTATTAAGGTTTGAAAACTATTTTTGTCAAAACCAATAAATTTTCAATAAATGTCAGTTTTTATTTTAAAAGTGAAAATACAAATATTTTTAAAATTATTTAGATAAAATTATTATTATTTTTGGAATCATAATTTTGAAATTATCCAATGGTGAATTTTTCATAATTTTCCGAGACAATCAATTTTTTGGGTAAAAATTAAATTCTTTATAAATATATAATGTATTTTATGACATCATAATGACCCAATAGTGATGTAATAAAACACTATAAAGGGGATATTCTGAAAATATATGTTTTACCTTTAAAATAATGTGATTTTATATTTTTTTTATTAATTTTAAAATACCTTAGTGGACCCTCCAAGACTTATAAAATATTTTAACATTTTAATATGATTTCCTTGAGAGTGTGACTCACCTCCATATAATAAAGACTAATATTTTAATATGTTAGGCCATTGGGCTTATAAAATAATTTTTTCCACTCCAATTTGGAAAAAACATGGGAAAAAACCATGGCATTGTTTGTGGTTTTTAATATTTAATTATATAGATTCCAAAACCTAATTTGTGAAATATTAAAGACTTCCCCTCTCATTTCCTATATAAACCCACCCAATATCCGAATTATATTCACTTAAAATATTTGATGCAGATACTTAATCTTCACTAATATCTCTATAATCCTCCCAAGGCTTCCCAAGCTCTCAAGAATCCCCCCTTCAAGCTCTTGAAGGCACACACTCAAGTAAGGGATTCCTTCCTTTCTAAATGTTGTCCATGTTTCTGTATGTTGTTATACCATTTTATTTTTAATTAAAAATGATGGGGTATGATTTCACGCCTCCCCAATACTTACCTACTTATGTTTGAATGATGATATACCTCTTTATCTCTCATTAATCCCTCCCTTATACACCTGACACCAAGCTGAAAGTTTGTAAGAGTTATTCCATTTCTCCTCTTTCTTCAAGTTTCTTTATTATGTTTCACCTTCTATTTCCAAATTCCATGTGTTAGGACATGAATCTATACAACCACATTACTTTAAATTTCATGTACGTATTATTATTTACCCCTTTCTCTATCATCAAAAATTTTTATGAATTTTTATGTCATGCTGTTAGGCTGCCGAAATTACACCACAATTTTCCATGCCAAAATCATAATGTAGTGAATACCATGCCCATTTCAATACCAAGGGTATTAAACTCTATTAAAATATACTTATTGATTATGGAATTTTATGCATTTACTCCAAATTAATTTATCATGGAATAAATGATGATGTTGAATGATTCCATGTTATATGATCCATGTGATCACACTTATCCATGAAAAGAAATGTTTACAAAGGGTGAACCCTAATAACACTCCAATGTATTGGATAATGTTTAGTATCATGATACACTAGGTTTAATGAGGGTTTAATCATGCTAATTAAAGTTAAATGAGGGTTTAGTCATGTTAATTCACGTGCAATGGGGGTTTACTCATGCTAATTGAATTGGAATGAGGGTTTACTTATGCTAATCCATGTGCAATAAGCCTTAGCTCATGCTAATATCATTTTGTATGTTTTTTCCACATTTCCATGATATGATAATAATGATATATCATTCCTTTATGTTAAAATTTCTCTTGTTCTCTATTTATATTCCTATTTCCTAACATGTACTATATTTTTCATGTTATACCTTGTTTAATCCCTTTATAGGCTTTACATCTCACCCTTTTCTCATGTATGTCCCCAGGTTATCCCATGAAGTGTTAATTATGAAGGAATGATTTGGTCATGTAAATAATGTTTTCAATAAAGATGTTGTATTTTATGTTTTAAGTTGTTATGTAAGGTTTCTAATTTCACAAGACTCTAGACCTCTCTGTCTTCAAAGTTGTCTTAAGTGCTATTTTATGTAATAAATCATGTATAAATATGTAATAAAGAGTAGGGTTGATATACTAACCGCGAGAGATGTCCAAGTCATTAAAGATACTAAATAAACTATGTTTAATCTTGGGATTTTACCCCAATTCCACCCCATCCACCCACATTGGATTTTATACCATTGGAACCTCCTATAATCTCTCCTAGGATCCTTGGGAACCATTTCTTGGGGGGGGGGGGTTAGCACTGATTCTGCATGGATTCATCAAGTAAGTTCCTCCTCCTTCAATTTCTTCTACCTTTGAAGGTGTACTTCCCATTTTCTTAGGTGCTCATTCTCCAGTGGGTTGGGTGGTCTCTTTAGGGTTGTATATTGTTTATTAGGGTTCACTATAAATGTTTTTGGTTAAATATTGACATTCTTGGGCCTTGTGGTGGTGCAGTTATGGTTTCAAACGAATTTCTAGATGATTCCAAGATTGAAGTAGGTGGTTACATGCTCTATATTTTTTTAGATGAATTTAACTTGTTTTCTTTATTTCATTAAAGTGTTATATGGATTTATTATGTGGTGTTAAATATATTTTGGAAGTGTTCTAATAGGATTATGTGATAAAAAATTACTTTATAAAAGAAAATGGTTATGTTTTTGTGTGTTTCTTATTTTAGTTCCACTTGGAAGTGATTTTATAATTATAAGAAATGTGAAAAATGAGTTTTCACTAGAACTTATGGTGGTAAAGTGATAGAAAGTGGGATTTAAAAAGGGAAATGGATTATTTTGGATTGTGGGAATTTGTGGTGTACTTTAAATTGTGATTTGTGAATTATGTGAACAATGTGGAGTTCATTTTAAAGTTAATTTTCTATATATGTGAAATTAAAAGGGGATTGTCACATGAAATGGTGGGATTAATTGTTTTCTTTTCTTATGAACTTTTCAAATGAGTTTCTTGAATTATGAAAGAGGTGGAAAATGTATTTGATAATGGTTTTGGTGAGTGTAAAATGGAAATTGATTTGGTTTATGGAAAATGGTGATTTATCACTGCATTTATAATGCTTGGAATGTGTATGAGAAAGTGGTGATATGTGTGGCATGTGAACATGAAATTGATCACAAGGGAATCCTGGGTATCTAGGTGGGCTAACTAGATCTATTACGCTAGTGATTTAGAAGTGGATTGTCCCAGTTTTACTTAGCATGATTGATTCTTACGACACTAACAAAACTATGATGATTATTAGAGACCAATATCCCCAACGGGAATCCCCTCCTAGGGGCTCATGCATGAGAACACTGTTAGTCGTGGTTTCTGTACAACTTTTCACCAAGGTACGAGGTTCTAGTGTCTTAGTCAATCTAGATTACCCTTAGGGATTTAACCATAGTTATTTATTGTGAAATTATGCTTATGAGATGTGGTGTCATATGTCAACATATAGTGGAACTTGATTGTATTTAATTTTAAATAATTTTTATTTTAGTAAAAATTCCCTTTTGAAATTTTAACATTAAAAGTGTTGTGTTGAAAATTGTTTTCCTTAAAAATTTGCCTTAATTTTTTAAATGTTTTATAATAAAATAACATTTTAAATTGACTTTTTATATTATATAATGGAATCCTATATTTGGGTGGAATCCTACAGGTATTTGTCTCACACTGTATATAAAACTTTGGGTGTATGTAGATCATGTTTTGTATGAAACGGGTAAAGGAAAGATGTGTCGTGGTGGCGATGGAGGATCGGGTTTCTAGTGTTCCTTCTTGTTTGAGACAGTGGCTTGAGGGAGACTACCCTTATGTTGCATAGAGATTTGGGATAGTTTTTTTCCCTTTTTATTTTATCTTTTTTTAGTATTGTTTAATGTTTTAACCTTGAATCTGAAAAGTTATTAAGAATTGTTTGGATTTGATTATTTATTATTGTGATGGTAATTTATAATAGTTAATTTGTGCTTTTGAAAATGGGTTCAATAATTCTAAAATCATATTATTAATAATCAAGCACTAGTTTCTATCCTGTAGAGATCGAGAATGCCCTTCGGGACATGCCATGAACCGAGTCAGGTGACTCGTTAGATGGAACTCCTACTTGTTTCATGAAAAAATGGTATCAGAGTAGGTATTATTTTTTCAGGTCATGTTATTCAGGGAAGAGTATGGTTTTAATGGATCTTGGATTGTTGGGAATTTATGTTCTAGTTAAAAGTATGATTTCTGGCCATCACACCTGGTTATGGGACTCTAGTTTCTAGATGAATTTAGGTTTTATATGGGTTATTTAGTTCTTGTGGTTTTTTGATGTTTGGGAAATGAAAAGAGAGTTGGGTGAATGGTTTCTATGAGCTCATAGGGCCTGTAAATCCATGAATATCTGAGGACATGATCATATAATACTATCCATGATGGTGGTGTGATTGAAATATGGTCTCCAACAATATAAACAAGCCACCCATCAACACACATTTCCCTTATTGATTGTTCTGTTCCTCCTTCGGTTCTAAAAATAATTTTGAAAAACCTTGGTTTTGGAAATATGGAGACTTTATTTTAATTTAGAAATGGTTTGGGTTTTCAAAGGTGGAAAATGAGTTTTCAAAATCAATTTAAAGAAATCCAAAGAAAATTGGACTTTTATAAAATTATTTTTGAGTAAATGGGAAGGAAATTATCAATATTGTATTTTTGTTATAAAATCTCATGGTTTATCAAAAATTGTTTGTTTGGAAAACATGAAATACTTCAAGGTGATTTTTTAGAAATTTGTTATAAATGGGATTTTTGAACTACTGAAAAATGTTTTTAATGAGATAAATTGGTGTTTCCAAACAATTTTGAATGGGATAAGATGTTTTTGGATTAATGTGTGGAGTTTGAAAATGGGTTTTAATCTAGGAATTAATGATATTTTGGTTTTTTATGAATTTCTTTAATTTTTAAGTGGATAGAAAAGTTGAAAGAGTGTGTTGAATTTTCTGTTTCGAAAAGTGCTTTTTTATTTTGACCTTTGGAGTTTCCATGAGTGATCACATGCATAGATATA
Source organism: Viscum album (assembly GCA_963277665.1). Taxonomy (NCBI): domain Eukaryota; kingdom Viridiplantae; phylum Streptophyta; class Magnoliopsida; order Santalales; family Viscaceae; genus Viscum; species Viscum album. The sequence continues at coordinate 784,071,341 of OY728156.1, read as the reverse complement.
CGGAAAACATGGATGGAAAATGAAATTAGTGGGTGAGTTCATGGATTGGTATAAACAGATGAGTTTATGGTATGTTATGAGAATATATATTTTTGATACTATATAGAATACTATCGATGTGTGTGCAACCCACCGAGCTTATTCTCTTTTCCAATTTTTTTTAATATAAGGTGTGAAATTTTGATAACTAGTAGTTGTGTGGAGTATCTCTTTGCAATTTAGAAATTTTGATGTGGGGTGTTTTGAGTTTGATAACCCTTCTGGTTTGAATGGTGTTTTAAGTATGAGTTCTTTCGATGATTTGGGTTTGAGATAATGGTTGGTGTGTTATTTTAATTTTTTGGGAATCATTTTAGTTGGTTCCCCTTTGTGTGTTCAGAGCTTGTTTGTGGCGAGTTTTGGCTGATGGATCAGTTTGATTGGATCCTCACTTTCCTTATTGGGTAGTGTATTCCTCCAAAAAGATTTGATAAATATTTCTAGTGCAGCCATGGGTAGTTCATCTTTGGAAGACCCTCCAGTTGATCAACCATTAAACCTATTCTCTTTTATGGTCAATCATATCCTCTCAAAGTGGAAAAGTGGATGGGGGAAAGTTGAAATAAACTTTAGTTTCCTTGAGTTATCTGTGCCGTTAAGGGTGAGGTTTTTCACCAAAATGTTTGAAAGTCCTCTATAGAAGTGGTAAAGGGAAACTATAGTGGTAAGAGTGGTGAGATTACTGAGATAGTTGGATCTAGATAATATGCCAAAAATCCCCTAGATCATTAATCAAATTCCTTAATCATGGGATCAAGTTATGTCAACAATGTAGAAATTATCATCATAAAAATATATTGTGTTAGTACATTGAAATATGGTACTGTTTGGGGATCAATTTGATGTCCATTTATCTATAGAAGTTTTCCATGTGTTCTTTTATATGTTGTTTCTCATTCAAGGTAAAAGGGATGGTGCATGTTCATATTCTAAGTCATTATTTGTTGAAAGTGTCATGTTGGAGAAAGTCAATTTTGTGGGGTTTTTTGTTTTGTTGTATTCCCATGGAATGTTGTGTGGTCACTCATTAAACCAAAATAATGTTTTTTGATCGGGGATTAGTAGCTTCTCGTTGCAATGTTGGAGATTCTTCAAACATCAGGGCTCCAGCCATATGCCTCTGAGAAAAACAGTTGCATAGTCAGGAAACCATTGAGGGTGTGGGAAACCTTGAGACAACTTTGGTCTCTAACATTTGTGTGTGACAATTTTAAGGGATCTTGTTGTGGTTTTCTTGTTGTTTTAAGTTTCTCATTATTGCGAAATGTTTGTTGGTTTAACCCATTAGTAATTTCAGTGGTTTTACCTTTCTGGGTATAGGTATCTATTTGGTTTCCTTTATGCAGTTGGCCCTCATTAATTGGTTTGGGTTTCGGCCTATCTCATGGGTCTGTGCTTCTATCATCAATGGAAGGTTTTGTTGGTCTATGTTTGTTTTTATGTGCATGAATTTCCTAAGTTCTCCCATGTTGGTAATTATTTAAGGGGGTTGGTTCTCATGGTGGGGAGTCCCACTGTGGGTATACCTGGAATTTATTCTAGAGTAAATCAGTACAATATCATCTAAAATGGTGGGGATTTTGATCATGACTCCCCATGTTGATAATACAATTTAGTTTCTAATGTTTTCTTTGTAGTCGGTGGTCTCACTTGGAGATATCTAAACTCAGGTCCCTCCCTTTATTAAGTGTTGTGGTGGGAATTTTCCCAGTAGTTTTTTAAAGAAAGGTTGTGGAAGTGTTCCTCAAGATGTGGTTTTCGTTCCTTATATTGTTTTATGTAAGTGGTATGAGTTTCGTTTGGTAATTCTTAAGGTGTTTTGTCTCAAGAGGTTGGTTTGTGAGTTGTTAGAATTCTATTTCTTTTGATCTATCAACTAAAGGTGTTTCATCTTTTTGGGGGCATAAGGCAAATGGTAAAGAGTCCATTATAGCCTCTTGAGTTCAAATTTGTGAACCTCTTTTTCCATTTGGAGTGTTCTCTTTTTATTATCATTTGATGTTCATTGGAAAACTCCTTGATCTAGGGTGGAGTACTGTGTTTTCAGATTAAACCTTGCTATGGATTTATGGGGGAAGAAAGCATTATGGAAGGGAGGATTTTCACACCTGGTTTTTTATTTTTTTCTCTGGAATATAGTTCATCTTTGGGACTTGAATTTTCTCTTGGGAATCAGGTGTGATAGGTCAGATTTTTTTGATGTAGTTATTTTATTTATGTTTGGTCTATCTATTTCCCTTGGGGTTTCTCAGTGTTTTTGGATAAAAATTGGATGTTTATACCAAATAGTCAGTGGAACACGGTCGACACACAGTTTCAAGAAATTGTGTGCCCCGACCTATGTAACTATGTGATAGGTTGGAGTTTTCTTATAGAAGATACCAAATTGATAGCGTAAGACTAGTCAGGTTGTTTGGGCTAACCGTGTGGTAGATGCCTCTTAGAAAAAGTGGGGAACACAGTCACCACACAGTTTGATAAATTGTGCAGGCTAACTATGCATGATGTACAAGTTATTAAAAATCATAAAATAACATATGTGTCCTCTAGGGATTTAACCCTAATAACACCCCCATATACCCCACTCATGATTTTAGTCTATGGGAGCCTCTTCCACGCTCTACTAGGCTCCTTGGGCACCATTTCTTGGGTGTTTTTGGCCCTGATTCTTCAAGGATTCATCATGTAAGATTATTATACTTTGACTTATTCCACCTTTCTAGGGTTTCCTTCCCTCTTTCTTGGGTTCTCATTCTCCAACATGTTGGGTGGTCTCTTTATGGTGGGATGGTGTTTATTAGTGTTAAATCTTGATGTTTTTGGTTAAATATTTCCTTTATGGGCCTTGTAGTGGGGCAACTATGTTTTCACACGAATTTATGGATGCTTCCAATCATGATATAGATGGTTCCATGCTCTGAAATTTTTAGATCAATTTAAATTATTTGATTTATTTCATAACAGTGTTCTAGGGCTTCATTGTGTGGTGTGTAATATATTTTGGAAGTGTTTTGATAAGAAAATGTGATAGAAAAGGTTTTTATAAAGGAAAATGGTTATGTTTTTGTGTGTGTATTTTTATATTGCCTCTTGGAAGTCTTTTTGTAAATACACAAATGGTGAAAAATGAATTATAAATGAAACTTAAGGTGAAAAAGTTGTTGAAAGTGGGAAATAAAAATGGAAATGGATTATTTTGGCTTGTGGGAATTTGTGGAGTGATTTTAAATGAAAATTTTGAATTATATGAATGACTAAAAAGTTAATTTTAAAGTTAATATGGTATATTTGTGAAAATAAAAGTGTTTTAGGCCATAAAAATGGTTGGATTGATTTTATTATTTTCTTGTGATCTTGTCAAATGAGTTTCTTGAATCATGAAAGAGGTGGAAAATTTATTTGATAATGGATTTGGAGTTTTTAAAATGAAAATTGGTTTGGTTTATGGAAAATGGTTATTTTCTAGTGCATTTATAATGACTGGAATGTGTATGTGAAAGTGGTGATATGTGTGGCATGTGATCATGAAATTGAGCACTAGGGAATCTCAGATATCTAAGTGGGCTAACTAGATCTAGTATACTAGTGATTCAGAAGTGGATTATCCTAGTTTCACATAGAATTATTTGTGATTAAAACACTAAAAAAACAATAATTATTATTGGAGACCACAAGGACCACATGTTTTCCCCTCTTAGTGGCCCGTGCATGAGAATGTTGTGAATCGTGGGTTTTATACCACTTTTCACTGAGGTATGAGGTTCTAGTGTCTCACCCGAGCTAGATTACGCATAGGGATTTACCCATAATACTCTCTCTTAACAATATTATTATGAGATTTGGTGCCATCTATCAGCATATGGAGGAGCTTGGGTGTATTTAATTTTAAACAATATTTATTTTAGTAAAAATTCTCTTTTGAAATGTTAACATTAATAGTGTTGTGATGAAGTATGGTTTTTGTTAAAATGTTTCCATAAAATAATACATGGGGGGAGGATTTGGAATATTTTTGGGTAGAAATTGGGAAATATTTTAGGATAAAATGTTTTAAGGGGTAGGGGTGGTGAAGGGTAGTATTTATAAAAGTAGAATAATGGGGTTTTCGAATATTATATTCATTAGTTTATGAATTTAGACCAAGACTTGAAATATTGTTGATTCTTGTGAATAAAAAAAGAAAATAGTACAGTGAGTTTGAATGACTGGGTTATTACATAATCCAAAACTTAATAAATCATGTATTTATCTCATAATGTAAAATATCGTATGTTACCATATTTCACTATTCATAAAAATCAACTATTTTTAGAAAGATAAAAATATTAAACATAATCATTATGATACGTATATATTCCATAAATGAAAACCATTTTACGAAAACAATTTCTTAATTATGATAATGTTAAATTTTAAATAAAATATTCAATTAATTGAAAAATTAAAATGATCAAATTATGATCAATTTTCTGACCATTTGAAAAATTACATATGTTCCAATAAAATTCTATTATAATTATAATAAAAAATAATATTAATTTATTAATATAATTTATGAAAATAAAAATTCATTTCAATTATAATATTTATTATAAAATTTCATTTAAAAAATTTATGTTCTACAAAAATACCAACACTTATTGTATCATTTTTTTAAAAAATTGTTTACTTTTTCCATAGTATAAATAGTTCATATTTTTATTTTTTAAAATACCTAAATATTATATTACACTACCATAGGTGGTCATAATATTTTAATGTTTAAGTTACTATTACTAATGGTTAGATTACTAATCCCATGGTCAGTTTGCAATTCCAATGGTTAGGTTACTATTTAGATGGTTAGATTTGTAATTGTCATATGAGATCTATAACCTCTATAAATAAATTTTATTTCATTCATTCATAATTACCATATATTTTTCTATCAATGTTATATATTTTCATATTCCAAATTCATTTTTCATTCTAACATTCTGCTTCATTTAAACTCTGTTTTTGAGGAGTACAAATACTCTCAGAAATATAGTATATACAAATTATGATATTACTATTCAATTATTTTCTATTTTTTTTCCAATTGTAATAATTTTAATTATTATGGTCATTTTATTCTCTAAATAAAATTTTAAATTAATATAATCAAAACATTTGGTTTTATCATGTGGTGTAGGACCTTTACTAAATTTGACACTATTATATAATCAGAAGGAATATTCTATTCAAAAAATTTTGGTTTGTTACATTTACCTTTTAAAATCCTATATGGTTTTAAAACATTCAAATATACTTTTATACCATGATTCTTGAGAAAGATGAAAATACAAGATATGCAAGATCCCTAATTTTCACCATTAAAATAAAGACATGGATCATTGACATATATTCTCATAAAGACCCCACAAAGAAATAGCCTTTATCTATATATATTTTACTCTCAATATTCTTATGGACAAAATATAGATCATATTATGAAAAAGTGTTAATGCTTTGACACTTGTTGTTTTCTTGAGATGATGAGAAGTCAAAGACTCAAGAAGCGGGTGAATTGGGTCCTTTAAAAAATGTAACCAATTTTGAATGTACCACTAGAAATAATTCACACCATTGCTTCTCAATTAAAGTTGATTAATGGAATGGTAAAACAAGAAAAAATAACAATCATGACACACATTAGGATTTTATTTTGGTTTTAGACTATAAGAACATCATGTATTCTACTCCACCAAATCTCAGATTGAGATGGTTGACTTTTTTTTAGGTCCCTTTAGTTAGGGACCTCGACAACTGAGTGCAATCAACAAACATATAGATACAATGACTATACTAATCCTTCATATTATTTTATAGGTAACCTTGATAGACTACATTAAGATGATAACACTCTAACACAACTTAGTATGTTAATAATAAATTCTATTATAAATATATGGGATATATAATGTTAAAGTATTTGTATTCACAATTTCATCTATAATAAAAAGTAGATGGATCTATATCATTACATTTTTCATCTTGTTCACATTAGTCTTACACATGTGGATTTTAGTTTTTAAGGAGTGTTACAAAATTAAATAATGTTTCATCATTTTAAATAGTTAATATCCTTCATTATTTAAGGTTAAAAATTAGTTTTTGGAATGTAATGTCCCTATGGATGGTTCACTAATTTAACTTAAAAGGTAAGATTCATAATTTCCTGAGGCATGTTTTCCATAGAATGTACACTTATTGAACTCAGATGGTATGATATTTAAACTCTAGAGGTAAGAATATCTAAATATATTTTTCTCCTTTAACTTCCTATAAAAATACTTATAAAAAAATCTATTAGATCTAAAATTCCGTAATAACTTAATATATTATGTTTCAGTTAATTTTTTGAGACAAAAAATAAAAAATTGGGCTTTAGGTAAAGTTGAAATTTATTTATATAATTTCCTAAGTTTCCTATTGTATTAAATAGAACTTCATTCTACTTTATTTAGATTGTGATATAACAAAAATACTATATCAAATATATTATAAAATATGTAGTATTGTATAAATACTGAAGAAACTTCAAAAAACATATGAAAACATCCAAATCACCATTTTAGGCTTCCTATTAGTTAAATAAAATATTGATAAACCACTTGGATATAAATCATAACATTTATTTTCCTTTTAAAATGTCATTAATTAATTTTATAATTAAAAAAATACTCTACACTAATCATAAATGTCTATAGTTAAAAAAATCTTTTCTGAATTCAGATCATATTGCAATCAAGAAAATGAATGATGTATCATTCCTAATCATTTAATAAAATATATATAATGTTCTTATCATTCTAATGAAAAATGAGGTATAATATTACCAAACTTATAGATAATCTTATGATCAAAATCGATTAGAAGAAAAAATTTTAATTTCTTAAAAGTGTATAAAGCTTGAAACAAAATAAATAATGATATAATAAATTAATTAATAAAATATAAAATAAATTAAAGTAAAAAAATATAAATTAATGAGGATGATGTAATTATAAAATCAATAACTATGAAGAATGGAGCCACTCAACAAACTCCCATACATTGATAACAATAAAACCTAAACTCAATCAACACCTTTTAGTTTGGACCCAAAAAGAAAGATAATGAAGACTAGATAATATAAAAATCAAATAATCGAATAAAAACAACATATATAACCTTTAAAAAAATAAAATAGTAATTCATTTTATAGATATGAGTAACTAACATTTTCCCACTATATAAAATATAATATTATTCTTGTATTATAATTCCCCCGTTTACTAATAAGACACACACATCCAATAAATAATTTCGAAATATAACTACCATACCATCCTTACTAAAACAATAAATAAAAAAACATGTTTTTAATAGATTTAAAATAATATATAACATGATTAAAATAATTATACAATTAATACATCATGATTCAACAAGTAAGAATTATAATTTTAGAAAATATAACACTCTTCAAAAAATAAAACACTTACGTTCAACATAAATAGTTAATATATAATAAAATAATAATAATACCAATAGAATATCTCCCATAAAATATGATTCTCTATTTTAAAACAATTAAAAATGAAAAAAATTGAGTATTTAAAACAATGAAATATATTTGTGTAAAATTTTTAAATTCAAGTAGACATAGAATCATATAAAAATATTTTCAAGGAATGATTAAAGGATTTACAAAGAATTAGTAAAATTTTAGTTTATTCCATAAGATCACACTTTTAAGCATACGATAATCATTTAAAATAACACCCTTTCAAAATATAAATAATATTTTAATAATTTAATAAATAGTTTTATTATAATAAAATACTACAACACATAAAAATTAACTGATTTGTTCTATATAAGATAAACTAAAATATGTTTGTAAAATAGTTTAGAAATTTTAATAATTAAATTAATATTGTTCATGAAAGTATCATAAATAATAAGAAATAAAGTTCATTCTCACTAGCCAACTAAAAACATTATAATCATCACATACTAAATTTCCATTTGATAAAAATATAAAGAGAATGCATACTGGCTTTAAATGATATATCTATAATTTAAAAAACTAAAACTATTTAGAATGATTAAATAGTTTAGAACATTCAGATATAAAGATATAATATTAAAAAAAATCAATAAATAATACACTCAATTGTTTTATATAATGGTTAATTCACTCTAAATGGATATTAAAATTTAAAATAAAAATTAAATACCACCTAAATTAAAATTTCAACTCTCTAGAACATTCATATTTATATAAAAAATACACCAGAGTTTTATAATACATTCAAGATATTTTCACATTTTTATAATCCACTATATTTTTTTGAAGGTTCAGGAGACAAGAGAACCTACTCCTAAAGAATTTATTTAAAAATTGAGGTGAAAAAGAAATTAAAAAGAAGAATGATGATCTACCTCAACGAGACAAGAACAGTAAACTGGAAAGACAAAGGACCAGTTGGAACTGACCTCCAAAATTTCCTGCTTAGAGAGAGAATCAACAACCTGGTTTCTCTCCATGTAAACATGGGTCACCTCAAGATAAATATAATAAAAAAGATGAAGAAAAGAAATACAAGATGTTAACATGATCCATGGAACATTTTTGGACCTTCCCTTGAGTACTTTCATGACAATAGAAGAATCTGATTCCAGCAATAAAGCATGACAACAATAATGTACAACATACCTAACCGCCTTTATCCTCGCCCAAAATTCATCCTCAATTGCATAACCATTCTCAATGACATATAAGAAGAATCCCTTAATGAGACCACAATGAGTGCGGAAGATGCCACCATAACCAGATATCTCAGGCGCACCTGAAGCATCCCCCATCAACAATATCTTTCAACCCTAATGGGATTGGTGGGATCCATATGATGTATTTAAGCATTCTCAGTTTCTTTAGCTTACTTATTATCCCAACTGTCCTCAAAATATTGAGATGAAATACATCATTGTACATTAACCCAATTTGTATTTTAGAAGCATGAAAAATCCCATGGTGGATCTCAAAAATGCGAGTATGGAATGAGGGGAATCAATTATTAAAAATCAAATCATTTTTCCCTCTATATAAATGAAATTAAATGCACATACACATCTATAAGAAGGGCATAGACCTATTCAATGAATTTTAATTGGAAAATAGAGAAAAGAAAGAACTCAATTCCCTTTAGATCCAGGTAGCATCCAAATATCCCTTGGACATACTCCCGTAACTTGACCGTGAAGGTGGAGTGCACAAACAAGTGAGGCATGGATTCATCAGCACAGAGGCAGAAGAGGCAGAATGGTACAATCTGAAAACTAGTTCACTACATGAGAGAATAGATGGGAAAGATCTGATTATAGATTTTCTAGATCAGAAGTGCATTATTAGGGGAAAAAAGGCTTCCAAAACACTGAGACCCAGGCCAACAGAGTGTTTGAGACACAACAATAGTGCCTATAGCATTCTCTAGTGTTGAATCTACCATCCAAAATAGGCATCCAGATCAACATATCAGAGTTCAAATATTCATTCTTGGAAACCTCTATAAAAATATGATTGGGAAACATACTGCACAAATCAGAATTGATGTGACACTTAGAAATGGTGGCACTTTTTATTGAAACAGGAATGGTGGTGTGATTGATTATTAGCTGTGAAATCTAGTTAGAGTAGAAATTCCCGATTTCAAACTAGATAACTATTTTAAAAATTTAACATGATTAACAAAATAAAATTGATAAAATTTAAAATAAATAATCATTAAACAAATTCCCATTTATTCCACAATGAAATCATATAGTGGTTTCAATTCTATTACTTTTACAACCATGTACAAAGTTGTTTCAGTAATGTTTATGTTCCCATACTTTATAAACAATACCATATATTCCTTTACTAATTTTACTATTGAAAATGTTTTTATTCATGTAAATTTCAACCTTCATTAAAATACTAGAATATTTTTTTAAAATTTCAACTTGAGAGAAAAAATCAAAAAATCTTTTATCATAGACACCATAATATGTTTTATCAAAATTTGATCATAAATATGAAATATTTTCATATAAATATATTTTGTCAGGAAAAATGGAATCATAATACATATTCAATAATTTTGTCTTCCTCTTTATAGTTTTAATTTTAAGTTATATCATATTTTAGTATTTATTAAATTCATTAAATTAAATATATTCATATTTATAATTTTGAGATTATAAATAGTCTTCCACTTCATTGTGAGACATAAGACGAGGATCCATATTTTGATTTTCATGCTCATCATTAGTGATTGAATTTGATTCAACACTACTATAATGATCATATGAACTCCACATTGATTTCATGGTTTTATTCCCTTATCTTTTATTACAATCATTAATTTTATCTTTGAGTAAGGTGATGTAGTGTTTAAGATGGGATATTTTAATTCATTCATAATACTTTACCATTTTTATATTTCTTAATTATTTTATCTATTTTTTTTTAATTTATTGAATTTTATCTTAATTTTATAATTTTCATCACTTGAGTTTAGAGGTATGTAATCCTAAAAATATTCTCCTCTGACCATTGAGTTACAAAAAATTTACGTAAGTATTCTACATTTTTATGTAAATATGATATTTGGTTTTAGTTTATATACTAGCTTCATTCATCATTAATGTTCCAATAAAATTAACCAAAATCAAATACTAAATTGGTGTACATTTATAGATAATCATATAAATATGAGTCCATATTTAAGGAAAAACTCAAGGGACATTCAAGGCATAATTTAATTTTTGAATTGAGTCACCCATGGAAACAATATTAATGAGAAATTCCAGGATCCTACCATTCATCTTAGTAATTATTTCATCTTCATTCATTCAAAAAGTATCAAATTTTAGTTTTTTAATGTTCTACATTAATTATGTAACATTATTTTTACCTTTATAAGCTATAAAAATGGTTTCCCAAATCACATATGAATCGGGGAGTTATGAAATTTTATTGAATTTATCTAGATCAACACAACGTATATTTTCATTTAAAACACTATAATTTAAATCATACTTGGATTCTTGAGTAGGAATGAACTTATTAGGTTCATCTTTGAGAATAATATATGGTTTTACTGATTTTAAAAAGATTTTTTGAAAAGATTTTTCAAATAGATGATCATTATACCTTTTTATCGTCAATAATTATCAACATTAAAATCAAGATCTAAGATCATGGGAATAATTTCTATAAAATATAATATAATTAAATTCATTAGATCATTTACACTCAAACTTGTTAAATAAAAAAGATAGAATTTATAATCCAATATATCCCAATATATAATTTCCTAGTAGTCTTGATATATAGATAAGGTAATGAATCATTATGGGGAGTGAATAATGTGCCTTAAAAAATAAATTGATTTAAAACATCCCTCTTGAAATGAAGATAACCGGTTCTTCTAACATATTGATAGGTCATGCAGTTGAAATATAAGGAAAAATAATGAGAAGGAAATATAGGGTTTTTATAGCGTTTCATGGATAAAGGAACATCCCCTAGTATACACCACCAATTCTCAGTGTGAGCATAGTTATTAATTTAGATCCTTTTTTTGAAGACCTCGACAATTGGGTACATTCAATTTATACCTAGAAAGAAGGATTTTATAAATCCTTATGATCATTTATCTGGAAACATGATAGAATAATCCGAGAAGCTAAAATTTGACAATTGATTTGTATGGGAAGATGAAAATCAATAACAATGTTATGGGATAAAGAATGTTAAAGCAACATCACACATATTTTTGTCAACAACTGATAGTATATGGAACTTTTTCTCCAAAAAATAAGTAATATTTTAGCATATATATTAATGTATCCTCGCTATAAATTATATTAAATGAAATAAAATTTAATATCAGATATTTTATCAAGTAATTTCTTCTTCCACATTTTTCTAAAAAACAATAAAAATAATATACTTAATATTTCACATGCCTTCAATCCTTTTAACCATAAAGTTAGAAAATAATTATTATAATTAAACCATTATTCCTTTTAAGAATCGATCAACTGTATGAAGCATTTATATGCGTTAAGGTTTAATTAAACCTTTTTATTGTGGTTTTCATATCTCATTGGTCCTTCTAGGAAGATATATGTGTATATAGAGTAAAAAATTTCCATCCATTCACTACTAAAAAAATGATATTAAATGATACCCTTTATCAGTGATATAAAAGTTATGATATAGGGTACCAATTTATCAATGATAAAAAAATTAACTAGTAATGATAACCTTTATCAGTGATAAAAAAGAATTTATAAAGGGGTACACTTTATCATATTCTTTATTTAGTAGTGGTAAAGGTTCCCCTTTATCTATGAATTTCTTAGAACACATAAATCAGCTCCCTTTATCAATGGTAAGACACTTCTTTTTATCATTGATAAATTATTTACAACATAAGAGAACCACATAATACTAAATAACCTATTTTAGAATATAAATATATTTATATTGATATATATATAATATTTTCTATTAAATATGACTTATATAATAATAATGTGTTTTACACTAAATATATAATAAATTTAGTAAAAAATGGTCTATAAAATAATTAAAAAAACAATTAAATAAAAAATTATTATTTATTATTTTTAATAAGTAGTTAATAGAAATTTAGTGATAAAAAAATTAACAAATTTATTAATATCTTAATATAAGTTCAAAACATGACTTAAACATCATACAACCATAAATTTTGACATGGGAGTTTGTTTGGGAATAATTGGATATAACATCAAAGGATATAAGAATATATATGTTGTGTGGTCATAAGATTACCCCAAGTCATGTTTTTATCAATTAGAAATGGCCCGTAAGGCCTCCAAAATTTACTTTTATGCTGGGATACTATAATTTTTGAACTACTAACAAAATTTTAGTTTTTTTTAAGAGGTTATTCTTTTATTTGTAGGGGAGACTAAATTAATCACATGGGATTAAACTCATATGAATATTTTGGTACTGAAAATGATTTTTTTCATAATTTTGTGTGAGGTGACCTTATAAATACCCCGACCCCAGTAGCCTGGAGTAGATGCCTTACTTTATTACAATGGCACTAAATACAATATTCAAATCCTAAAGTACCAAATAGATTCATATTATTGAAGAACTTGATACATACATAGTAACCTTATCAAATTGTTAATCAAATATAAAACATAAAAAAGGAATGTAATTTCATATTTTAACTCATTCAGTTAGTTCATCTTCATAACTAGGGGTAAAGAGAAAAAAAATAAAAGGGTGACCTCAGATGCCGAGTAAGGGTAAAATACAATAAAATATTTCATGAATAAATAATAAATGAAACAAAATAAATATATACAGGTATATATAATTGAAATACATGCCATTTAATCAAAAAAATTCATCCATGAGAGGATAAGGATTAATCATTATGGCAACGTAAATGATTGGAATCAAATCCCATTTATTCAATAACATGAGAAAAATATGAATCCAGGGATAATTTCATAGGGAATATCTCATGGATAATAATGACTGAAATCTTAATGAAGGAAATTCTTCAAAATTTGGATTCCATGATCTTAGGAATCATGGTACCTCTACTATCAAGACCTTTCACAATATAGATTAATCATTATGTGTAAAAACACATTTAATTTGGCCAATTTTTCATCTCATGAGTCTACCAATGCCTCGAGGGGCGATCTATAATAGAGACCCAACCACGACCGCATGTCCAAATCATTCATCAAATATCAAAATGATAAATTTAATTTATGAATCAAAATTCCTTAACAATAAATATCCATATTGAGTAAAATATATGGGTTTAACATTATTTACCCATTTAATAAAATAACATTCAATGTAAACACCATATAAAAAATTTGTATACATATTAGAAAATATTAATATTAATGAAAAAAGAAATATTGATATTTAGTTAAATATTCATTGAATAATTATCATAAATAAAAAGGGAATTATATACTGCACAGAAAAGTAAATAGGTGCATGGCATAAAAAACGTGCCTCAATGAAAGAGAATTGAGATGAAGTCCCTTACAAGGATAATATAACTAATAAAATGAATAAATTATGTGTATTCACTATAAATCCACATAAAAAGTGTAAATAAAAAATAATATAATAAAAATTCATTTTACACATAATCTTATGATGAAATAATAAATGAAATATAAGTTTAACCCAATGACTGAAAATTGAGTTATGAAATCCCTTACCACTTTGTAATTAGTCGAACCGTATGCCCCATAAAAGTAATATTTATCAAATTAAAAATTGGATACCATGAAGATAATGAAATTAATTATATGATATATATCAATGGGTAGTATGTACACCACACATAATAAATAAGGGTTGAATAAGGAATATATCTAATGGAAGTAAAAGTGATACGAGAAAACCTAACCACATTGTAATTAGTCGAATCGTATACCCCACAAATGAATGAAATTTAACAAAACATTAAATTAAATCAAAATAAAGATATTCATGATATGATATATCAAATGGGATGCATAAAAACACCACACACAAGAAATAAGTGGTGAATAATTCATATATCTCACAGAAGTAAAAGTGAGATGAGAAACTGTACCTTATGTCCGAAAGCATTATGTACTTACATTTAATGTACTAGATAATAAAATTATACTCATTAATTACTGAATTAAGAACCAATTAAAAACATATTTTATTTATTATAATTTTATTATGTTAATTTACAGCCCTTAGAAATAGTTATAATGTTCAATTTCACTATTCCAGGAGTGTTCGTTTCATGATTCACTACTGAAAAAACGGCCTATACCCACGGTTTAAAACCGTTGGTATAGCCCCCAAAACTGTGGGTATAGGTGTCCTGCCACCATGTGACCGAAATATATCCAATTTCCATGGTGTCAACAGCTTTTACCCATAGTTTCAAAACTGTGGGTATAGGTTCTAAAATAATGCAGGCGCCGAGTTTCGATCTCGCGACCTCTTTGCTGCAAACACCGCATCCAACCACTACCCTAACATCACCTATATATATATATAGTTAAATATATGTATAAAAATTGTGGGTATAGAGGGAAGAACCGTGGGTATAGGGTTCCTGCCAAAAAAAATTTCCTTCCCGCGGGAAAAAAAAATCCCGCGCACACAAAAGTGACCTATACCCACGGTTTTTCATAACCATGGGTATAAGAATTTTAGCCCAGACCTATCCCCATGGTTTTACCCAAATCCATGGGGATAGGTACCCCTATAGCCACAGTTTTGGGAAACTGTGGGTATAGGTGACTTTTCAGGACCTATCCCCACGGTTTTGGAAAACCGTGGGGATAGACCCCCCTATACCCACGATTTTGGAAAACCGTGGGGATAGGTCCATTTTCCAATAGTGATTTTGTGGTCACTTCCCTTGTGTATAACTATAGAACCTCTTGTAAAATGGAAGAAAAACTACAGAAGTTGAAAGAATTGGTATTTATATGGTTACATAATTTTAAATGATCCCATATATAAATTTTTTATATGAGGATGATTCATTAGATAAAACATAAATGATAATTGTTTAGTTTAATTTTGGTAGTTTTTCTGACCATCACATACTAGTTTTGTTTTAATTAATATTATTTAAATAAATTGGTTCCAAAACATGATAAAATTTATAATATGTATATTAAAATATTATTTGGCCATAATAATGGTTTTAGGATCATATTTAAATGCAAT
Source organism: Viscum album (assembly GCA_963277665.1). Lineage (NCBI taxonomy): Eukaryota > Viridiplantae > Streptophyta > Magnoliopsida > Santalales > Viscaceae > Viscum > Viscum album. The sequence continues at coordinate 784,055,488 of OY728156.1, read as the reverse complement.
AAAGGAAAAAAAATTCTCATCATCCACGAAGGTGGTGAATCCACACATCACGGACGATGTCTTCATTTTTAAAATAAACGAAGAGGAGAAGATATTTAATTATGTATATTAAATTAGAATAATAAAATTACATCATATATATTGTAATTTTTATAAAATTCTAATTTTTATTGGGGTGGGGATGAGAGGATAAGAAGATAAATGAAATTAAAAGAGAATGAAAAAGGATTTTACCTCTTGAATATCGTATGCTTGAGAACCTCCTTAAGGAACTTGAGTTTTGTATTTTAGTAAGAAAAAAAGGTCTTGCATATGGAAAATAGTATTGGAAATATAATTGGGAATAATTTATAAATTATTCAAGGTTTTTTAGGTGTGAGTAGAAGGGTTGGAGAGGAGTTGTATTTATAGGGGGAGGAGAGGGGTATTTTGATTATTTTAATATTTTGTTTATTATTCTAGATCAAGATATCAATAGTGATTATTATTTTAAATAATTATAGTAACTAGTGAATTTGAGTTATAAAAATTGGGTGTTTATATTATCCATGACTCAAAAATTCATTTATTTGGATTATAATGTTAAATACCGTAAATTACTGTATTTCACTATTCACAAAAAATCAACTATTTTAGAAAAAATACCAAAAATTCACTCTAACCATTTTTTGAACCACGAATTTAAAAAATGGACTTCATTTTATGAAAATAATTTTCTAAATATAATAAATTTAATTTTTAATTAAAATCATCACTTACTAAAAAAATAACTATTTTAATATTATAACCGATTTTACAAAATAATAAAAAATAATTATGGTCTCATAAAATTATCTTATAATTATATTACAAAAAACATTAATGTATGAATCTATTTTATGAAAATAAATTTTATTTTAAATCATTTTATTACTTACAAAAATTGTAAATAATCATCTACATTTAACAAAAATACCAACACTTAATTTATCATTTTAAAAAATTTATTTACCTATTCCATGTTATAAATATATCATATTTTGATTTATGTGATACCTAAATTTTATTTATACTTTCATAGGTGAGGTTATTAGTCTAATGTACTGATTACAATTCCTAATGGTCACATTACTATTCCAACAATCATAATAATATTTAATAGTATATCAGGGTTCGTTTATGCTTGGTGTTGTGTGCAGTGTCAGCTATCGAATAAATTGAATTTATTTAAGAAGATACATAACATAAAATCTTGGGATATTCTATTCTTCCCTCCTTTAAAAATTTATTCCCTGAAAATTTTCATGAATATTACCATCTAAACAAATGACAATGGTTCTTCTTCATAACCTCCTCAAGTTCCCACGTCATTTCTTCTATTTTATGGTTTCTATAAAGTACCTTTACAAATAGATCCATCCAATTTATCAATACTTTCTCTCTAGTGTAAAGACTCCTAATATGATCTTTACAGTATGACAAATAAGCTTACAATTCTATTTCTTCACAAGTTAGTACATGCATTGTGTCTGGAATGTACTTCCCTAATAATGATATGTGGAAGACAACATGGACTTTGGAGGGACATAGTGGCATTGATAATCGGTAAGATATAGATCCAATTCTTTCTAGAATTTCAAATATTTTGATGTACCTATGGCTCATTTTCCATTTATTATCAACCCTTATGACATCCTTCCTTATAGATACTTTTGAAGTGATATGGTCTCCCACTTGAAATTCAAAATCCTTTCTATGGTTATTAGAAAAACTATTTTTCCTACTTTGAGATGATTTAATATGATTCTGGGTAGTCTTTAACTTTATCTTTTTTTCATAAATATGTTTTGGAACAACAAGTTTCCTCACACCAACTTTATCCCAACAAGTTGGAGTATGACATCTCTTGGCATATAATGCTTTAGATGGCACCATTTGAATACTTGAATGGGAACTATTATTGTCGGAAAAATATAACAAAGGACAATACTGATCCCAGAAACATTTAAAGTCAAGTAATAATGATATCAACATGTATTAAAATGTTTGAATAGTTATTTTAGACTATAAATTAGTTTGAGGATGGTAAGCGATGATCAAATTAATATCTTCACCATGATACTTTTGAATAATCTTTAATTTTTTTAATGTAAATCAGGGATCTCGATTAGAAAAAATCAATATAGGTTCACCATTATATCTTAAATATTCATTAATATAGTGTCTATCTAGACACAAAATAGTTAAATATTCTCTTATAGATAGATAATGTGCCTATTTTGTAAAACAATCAATAATAAACCATATCACATCATTCCTTGTAGGTGTATATGGTAGTATTATGAAAAATTATATTGTAATGTCATCCCACTTACAAGTAAGAATAGGTAGAGGTTTCATTACTCCTCTAGGATATTTTCCCTCAGACTTCACTTGCCAAAAAAACTAGACATATTCTCACATAGTCAACAACTTCCCACTTCATATTATCCCACTAAAAACGTTCCTTAAGATATCTATACATCTTGGTATGAGAAATTTGAGCAATAAGAATCATCTAATAGTTCCTTTATTAGATTAGGCATTGATGAAACACATAGCCTCTTTCTAAATTTCAAAATTTCATCCTCATACATGATGTCTGCCAATTTTGTATCCTTCATAGCCTAATTGTTTTTATGAAATTCCTCATCATCAGATTGATATATTTTTATCATTTCCAATAAATATGGTTTCATAATAATTTAAAAAATGAGTGATTTTTCCACTTCCATAACTATTATCATATTAATCTTTACTAAATCCATGAACATACGATCTCTCCCAATCCTCATTTTGGTCAGAACTCCATAATCTTTCCTTTTTAATGCATTTGGTACCTTATTTTTTTGGGTGATAATGTATTGAAAAATTATAATATTTGAGTAATTTAAGCCATCTTATTGGCCTCATGTTGCATTATTTCAATGTAAATATGTATTCCAAACTCCTTTGATCCATATATATCTCACATCTTTCAACATAGAGATAGTGTCTTCATATCTTCAGAGAAAATATTACAACTGCTAACTCAAGATCATGAGTTAGAAATTTTTTTTCATGAGTCTTAAACTCTCTTAATTCTTATGAAATAACTATAACAACCTGAGTATTTTTAAAAACAAATAATCTGTTCGATAGAGTACATGATACAACACATCGATCTTAAATGAACAACTAAATATTATTATTTAAATGTAACAGTTATAACCAAGAAATTAGAATGATGGTAATGAAAATATTAACTGAATTATGAAAATATGATTTACATAAGTATATATAATTAATTATTTTGCGACCAATTAATTATAAATAAATTTATAACCCTTTTTAAAATAAAAGGAAATGTTTTTCTTAAAAACTATTGAAATGTGCAAAAGTTTGTTTTATACCAATAAATAAAGAAATAACTCTTTTTAGATTATATTAATGATATATATATAATACTTTTTCTAATTTTCAACACTCATCCTATGTGTTTTAAAGACAAGATAAAAGAACAAATCCAATTTTATGCATAAAAGATTTTTTTTCTTTCTAAAAAGGCAGTTTTGCTGCCTTTTGATGGAACACATATTTTAAATCTAGTTTTTGACACTTTTATAAATTATATTTTAAAAAATAAACTTATTCTTTAAAAGGATAATATAAAAATTTAATTTTGTTAATTTTTTGGTATTTTTTTGATAAGTTTCATGTTTTGATGGATAGTAAAAAATATTGCATTTTAACTAAAAACATCTTTTTCATCTAATATTTTTATAGTATTAAATAAATTTTTTGATTGGTTTTAAAGTATAATTAGATAAATTTTTTCATTTAATAAAATTTATGTAATTAGAATAAATTTCACATTGAATTTTTATATAAAATTATTTTTATCTTTTGAATGTTTTCAGTTTAAAAACTTGTCCTCTCATTCTATAAACATGATTAATTTTAAATTAACTATCGAAATTTCGGTGTTTTTAATTTTGAAAAATGGATTTCATATTTAGATTCAGTGGGTCCAAATTATGTGAATATATTCATTTTATTTTCGTATATTATTAATATTAACTTTAGTAATGTTTTATTAACACAATTAAAGGTAAATCGAGTAATCAAAGGTAAAAAAATATTATAAATATTAGAAAATTACCCTAAATGTGTCCAAATTTAATTATATGAGTGGGTTTCTAAAAAATAATATTTTGGCTGCAATTATAATATTTATAAGCCACTTGGATGAGATTTTTCCATTTATTATATTTTATTTAATGAAAAGTCAAAGATGTCATACTCGTATTTGTAATAACTATACCATTTTTAATATAGGGTTATTCATATGATAAATTCAACTATTAATAGTAATTTTAAAGGTAAAATATTTATCTTCCTCAGGATAATTTATTTTTAATTGTTACATAAGAAATAATAAAATTAAAATCTTTTATAATGATGACATAGTAATTGTTTAATGAATGGAAATATCTAATAAATGTTATTAAAAATGTAAAAATAAATATAATTTGATATAATTAATGTCATAAAAAAATTATAGATTAATTTGACATGTTAGTTACGTGTTAAAGTATTTTTTTGAATATATCATGTATTTGATGATATTTTTTAAAAAGTCAAGTAATGAATAGTGTTAAAATTAACATTAATGATATTTTAAATAAATAATATTTTATTAAATGATATAAATTTCATAAAAATATGAAATTTTGGAAACTTATTGGGATAAGGTTTAAAATGTCATAAATGATACATTTATGATTCTTTTTTCATTTTATAGTAACCATATTAACCCTTAAAGAGTAAGAATAAAAATTATCATGGTAAGAGTTAAAGAGGTTAAATAAGGTTCAAAGCTAAAAGATAAGGATTAAAAAAATAGTCAAAACATGCCAATTTTTTGTTGTATGAAGTTAGTTCGACACAATGCCATACTATATTTAAAATATGTCAGTTCATGACTTTTTTAATAGAAAATTAATTTATATTAATTTAATATTTTGAATAATTCCATGAGTGCCCCATCCCTCTTTTATAAATGGGATCATCTTCTTCTCTTTTCTTCACACCTAAAATCCTATTTGGTTTTTCTAGGATCTAAAAAACTGCACACTTATAATTCCTACCAACATTCTAGAGATATTATTTTAGGAAAACCACCATCCTTATTGGTAATTAAATTTTATCAATGCTTTGATATAAAAAATATCCAATATTTTACTTTCAAAAATAGAATTTATAATTCAAATACTTATTTTTTTATCAAGTAATTCATAGAATAAATTTATAATGGTCACATTTTAATATATTTAATTTTATATTAATAATTTATATCAATGTTTTGTTTTATTTATGAGTGGAATACAAAAAATTCTATTTAAAATAGTATTATTTTTAAAGGAAATGAGTACTTATGGCTTGGGGAATTACAATTATGCTTGAACTTTTTGTGTTTTCTAAATCAATAATATCCTATTGTATGTGTCATATCCAATGATAATTAGATATTATAAGTGTATTCCTTCACTCTAATACATCTTCTAAAAGTCATAACACATTTTCCTATTTAGGCATGAATAGAAACATGGATAAATACTATAACAAAATGATATATCTCTCCATTTTATTTGAGTTATTAAAATAAAACTTCATGAAAAAATTCACAAAATTATATTCTTCATATATTCCTATATAAAATATGAAATCATCCTTACAATTGAGTATGTAGTGTCATATTATTTATTCTACAATGAAGAGTTCAACACTTCATGGTAGAAGTAGGCCTTCACATCCAAAATTTAATTCATAACACCTATTTTTTCATGTTGGTTCCTTCTTATTCCAACACATTGTAATTTTATTCATCGTATCATAATGAGTGTTCCAAATTTGGAGGTGATTTTTAAAGAAGTGTTTCTACATTTTGTAATGTTTCAATATTTTGAGAAATTAACTTTCGTTACTGTGGATGTTTAAATAGTAAATATGGGAAGGTAAATCCCCTATAGAAGATTAAATCCTTTAACTCAGATGGTAAAAATATATATTTTTTAAGGTAAATTTTCCATATATTTTAAATTTACTGAACATAGAAGGGAAGATCATTATATTTAGCAGGTAAGGATCTCCACAGAATTTGAACACCTTAACCTCCATAAGAAATACCATAGGAAATAACTCAATTGGTTCTGAAATAATATAAGAAAATTATTTAAGTAATTTTATAATATTTATAGTGTCCTAATGGTAATCAATATTAGACTAATATTTCTTTATATAACATAAAAAAATATTTTCCAACATAATCTAAATTTTTTTGTATTACTAAAATGTAATAAAATATTTTGAAAAAAAGTGAACATAAACACCGATTTATTTCTTTTGATAATTGAATTAAATATATATTAACCTATTATATATCTATAAACCTAACAATTTTACAATTATGAGGTTTGAAAATCATGTTACCATTCAAAAATAGAATCTAGTGTAATATAGATTTTAAATATTTAAAGAGAAATATTGTTGTAACTTTACATCAAAATTTTATCGTAGAAAAAACTGATTTATCCTTCATTATAGTTGATAAAAATCTAGATAGTCATTAGAGATTTATAAAAAAATGAGATGCATAAAATATAAATATATTTATCTCAGGTGTTTATTAAAATAAGATCGACTAAAGAAATTGATTTTTTTAAAAGAGTTTGAAATTGGAATGTCAATAAATAAATAAGTTAAAATTATAAAATTAAATAAAAAAATTAAAATAAAACTTATAAAATAATAATGGATAATTATTTATTAAGGAAATGATTAAATGTATAGGATCCACTAAACATATAAAGGTATTGATATTCTATAATTAATTCCCCTTAAACCCATTCGATATCTATAGGCTATCAAATCCCAAAACAATTAATCTTGATAATAGAAGAAGGTGATTCAATCCTTTCTATAAATATAAATTCCAACACATATTTAATTTCACCCAATGGATTCTAAGACTCCGATTCTATCTCAGGTTCATCTAATGGAACCTGAATGCTAACATACTCTCAGAGTTATCCAATACACTTTCACCCCAATCCTTACCTCATGAAACGAAAATGTAACCTCGAGCACCAGTGTAGAATCTCAATATCTGATAGATGTCATCATCTCAATGGATATTTAGTCCCATTTAATTTAATCTCAAACCCAAGTGAAATTTATTCTCTATCCACAAAACCTATCAAAGGAGCTACTCAACTAACGAAGCTAGCTAGACCAAAAATATTGAAGTTAAAAAATATTTTTTGACATGACTATTGATTAATAAGAACCCTTAAATTATTCTTATTCACATGTGGGAGACAGGAATAACCTAAGAATCCTAAAAATAATTTGTTCTCCCATATTGGGTAACATTTTATTTGGAGTTACAAATGGATATAGATATTTCAAGAAGAATTTGTTTCTGCCTTACATTAGTCTAATCTCAATATGATGGGAATCTTGTTAAATCATTAGTTTTGATGGAACCATTATCATTGTTATCCTTAAGAATGACCAAGATCCACTAAGTTATATTTGATTACTTATTGAGTGATTAGGTAATATGATTTATTTATAAAAATAATGATTTAATTTTAAAAAACAAACGATCATTATTTTGGAATATGAAATAGAAAGAAATAAATTGAAACAAATATATTATGTTCTTAAGATAGAATTTCTCATATGTGGGTAGTGAGAACACCAAATTAGGATAAACATTATTTCATATAAGAATATTCAATATATACAAAATTGACTGAAAAAAAGATATATAAAAGTAACTATTTGATGAGTTGGACCATAATGAACCCAAAAATAAAGATGAACCCTATCATGAGGAGTAAACATCATCCGCTCTTATATGAAATATCACAAGAACACAAACAAAATGATATAGTAGTAAACATGATATACTGAAAAAGAGATCCAAATACAGAGATAGGTTTCTTGATCAAACCCTGGTTATGACAAAAGGGAAATAGTAAAAGGCCTATTTGTTTATAGTGTATTCATATAGTACCCCAAAAAACCATCTCAACTAAATATCCACTATAACTAAGAACTAGTTATATGGGATCAACACATTAAGGATCAAAGGTGAAACAAGCATCATAAACCCTCACTTTCCCCTATTATTCATCAATACCCTTCCATGGACTTGGAAGTTTACTCTCAATATTTGAATCCAAATTCAAAATAAATGAATTATTTTGAACCAATCATGGTAGATGAAGGCTCTGTGACATAATTATAGTTAGGATAGGCATCAATAGTCATTGGATTAAGAATGAAATGGTGTAAGAACCCGAGTTTTTTAGAAACGGGTCAAAACCCGGCCCTGTTTAAACTCTTGACTGGTTTTTTGGGAAGTCTGGAAAATCTGGGCGGTTTCGTGAAATTTCTAGACTACACGCTGTGTACTTTAAGTACACGTTGTGTATGAGTTACCCGAGTGACCGGATGTGTGCTCCCCGAGTACATTCCATGTGGAGACCGTGCAGAACATCCTACTACATGGCGTGTATTTATAGACACGCCATGTATCCATTACCTGTGCGAGGCCAGGTACATATTGTGTGGTGCCCAGGTGTAAATTTACAAACCGTGTGCTGGACTCCACTTAAGTCGGAGTACGGAAACACTATACACGACATGTACTTAAAAAATACATGTCGTGTACTTTATTTTATTTGATCGACCGAGGCATCGTCGCACCTCATTCCAAGTTTTCTATTCTTCTCCCCCTTTGGACAAACAGTCCGTCCGAAAGACCTCCACGAACACAAATCCTTCTAGATCCGCCGTACGACCTCCGTTCTTCGATCCGTTGGAGGCAGCAAGACCGCATCAGAGAGGCTAACCCCGCACACCCTTCTTCGTCCTTGATTCCTCACCTGTTTAGCCGAAGATTCCATCCGAACGGAAATGACGGATTTGACAGAAATGCAAATCTACCGCGATTCAGTCCGATTCAGAGGCTGAAATCAAAGGAGTGTCATCGTACGAGTACGAGGTAGGTGGTGCATACCTTCTTTCGTGTTTTCATAGATGATTTGGGGGTTGCGACCTTCGAGCACGACGTCGAGTGTTGAGCAGGACCCTATTTATTTGTTTTTATTTAATTATCTGCATTGTGGAATGCCTCTGGGTATTCCCTAACACTATTGCGATCGAGCGAGACCGGGTTAGAGGTCGTTTCTCATTTGGGGAAATTCGGCCGGGGGGGCCGAAATGCGTGGGAATTGGACCATTGTTTAAACCTCTGTGTTATACTGCTTATTGAATGTCTCGAGTTAAACTATTTAGTTTAATTGTTAAATCGTGAATGAGTTAGGTGCTGGTATGAGATAGCACATGTTAGTGAAATTTGACTGTTTAGTAATTGCCTGTTTAAAGTGATGCTTTCGAGTATGAATATGCAATGTGTGATATTTCTTATTGTGTTGAGATGCTTGTTGTGTTGGGCGTGACCCAGATATATTGTTGAGTGATGGGGATCACAGGTTGGGGATTTGGCTCGGGATACTTTGGGTGGTTTCTACCACAGGATTGGGAATCCTGGACGTCAGTTGAGGCAGTTGGACTGTCAAGTTGGGCTTGGGCCCGGGTTACTTGGATGGCGAGGCCATCTGACTTGAGAGACAAGTTCGCAGGGACACAAGGTGTCAGAGGTGTTGTGGCTTGGGACATACTGAGGTGATTACAGCTCATAGGGTACTTTTTAGTAGTTTTCACACAGATAGACTCCGAGATGAGGTGGTATGACCACTTTCAGGGTAGAGTCCCCCGGTAGATGCGGTTAGGTATATTAGGTTTGCGGGTGCTTGCCATAGGAAGCCACGTGGAATGTGAGGAGCCTTCGGGATACAGCTTTGAGGCGGTCGGGTTGGGCGTAGAGGCTCTTCGTGATTTGAGGGCAGACATCGCCGTCCCTCCAGTTATCTTTTGAGGACTGGTATCACTATTCCTCCGGATGTTGTGCTATGGGAAGGATGAGCTTTTGAGCTGGGTTACGATGATTGGGCATGCCTTCAGGACGTCAGTACTTGAGACACATGGTGTCAGGTGGCACGAGGTGCCGGGCTGCAGATCAGACTTTCCGGCGTTGGCCGAAGCAGGTGACACTTCCTGGTGGCTACTGAACACCAGTGAAGTCCTTGTTTACTTTTGGGCATTGCACTATTTACTATTTTTCTTATATAAGAATGTCTGGCTAAACACTTATATTAGGTACGCACCTCTGGGTGGTATCCTACTGAGACTTGTCTCACACCCTACACGGGCCCTTCGGGACACGTGTAGACTTTATGAAATTGCGTGTAGGTGGAGGGTTAGCCTCAGGAGCTGGACTTTAGTGCTGTTGACTTGGAGACTATCACAGACCTTGAGGTCGTGCCGTACTGGAATTACTTTTTTAGCATTCTTTTCATGCATCAGCATGTTTACTTTATATTTTAGCTACTACTGGTTAGCCATTGGCGCCATTATATATGTATTGATTTGTATGACTTGCTTGGATGAATTCATGGTTGTTTTAGTAGTTATTGTAATTGATTGCTGGCATGACGTTCTATTTACTTTTTGCTACTGTTGTTTTTATATTGCTTATGTTGTTTATTGTTATTGAATGTGCTTCCTCTATGCGGGTCTAGTTCGAGTCTGCTGAGTCATTTATTTCCGCTGTATATTTAGTATTATACTCGGTCCGGTACCATTTTATTCCTCCGGGAGGGTATAGCCTCCCCACTATACCTATCAGACCCTTGCAGATACTTGTCAGCCTTTGGCGTTCAGGGGAGGTGCACCTAAGGTAGTGACACCTGACCCGTTCGGCACTGTTCGGGTGGCTGGTTGGGTCCGGGTCATTACAAAGTGGTATCAGAGGGGTCTTCATGACAAGGATTTAGTAGCGTTGCTTTGTTGGATACTAATGAGTTTGAGACTTCTCTTTTTATTTTCTTCTGGTTTTACTATTTGGGATATGGTAGACTGGATGTAGGTTGTTGTTGGAACTGGATTTTTGAACTTGTTCTTGGGTGCCTGCAGCCCCATGTATGAGGGATGGATTGAGTTTCCGGGGGTGGGAATTGCTGTTTTCTTTTTGCTCAGATTACAGTTGATATGATTTCCACCTCGGTGGCCCACTTGTTGTGTGATGTTATTGATTATGATATGTAAAACTTGGCCGGTATGGCAAGAGTTTCTTGCTTGGCATTTTATAGGCACATTTTAGGGTATTTCAATTTCATAACTGCACGTATGCTTTGTGAAGTGATAATACCATGTGAATAAAATCAATTTCCATGCTATGTATGCTATGAAATGTGAATAAGTAAAACTCCTGAGAGAATTGCTTGTTTATGGTGATGTATATTAAATGCTTTGTATTTTGTAGAATTGAATGTGCAGGACATATGGGTCTGGCCCTTATGAGAGCAGGCATGTACTATGGTTGAGGCAGTATAACTATCAGGATTGGGTGACTTGGTCTTCGGGGCTAAGGCAACGTTGGTTATCAGGATGGGAAAGACTTGAGGTACTATTGATACTTGGCTCTGTTGAGGGCGGGTAAGAAGTCTGTGAGGTCGGGATGTTGAGGGCATGGGTTGCGGTGAGGGGGAGTAAGGGTAGTTGTTATGCACTGCCTTTTACTGCTTTCCTTATCTGCATAGAATATATTGTTATATAGATATATGTGGGTTTTCTGACAATTTATGGTATTCAGCGGGTTACTTCTTCACGCTGCGATGGAGCGACAAGCAGGAGAGGATATGGCACCGCAGGATTAGGTTCAGAATCCGGTGTAGGAAGAGCATGAGCCGCAGGTACAGGCTCAGAGACATGATCAGGTTCAGGATCCAGTGCAGGCTGGGCAGCAGACGGGTTTGGCAGCGTTCAGACTGTGGATTGATGAGCAGCTTCGAGCTAGCCTAGTACACGTCTTGAAGGGGATTGACAGAGGACCCAAGGTACGAAGCCTTCCTTGGCGTATCTGACACGGGAGTTCCAGTCACAACACCCGCTACTTTTTCAGGGTGAGGGTGGTCCACAGGTGGTAGAAAACTGGATAGAGAGTATGCACATGATCTTCATGCAGCTCGAGACGCCTCCAGGGCGGAGGGTCAAACTGGAAACGTACATGATGAGAGGACCAACAGAACATTGGTGGGATGTGCAGGTACATGCTCCTAGGCACGAGGGACTGGCGTGGAAGGACTTCGAGGGTAGGTTCTTCGAGAACTTTTATCTGGAGACGTTGTGGGAAGAGAGAGCTCGGGAGTTCTTGAGTCTTCAGCAGGGAGACATGTCCGTCATGGATTACGCAGCTACATTCAAAGATTTGTCCCGTTTTTCACCTAGTATGGTGAGCGATGATGCAGCTAGGGTGAGGCGCTTCGAGGATGGCTTACGACACGCCATTCGAGTCCAGGTGAACATCTTCAAGCTGGGTTCTTTCTATGAGGCGGTGAATCAGGCGCTCATAGCCGAGGGCAACGAGAGAGAGAAATCTCATTTTGGCAGGGTGACAACCCCAGGTGACGGTTCAGACAACAGGAAGCGAGGGAGAGATGAGTTCCAGCAGGGCGGGCAGGCTAAGGACTCAGCTAGACTACCTCGTGGTAGTTCAACGGTGGTTTGCTTTCAGTGTGGACAGCCATGACATGTTCGGGCTCAGTACGATAGGCCCCCGAAGGAGTGTCAGGCGTGTGGACAAGTCGGGTATCTGGAGAAGTTTTGCAGGCATCCTTCTTAGACAGTCGGTAGGCAGGGACCAGGAAAGACTGTGGCATCAGGAGTTGGTTCAGGTTCGGTTCCAGGAGAGGGTGGCCGAGGTTCAGCTGCATGCGGAGGACGTGACAGGGACAGAAGGACCCAGCTGAGGGGTCCGTGGCAGGAGACTGGGGTAGCACTGCAGGGAGGTCAGGCATCAGGTAGTCGGGCTTCAGGCCAGGTGCACACTATTGAGCTGCCAGGGATTGAGCATGCTGGAGAGACGACAATGGTGACAGGTACACCGTGGGTGTGGCCGTGAGTTTCATTAATTTCTATTGGCATGGCCTCTTGAGGCATGTCTGGTTGAGTGCACAGGCTGCACAGGATACTTGTGGACTGACTAGATGCTAGTTAGTTGGATTGGCATCATATCAGATGCGTTTTATGTTTTATTTATATATTTGAGATGCGTGGCATCAGGAGCATCAAGGATGCATGTTACTTGAGGTGCCATGGGCATCGGGGCATCATGGATGCGGGTTACTTATGGTGCATGGAACCGGGTTTTAATTGAGCATCTATTAGATGCAGGACCTCAGGGAGGTAGACGTCGATGTGGTGGTAGTTACGTTGGGTGTCGGAAGCGACACATGAGCACCGAGGAGGTGCAGGGGTGACGATGCGTCATAGGAGCACCATGGGTCCGAGAAATAGATTGTTGGGCCTTGTGTGTTTATTTGTTTGCTTTGAGATTTGTTCGGGTTGAGACCGAGTAGGCGATTTCTAAAGTGGGGAGACCTTTTTAAGAATTTAGTTAGAACCTTTAGACCGGGGTAGTTTGGTTTTTTAACCGGGATGGGCATGTTCGGTGCCATCTCCTGGTTTCATTTGGTAGCTCGGGGAAGAGCTACGTTAACGTGGGGGAGTTTGTAAGAACCCGAGTTTTTTAGAAACGGGTCAAAACTCGGCCCTGTTTAAACTCTTGACTGATTTTTTGGGAAGTTTGGAAAATCTGGGTGGTTTCTAGAAATTTCTAGACTACACGCCGTGTACTTTAAGTACACACCGTGTATGCGTTACCCGAGTGACCAACCGTGTGCTCGCCGAGTACATGCCATGTAAAGACCGTGTAGAACTTCCTACTACAAAGTGCGTATTTATAGACACGCCGTGTATCCCTTTCCCGTGCGAGGCTAGGTACATGTCGTGTGGTGCCCAGGTGTAAATTTCCATCTACACATCGTGTAGCCTTCCTTGACATGCCGTGTACCCTTGCCCCATGTAGTGGCCGAGACCCTGGCCGTGTGGTGACAGTGTACCCAGTCCAAGCTGTGTGCTGGACTCCACTTAAGTCGGAGTACGGAAACACGTATACACGGCGTCTACTTGGGAAATACACACCGTGTACTTTTTTTATTTGATCGACCGAGGCGTTGTTGCACCTCATTCCAAGTTTTCTATTCTTCTCTCCCTTTGGACGAACAGTCCGTCCGAAAGACCTCCACAAACACAAATCCTTCAAGATCCGCCGTACGACCTCCGTTCTTCGATTCGTCGGAGGCAGCGAGACTGCATCAGAGAGGCTAACACTGCGCACCCTTCTTCGTCCTTGATTCCTCACCTATTTATCTGTAGATTCCATCCGAACGGAATTGAAGGATTTGATGGAAACACAGATCTACCGCGATTCAGTCCTATTTAGAGGCTGAAATTAAAGGAGTGTCATCATACGAGTACGAGGTAGGTGGTGAATACCTTCTTTCATGTTTTCGTAGACAATTTGGGGGTTGTGACCTTAAGGCATGAAGTCAGGTGTTGAGCGGGACCCTTTTTATTTGTTTTTATTTAATTATCTGCATTGTGGAATTCCTCTGTGTATTCCCTGACCCTGTTGCGATCGAGCGAGACCGGGTTAGAGGTCATTGCTTGTTTGGGGCAATTCGGCCGGGGGTGCCGAAATGCATGGGAATTGGACCATTGTTTAAACTTTTGTGTTATACTTCTTATTGAATGTCTCGTTTTAAACTGTTTAGTGTAATTGTTAAATCGTGAATGAGTTAGGTGCTGGTATGGGATAACACAAGTTAGTGCAATTTGACTATTTAGTAATTGCCTGTTTAAAGTGATGTTTCTGAGTATGAAAATGCAATGTGTGATATTTCTTGTTGTGTTGAACTGCTTGTTGTGTTGGGCATGACCCGAATATATTGTTGAGTGATAGGGATCACAGGTTGGGGCTTTGGCTCGGGATACTTTGGGTGGTTTCTACCACGTGATTGGGCGTCATGGACGTCGGTTGAGGCAGTTTGACTGTCAGGTTGGGCTTGGGCCTGAGTTACTTGGATGGTGAGGCCATCTAACTTGAGGGACAGGTTTGCAGGGACACGAGGTGTCAGAGGTGTTGTGTCTTGGGACATACTTAGGTGATTACCGCTCATTAGGTACTTTTGAGTAGTGTGCACACAGATAGACTCCGAGATGAGGTGGTACGACCACTCGCTGGGTAGAGGCCCCTGGTAGATGTGGTTAGGTATATTTGGTTTGAGAGTTCTTGCCATAGGAAGCCACGTGGAAGGTGAGGAGCCTTCGGGAGACAGCTTTGAGGCGATCGGGTTGGGGGCAGAGGCTCGCCGTGATTTGAGGGCAGACATCGCTGTCCCTCCGGTTATCTTTTGAGGACATGTATCGTTGTTCCTCCAGATGTTGTGCTATGGGAAGGTTGAGATTTCGAGCTGGGTTGTGACGGTTGGGCGTACCTTCGGGACGTCGGTACTTGAGACACATGGTTTCAGGTGGTACGAGGTGCCGGGCTGCAGATCAGACTTTCTGAAATTGGCCGAAGCTGGTGACACTTCCTGGTGGCTTCTGAGCAGCAGTGAAGTCCTTGTTTAATTTTGGGCATTGCATTGTTTACTGTTTTTCTTATATAAGAATGTATGCCTAAACACTTATATTAGGTACGAACCTCTGGGTGGTATCCTACTGGGACTTGTCTCACACACTACACGGGCCCTTCGGGACGCGTGTAGAATTATAAAATTGCATGCAGGTGGAGGGTCAGCTTCAGGAGCTGGAATTTAGTGCTGTTGACTTGAAGACTAGCATGGACCTTGAGGTCATTCTGTACCGGAATTACTTGTTTAGCATTATTTTCTGGCATAAGCATGTTTACTTTATATTGTAGCTACTACTGGTTAGCTATTGGAGCCATTATATATGTATTGATTTGTATGACTTGATTGGATGCATGCTTGGTTGTTTTAGAAGTTATTGTAATTGATTGCTGGCATGCCGTTCTATTTACTTTCAGCTGCTGTTGTTTTTATATTGCTCCCGTTGTTTATTGTTATTGAATGTGCTTCCGCTATGCGGGTCTTGTTCGAGTCTGCCGAGTCATTTATTTCCGCTGCATATTTAGTATTCTACTCGGGCTGGTACCATTTTATTCCTCCAGGAGGGTATAGCCTCCCCACTATACCTATCAGACCCTCGCTGCTAGTTGGAAGCCTTTGGCGTTCAGGGGAGGTGCACCTAAGGTAGTGACACCCGATCCATTCGGCACTATTCGGGTGGCTGGCTGGGTCCGGGTCATTACAAATGGAATCATCATGGATGAACCATATCAAAGGGTTCATTCTAATAACTAAACTTGGTGTATCTAGAATAAATTAATGAGGAATATCACATGAGTTAGGGGGTGAAACATGGATTGAAGTCGATCTATGAGAGGAAAAAAGAATATGAAAAAATTCAATGAGCATAAATGGGGCTTCTAAATAACTGATGATCAATGGTCCCAAAAAATTATACAACACACCAGCTTTTTAATGAATATAGAAAACTCACGATTTCATATTAAATTTCTATTAAATATTTCTTGTAATACCATATATAACCTTGTATGTATAATCCATGTAAGAAGTGAAGTAATAGTAAATAGGAGAGCATGTATACACATTATTTAACGAAAACAATCAATATAAATTTAGAAAAACATATAGAACCAGCTCAATAAATATCTACATTGAAATTAAAATTAATAACAATTAATATTATATCAATAAATATTATTTAATTGGATCTCAATTTATTGACATCAAACAATGAATAAACATGGAAAATGGAATAACCTCAGTCAAACTATCAGGTTATTTTCCCAATTCCGTACTTTTATGCGGTACACTATCTTAGATTCAATAATATACCTAAAAAATGAATCCAAATATCTATGTGCTCCGATCTACAATGGAAAACATAGTTTTAGACAAATTTATCAGAGATTTTCTATCCCTGTGATATACTAGGAAATAAAAATATAAATACAACTCTGTAATGATACCTCTCAACCATATAACTTCCTTGATTACCCATTTCAATGTAATATATTCTGAATCAGAGGTGAAATGTGAAACAATAAATTTCATATCACATTTCTAGTAGACCGATCATCCAGATTACAGAAATAGAAAACCTGTGTGAGTTTTATAAGTCTCAATATTTATAGCATAATCTGAATCCAAAAAACCAATAATTAAATAACCAAAACTATATTTGTTTCCAACCAGAATGAGAAAATTACAAGACATTGAAACACGATAGAGAAACCTTGTTAAATCATTATAAGGAGTTTTTATAGTATTTCCCATGAACCTAATCAAAGTGCATTAAACAAAAGAAATATCTTCCCTTATACTGACTAATAAATACATAATACTTTCTACAATGATAACATAAAAAAATTTTAACCATAAAGGTATCCTTGCCTTTATTACCCTCAGACTGATTTATTAGTTGTTTAATATAATGTCATAGGGGGAATATTCAGTGGTTCAATGTGATCAAAGAGGTATCATTTTATAACCTTTTTAACAGTTCATGATATGATGGGCATAAGTTTTTATCCTCCATATTAATATATATTTCTATACCATGTATTTGTACAACTTCACAGAGAACATTCATCTCAATGACATAATCATGTCAGTCTATGACACGATATACAATCCTCATATTATTTCATATTATTAGCATGCAATCAATATATAAATGATGAATAATAAATTAATTATTTTCACAATGAATGTAAACACATCTATCAATAATTAATTAATTTAAACCATTTTCAATCATTACAAAATTAATCATATTATAATATTTTCCTAAAGAATGTTTAAGATCATATAAGGACTTTTATAAAAGATTGATTTTATTTGTGTTGAATTCATTTGAAAATGGCATAGATGGAAGAATATTAAATTTTAATCATGGGTTACATGAAAATAATAACTATCATCCCCAAATTTTTCAACATGGAAATAAAATTTATCATATAAATAAATTAGAGACCTTATTGATGATTTCTTAACAGAAGGGGGTAGTTTTCAATATAATCAACCCTTCAAATTCTATGAACCCTTTTATATCTAACATTTATTTTTTATGGATGTTAAATTTTCGGTATAATCATCATTTATTTTGAATAATAAACTGAAAACATAAATAATTTCTTCACTTGGTTTGGATAAAGAAATCATGTTTTATTTTCAGGAATGGAGTTTTCTAATATTTCATGGAATATGAACACTATATGGATTATTTAGACTCTACATCTTGCCTTTAGGTTTTTGGTTCTTCACTCTAAAATTATTAAAATATATTAAATATATACTCAGACACATTAGTTTAGATAAACTTGGTTTGAGGACTAATTAACCTCTTTTATCTATATCTATTGAGATGATAATTTCTCAGATTATCTTTTTCCTCCACCTTTGGATCAGAATTGAAATCAGAATAAAAATCAACTTCAGTCTATGTATGGTGTTCAATAGAGCTATCCCCATGTTGGAGACTCTCTATAGACTCTAATTGGACTTAAAAACCAAAATTTTAGGGTGTATGTACATCCTTAATACACTCAGAAACATTGAATTTATACATACCTAGCACAACACCCTTCTCCTGAGAAGTACCTAACTCAAAGAAAAAAATATCATTAATTATGAGGTATATTTGATACACGAATTTATCTAAAAATATTTATAACCCTTATCACCCTTGAGATAACCCACACAGATACACTTCACATCCCAAGGTTCCAACTTTTCAATATTTTTATGCATGTAAGATATAGATCAAAACACTCTATGGTGTAAAAGATATGATGTATTCCTTTATAAGAATATTGTCATTTATTACAACTATTACATGTGGATGGGAAACAATTAATTAGATACACAAACATTTTAGTGTACATTTCCAAAAATGGTTGGGGAAGAAAAAATGGTGAGGGAATGCATCTCACCATCTCTAATATAGTCTTATTCATCCTCTCTACTAATATTGTTTTTTGAAAATTTTCCACAAATTTTTTTTATCTTTTTATACCTTAAGAGTTGTACGATTCAATAAATTCCTAAGATATATACACTAAACTATTATTAGTCATAAGTGACTTTAGTTTAATACCATATTCATTCTTTACACTAACATTACTAATATTTAATTTCTAAAAAGTATCATACTTATGTTTCATTATGTATATCTAATCATTCTTGGATTAATTTTATTTGAAAATGATAATCTAATAGACTCCCCAATGGGAGGAAATATTATAGGGGTCTTAGTGATCAGATCATAAACAACAAAGAGGGACTCTATCCCTAAAAAATAACTTAATAAATAAAAAATCATATATATTTTTTCATACACCAAATCCTTACTTGATGGGAAAATGTTAGGTGTAATGTCATTCAAAAACCCATACTTCCTAAGTTCATCATGGAATTTAGTACTTGGATTTCCAATACATCTATGAAAAGGGTGGTATTTTCAAATAATTGAACATGGTAGACATTAAAATATTTTAGGTGAGCTCTAAAATCTATCACATATAGTACATTCAAGATATTTACCTTCATAATATTTATAGATCCATATGAAATTATTAGGCTACTAGAAACTGATTGGAAATTGTATCCTTTATGATCTAAGAGTATAAGGGAGAAAAATTTAAATAGGGTATGCATAAAACCTCCAAGAGTGTTTTCATAAACGTATCAAGTTTTTATAAAAAGATAGAACATATCCATATAATGTGACAAATTCTCTTGTTTACTTAGAGGATATCACCTGACTAAACTTCTTTTAACTTGGCGAAGTATTATCTTCTAGGGCACATGTGAAAGGATCTCTTATAATATAGTATTTACTCCTCATATAGGGCATGGTCATAAACATTAAACTCATTAATTGTTTTAATATCCTATTCAACCAAAAAATGATGGTCATTGTAATTATCTTTATAATTATATCTTTTATTAGGAGAGTTTCCCTTTATATGCCCATTTAAATTAAATTGAAAAAAAATCATAAAAATATTCTTGGATTTAGACATATGATTCATATATAGTATCCTCACTCTTATTCTAACAATGAACACACCCTTATCACTTTTGTTAATAACCTCAGTCTCACTCATTACATTTTATTTATTTTAATGATTACTATCTTACAAAGAAGGTATAATTTTATATTAATTAAGTGTATTGAAACATCCCTATCATGGGGAATGGAAAAATATTTTTTATTAACCAAGTATAGTCTACTGGTTAATACATGGTAGTCTCATGAAGAGAAGTAGACACAAAATAGTTTTTCACTTATGGTTAGTTTTCTGAAAATTGACCTGTGATTGGTTTGAGAAATTTAAAATAGAATTTTTTTGAATTTATTTATTTTAAAATAATTCATGAAATATAGTGGCCGAAATGGGACTGTATATACATAGTATAATGATACCATCCTTTCTAATTCTAAAAAATTATAATTTTATTGGATAGTAAGAGAAAGAATCTTATATTTATACATCTCTCCCCCTTAGTGAAATGGTGATGGTAAGGGAATACCTAATCAATTTGTTAGGACCACTAGGTCAAATACCCTAGGGGGGGGGGGTTCCTGAATCATGGTATGATAGATTAAAAATAACCCCCCATTGGATATTATTTTTTCATTAAAAGAACACACCCATCTCTTTATCCCATAGAAATATATGAACAGAAATTAAATCATGTATAGGACACAACAATTTCACTTGGTTCACCCTCACTGGGTTATGTCCAAGGAGCATACAATAAATATGGGCCGATGTACCGAATCCAATAAAGCTCACTACCAATTACAAGGTTCGGTATAAATCCCTTATATACCTAGGCTCACCACCTTTACATGGTTTAGGGTATTCTCATTGCATTCCAAAGGGTCAGTCCCTATGTCTCTTTCTCTGGCTCACTGATAGCGGAAAGGATCACTTTCTTCCTCTTCCTTTCCTCACTGCTCTTGAAAGGGATCTACCCAGAGTTTATTCACATGTAGGTCCCTTCATTATCTATAATGAATTCATACTTCACTATATGTATATGCTTTATTGATGTCCCAATTTTATCCATTGATGAATACCGCTTTACCAAAAATGTACTAGGAAACTTGAAACTTTTCGTGAAACCTTTGGGTGAATTGAATGCAAATCTATTCCTTACACAAAACTTTTTACTTTTTCCTGGAAAACCCACTTGCGCTCCACTGATAACTTGCATGCAAATTCTTTCTTACGTGAAACATACTACTTGTGCTTAACTCCCTTATTGAATGCAACTCTTAACTTGTGCGGCAACTACCTACTTGGGAAGAACTCACTACTTGAGTGATCTAGAGCTCTAATTTCTTCTAAGTTTTGGGAATCCTTAAATTAGGGGTGTATCCTCCAATTTACAGGAATTTATCCTACCTTACATGCATCTCGTGAAAATTTTCCCCATTCACGCAAGTCTCTTTCACATAAACTCACCTTGCTTGGAAAATCCATAACTGGTACGCCCTTATTCCCTTTTCCATATTTTGATATACCAATCATAAAATATGGCGGGTGTGAAAATTTAAAAAACTTCTAAACACTTTCATAAAACTTTCTTTACAAAAAAAATTCTCCCCATTCTCCAATTTTTTGACCCAAATTTTTTATCAAACACTAGGTTACAACACCACCTTCCATAAGATCTTTTTTTACTGCCCCCATAACATCCATTCATTTTTCATGGATCATTGTCAAGATAATTTGTCAAAAAATATTTATAACTGGACAACTGACCATGGAAACCCACTTTTTCAACAAAAAAAATCAACTCCAAAATGCATCAATGTTACCTTGAGGTATTTTTTCCAAACACAAGTCTAAATGGTTCTACCCACCTGCATATGTATATTTAATTGTAATGAGTTATTTTTATAAATTAAGGGAATTATCAATTGGGAATTTTTATTACCAAATTAACAACTATCATTATCTCAATTCCTCACATGCATTGGAGATAACTAAATAATCAAAACCCAACCCTAAAATTTTCTATAGCAAACAGATAATAATTGGGTGGATGGAGATATGGATCATCAACCAATAAAATTGAAATAAAAACAATATGAACCTAGTGTAGGTTTATTTTTACATAGAAACTGAATGAATAATTGAAATATTTGGTAGAATAAATGGAAAAGGTTTTATTCCATTAAATTAAAAATCTCAAACATAGTAGTTGGTAAAAAATCCACCTTTTCTGGTTACTCAAAAGAACTACCCCTCAATGGATTGGGATGTTGAGTTGATTCAAAAGAGTGGAGACATCATCGAATAAAGAAAACAAAAGATAATAAGAAAAATAGATTTGTAGCAGGACATTTTCCAGACCTTTCCTCACTAGTGGATCCCCTATCCATACCCCTACCTCTTATTTATATGTATGTAAGATCTTTTATGCTATCATAAATGGGTCATTAAATCGAATTAGGTCATAATGGGTCATATCGAGTCATAAAAAGGTTTTATCCTTTAATTTCCATCAAAGACACCATTTCTAGGTCTTTTGTGAGTGTTTTACATCATATAAGTGGTGTTCATGACAGTTAATGTGTGGGATTGGACTTTTTATTTCTATAGGATCTCATTTCATATGTAGTGGATTCATGACATGTAATGTATGTGGTCGATCCTTTCATGGATTGTTTCATGCCAGGTAATTTTTGAGATTCACATTGTGAATATCATATAAATAATGTTTAATGTTTCTTTTTAAAGGATTTCACCCAATTCAATATAGTTCTTCATTTCAGAGATTCATATTTAGTCCTTGAATCTTCAAAAACATCAATCTACTTTAAAAGTCTATTTTAATGCCATGACACTTTGTGGCACAACACGTAGTGTTTTTTAGATTTCATTATTTGTATTTTTGTTACTTTTTTTTATCGAACTTCATTTATTTCCACAGAACATAAAATAAATAAAATTTTAAAAAGTTAAATCTATTAAATTATACAAATATTACATTTTATATCCAAAAATGCATGTATAAAATGGTTCTATCACGTTTTCTTTATATATAACATGAAATTATTAATATAAATAAAATGATCATTTAATGTTGTTAATAGTATTATTTCTTGGTCCTCATCCATAAATTAAACAACTATATATGAACAATCTATCAATATTTTATTAAACTCATCAATGTGATCCCGAACTATAGTTCTAGAGCTCATTTTTAATGTATATAATCTAATTTTCTTATATATTATATTAAATAAATATTAATTAATGTATAAGTATTCCAATGTATACCAAATTAGAAAATTATATAACTCCTAAGAATATTCTCTATAAAAATTAATACTTAATGATAGAAACACTATGCTATGGGATTTACTAAGTATATCTTCTGATATATAAATGTAGGCAGTGTAAGTTTTTCTATTTAGGGACATGGTAGTGAGCATATTATTAGGACCACATAGAGAATCATGTATATCATTATGATATAACAATCAACTCATCTTTATTATCCATAAGTTATAATAATTATCACTTTAAAAATTATCTATCTTGAAATTCATAGATCTCACCTTTACTGTTTATATTATTAGGGTAATATTTTTTAATAGAAATATTGTAATGGATATACTCAAGAGTGATTAATATCCACTATGTTATATTTGAATGATTTTAGATTGAATAGTTATTTTGTTTTATTTATAATAATAATTAATTATTTTTTATAAATACTTGAGAATTATTTTGGAATATGGAATAGAAATTAATAAAATGAAACCAATATATAATGTTCTTCAAATAATTTTTATCATATGTAAACTCTAATAAAACAACATAAGGATATAAATTATTATTATGAAAAATGGAAAATACAGAGACTCAAATGATAAAGAAGTTGGACCTAAGAATACATCCTAGGAGGACAACCTTGCTGATCCAAGTGATGGAAACGAACAAAATTACTGGAAGTTAACATCATCCAATCTTGGAAAAACTCATTCACATGAACAAACAAAATTATTCAATAATATAAATGACATTATGTATTATAAATTTTCATAAACAATGATATTTATTCACTAAAACCATGTTATGAAAAATGTAATCATGTATAGTTCCTCTATGTTTGTTCTGTCTTCTTCCAATACCCTTGAAACCAATGGTTACTATGAATATCCACCATAATGATAAAACAACTATATGGGATCATAACATCAAGGATCAAGGGAGTTTAAGGTGTTAATAAACCTAAATTTCCCATATTATTTTTTTATATCATGAAAATGACCATGTAGATCTCTCTCACCTTCTTAAAGATAATACCAGACCACATGAGAAATTTCAATTTAATGGGGAGAGATAAAGTTGTTAGGACATCATGGTGTATAGGTGAGGTACCAATAGTTGTAGGCATAACTGCAAGATGGATTCCATATGGTAGAAATTAAATAAAATAAATTGTTAAACTAATATAATGTGGGGTATTAGAAACAACATGTGGATTCCTTCCATATGACGTGATGGTAGGATAATGATTAAAATTGATCTATGAGAAGAAAAATACATATAAAAAAAGAACACTAATTCAAAACTAGGGTTTTGGATAATTGATGACTGATAGTCCCAAAAAAAACATAGCCCACCCCAATTAATCATGGAATAATAAAATTATAGGGATTAAAATTAAATTTTAGGGAAATTAAAAAATTAATACCCTATGTAACCATGCATGCAGAAGAAATAGTAGTTATGAATCCTCTCGAAATGGGAAATAATATATACGTATAGTGCAATTGAAAAAAAATTAAATGGAAACCATAAATATTTGGAACTAATTTAATAATTGAAATATTTGAAACTAAGGATATATTTCTACATGTAATCCAACCAATTAGATAATAAAAATTATAGGGAAAATGATAATTCACTCATATTAATAAGGTATATTTAAATATAATTGGTTTTTACCTATCAACCTCCAATATATACTCTCATAATCATCAATTTATGGTGGAATCATCCATTTAAATATTAATTATACAAACTTTAATAAACAATTCCAACATTAATCTATTTGATATATCCCTACATATTCTTCCATATTTATTCTATGTTCACCTATATTCAATTTACATCTCATTTAGATTCACCATTATAGACTCATCATACATTGGATGTGAGGATGTGGATGCCTTCTAATGAGATGAAGTATTTGAAGCATCATTCTACTAAGTCACTTCCAACATTCTTATTCTTCATTTATTTTAATGTTTTAGTCTATTCATTGTGTGTGGGATGATGGGGATATGATAATACCATACATTAGACTTCATGTAGAACCTTTATATGATAATATTCATTTTTTAATCTTAATGATTCAATAGTTTTGGAAATGCTTAATTGATGTGAGGGTTAGGTTAGTTAAATGAGAGTTAAAACCCAAAATTAAAACTCAATAATGCTCATTTTATCCGAATGAATTAAAATTCTATGGGTGTAGTAGCATCACATCCATAAATCCTATGATGAAATAACTACTTCCTAATAATGGGAGAAACCTCGTGGGGATTATCTACAAGATTATTATGTCCTCATATGTCTTTTGAGGTAATTAATTTGTATTTGTGATACTGATTATGCATTATTGTTAGCTAACCCACCTAAAATGAATCATGTGGATGATCGCACATGAGCCTTAGCCCAGTTGGTAAGGACTCCGTAATTGCATCCAAGTGACCAAGGATCAAATCCAGGCGGAAGCAGAATTTCTGGGGTTACTGTAGCAGTACTGTAGCAGGTGCTGTAGCGGAAATAATTGCAGCCACTGTTTGGCACTGTAGCAGCCAGGAATATGCCCCTGTTTGGGCCTTCAGGACACCGATTTTCTCCTTGAGTCCTGTAAGGCCTTCGGCCCACCCAGGCCTTCGGGTCAGTAAGGCCTTTGGGCCACCTCAAGGCCTTCAGGCCACCTTAAGTGCAGATGCAAACCAGACAACCAATAAGGAACAAAATCTACAAGGAGGATGGGCAAGGAGCTTTCACCACAACAAAAGCTAAACAGATTGCAAGAATGAGAGGGTATGACACTTTCCGTTGGGACAAGCCTGTGCATGCACGAGAATTCCTAGCCAAATAGCCATGCGAATGTGGAGAGCTGATTTCACGATGAAGATGCTGGGGAGGAGCAATTCCAAGTAGTTAGTCTGGGTTGTATGTAATGTTTGAATCCTACGGGAAATGAATTACTCTAAGGCCTACATTCCATGTAATACTTATGCCAACGTGCCTTTTTTGGTTTCCACCTCACCCCTTGAAAGGTGGATTACCAAAAATCAATAAAAAATGACGGCCTTCGGGCCATTGGAGGAATCATGTGGACGATAACTAACATAAACCCCAAGAATCCTCACATAAAAAATCCTTTATTGTTTTTTATAGATTTTTCCAATTCTAATACCATTTATAAAGTCTTAAACATAATTAAAAATCACCAAATAAATTATAGTTTCTTTCAAGTCACACACTTAAAACCCCAAAAATAAATTTTAGTATCCAATTCATTACACCTAAGTGAATCAATCACCATTTACCTATATTCAACTAGGTTATGTACTAGTATAAATTTTATTTTTAACCAAAATAATTAAATAAATAAATTGGAAATATTTATGGGGATTGGGTTTTTATGTATATTAATCCATTTTATAGATAAAAAAACAAAACTACCCATAAATGGAATTTTTTTGGTTTCTATATATTTTTATATACATAAATATTCAATACTAGAATTAATTTTTAATGTATATATTGAGGAATATTTGAAGAAATATTTAATATATTTTTATACTACTTATTTATGGTATTAAAGTATATATAGTGGAGAGTATATTATTTTTCAATAAGTATATAATGAGAGGAATACAATCCTGTTTAGTTGGATGAAATTAGGGGACAAAAACATCACAAATAGATAATATAGAACTACTCTAAAGCTATACCATGATTGGAGGAGCATGAAATATCCCAATTAAATGACATAATAACGGAAGCATAATATTTAAAATGGTAAAGTGATATTATTTCCGACACCATAACATGGAATTTGTACAATAATTTCATAGTTCTCAAAAAGAATATTCCTAAATGGTTATTGAGGAAATCATTACAACAGCGAACACATTCCCTCCAAATGGATTAGAAGAGTATGATATCAACTTATAGTACTTCCCTTATTATGTTAAGGGGGTTGAAATTAAGTGGATACCCAAATATGAAGTTTATAAATTTTTCTAATGGTAGTCTATTCATAATTCATTTTTAAAGATGAATTCTATTTGGGAAAACAAAAAAAATCAATGTGAAAGATCTACAACTTCACTGATGTGGATGAAAAGAACTTATATGATTTATTAAAAAGGTATTGAGGGTATTATAAATAATTTCCAACCAATTATATCCTAGAAAAAAGTTTTATACAGTACAGATATGATGGATTTACCACTGATGTAGACATAGTAGTTAGAGGTTCCTTAACAAAAAATAAAGGAAATGATGCTCAAGAATTTCCTTAACGTATTATATTTTATTTCAAGGGAAAAATATATAATATGATGAAGGGATAAAATTAGTGAAGTTCATAATAACCATGATCTTCATCAATATATTAAACATATTCAAGAAAAATTTCTAGAGTTGATTGCAAAGTCTGAATGTTTGGAGGAGAATTTCATTACATGTTGAACGCTTAGTTATGAAACAAGACACTAAAAATATTATATAATTAAATGATATATTTCACTATTTTAGGAAAAAATTACATTGGAACCCTCAAAATTAATTTTTTTGAAACGAATCATACTCTAGGCTAAGATATCGAGCAATGGGGTTGATTCAGTCATATATTTGAGGGATAATTTCTTCAAAAAATGTTCTATATTTCTTTTTGGAAAATTTTATTATAAGGGTAACATTTTCCCTATAAAAATCCATTAAAAACTAAGGAATTAAATTAATATTATTTGTAGTAATAAAATTTAATATAATTACACTTGAAATTGTGGAATTGAAATGGATTTAAGGGATGTTTGTAAAGAAACTCAAGAGTATAATATTTTTCTTTTCAAATTCATATTAATAAGATTTGGAGTTATTTTTTAAATACCTTTTAGGTACATTTATTTATTAAATATTCATGAATATTTTTTCATAGGGTAATGTTTTATCATGATAAATATGAATGAAATAAACTAGGAATTAATGTATAGTGATACCAATTTTCTGAGGATTTATAATAAGGAACTAAAATAATTTTTCATCAAATTTAGTAAATCTAATCCAAGCATTCAAGGGATGAATAATTAGAAGATATATTCATTAAAAAAATAATTATCACATTAGAGACACTAAAAATAACTCATAAACGTTGGGGAAAAAGATTTATTACTCTCTTAAATAACCTAGGTAGGTATCCAATGTTTTTAAGTTCGAGTAGAGATAGTTTATTATACAGATGTAAAATACAATTTGAAATTTACAGGATAATGAAAAAAAACTACTGTTAGGGATTTTTGGTGGTTAAATCTCTATAAGTTTTGTATGTATTGTTTATAGTGAAAAAATGAACTAAAATTTAAGATTTGAAGATAGCTTTCAATTAATAAGAAAGTTAGGGAAGATAAATAGAAATTTTAGTTCTATAATTACCAATTGAAACTGAATTGAAAATATTTGAATTGATAAAAAAAATGAATAGGTGGATTATAAGACATGATGTTCTTTAAAAATTAGCCATAAAAATTTAGACTACTTTCTCTAATACCTAATAAATATTTATAAGGAACTTATTATTTTTCATTTAACATGGGAATAATGCTTAATGTTAATAAATAATATCATTCCATTCCTTTTAGTAACAAATTTAATCCCAATGATGTTAAATATAAGAGGATATTATTTTAACTTAGAGAAATGAAAAAGAACATTCTCCAAAAAGGTTCTTTTCAAGATAAAATATTTATTAAACCCATTAAAATTGTTTGTAAATCAATAAATATTTTATTTCTAGAGAAGTAGTTGATTTACAGGATGGGAAGATCAATGAATAAGAAAACCTTCTTGATGTGTACTAGAAGGAAAAAATATCAATAAACTTGTGATTGATATGGGAATAATGGACATTCATAAAGTTTTAATTGTGGATAAACCACATTGGTACCCACATTGGATGAACCATTTACCACATGATCATGGTTGATCATGAAATGAAGTAGTTATACTCAGACATTTTGATTCATTAGAAGAAACCTATGCATATAATAATTTCTTTATTTGTTTTTTTAACTAAATTTAAAATCAACCAAACTATTATTCTTGTTTGATATTTTTTTATGAATGTAATTAAAAAGAAGTAAAGAAACATTTAAGATTAAATGGGAACACACAACACAATGAAATAAATCTACAACATAAGGGGGGGGGGGGTTATATCATCCTTTATTTTTATTTCCAAAATGTTTTAAATATTTGGTTAAATGATATATGAATCCCCCTGCTTATGCATACATCGACTATTAATTCCAAATATGTTTTTTGGAGAAAAATAAATTTTTTAATTGTCTTGTGTGTTGAAAATAATTATACATGAACTTAATATATCTAGAAAACACAAATAGAAGAATCACCATGAAAATATTGAATTTTTTATTTGAAACACTTAAGAATTTTATATTAATATAAAGGTCCATTGGTGTATAAAACCATGAAATGAATACATTCGATTCATAAACCAAACCTTGAGTGATTTATTTTTTTCTAAATATGATAACTAATTTAAATTTTTATCTTGAATAATAACCTGATAAATAATTAGATTTTGAGTATTTTGAGAAACAATTATCCATACAATATTTTCTAAAATTGATATAATATAATGGTCAAATTATGAAAATTAATATACATCAACAATAGTGATGTATAAACTAAGAGATGGTTCCCTGCACCCATTACTTTAATTGGCTATTCTAATTAATCCTTAGGCAATCCTAAAGCTTGTGATAAATTAGTTCAAGGTTAGTCCCATCCAATTCTTGAATAAGTGCACTGCAAATCACATGGCCTTAAAAATAGTTCCAAAATGTGATAAGTTGTTGAGAGGGATAAAGGGGAAGGTAAATGATAAACTCTTTTTATTATGAGGTAAATGAGATTATCTTATTGCTGTATTGTATTAATTCATTAATTAAATAAAATTGTGATGTGTAGTGGTGATCTTTGTAATGGGTTCATGAAAATATTCTTCTCATAAATTTTTTTTTCTCAAATATGTCCTTCGAAATTATAAATCACTAAAACGAGTCTTAATATTTAGGGGATATTTATTTTTAGTGATATCTTTGTTGAGATGTATTACATAATTAAATTAAACAATCAAGTGTTAGGAAATGTGGTTTAGTTCATTTTGTCAATATTTTTTCATTTATAAACTATATATATTTTTAGATTTTATAATAATTTATATCAATAGAACATGTCTTAGATTTTGAATTAAATTAGAATAAAAATTAAATTATTATATTTTTATATGATAAATTCATTATAAAATGATCTTCTTAGGAAATATATTTGTAATTATTGTTAATATAGGTAATTTTTGTGCTATTTTATTTTTTATGGTGTAAAAATGGAATTTTGTGAATTTATAAATGTTGTATATATTAAGGTGAAAAATATTTCTTTTTCTAGAAAGAGTAAAAATAGGGTTCAACCCATAAAGGTTAGGTCCAACATTGGGGGGGGGGGATCGATCACAAAGGAATATTTTTGCTTGTAGATAGATATTCAAGGAAATTTTTACTAGAAATTACACAAGGGGATAGCTTATAAAAACTAACCATTATATAATATACAACATCCAAAAATTAAAACCAATGTGTGACTTCTAAAAATTCATGGAAAGTGCATACCTCATTCTTTAGGGGGTTGAAACTTTCATACTCCATTATCCCCATGTAAAAAACATTATTATAATCTATACTAAGTACCTCTATATTCATCCAAATATATTCTCCATTCACTAAACTAAAATTCATTTCTCATTCAAATTCACCATTTTAGACTCATCGACATATATAAATGATGAGGTTGTTATAACCCTTGAAGTGTAAATAGGACAACAATCATTTTATGGAAGATATTATAACACTATTCATCATCCATTATATTAATACTCTAGTCTTTTCATTATGTGTGGGATGTGGTGGTTATGATCATTTCTTGTGTTGTATGTATTATTGAATATTGATATGAAAATATTCACGAATTTGATTACAATTCATTGATTATTTTCCAATTGTATATTGATGTGAGGGTGAAGGAGTTGAAATGAGAGTTGATAACCAAATATAGAAATAAATCATGATCATTATATCCTACAGGGTGAGAGTTCCATGTGTGTAGAAAAAAAATATAAAAAATCCTCAAATAAAATTAGTAATGAAAAAGGATAATATAAAACTCTTATTGTATTCTTATCCACTTGGTCTTCACCCACTGAGTGAATCCAGAACTGAGGGTGTCAGCATTGGACCTCAAATTCACCTCCCCTTATGCTAGAGGGTGATGACTGAAAGTGGGCACCTAGGGTAGTACTATGGGAATATTGAACAACCACTTTAGAGCATGAAATAAAATATATAAATAAAACATGCATTATCCAGATAATAAAATAGAGTGTTCCGATGAAATTAACATATAAATTAGTTATAAAATGAAAATAAAAAGCATATAATCATACAGACTAACTTTCCTCACACACCATGCTGAAAAAAATCAAAATTAATACATAAAAAAAATAAAATTATAAGATTCTCCACTACGTAAATAATCCTCAAATCCTTTTTCTAATTTATACAATTAAATATATCCTAATAAAACATGTTATCTCAGGATTGTGCAAAATCTAATACTATGAAAAATGAATGTCTTTTGGTTACAAAAGTATTGTGGCCACCCAAGGATTTTTTTATAACTCAGTGGTGAACCACTATTGTGGTAACATACAAAAAAATTAATTAATTTTTTTGTTCATATGAAATGAAAATCTAAAAAAATAAATAATTTGAATAAGAATAAATAAATCACCACTATCGATCATTGGGTTCTAGAAATTAACTCGAGACTGACCCAATATTTCTTTGACCTATGTCTAAGTGTCTCTGAGTATATCATGTAATCATTCCAACCAAATACCATCATAGTCCCAAATTATAAGTCCAATATTACCCAAACCTATGGGGGGTGGGGTGGGGTGGATCTACATCCAACCCTGGAACTGGTTTACCCACTTTACTCCAAGGACCCAATTCAAGGAAGCCAAAATCATAGTATCATAGCTCCAAATACATAGTATCTAAAATCATGGTTTTGGGACCATGTAATCTAGAGAAGTTGATTTTGGAAGAAAAAAGAAGTCTATTAATAAATTGTTGTTTTTTTGTCAAAAAGAAAGGAATAAATTCAATTTTTAAATGTTTATAATCAGACAAACCATCATATTCAAATCATCAAAATCATAATGATTAGGAAATTCAATTTTTTTAGGGAGATGTTTTCTGGAAGAAAAGGTTCATCAGACTCACCTTGGGTCCTGAATGAAAGGAAAATCATGGCATGGAAGTGGATCAGAGTCTTAATGGATCTAATATAACTCTGAAGATGCTTTCATATTTTCTAATTCCAAAAAATCATATGTATTCCATAAAACTTGTGATGAATTCTTGATGAATGAAATGGGAGAATAATTGATTCCAATCATTTTTAGGTTTGGTTGGAAGGAAAGAAATTGTTGGAAGAATGGTAAGTTACCATAACTCCCAATGTAAGTTAGATGATGCTGAAGCTGATACTAAACATATTAAAATTCATTATTGAAACAGAGGTTTGTGATAAAGGAAAGCTGTTGAAGTTAAAGACTTATGATCTCAGTTCATTAGTTTGAGATCACTGGATGTAGAATTGTTTGAAATCTATGAAGTTTCATGGAAATGTGATAATAAAAAGATGTTTATTTTCAGCTAGAACAATAAGACAAAAGATTTAAATCTTTATAGAAATAAGTTGGTGTGAATCATATTAAGAGAATGAAATAATTTACTGATGTAGAAGCTACTGATACCGGTATATCAAACACATAATTCCACTAATTTTTGGAGGAAAAATTGTTTTCATTGGGGAGTTATTGGGACCAATGAAAAAGTAAAATGAAGCTAAAGTTTGTTGGGACCAATATATGTATAATATAAAGATACCAATCAATCAACAATATAGGAAAAAATTTCCATCATGACGATGTTTTGTTTGTTTTTAATTATGTCAAGAGGGAAAGAAAATATATTGATCTATTTGATTTCAATTGGGTCAAGACTATCGGACTAAAGCTAGCACTAATTGTCAGAGTGAAGCAGAGGCAAATATTTAAATGAAGCCTGATCCCAGAAACATCATTGGACACAGGTTCATCAGTCCGAGGGAAAAGAATAAGGGAGGAGCTACTTAAAAGAGTTTCAAAAGTGTTTTCAAGGGGAGATTAGAGGTTGAAGAAGTTTTTTATGTTTATGATAAAGTTCTTCTATGAATTTTTGAAGTCTAATGAAGTTGAAAATATGTTTATGGAAGAATTATTTCAAAGTTTTATGATTATTATTTCGTATTGAGAAATGTAGTGAAGAATCTACTGACTTTATCATAATAAAGAAATTAGAATGAGGTAGATTAATCTTTCAATTGGTTTGGATCATCGTAATGAGAGATCGTCGAGTTTTCATATGTTTCATTTTGTATGGAACAATGTAATGAGGAAACTGATTCTGAAAATATATCCTCATTATAATGAAGAAATGATATTGAATATCATAATCATACTAAATAATTATTATAATTATTGAAGAGAGCTGATGTTGTGACAATATTTGAGAAGGTTTGAGAAGAAATGAGGAGTTTAGAAGCACCGAAGAAGTGAAATATGTATTCTAAATTCAAGGGAAATTGAAAATTATATAAAATTGGTAGAATTGGAAAGTTTTTAATAATTTTTACCAAAACAATTTTGGGACACCTATAAATAGAGGAAGTACTTTTTACTATTTGACACATATGTACTGTTGAAGAGATAAGGTGGAGAAATGAATGTTTTGTATAGAGAAGAAGTTTCTGGATCATGCTTTCTAAAGGACATTTTTTGGATATAAGAAGGCAAGGATAAGAGAAAAGATCATAATCCATGTTTTAGAATTAGACCGAGCAATTGGACTGGGTTTTTTGGACTCAGATAGATGCAATTCAGAATTGTTTTAGTAGTTTTCTGACTAAATTATATTTTATGTATTGTGAAATCAGACTAGTGTATTAGACTAGGAGATCAGTCCGTTTATAATTATAAAGTATAAATTAAGTTCTTACATATTCTTGTGTAATAATGTGAAGGATAATTTTTAAGATCTTTTTTCGTGAAAGTTGAACAAGAAGCACCGTGACATGTTTGTTACACAAATTTTATTGCATCATTTCATTCTACTCAAAGCACATACAATATTGTATTGAACATAGTGATACATGAGTGTAAGGGAATATCCTACTCAGTGTATTCACACAAAAGTATTATTTTCTAGTGTATTGGGTGGTATTGAATTGTTTCTAAACCATACCAAGGACGTAACTACTCTTGTTGGGTAGTGAACCATGTAAATTCTTATTTTCATGTGGATGTGTGATTATATTGTTCTCAGAAAGGTAAAAAATCTTTAATTGGAGGTGAATTTTATTTCAACAGGGGGAAACGTAAAATAGAAAATACCACTAATTCACCCCCACCACATCTGAGTGGTACATTTATCTTGACTGGGAAATCTCAATTGGTATCAGAATTGATGGTTCCCTTTGTTTACTATTTTCTATAGTTTTAGAGAAAAGCTATGATGGAGAATATGAATTTTGTGAATAGAAAATGGATTCCGGTCTTTTATGATAAGAACTATCATATCTAGAAATATATAATGTTTCTTTATCTTATATATCTTAGGTATGATGACCCTAAAGCTGCACTAAATGGATTCTTTCATATTGATGAAAAATTTCCAATTACATCTTTTTGAAAGAAGAATATTGAGAATGATGGAAGTGCTAATAATGAATTACTCTCATCACTTTTTCAAAGTGAGTATTTAAAAGTTAAGGGTGTTTCCTCTACCAGAGCTATCTATGATAAGTTGAATAAAAATCATTTAGGTAATTCAAAATTCAAGAAGGAAAAACTAAAAATCTGGAGGCTGAAGTATGAAGATCTGAAAATGCGTGAGTGTGAATATTTTGGGGACTTATTTAAGAGGGTAAATAACATTGTAATCACTATCAGATGTATTATTGAAAATTTGGAGGATTCAATAGTTTTTGAAAACATCTTTAGATTTTTTCCTAATAGGTTTGATGCCACAATCTCCTCATTATAAGATAGAGATCCTAAAACTATATATCTTTATGATATTTATAGTACTCTAATTACTTATTAAATGACATTGGAGAAAGTGATGAATGATAAAAAATATGATAGGGAAATGTCTTTGAAATCTTATAAGAAATAAAACATTAAGAATATTATTGAATAAGAAGAAGATGGTGACTCGGATTCCAAAAATGAGGTTTGTAAAAATATTGATGAAATTTTATCATTAGTTTTTAAAAATGTTAAATGAGGTATATATAAATATAAGGGGAAGCATCCCTTGTTTTTTTTAATTGGGGAGCAATTGGGAATTTTGCATCTAATTTCCCTCAAAGAAAGAAAGGATATGGTAGTGATAAAGATGAAAGAAGTATGGCAAAATTTTGGAAGAAACAGGGTGATAAGGATAAATATTATTTCAATTTAAAGGATAGACAATTATTCAAATCCAAAAAGACATGCTTATTATTTAAATAAGATGATGAAGAAGATAGTGAAGTTGAATCTAAAAAGTCTATTGTGAAGGATGAAGAGAATATATTTATTTCAATAGTTAACAATAAGGAATTCAAAATTTGCTATTGTGAAGAAAAAGAAACATAATTAAAATTTCATATAAAATAATAATTGATAGAATGTTTGAGGAAGATCGGGAGGCTTGAGAAATTAACTAAGGAGTTGAAATATGAAAACTCTTTAAAAAATAGCCAGTACGGTTTTCCAAATGAGGATGTCAAGTTGATGGAAGAAATTAAGGGGCTGAAGAAATCTATTTAGAAAGATAAGATTCCTAATGAACTTCTCAAAGTTAAGATAAAGGAAAAAGAAGAAGAGTTTGAAATTATCTAAAAAACATTCTAAATGAGAAAATAGTGTTAGAAGTTTTAAAAATTATATCTCTGAAGTTGGTGAAGGTTCTCGTAAAAGTGAACCTATGAAGTAAAAAAAGTTACTTTCAAATGTTGAGAAGAAATCTGGAATTGTTTTTGAGAAGAAGAAATATGGGAAATTTATTTATGTGTCCAAGATCAAAAAATTCGAAGATTGATTAGTTTCTAAAAATCTTGATTCCAAAAAATTTCTATTACTTATAGTTTCAATAAGAGTGAAAAGAAAAACTTACTGAAGAAGAAGGTTCCGATTGAAAACAAAAAGGTTGGTGTTCATCAAAGTTCAGATAAGAAGGTTGGTGAAAAACATGATCACATATCTGAATAGTGTGGAAGTTTCTTGGAAAAATATTATTTATATGGATACCAATGGTATTGAGGAGGACTTATGAACATGGAAAATATGTGTTGATTTAATCAACAATATTATGACCATACTGCAAATTATTGGAGGTAAAGTTTTAGGGGGATTAAATATCCTCAAAGTAAGAAACACGAGAAGGTTAGTGTGAGAATTGAAAATAAATTGCAACAAATGGAAACTATTTATGAAAGATGTGAACGTCCTATAAAACTTACAAAATTATTTCATGTTTCATTACTAGCATAATAAAAGTTTCTTAAAAATTATTAGAAAGTGGATGTGAAAAAAGATAAAGGGAAGGAAAATGACCTTGTTGTAGAAACTACTCTCAAAGCTACCAAATCATAACGACCTTGGATAATGGATAGTGGTTGTTCTTCTCATATGATAGTAGGCTTAATGTTTTTGAATAATGTTAATGATATACAATAATTAAAAGTGACATTTAGAAATGATTAATCTCTCAAAATTAAAGGTGATGGGACATCGATCACTAGGAAAGAAAAATTTATGTCCAAGAAATATTTCTATGTTGTTGTGATGAAACAAAACATTCTAAGTTTTTCAAAACATTTTGGTGAAGTTAAAAAATTTATTTTCAGAAAATATTGGTTTTTTGTGAAATGCGAGGAATATGGAAAGATGGTTATAAGATGTCAACACAAAAAGGAAATTTATTCCTAGTTAGGGAAGTAAAATACTCTTATTATATAGGAATGGTGGAAGAGAATCAATTGTGGTATAAAAGTTTGGGAGACATGTGTTAGAGAAACATGAGAAAGTTATCAAAGTGACACAACGTCTACAATATACTTGATATGTAAAGAATAAGAGATTGGTGTTGCACTATTTTTTATAAAATAAAGATTATAAACTCTATGCATAATAATGTTGACTTTTGTTCAAAAAAAACCCTGGAACTTAATCATTCAGATATTTTTGGGCCAATGATAAAACAATAAACTCATAGAGATATGCAATTCAGTACTTTCATTGATGAATTTACTGCATTACTTATGTTATATATATTAGACATAAGTCAAATTCTCTAAAATTGTTTAAAATTTTCATAAGGAAATACGAGAATAAATGTGAGTGTTTAGTAAAGAAGTTTAGAATAGAAAATGGTGGTGAATAAAAAATGATGAATTCAAAATTTATCTTGAGAAGCATGGAATTTGGCATGAGTTTAGTACACCATACACTCCTCAAAAAAATAGATTTACTGAAAGGAAGAATATAATTCCATTTGAAATGGGTAGAACTATCTTAATTGAACATGATCTTTCTTATTACTTTTTGAAGAAAGCGATGAGCACAACTATGTCTATTCAAAACTGATGTTTCTATAGACCAAGATTATATATGACTCCATGTGAAATGTTTTATGACAAAAATAAAAGTTTGAAACACTTAAGATTTTTTTTGGAGTACATGAATCATAAATAAGAAAGGTGTAATCGTTTGAAAGTTTGAGTAAAGAGGTAAAGATGGATTTTTTTCTTAGTTATGATTCAAAAGGAAGAGAATATAATTGATTCAACAAAGTGTCAAGAATATTAGTTGTGTTTGTTGATATGAAAGTTATTGAAAAACATGTGGAAGATCAATATACTCATGGGGATAAGGCATATGAATAGGATGAAAGAAAGTCTACTAACAATTCTGATAAGGTTTTTGATAATGGTAATACTACTCCAGAAGAAGAAACATACTCAAATAATTCTAGTGATGAGGTAGAATCTTTAAAGTTACATACTAGGAAAAGGAATCAAGTGGATGCTTAAAACATTATTGGTTATCAACATAAAAAGGTTCAAAATAGAAGAAACTCAAAAGCTATTACACACACTTCCATGTATTCAAATGTGGTGCTGAAATATGTGAATAAAGATTTTGAGCCACAAGAATGGGTTAAGGATATGAATGAAGAGTTAGATAAAATTGAGAAGAATGATACTTGGGAACTCATACCCAAGCTAGATGAAAAAAAATGTTTTATTGGTAAAAAAATAGGTTTTCTGAAACAAGATTAATAATGAAGGTGAAGTGATAAGAAAAAAGGAAAGATTAGTGTGCAGAGGTTACTCATAGATAGATTGAATTGATTTTGATGAAACATTTTGTTATATGAAAAGGTTATAAAAAATCATAATATTTCTTCATATTGTTGTACAATGAAGTTAATTTTTTTAAATGGATGTAAGGTCATCATTTTAAAATAGTGATATTGAAAAGGAATTTTACATTGAATAACCTTATAGATTTTTTGCAGATAAGGATGAAAGTTAGTAATGTATGTATATTAAATCCTTATATGGGATAAAATAAGAACAAAGATAATGGTATTCCATATTAGATACATTCTTGAGGAATTTCAATTTTAAGAAATGAAAACTTGATAGTAATCTGTACATCAAAGAAAGTCAAGAGTTTTACCTCATCGTGATTATTTATATTGATTACATTATCTTCATTGGAAATGATGAGCAGCCTTGTGAAATATTTTCAGAAGAGATGAATGTGTTTTTTGATATGTCCATGATCAGTGAAATGAAATACTTGTTTGGGGTACAAATCTTACAAAATAAGAAACATATTTTTATTTCTCAATAAAATTACACAAAGGAAATTATTTAGAAGTCTAGAACAAAAAATTTGAAACTAGTTTCCACACCAATTTTAGTGGGAACCAAGTTGTATAAATATGAAGAAGTTAGGGAAGTTGATCTTAAAGTGTTTTGAAAGATTATTTAAATTTTATTATATTTGGATACCTCAAGAACCGACATTTTTTATGTTGTAACCTTATATGAAGTATTATAGAGTGATCCAAAATAATAATATTTGTTTGTAGGAAATTGAATTATCATATATATCAAAGGCACAACAAATTTCAGCATCATGTATGATAGCTCAGAATGTATTGATTTGTTTGTGTATTTAGATTCTGATTGGACATGAAGTGTTTAAGATATAATATCAAAATTTGTTGGAGTTTTATTTCTAGGAAAAATTTGTGTTAGTTAGAATAAAAATAAACATAATTCATTAACCCTCAGTACAAGTTACCGACATTTTCAAAAAACCTTTTCCAAAGGGAGATTTTTA
This sequence comes from Viscum album, assembly GCA_963277665.1. Classification (NCBI taxonomy): domain Eukaryota; kingdom Viridiplantae; phylum Streptophyta; class Magnoliopsida; order Santalales; family Viscaceae; genus Viscum; species Viscum album. The sequence goes on along the minus strand of OY728156.1, from coordinate 784,015,475 downwards.
TAAAATGAGGTTGAACATGGTAGTTCAACCTCTTTCTCATCAAGGTTAAGGGATTTGTATTTTCCCCTCTCTTGTCTTGTTTTTGGATATTTTTTTCAAATGGGGATAATGTTTCATAAATATTTCTATTGATATTTCAAAAACCTATAAATCTATCCACTAATATGTGATAAACTATTTAAGAAATTATATATGAATGGGAGTAGTGGGTAAGATATGTTAATGACATGAAAATGTGTGAACAATTATAACTATTTATTGGAGTGTTTTTTGGAATATGTTTTTATTTGAAAGTGTAAAAATTGAAGAAATATATAAAGAACATATGGAGATTTTTTCAAGACTCACTACTTTTGGAAAACATGGTTTTTTCTGTTAACGATTCTTGATTCCTACAATGAGTTTACTCAAGTAGGATTATAATTCTTGATAAATAATCCATATATTAAGGTTACAAATTTCAGTGATTTATGAACCATGGTTGAAAAAAAATCTACAGGAGGAGATTTTTGGGACCTAGTTTGCTGGTGAAATGTATTTTAGATTCTGAAAGGAGTTTGTGAAGAAAGTGTAGTCTTTTGTTTTAAAAAATAAAGAAATCAATTCACTTTGTAAAATCTTGATAATTGGACTGACCATTATATTCAAAAAAATGGACTCATAATACTAATGAAAGTCCATCAGATGGGGGAGATGTTTTATTTTAGAAAAGGTTTATTAGACCCACATTAGGTCCTAAATGAAAGTAATATCATGATGAGGATGTTGATTAGAGTCAAAATGGATCTGATGGAAATATGATTATGTTTTTATATTTTTTAATTCAAAAAAATCCTAACAATGATGTGAAACCATTGATGCAATATTGATGAAAGAAGGGGGGGGGTGGAATAGGGTTTTCCAATTGTATTTAGGATTGGTTATAAATAAAATTTTTCTAGAAGAATGGGAAGTTAAAATAAATCCCAATGCAAGTTAGATGATGTTGAAGTCTATCCTAAACATTCTCATAGTCAAGAAGGATTCATGATATGATAAAAGTTTTGTGAAAGAAGAAACATTAAAAAAATAAATTGTTCTGGTCTCAGTTTATTAGTGCGAGATAACTGGACATAGAATTTTTTAAAGGTTGCAAAGTTTGTTTGAAATGTGAAAGGAAGAAGATATTGGTTTTTAGTTATAAAAATAATTCAACATATTTAAATGTTCCTAGAAATAAGTTGGTGTGAATTTTATTTACAGAATAAAATTAGTTGCTGAAGTTGAAGCTACTGATATCGGTCCCTCGGATGCCGTAAACCACCGATCCTTAGAGGAATAATTGTTTTCATTTTGGAGTTGTAGGGACAAATTAAGAAGGAAAAGTAAGTTAATGTTTTTTAGGATTTATGTAAGTATGAAAGACATAGATCAATCAATCAAAAATGTAGTCAACTATTTTCATCATGATGAATTGTTTGTTGTTTTCAGTTAGGTGAAGATAGAAAGAACATTTGTTGAGATATTTGGTTTCAATTGGGTCAATACTATCGGACTGAATCTAAAATAGAATTTTGGAGTGAATAAGAGACTTATATTTAAATATATCCTAATGTTGAAAACATCATCAGACACATGTCCATTGGTCCAAGGAAAAAGAAAAAGATAAGAACAACACAAAAGAGTTTCAAAAATGTATTCATGGGGAGATTAGATGTTGGAGATGTTTTTAAATCCGACGATGAAGTGTTTCCAAGAAGCATTGAATTCTAATAAATTTGAGAATATGTTTATGGATGAATGATTTTAAAGTGTTATGCTTATTATTTGGTGTAGATAAACATAATAAATAATATTACGAATTTATCATAATGATGAAATTAAAATGGGGTATATTAGTCTTTCAATTAGTATGGATAATTGTAATGAGAGATCATATAGTATTAATTTGTTTCATTTTGTATGAATAAATGTAGTAAGGAAAATTATGATTAACATGTGTACTCATCGTAATGAATAAATTAGAATGACTACAAAATTAGACTAAAGAATTGTTAGAAAGTATGAAGAGAGATGAATTTGTGAGAAGATTCGAGATTTTTTGAGAAGAAATGAAAAGAATTTATAAGTGATAAATAATCCAATTATGTATCCAAAATTTAAGGGTAACTAAAGATTCATGAAATTTAGTTGAGTGGGAATGTCTTTCAGAATCTTCGAAAAATTCTTTTTGGGTCACCTATAAATAGTGGAGGTACTTTGTACTTTCTGAAACAAATGTACTATTAAAGAGAGAAGGTGTAGTGCTAAAAGTTTTCATAGAGAATAATTTCCAAAATTATTCTCTATTGAGGTAGTTTTCCAGAAAGAATAAAGAAAGGAGTGGAGATGAGATTGTAAAAAGAGTTCCAAATCAGACTGACAAATCAGACTTGGTTTTACAAACTTAGACAGAAGCATTTCATAATTATTTTAGAGGTTTTTGGATATAATTATATTTTCTTTATTGAGAAATTAGACTAGAAAATCAGACTGGGAGATCAGACATAATATCATTATGAAGTCTTGAAAAAGTTCTTTCCTTCTCCTTGGTAAGAAAGTGAAGAATTGCTTTGAAGATATTATTTGTGAACATTGATAAAGCAGCAATGTAACATTTTTGTTACAAAAATTGTATTACATAATTTCATTCTACAGGAAGCAAATATTTTTTTTGAAAATAGTGCTAAACGAGTGTAAGGGAAAATCCTATCTATTGTATGCACACAAAATAATTGTTTTCTAGTGGATTTTGTGGTATTGGATTGTTTCTAAACCACCCCAAGGATGTACCTACTCTTATTGAGTAGTAAACCTTGTACATTATTATTTTCCTATGGATGTGTGATTTTTTAGTTCTCTACTAGGTAATAAATCCTTATCATGAGGTGAATGTTATTTTAAATGTGGGAAACATAAAATAAAAAGATATCACTAATTCATCCCCTCCCCCACTCAGTGGTACCTTGATCTTGATTGGGAAATCTCACATGGTACTCCCAGCTCAAAATATATAGCATCTCAAATAATGTTAATCTTGACTCCAATGTATGGTATCCCAAAACACACCTATAGTTGCCATCATAATTCTATTAAGATATCATATTCATTTGAAATTAGTAGTCATAATAACTCTATGGATCAACCCATGGAAGCCCAAATCACACTCATAGGCCTCATTCAACTCCTAAGATAATTTCCTAGGAATCCCATACTAGTATTTATAGGTGATAAATTTATCTATAATTTACCCATATTGATTTCATCTATGAATTTTTCATTATTTAGTTTTCTTCCTCCATATAATGTCTGCAACTTGTTTCTAGTGGTTTTAGTTTTATAAGAGGGATTATAGTTGTTCCTTGAGGATTTGGTTAATTATAGACATAAAATGATATAAAATGAATTAATATGTGGTAAAATGGATGGATAATGAGGGATATCAACAATTAGGTTAGCCTCCAATGGATAATAGGTAGAGGTGATCTATGCTAGTTTAGTAAAGGTAGTATCATCTTTTAATTCCATTAAAACCCCCATTTTAATTCTAAATCCTCCTATATAAAACTAAAATCAATCTATTAGATATCAGGGTTTATAATTGGATTTATTTTTCTATCCCAATAATAATATTTGATAGATCAAATTTATTATTAATTTTTTAGACCTATCAGGGTATATCTATATTCTTTTTGGTTTTGGATATCTGTATTAATTTTATCCCAATTGTTTCTCTCTATAGATCAAACATGATGTCAAGGGGAATTTTATGGATTTAAGTTACTAATATAATTCATCTTATATATATCATGATATTTAGGATTCTTATTTGGATCTCCAATCCTATTGATGTGTTGTTTGGTAATTGTGGTGTTAAGTGATTCCTTTTGTTTCCCTCATTCTAGAAATTTGCAATTTTGAGGTTAATGATTGGGAAATCATGGGTTAGGGACCTTCCTCAATTCCATGTTTCTTCTATCCATTATATGTTTTGGATTCCTTGAAAGTGTTGGCTATACATATTTTTCATGGTTGGTGGTTTCATGAATTATATTTTTTTATAAAATCAATATTTTCTCACTCCATGATTTTGGTTTCAAAAATTCATGGAAAACATTTTTTATTGATTTATCTTAAAAATTGATTTTGAGATTATTTTAATTACTTGAATTCTTGAATATGGTTTTTTCGTTAAGGTTTATAAAAATGTATTTATCCCATGATGCTATTAATGAAAATCGATTTAATTATTTTTTTACGGCTTTGATGATGAAATTACCTTAAAATTATTATAATACTGTAATCACATTGGATATCGATAAGAAGGAAGGGTTCTATCCTCAAGGATGAACACATATCCCCCAAACCTATTCTAACAGTGTATTTTTTGAACTAAAAAACTTAATTTTTGGCATGAAGATACTCAGAGAAGTGATCTCTTACCCCTTGGCATATTCTACAAGGGTAATGTGCACAACATGTGAAAAACATATCACAATAATTATACAAGGATACACATTGACTTGGAAATAATGTGAATTCATGGTCCATTTTTTCATGTTTATTATCATTGAAAATTTTTTATGAATTTTTTAAGGGAATTATTTGAAAATTTGGTTAATAGTATGTTTTATAAATTTTGAAAATGGGTGAATTTTTAGGTTTATATTAAACTATGTAAAATTGTATCTTATGCCTACATTTTATTTACACATGAATAATTGGGTTCATTATAAATTCTAGTTATTAAAAACTTTGTGGGATCCCATTGGCCTTGTTTTTCTCACACACTCCATACACCTTTGGGTGTTTGTAGAACCTTTTTAGTCTGATACAGGTAAATTCAAGGCACCTCATGGTGAAAGTGGGGTTTCTAATCATTAATAATGACAATACACACAAAAATGGACATTATGCTTATTTCCACCTATGGGGATCAAGAATTCCCTTCAACCCATTTCATGACGGACTCAGGTTCCAAATTATTTGGTAATATAGTCTTGTTTTTAAAAAATTGGTATCAGATGGAGATTCTTTTATTCATTATATATAAACTATTTGATTTATCATTTAATACATGATATCATAAGATCAATACATAATGAGTAGGTTATGAGAGAGTTTCAGGCCAGATCTCATCATGAAAATCTTTAAGTTAACATGGGTGGTCATGAAATGTTTCTCTAGGGATTCTATGTGAAGGGATTCCAATTTTTTTTCTATGTATCATTATATATCTAGTTGAATTATCCTATTTTAAATTAGTATAAATTTAAATATATATCATATTATTCTCTATATTTTTTTGATTATGTGTAATACAGTTCCCCATAAAAGACATCCAGTGGATCCTCATGATGGTGTTATTGAAGAACTTCTATGGGGAAACCCTTATGTTTAATATCATCTCATCAAAATACTTCTTTGTATAGTCTGAGCTATGGACCAAGTTGTGTCCCCTTACCAAAGTCATGTTAGAACGGTCGAAACATGAATGTTCAAGTATTAGAATATATATTATTCATTAGATACCACCACCTTTTCATGGTATTAATGATCCTTAGGAGGTATTATATTTTCAAGGAATTATTGAAATAATCCATGAATTTATAGGGACTCTTAATTCTATCAAGGTGACATATGCTATATTCAAGCTAGAATGATAGAGTATAATATCGTGGGACGTATTTTTTATAGAAAATAAGTATGAATTATTTTAGTGGAAGGTATTAAATTCATTCTTCATAAGTAAATTCAACCTTAATTATTTGACCATGGTGTAATATATGAAGTTCCTCACCCTTGATAGTGGGAAGTAGACTGTGATAGAGTACATATATCACTTTGTCATGATCTATCTATTTTCTCCTGACATTATGTATAATGAGAATATGATGCATTAGAGTATTTAGATGGGTCTTTTACCTGATATATAGTCTCAAGTATTCATTATAGAGAATTTTTTATTTCAATCTGGTGGATAGAGAATTGATCAAAGAGATTAACATGTTTGGTAAGTTAAGTATGACCAAAGTTCCGCATAACTTTTATTGAAGCTTCTGTGGTTCTTATAATGGGAAGAGGAAGAATAATACATTTCATTGAGTAAAAATTGGTTTTTCTTTTACAAAAAATATTTTTTCACTATCATAAACTACAATTAGCATGAATTATTACTAGTCCATCCAAATAGGTAACACATATATTTTTTCCATTCCTATAAATACTTAGAACTCATTTTGATATTGTGGTATCTAATAGATGTTCTATTAGGCATTTTATTCTCAATTCTCTAGAAAAAAATCAAAAGAACCTAGAATATCTGTAGTGAAGTTAGACTCTTCACAGAAAATAGTTTTTATCCATATTCCCCAAGAGGGGAGGTGTTACATATAGTGAAGGACTATCTAATAAATTTTTACATAGGTCATACAACCACGAGAGATACAATTTCTATTTCTTTTTCCTTAGTGACTTATTTATTTACTATATATGGCTATGAGTCTTTCATATATAAATGCATGGTGGATCTTTTAAAACCTCCAGTGTAACTTATTCCATTCATGATTGAATTAGAAAAAAATCTAGGAAAGAAGAAGTAGATTGGTTTATGATGCCCCAAATTATCTTTCTTTATATTTTACGTAGATTTTTATTTGGATTTTCTAGTTATCAACATGGATGTCATAAATTTTATTATAAATTAGTATCGGTTAATTACATGAAAATATTGAATCGATTTATATCATCCGTGAGTTTATTTTATTTCCCATGATGGGAACTGTCATGTGTTTCAATGATATTGGGACCTAATTTCATGTTAGGTGAGACCTCTTTTTATAGAACTTCATATTTATATGTCATTTTTATTGGTCAATTTGGGATATTAATCATTTAGTGGCGAGGATCCTCCTATAGATAATTCATTTCTAATTTTTTTTCCAATTTAATTCTTTTGTTTCCATTTGATGAAGGAGGTGGAGTTAGAGAATTAACTTATGCGGGAACATAGATGATATCAATTTAATATTACCGTATAGATCTATATTAGTTTCATGAAATAAAAGTTTATTTGTATGTTTTGGGAGAAAATGTATTTATAAACATGATTGTATCACATTGGGTAGCCCCTGCGATCTTTTCCAAGAAGGCTTATGGAAATTTCTTCTTAATCATCAATTATCAAAAGATTAATTGAGTAATGGTCATGAATAAATAACCTATTCCCATTTTTTTATTGATCATTTGAGAGGGAAAAGTGGTCTTCTAAAATACTTCCTTGTTCAGGTTACCATTGGATTAGAATTATGGAGTCATGTATTCCAAATTCCGCCTTCAAGAGTAGGTATGATCACTTTAATTATATTATGATGCCTTTAATCCAAACTAATTATCTTGATATATTCATAGTAATAATCAATTGGATTTTTCCTAATTAATATGAAACTTATGTTGTGTTATTTGTTGATGGAATTATCGTGTACTCAATATAGAAGGAGGATTTTGTGTGTCACTTGAGTACTGTTTTGGTAATCCTAATGGATCATTTCCAATATGAAAATTTTCACAATGAAAATTTAGGATTTGAGATATTAATTTCATCAGACATGTGATTTCAGAACATGGTATCATTTTTTATCCTAAAAATGTGTTAACTATCATGTACTTGGAAAAACCACATAATGAAATTGATATTTGGAGATTTTGAGTTTTTAAAGCATATTATAAATGATTGATAAAGGATTTATAAAAACATGATTCACTATTGAATTATCTCACCTAGATGTGTGTGAAGTTTTTATGGGATTCAATGTGTCAAGAATTTTTTTTTGAGATTAAGATTCATTTGACCTTAACATGAATTTTTAATGCACCAAAGGCTAGATAGGGCTATATGGTTTATTATGATGGATGGAGTGTAGGTTTGGGTTACATCTTATTGCAAGTAGATTATGTGGTGGTTTATTCTACTTTTCAGCTTCAAACTCACTATATAAATTATCCCATTAATGACATAAAACTAATTATTATTGATAATTTCCTTAAATTTTGGTGGCATTAACTTTGCATTGACAAGTTTATCATTTACTACAACCAAAAGAGTTTGGGGTGTGTCATTTAATAAAATTATTTTAACCTCTAACTGAGAAAGTTGATGAAATACCATTAATCACAATACATTCACATTACCCATAGTCTGAGAAAAGATAATGTAGTTTATAACACTTTTTGAAGGGTTTTACCTACTAATTCTCTATAGGAGGCCAAGTATGATTGGAATATTATGGGATCCTTTTCTCATATAAACATATGGTTAGAGGGGATGTTTTGGGTATTATTTTTGCTCGTATTCATTAGACATCCTCTATTATTGAGAATATTAACAAGGAGACGTAATATTATTAAATGTTCTATAATATCAATGATTATTTATATAGTTTGAAAACCATTAGAGAATGGTCTCCCTCTATGTAAAGTATTTTTTTTTGTTTCAAAAACCAGTATATTTTTCAGTCAACTATAAGGAAGTCTACATTGATATATTTTCTTCATTTATTTCAGGTTTTCAAAACATTTAGTATAGATATGTTTTATGAAACGATTCTTCTATTATAGTGTCCTAGAATAAAATGATACATAACTAAATTTGTATCTTAATGATACACATTCCAATAGATTATGTATGAGCACGAAAATCCTTATAGGTTTGTTCAAGGTCTTTTCATTCCAACATGGTCAAGGAATTAGATTTAAATGGATTTTAATGTTGGTTTACACTGGACCATATGGGGGAAGAACAAACTTTGGTGGTGATTGATAGGCTAGACATGTTATAATAATTTATTATAATTCAAAACACCACAAAAGTGGAATAATTAGTAAATTTATATATAAAATACATTATAAGGATTCATGGTATTCCATTGACCATTTTATAAGGTAGGCAAACCTTCTTCACCTATTAGTTTTGTAAGTGACTTTAGGGGGATATGAGAAATCATGCCATATAGAACATGGAATACCATCCCTAGAAAGATGAGAAGAGAAAAAGTTATAATAATATTCTTTATGATATGATTCATGCATGTATCTTATAGATCAAAGGTTCTTGGGATATATAATTGGGGAAAGATGAGTTTTATTTTAATGAAATTTTCCAATCATCGAATTATATCAAACATTTTGATGCTTTATATGGCCAATCGTACAAATCACCTCTCTATTGGTATGAAATTGGTAAATATTTCTTGATATTACTAATATTAGTTTAAGAAACCATAATTATTTATTTCAGTGTATAGTGATGGGTTAATTATAGTATAAACCGTATGTTTACAATCATTATTATCCGTTTTATTTTTTAGTTTGTCACTAGGTTTTCTTAAAATTATCTCCCCGGTTGGTTCACTGATAACCTAGTAAGAAAGTGAAGTTTTCTACTTAATATGTGATACACTTTGTGATCATTTAATATCTTGTAAAAGAGGATTATCACTAGGACTTACTACTTTAGATATTTATTATTGATAATGTTTTTATATGTCTCAACTCAAAATGTATCATCCTCACCCATCAGATATTCTAAATTGAGAAAACCTCGATATAGAACCCAATAATTTTTTGACCAAGAAACCATTGTGAGTTTTTGATTAAAAAGAAACGGTTCTACGTGGAATGTAGAGACCATTATTTCATGTTCTATGATATCATGGTAAAGACTCACATGAGATGTGTTAGTGGGAGTCTATGATGAGGGAATTGTGGCCTTATCATTTTGTGGACCAAACTTCTTCAAAATTGATTTTTTGGGAAGAGAATAATTATAGTAGAATGAAATGTAACATTCTAATACTTATTTAGGTATGATCATTTTATTATTTATTTTTTTAATTCATTTTTTCATTTTCTACTTATTTTTAGTGGATCTTATTTATTAATAGGTGTTGGGGAACTATCTTGAGGATTCAGTATATTGTAGGCCTGAACCTACATGTAATAAACATGTTTGTAGTCTAATGGATAGTAGGTTAGGGACTCCATATTACTAGTGGACTTGGAAATGCATATAGTATTGGCTAGATTTTGGATCTCCACTAACCTTCTGATGGGCTAAACCATAACTAATGCATTTCTATAGTATCCACCACCCAATCAGATGGCCTCTATTGGTGATCCTATAGTGCTGATCTGGGCTAGTTTATTAAGTGTAGTATTATATTTTTATTTCACTAAAACAACTATTTTATTTGATAATCCTGCACCCTCAAACTAAAAATGAACTATTATAACTTGGGGAGTCTCATTGAATGCAATCTTCTCTCCAAAACATAATTCTTAGATGATAAAAGTGCCGATAAAAGTTGTGAACATCTCCTAGAATATCTATCTATGTTTAGGTAATGGATAAATTTATTCATTTTATAAATATTAATTTTCACTATTTATCAACCATGATGATGATGAGAATTTTCTGGATCATGGGTTTTAATCATATTCCTCTGATATACTTCATAGAATTTTGGATTTCTATTTAGATCTGAATCATCTTAGTGCGTTGTTTGGGAAATTTGATGGTATGTGATTCCATTTGATTCCTTAGTTCCATAAATTTTAAATTCAGATACTATCGATTTTTAATTCATGATTTAAGTTCCTTCCCCAATTCCTTGAGTCCTTGGTTTATCATTGAATATAGATTCAATGTGAGTGTTGATATTCCATGTGTTTCAAGGAAGGTGGTTTCATGAATTGGAATTTTTCTATTAACCTTGTTTGATCACTCCATGATTTTGATTTATATAATTATTATAAGACATAGAATATATAATTATAATAAAAATGTATTTTGAAATGGTTTTCAAGGAATTAATTATGAAATATGGTGGATTTGGAAACATTAATGAATATGGATTTCATCATTTATATTTTTAATAGAAAGGGTTTTAAAGTATGTTTTGTGTTGTTTAAAATATGAAATTCACTTTGAATGATCCTAATATGGTATTAAAATTGGTGATCAATAATGAGGTAGAGATCCATCCTTGGGGATGAACTCTTACACCTAACTAATGTTCTACTAAGGTAATTTGTGCACTAGGTAGCCTAATTTGTGGCAAGAAGTCAGACCTTGGAGTTAACTCTTACCCCCTAGGCCTATTATTCTAGGGTAATGTTCACACTAGGTGGCCTACTTATCATGATAATGGTATAAGTATCCTCCCTAACATGGAACTAATGTGACCTCAAGGGATATTTTTCCATGTTAATTATCATTGAAATGTATTCAAGGAATGTTAATGGATTTTTGTGGAACCTGGGTTATTAGTATGTTTTATGTATTATGAAAATGGTTGATTTTTCATGTTATATATTGAAATGAATAAACTTGTATCATAGTAATTTCATAAATTTATGGGTGAAATTTTTTTATAAAGTAATTTTATTATTATTTTTTGATCTAACTGGTGTTCTTTTTTTCACACCATACTTATACTATAGGGTTTATATAGGTCTTATTTGGTTTTATTCTTGTAAAGGAAAGGAGAAGTGGTGTTGTGTTGGGATTTCTAGTCATTATTATGGTGAGGGATTCTATAGGTGACTAAATATAACTTGAATATTGGATTTTTTTAATTCTTGTACTTTGGTTTGGTTTTGTTATTTTTAGAAACTATTTTACCTTACTTTTAAATCATTTCTACTATTAGTTTATATTTTCATAATGGAATTCCCTTTATTTATATGATAATTTTTATGTTCCTTTGTGAAAAATCATTCAAAAATATAGTTATTATTTCTATAATAGTTATATTTAGCCTGTGGGGATATGGAATGACCTTATATAAATGTTAGGTATTTATCGAGATAAAAATATTTTGGTAATATATATTGGTTCATGAATATTTTTATTAGAGATACATTCATTTTTTTTCATTATTGATATGTATTTTATGATTTATTAGTAGATAAAATATATGAATATGGGGACGTAAAGAGTGAGTTTTGATTAAGTTCTTGGTCAACACTCATCATGGTGAGCCTTATGTTACAATGGGTGGTTGGGAAATGTGTCTCTTGGGATTCAAAGAAAAATGATTCCAATCATTCATTTTCAATTTCTCTTCATAATTATGGTTTAATTATTTTATTTTAAATCAGAATCAATTATTGGAACTAATGTTCTTGTCTATTTTTTGAGGATTTATAATACCATGCCCCCATAAGTTATTCATTGTATCCTCAAGGAGAATTTATAACAAAAAACTTGATAGTAAAAACCAGCTATTGATTGGAATATCATCGAAGTAGTTGGGTACACTGTCGAAGCTAAAAAATATTTTCAATCACCTTCTCCTTTTTATGTTAAAGAGGCAGAACCTATAAGTTATGAGTATAGTAATTGAGCTCTGAAGTTTGTTCTTCTAAAATCACCATCCTTACAATTGATTAATGATCCTTATGTGGTGGTTTATTTTAATGGAATTATTTAATTTCTCTTTTAATTCCTAGATATTCCTTATTTTATCAAGGTGAGGGGTCATGGATTCAATCTAAATGACTGTAGTAGAAGATGGTGGGACTCAGACAATTTTCCACTGCAACAGGAGGTCATGGAGTGGAATGACTTCAATATAATCTTCACTGATAAATTGAAACCTAAGTATTTTAACATAGAGAAATATATTGAGCTAACCTCCCATGATAAAGGTAATGGGACAATGATGGAGTACACTAATAATTTCCCAGAGCTCATTATTTTTTCACCTAAGGTTGTTCCTATTGATAAGAGAAATTAATGGGGGTTTCAAATGGGTCTTCAACTAGATATCTAGTTGTAGGTCTTACTGATATATCTTTATACCTATACCAAGGTACTTGATAGGGTATTTATGGAACAAATTAACATTATAGGTAAGTTAGGATGGATTTGACTCCATCGTAAATCTAATGGTGGATTTAGTGGTTCTTGTATGGGGAAGGGGAAGAAGAATGATTTTTTAGAGTAAATAGTGGCAGTGCTTCTCAAATTCCTTTTTCTACACCATCATCATTAGATAGTGGTTTGACTTGACACCATCCTAGGAATATGGGGAATAATGTTTTTTACCTTTTCTCCAAAAACATGAAACATGTGTGGATGTCATGGCCACATGTAAAAGTTATAGTAGGATTATTCCTCCCAATATTCTCTTGCAGGCTTTTCAAAACCTAGAGGATCTATAGTGAAATCATATTCATCATGGGAAATTGAATATCAAAATTAGTACCATTTAAGGAATATGTAAAAAATACTTTAGGATTCTGTAATGGAAGTTAATGTGGGTCATAAATCCATTATAGGTACAATTTTTAATTTCTCAACCATGGTGAAAAATTTATTTGATATAAGTGCCACACACTCTTTCATATTAACACATATGTTGGATCTTTAAAAATATATAACATTAATAATTATATTCATGATGTAATTTGATACCCATATAGAAATGAGAAAGGATAAGGGTTTATAATTCCCCTCGTAATAATTATTTATGTGTGACATAGAGTGGGTTTCGAATTTTCTTGACATAGACATAGATCTCGTCGGTGTTATTATTTGGAATAATTTGATAATTTCTAGAAAATATCCAATTTATTATTATCATCAGTTTGTGTCCTTTAATTTACTTAATGGGATCTCCCATGGGATTCAATTAAAAATATACATGATGTATAATTAAAAGTGGAATCCACTTCCAATGCATGGTATATTGATGTCATTGTCTATGGTCAGTTTTGTATAGGAATCTATCAGTTCTGGAAATTATTTGGTAAACAATGAATTTATTAATTTTAATCTAGATGACTTTAATTATTTGAATCTTGAGTGGGAGGTAGATTTATTTATTGAATTTGTGTTGGGAACTCAACTAAGATCAATTCCATCATAACATATGGCTCTAGATTCTTTGAAATAATTGGATGTTCAGTTGTATGAATTGAGATCACAGGGTATTATACACTCATGTGTATTATATTTGTAATATCCAATGCTCTTCACCATGTAGGATAATATAACTATACAATTATATATTTATTATCAAAATATATATCAAGTAACAGTCTAGAATAAATATCCATTTCAATTTATTGATGGATTGTTCGATTGGTTGAGTAGGGAAGAGTGGTTTTCCAAATTTGATCTTCAATCAAATTATCACCAAATCAGAATTAAGGATTTAGATATTAAAAAAACCACTATCAAAGGTAGGTATGACCACATGGAGTATTTTATGAGGGTTTTCAGACTAACTAATGATCTTTCTATCTATATGAAACTGATTAAAATGATTTTACACAATTATCATGTCACAGTTTTCATGGTTTTCATAGACTACATTCTAGTGTACTCAATGTTTGATGAAGTTAATGCATGTCACACGAGAAATGTTTTTGAAAAATTAAGGGATATTAACGTTAATGATAAACTATAAAAATTACAATTATGGATTTAAAAAGATAGTTTCTTATGAGACGTAATCTAATAATATAGTATTTAAGTTGAAGTCCAAAATTTTGTTACTCTAATGTCATGGGAAAACAAAAAGAATTCCATTATTATTAAAATATTCTCGGGTTTAGTATAATATTACATACATTTCATAATATATTTATCGACATTCACTTCATCATTGACTACTCTCACCCAAAGTAGGGTGAATGTTTTGTGGAATTTGAAATGAAAAGACTCCTCTAGTGATTTTAAGTGTCATTTTACCTAAATTAAAATTATGAATCTACTAGAAATCGAAAAGGGTTATGTGGTTTATTATAATGATTCATGTATTTGTTTGGGTTACATCATTAAATAGGGTGATCATGTGATGGATTATGGCTCATGTCAGCTTTGACATCATGGGGGGAATTATCACAGTCATGACTTTAAGGTCACAACTATTGTGCATTCCCTTAATATTGGTCAAATATATCTTTACATATATAATTTTATCATTTATTGTAATAAAATATGTTTGGGATACATATTTTTTAAAATGGATTTCATTCTCTAAAAGAAATGATGGGTGGGATACCTATAATTATTTGACATTAACGTTTCATATACATTGAGAAAGGGTATTTTAGTTCTTTACTCTATTAGTAGGAATTTTCCTTCTTAGGTTTTGAATAAGGAAAGTGATGTATGAAACCTGATCGAGCACTTTTCTTAGATACATAATGAAGTCAATTAGAAAGGTTTGGGTAATTTTCTAGATAGTGTTTATTTCATATCCTATCTCATTGAGATGATTATGTAGTATAACCAGTACAATATTGAATTCCATAATATAATATAATATTCATATTGTGGGGAGACCATTAGTGTGTGGTCTATCTCCATGGTAGATATAATATATTTCAAAAAACTGTAGAATTTTCTTTCAGCAATGAGGAAATATGTGCTTGAAGATTTTAATCATTCTTTGTGGGTTATCCACATTGTAACTAAAGTGATGTTCAATTACATGAAGTGTTGGATATAGTGGGATAGTATTAAATGAGACATAATTGACTTCATATCTCAATGTTATTCATGCTAATAGATTAAGGCTGAGAACTAAAATCCTTATGGTTTTCTTCAGTCTCTCCCTATGTAAACATGGAAATTGAATTATATTTCATTGTATTTTCGTATATTTTTCCTCAAAATAGACATGATATAAATTCAATTGGGGGGATGGGTGATTGAGTGATTTACTAACTTAGAAAATCTTATAATGATTCATTATAACACCCAATTGGAAGTCATAATTTTGTATGTGCAAGAGATCACAAGGTTGCATCAGATGCTAAATTCAAATGTCTAAAATTAGGAACCCCACTTCACCTATCAATTTTGGAAGGGTATTTCAGAATTTATGGGAACTAAATTAATTTTGAGTACAAAATTGCATCCCTAGATGGATGGGAAAATATAAATAGTTAATAAAATTTTAGATGATATTATCTATTATACTTCATAGGTTATTGGGGTAGACACTTGGGGATGGTTTATCTTTCTTATATTAATAGATAAAAAGTAATACTTAATATTAAACCATTATAATCATTATATGATTGACCTTTTAACTCCCCTTTATATTAGTCTGAGGTTAGTAGAGATTTATTTATAGGATCCTTCTTGCTTCGAGAGACAATGGTAAAAGTTAAGATGATTCATCATATGTTAGAGATAACTCAAATATGTTATAATAAATGTGTATTCCATAATTATCATCCTTTATATTATTTTTTAGAGACTTATTTTTCTTCAAAGTCTAACCCTAGTTGGGTCCATGATGGATTGGTAATAAAGTGAACCCTTCTCCAAGATATATAAGATCATTTGGGATTATTTAATGACTCAAAAAGTCAGATTGCTTATTGGATTTACCACTTTATATAACTTTGATTCATAACATTTCCCATGTGTCATGAGTAAAAAGGTATAAATATGAGCCATTTTAAGTCCTTTATTAGGAATACTATGACATAGAATCTAATATTCCTATGATCAAGAAACTATTTCCAGAGATTCATTCTCAATTTAAGGTTCTATAAGGAAATTGAACATTACTCAAGTTTTAGGAGAACATTGATTTGAATACCATGAGATATTGGAGAAGAATCCCATGAGGAGGGAGGATTGACCTTATCTATTAGTAAACTAATAATATTAAACTCAAATTTATGGTGGAAAAAAGTAATATGGTGGGGAGAATTATAACATCCCCATATTATTTTCATTTATGAACTTTTTATTATTTTGTTTTCCACTTAATTGTGCAATTTACTTATAGTTTCATGTGTTTTTAGTTTTTAAGAGTTTTTGGGGTCTTTATATGAGATTCAGTTGTGTGTGGGACTGAACTAGGATCCAATACATCTATATGTGGTCCATTAGTAAGCCTGTGAGTTACATAGGCTAGCCAGTGGGCTTGGTAGTGGCTATAGTATTCATCGATAGGCATTTTCAAATAGGTGGGACTCTATCATCCCATCATTTGGATAGACATTAGCTACAAAATTTCGTAAGTAGTTACCACCCACTGGATGGGCCTCCATTGACAACTATTTACATCGATCTAGAGAAACTTATTAAGAATAGTATCAAATTTTAATACCATAAAAAAACCCATGTTTTATTTCAAAATCCACATCTATTTACCTTAAAATGATCAATTTGATCTTGAGAAATCTCTTGGATGTCTTTGGATCTCCAAATATTATTTGTTAGTAGATCCAATTTATAATCAAAGTTGTGGACCTCCCTTTATTGTTCTATCACCATTTTGGTCCTGCATCTCACCCTTAATTTTACCCCCCATGTTTCTCACTATGAATTAACCATGATGGTGATGGGAATTTTTTGGTTATTCATTTATAAACATATTTCTACTAGATTCATTACTAAATTGAGTATTGTTGTCCATATATCTAATCTTTTTGGGGTGTTGTTTGAGAATTATGGTTTAAAGTTATTCATATTTTTTCATTCAATCCAGAAATTGGTAATTTTGAGATTATTGATTTTGAATTCACGGTTTAGTGTCATTTATAAAATAAATGGATGTTTGTTTCTATTTAGATTTTTGATTATGTGTGAGTCTTGAAATTCCATGTAATTTAAGGTATGTGGTTTCATAAATTTACTTTATTTTTTAAAAAATATTTTTTAACTCCTCGATTTTGGTTTTTAAAATTCTTGGAAGAAATTGCTTGTGAAATAATATTGAAAATTGATTTTCAAATGGTTTTAAAGTCATCACATTTGAAATATTGAGGTTTTGGTGATTATTGTTAAAATATATTTCTCCTTTTGTGATGTTAATGGAAATCGATTTAAATCATGTTTTTTATTGTTTGAATTATGTAATGGACTTTGATAGATTATAATATGATATGAAAATTGGTGATTAGAAATGAGGGAGGGATCCATCTTTAGGGTTAAAATCTTAACCACTATTCCTATTATACTTTTGAAATGTTTTCACTAGGAAGCCCATTTTTTGGAAAGGATCCACTGTTAGGAGTGAATTATTTCCCCCTAGAAATTTTATACTAGGGTAATGCAGACACCAAGAGGCCAACTGATCATGATTATGGTATGATGATCCTCACTAACCTATAACTAATGTGACCTCAAGGGATATATTTTCTTTTTTATTATAATTGAAATGTATATTTAAATATTAATGGAATACATTAAATTTTTTATTAGTATGTTTTAAAAATTGGTAAAAGAGTTTATTTCCCATGTTTTATATTGAAATGTGTAAAATTGAATCACATAAATTATTTTAATTTACTCAAGAATGATTGGTTTATTTTATAATGTATTATTATGAAATATTTCGTGGGATAAAATGGGGTTTGTTTTCTGAACACACTACATTCAGCATTGGGTGTATATAGATCTTATCCAGTATGATACAGGTAATTAAAAGGTGTCATAAGGTGGTTGTGGGTTGGATAGTAATTAGTAGGATATGCTAGTTTTTAGGGGACTACATGCCACATAGAGTTATGGTGTTTATAGTATTTTTCATTTGGTTTTGTTTGGTGTATTTTGGTCACCTTATTACCTTACTTTTGTATCATATCCTCCATTTATTATATTATCATACATATGTTACCTTTATTTATATAGACACTGTTTGTGTTCCTTTGTGAAAAATAGTCCCCAAGGGTAGTTATTGGTTCCCAGGTGCTTGTCTTCAGCCAATGTGGAATAAGAACGCCCATCAAGACACGTTAGGGATATTTTGGGTTCCGAATATTTTGGTAATCTTGGATGGTTCATGAGACCTTCCTACCCAAACCACCTCATAAAAAAAACATATTAGGGTTCAAAATCATATCCAAAACCGTCCAAAACATAAATTCATCCACACTAGTTCCTGAATTATCCTAAAAATTCATATAATAGGATCATATAATTGATTTAGGATCTAAGGATTTGCCAAAAATCATCACTACCCATTTCACACATGCAACTTCTATAAGGTTATCATATCATTAGGTTATACACTATGGTCTCCAAGGTCACATCATAGATAAGACATGATTCATGGTTCCTCTTATGTCAAACAAATATCTTGGGTCAAAACTCATCACACATAGGGAATAATGACCCTCGTCATCATCAAGTCCCATTGAGGACTCACTAGCCTCCTAAGAATGTATCATAAAAAGGATTCCATTAAGACCATATAATTTCAAAGCCACTCTATGTTGGTCTGAACACCTAACCTATTCATCCATATTTTTAGGGTACACCTACCCATTTCACCACATCTTAGTAGGGGTGTAATGATTTCCCCATGTTCTTATCAATAAATCTAAGTCTTTAATGCATATTAAGTCCACTATGGCCTACTAGGTTCATTATTTCTCATCCAAACACATAAAACTACAGAAGGGTTATAAGGAAATGTATACTAAGGGTATTTATGTCTCTTTAATTTAATTTCAAATACTTTACAACCATTTTTATCTAAGATTTACAAGAATATATTTGTCAACCATGCATTTTCTATCATAGGAAAAGGTGATCAAGCTTGGGCCCGAGGGTAAATCATGGCCTTTGAAACATTGTTCATACCATGAATTTCATATTAATATTGATATTTATTTAACAGGTTCAATCACCCATAGAGGATAAACCACATATCACATTCCAACCCTAAATTAATAAACTTAAATACCATTATACATTTTTAAAGGAACATCTACCTCAAAAACAAAATTATTCCCATTAATCACCTCATAATAGATCTTCCCAATCTAATCCAATCCCCTTCAGACATTTCTATTCAATATAAGGCCATAGCTGAATCCTAAATATCATATAATTAATTATATACAATTAATAACTGATTTAAAATTTTTAAAATTCAATTTCCCATCTAATTTAATTAATCCTAAGGTACCAAATGATTATTGAGTGTTATCGTCACACCAAAACTGCATCTAACCACACCCATAATGCCTAATATGCACTCTTGGAACCATCTCAAGAAAAATTCCAAACACTTTAAAAGGATTCAATCTCTAGTTGAAATTAATTTTTCCCAAAATTATTAGATAAAATTATTATAGTGACATATCTCATATGAACTATGTGTGGTGGCCTATAAATGTTGTCTCTTGATGCCCTAAAACTAGCGTAACGTCCTAACCAAAATCACCATGTCTGATATGGAATGAAACATGACCTCATTGCATCTCCCCATACATAAGAGGCTATTGACTAGTAGTATGGTTCTCAGTCCATTAGCGTGGTGAGTATACCGTCAATATCATGTCATAGGATCAATAATCAACAATAACCAACATAATAAAAAGTCAAAGTAAACATATGGAAAAGTAAAAATGAAACACATTTAATACAAATAAAAAAACTCCTTTAAGTGGAAATCATGTCCAAAGGAAATAAAGAAGATAAAGTAAATAAATAAATAGAAGATACTCTGGAGTCCTTCCAGATCTACTTCTAGGTCCATATTCCTCTACTCATCTATCCACCATAGGGCCCATTCCCTTCAACATATCCCTCATGAAGTCTATAAGATCATCAAATTTCTTGAGTAAGTTGTGATTACTAGACTCAATATAACAACACTAATACATCCTTAACCTGACGGGCTTAAATATATAAGTTTATTCCATAATAATATGTAACAAAAAACAAACAATCTAAAACTGAGTGGTCCTATTATAACCAAGCTATGACAAACCATCAACCATATATTATTTGGATCTATGGAAGATAGATAATAAATGTTTCAAATGAATCAAAAATTAGTAACAAGGATAATAAATCATGCTACTCGACATCATGTGACCATGAAAATCGACATAAATGCTCATCAAAAGATATGTTCTCTATAAATGAAAGAGAATGAGAGCTAACCAGATTCCCTTATTCACCGAGTTTCATACTAGGGACCGAGAACTAATCATCATCCCTTGGTCATCAAATCATACATTATGGATCAAGATCTAGTCATCATATATTTTTCATCGAGTAACATACTAGGGAACAAGATCTAGTATGCATCCCCTCTTCATTGGGTGCATATTAGGCATCAAGAGATAGTCAGTATCCCTTAGTAATTGAGTTCTTCACACAACAACCTAATAAATTTTTGTATTCCTACTCTATGCATCGATCCCTCATTGTCACTATTGAAAGTCATGTGAATCCCCCCTTTAGGGGATAACATGTCCCGACGGTCCACCAATCTTGGGATTCAAGAACAATACCACAAGGAATATAGAACACATAAGGATACACAAGCAAGCATAAAATATCATCATAAGTAAATTATCACACAAAATACATGTGATCAAACATCAAACATGAATAAAAAGCTACAAGTAGTATGGGTATCAAGTTTTAGGGCTACACACATGCCCACAAGTGTTCATAATCTAGCATGGTCAACAAAACATGTACACACATAATAATATTAATGAAAATCATGTGTAAATGAGCCCGAAAGGATAAGGAACTTCCTACATCAAATTCATCATCATCATTAGCAAGGATAAACCATCCCGTGTGGTTTGATACACCTCCTTAAGACCTAATCATCGCATTTGTCAAAAAATTGACACTTGACATTCATCAAGGGTTCCTAGAACCAATAACGGTTATTTTATTTCAAAAAATATCATATGAGATGATATATTCTCTCTCCTAGATAATTTCATAGTTACCATTTTGTAATTATATTTTGATAATTTCTCATATATTATCCATTATAATTAACTTTTGTTAATTTTATTACAAATTATTCTTTTATAATTATTTTCAATAATTTTATAAAAAAATATCATTTATAATTATATTTTGATAATTTTATTAAAATATATCCAATGATAATTATATTCGGTAATTATCTATGATAATTAATTATCCACTAATAATTATCTTATAATAAATTATCCATTGATATTATAACTATTATTGAATAATTATTCTCAATAATTATCCTTGTTAATTTTTTATGCGATTAAACTTTTATAATTATTGATAATTATTTTTAGTTAATTGTGTGATTATTAATAGACAATTTCAATAAATAATCATTGGATAATTTATTGTGATTTTCTTCAATAATTTCACACAATTATATTTTGATAATTTGTGTAATTATCCTTTGTACAAATTTCATATAATTATCCATAGATAATTTATTTAATAATAATCTATTGATAATCCAAAAAAATTAACATTTGATCATTTAAATAATTCAGACATAGATAATTTAACAATTATTCCAGATGAATTGATAGTAAACATATTTTGATAATTTATTTAAAAATTATATTTTGATAAATTTTATAATAATCTATTAAAATAAATACAAAAAATCCGATTGACGATACATTTCTGCATTAAAAAATATTATTAATGTTCTGCTCATTACGAAAAATCATACGAAACTGATGACATGCCAATCTGATCAATACTCGGGTGTAAGAGTTGGTGTCCTAGAACCAACTGGTTCTACTTTCATTGCATGGATACTTAATGTATTATTATATATTATTCATTGTTTTTCATGATTATGATGTAATAATGTCCTAGAGTATTTGATGCATTGATAAGGTCACGACAGTTCCCCACTATGATGAGAAACTTGAAATGCTATATCAATATTCTTAAATACAGTTCTGCGGTTGGATGACATGCTATGATGGGCCACAAACCATGTAGACCGTCAGGTGCGAGTACTCGTAAGCAAATGAGACTTCCTCTCATGAAGTTCACACATGGTAGTCTCCAAGACATAAGATTATGAGAACAGACCCACAAGTAGGAATTCTACATGTTTTGGTGTCATCAGATATTTCTATCTGCGAGCATGTGTAATGATTCTTATAATTTAAGATTATTATTAATACATGTCATGACTTACACACTTTGAATTACTGACAAAAACTGTCACGCATACCGTTGGCGGGAAGTAGGTTATGTTGGGTGCGTCATGAGTGGCATGTTATTAATGGATAAGTCAAGGGAGGATTTTTCCCTTCAATTTATGGAAGTTGATATCTCAGCCCTTTGATTGAAATAGAACCAGCATGAAAAATTCCATTGACATGGTGTAAAGACAAGTTTATTTTAGTTAGTCAATGAATGACGTATCAAGCATAAAATTTGATGACACAGTCATGAAACATGCTTGATGAGATATCGCGACAAAGGGATTATATTACACAGTGAGCGTTCGTATGTGGATGTCATTGTTGTGACTTTATGATCTTTCTCTTGCATGCCTTGACCCATTGCTATACATTACTCTTGGTCTTTAGGCAAGCCTGCCAAAGGCCAATGAGACAGAATCCTAGAGGGTCACATGCTATGTGTTTTTGGTGGTCTCGGTTAAATTCTATTTGAATTTAACTAATGAAATAAATATCATTCTCAAGACCATGGAATAATTTTATTCAAGTTAAAATGACCACATGGATTAAATAAAATATATTTATTTATTTCATTGAACATTTAATAAATATTTATTTACATGTTTGTAAATGAAATAATTATTTAAGAGAATAATTTATTTATTTATTTATTCGAGTGTTCAATAAATGGAAGTAGAGTTTGAGCGGACCAAGGTTGGTCTAGTTGTAAAATAGTTATTTATAACATGATAAATAATTATTTAACTAGTTGAAACAAATTAAAATAACACTGCAATTATTTTTTAAAACGAAATTTAACATTCCATTTTTCGCAAGTTGGAACACCATAAATAATGATGTGGTATTTTTATTAAATGCATGGGTTTTATCTATGTTCATGAATGTATTTAATTTTTGCTTTAAAATTAAATATTTTAACTGAAATTCCATGTATATAGATAGACAAGAATGTCTATTATGCCAGACACCACACAACATGCCTGGTGAATTAAGAATTGTTGAGCCAAAAAAATTCTCTCTCGAATCCTATTTTCTTCTCTCTCAAGAACAAGAGGCATTTTTCAAGGATGAAGAAAAGAGATCAATAAATACCGACATAAGACACTCGCTTCACAACACTAGCACCCGGAAAACGAGCGGTATCGATCAGAGGCCATTAGAGCAAGTGTGTATCACCACTAGATGGATTGAAGTTTGGATCCTTACAAGCACAAAGAGATAATCCGGAAGGGTCATTCTGGAGGATCAACACCATCAATGAAGAAAAATACAAAAGATACAGGTATTGTTTTTCCTTAGGAAATTAATTACATTAATTATAAACATGATGTGTAAGATCCTTCTAAGGTTTTGGGCCTCTTTCTTCTTTATCTAAATCTTTGATTATATTCCATGGAGACTGGCATTCATCATTGTATTGATCCGATAATAATCATTGATCAAGGTAAAAATCAATGTTGGGTCTTGTCCCAACCACGCTTCCACTACACCCGAAACCATCAAGTGATATCATAGGGGTTACTTCATGCTTTATAATTATTTAAATATTTAATTGATAAATTTTTCATTTAATAATTTAGTTTTTTCAATTCAAGTAAATCATTCTTCAAATCTGAATCTTGAGATATATTCCTCCTCTTTTGTTTCTCGTTCACCTTACAGAAACGATATTTTCTTTTAATTTTGATTAAAATAAAATAGAGGATCTCATCTAGAGGTGCCAAAGATTTCATTCTATACAATACCAGAACACACAACGTGTATTAGAAAATACACGTCACGTATTCAAGACTCAATGCATCGGTATGGTCCACCAAACCAAGTCATGTGTTGGAGTCTTTCTATGTCTTAAATGACTCCGTGTGTTGACCAGGAACCGATGGAATGCTTTTTCCGGATTACACACTGTGTGACCCAATGGACATGGTGTGTAGTCCCTTCAGGTTAGGGTTGGACTGTGTACCACGTACACGACTTACCTGACTAGAGACTTTGTAACGAGGAACTATACAGTGTGTGGCCCACAAGACACGCCATGTACTCTGAAGATTTCTGAAGTACACTCACACGCCGTTTCCTTGGGCGTGTACTTTGGATAGATGGTGAAAAATAGTACATGTCGTGTAGTTGGAATGACACGTCGTGTACTAATCCAAATTATGCTGATTTATTAAAATTTATTATTATATTATACAAACCCTTAAGATGTGTACCATTGCGTGGGCATAAAGCTGAGGAACAACATGTGATAGGTGTTTTATATATATGTGTTTAATTTAACATCTGTGTAATGTTCATTTTTACTCATTGGGTAGTTATGAATAAGAATTCACTGGGTTACCTCCAAGGTACAGGTTACGTAAAAATATAATTTTAAATGTATTTATTTGTTTAAAATTACGATGGATGAGAATCTCAAGAAAATTCAGAAAAGTATTTAAGATAAAATGATTGATTAATTAAAGATGATAATTAATTGATTCAAGTGTGATTTATCTTAAACAAGAATGATTAAAGAATTTAATGCTGGTTTTGTTTATGTGTAAACATTGTTTCATGTATGGATGATCAGGAGCTAGACCAAGACCTTTGTGTGTAGATGGTTTCTTTTAATTAATTTATTTAAATTAATTTTGATAGCATACATGCCTTCTACTCATTAATATGTAGGGCCTGCATGCCCAATGATTCTTTTATGTAAACCCCCTTTTATCCATCACCTACATGTGAGTTAAAAAAGGAAAATGTAATGGATGGAACTACCCAGCTAGTGGAGGCTGCTTAAGTTGGAACTGAGAAGAAACCAATCCCAGGCGATACAGATGCAGACATGTGGAAACTGTAAACACGAACCCAAAAGGTTCAAGTTGTTTATCACTTATGTCAGGGTTAGTTTATAAACTTCAAGATAAATGAAACATTATAAAAGATCATGTTCATGCCATTTAATTTATTTTATTTCTGTCAGTTTCATGGTTTATCATTATGGATGTGTTGTCACGATCACATAATTAATTAATTAAACAAGTATGAAAGATGGAACTAAAATAAAACAGACTTGTGCATAAATATTATCAAGACATGGTTAATCACTTAAGTAAGTTCCACTTAATATTAACAAGTATGTGATAATGATAATAACCAATTCACGCATAAGAGATAGAAATCCTTCAAATAAAATATTATGTCAGAACAAGCCTTCCATTACATGATTAAAGGGGAAAACATAAAAAAACTATGTGTTTGACCAACCATTTTTGGGAAACTTACTTTTATACAGGAAGCCCTTATGTAGGGTTTCGGGTTGACTTAATCATATTACATAAAGAGGAGTAGTGCTTGCTAGACATGGTGTAATATTGGAGACAAAAGTTGAGAAAATCCAAAGTCATGATTTCAGGATTGGGGAGTCCACTCAACATATCAAGAAGCTGCAAGCCCACAGTTGGCAATGACCTGCCTACCTAAATAACTTCTAATAGCTTGACCAACCCATGTTGGGGTTATGAGAAGGGGAATATGGATCCTTGCCACTAGAATGTCATGGCAACTAGACATTCCGAGTTCAATGGTGAGGGCTATTGGGACATGATACAATAGTGGGAGAATAAAATTTATTATTTCTTATAAAATGTAATCAATAAAGTACAAATGATATGATCTTTTAATTGTAGAATAAAAATGAAAAACTCATCAACCACACTATCCCTACAATCAAGTCTGGATAAAGACAACATCCTCACTGACAGTAACTTCCAGGAATGGTTTAGTCACCTTCGGGTTATCCGACACCATGGAAGGAAGTCTTACGTGCTAGAGTCAGCATTACTTGATCTGACTTCCAAAGAGGTGAGTGATGATGATTTCTTGGTCCATGAGAAACATATAAATGACATGGTCGATGTTTAATGTTCAATGCTATCATAAATTTCTAGTGATCTCATAAAGTCTCACGAAAACATGTATTCTTATAGCATGCTCGAGCACCTTCGTGGTCTTTACAAAGAGAGAGTAATACATGAAAGGTTTGAGATCTCTAAGGAACTCTTTTAGAGTAATCTTGGAGAAGGTTCCCCAGCTAGGCTTTATGTAGTCAAGATCATTGGCTACATTGAATGCCTGGAGGTTCTAGGGTTTAAAATCTCCGAAGAACTAGGCACCGATCTCATTCTGGCATCGCTTCCTTAGAGTTTCTCTAACATTGTAGTCAATTTCAATATGATTAACATTGAGAAGTCTCAATTTGATATTCTTATCCTCATTCGGAAAGTGGGAAAAGATATGAAGCACGAAAATCCTTCTTTCCTTATGGTGAATAAGAGGAAAGCGAAGGCAAAGTGCTTTAAGCCCAAAGCTTCTTAATAGCCTTCCAAGAAAAGGAAGATCAGAGGGGTGGAAAGGGAACAAGAGGCTGTTTGTTTCACATGTGGCAAGAAGGGGCACTAGAAGAACTGCACCCAGCCTAAGAAGCAAGGGGATTCTTTAGGTGCATTTGTTATCGAATGAAATCTATATGTTTCTACAAATTGGGTATTAGATACATCTTTTGATGCTCACATATGTATCCAAATATAGGAACCAAGTAGATTTAGGAAGATTGATCAAGGGGAGGTAGATCTACGAGCAGTCAACGAAGCCAGACTTACTGTTGTAGCTGTCAGGGACTACCACCTCACATTTCCAACTGGGATGATCTTGGTGTTAAAGGGTTGTTTTCATGCACCTTCTATAACCAAAACCATAGTTTATGTGTCCATACTTGATATAGATGGATTTATTTTCATGTTTTGATATTAATGTTGCTTATTTTATAAAGATAACATTTTTTTGGTAGGGAAAATTTATAAAAAGGTCTTTATGTATTGGATTACACAAACCAAGTAATAACAATCGATGAAAAAGATACTTCATGTGACTCATACCACACCCAACTTTGGCATCACCGGATTGGCCATGTAAATGAGAAACACTTGAAAATGTTACATCAAGATGGATATTTAGATTCTTTTGAACGGAAACCACTTGGTATATGTCATGCATGTTTACAAGGCAAAATAACCAAATCCCCATTTGGTGGGAAAGGAGAAAGGGCTAAATAGAGTCTTGAATTTGTTCATACCAATGTGTGTGGACCATTTCTAGTTGAAGCAAGGGGTGGGTACTCATACTTCATAACTTTTAATGATGATTTTAGTAGATATGGATATATCTACATAATGAGATAAAAGTCAGATTCCTTTGATAAGTTCATGGAATACAAGAATGAAGTTGAAAACCAGATTGGTAAGAAGATTAAGAAAATCCGCTCAGACCGAGGTGGGGAATATCTTAATAAGGACTTCATTAATTACTTACAAGTGTTTGGGATCCTATCCCAAATCACTCCTCCTTACACACCTCAATGGAATGGTGTAAGTGAAAGGAAGAACCACACCTTGTTAGACATGGTGATATTAATGATGAGTCATGCAACTCTTCCGTTATCCTTTTGGGGACATGCCTTACAAAAAGCAACACACATACTAAACCAAGTACCAATTTAATCTATAAATGGTATTCCATACGAGTTCTGGTGTGGAAGGAAAGCCATGTTATCGAATTTACATGTGTGGGGTAGTGAATCATTTGTTAAGGTGTCTTTTGGTAATAAACTTGCACCTTAAAACACAAAGTGTACCTTTATAGGATACCCCAAGGGAACAAGGGTATATTACCTATACAACCCCTTAGACAAAAGTGTTATAGTGGAAATAGAAGCCATATTCTTTGAGAGGGATCACATATCTAAACGAGATAGTGGGAGTGAGATAGACTTTAATAAAGTCGAGGCTCAAGGTGCACAAGAGTTGGTATATGAATAGATTCCACAAAGCCCCGTGGAAAAAGAATCTGTTATAGAGACACAAGTACTACGGAGGAGTACAAAGAGGTTACAAAACCAGAATGATACAGTTTTCTAGTTTTCAAGGACATGGACTCCTTATTAGTTGATAATAATTATCCTTTAACCTATAAAGAAAGCAGTAAGTGGCACAGACGTTGCGAAGTGGCAAGAAGCCATGAATTCTGAAATGGATTCCATGTACCAAAACCATGTCTGGATTTTGGTAGATCCTCTAGTTGATGTAAAGCCTGTTGGTTTCAAATGGTTATTCAAGAAGAAAGTTAACATTTAATGAAAAGTCAGTACCTATAAGGCACAAATTATTGCAAAAGTTATTAAACAGTGTCAATGAATTGATTACGATCAAAACTTCTCACCAGTGGCAATGCTGAAATCCATTAGAATTATACTTTCTATTACGACTTAACCTAACTATGAGATTTTTAAAATGGATGTCAAAATAAAATTCCATGATGGTAACCTTCAGGAATATGTCTACATGACACAACCTAAATGGTTTGTGGCTCCAAAGGATGCCAATAAGGTATAAAAGTTGCAGAAATCCATTTATGGATTAAAGAAAGCATCCAGGTCATGGAACATTCATTTTGATGAATCCATAAAAGAATTTGGTTTTATCAAAAATGAATGTGAGCCTCGTGTCTACAAATGGTTTAGTGGGAGTGCAGTTGTTTTCCTAATAGTACACGTTGATGACATATTACTTATCAAAAACGAGATACAAGTCTTACATTCTATTAAGCCATGGTTGAATAAATCCTTCAACATGAATGATTTGGGTGAGGAAGCATATATTCTCGGGATCAAGAGACATTGTGATAGATCCAAGAGATTGTTGGGCCTAAGCCAAAATACATACATTGATTAGATATTAAAGAGATTCAGTATGGAACAATCCAAGAGGAGATTGTTGCCAGCATCACATGGAATTCATCTTTCCAAGAAAATGTGTCCTCAGACACATGAGAAAAGAATGATAATGGTGAGTAATCCATATGCATTAGTGATTGGGTCAGTCATGTATGTCATGCTTTGTACTAGGATAGATGTCGCCTATGCATTGAGTGCGGCAGGAAGATATCAAGCTGACCTAGGTGACCACTATTGGATGGCTATCAAGACTATCCTAATGTATCTGAGGTGTACTAAGGATATGTTCCTGGTTTATGGAGAAGATGGGGATCTAGTCATAATAGAATATGCAGATGCTAGTTTGCTTACTGATCAATACGACATGAAGTCAAAAACGGGATACATTTTCACTGTGAATAGAGGTGCAACGGGCTGGAAGAGCTCAAAGGAGAGTGTGGTCATAGAATCTACAGCAGAGTCTGAGTATATCTTATCTTCTGAGGTAGCTAAAAAAGATATTTGGATGCGAAGCTTCATCCAGGAGCTATATGTGAAACCTAGCAGTAAAGATACCATCACACTGTAATGTGATAATACTATAGTGGTGGCTATCACAAAAGAGACAAGGTCACATCAGCGGACGAAGCACATACATCGAATGTATCATCTCTTGAGGTATTTTTATTAGAGAGTTGAAGTTGTAGTGAGAAGTATTTCCACAGAAGATAACAAGGTGTACCTCTTGACTAAATCCTTGATATAATAGAAACATGATCATCATGTGAGGTCTTGCAGACTGAAAGTTGTAGGAAGTTGTCTCTTGTCCAAGTGGGAGTTTGTAAGAGTTTGTGTCCTATAACAAACTATTTTTGCTTTGATTACATGGATATTTAATGTGTTATTACATATTGTTCATTGTTCTTAATGATTATGATGTAATAATGTCCTAGAGTATTTGTTGCATTGATAAGGTCATGGTAGTTCCCCGCTATGTTGAGAAACATGAAATGATATAACAATATTATTAAATATAGTTATGTAGTTATATGACATTCTATGATGGGACACATAGCATGCAGACAATCAGGTGCGAGTACTCGTAAGCAGATGAGTCTTCCTCTCATGATGTTCGCACTTGGTAATCTCCAAGATTAATGATTATGAGAACGGAACCGCTAGTAGGAATTCTTTATGTTTCGGTGTAATCAAATATTTCTATCTACAAGCATGTGTAATGATCTTTATACTTTAAGATTATCATTAATACATGTCATGACTTACACACATTGATTTACTAATAAAAACCGTTATGCAGATAGTTGGTGGGAAGTAGGGTAGGTTGGGTGCGTCACGAGTGGCATGTTATTAATGGATAAGTCGAGGAAGGATTTGTACCTTCAATTTATGAAAGTTGATATCTCAGCCCTTTGATTGAAATAAAACCGGCGCATGAAATTCCATGGCCATAGTGTAACAAAGAGTTTATTTCAGGTAGTCAAAGAATGACGTATCATGCATAAATGTTAATGACACAGTCATAAAACCCGATTGATGAGATATTACGAAAAAAGGATTATATTACATTGTGAGTGTTCGTATGTGGATTTCATTATTGTGACTTTATGTTCTTTCTCTTGGGTGCCTTGACCCGTTGCTAGACAGTACTCTAGGACTTTAGGAAATCCCACCTAATGCCAACGAGAAATAATCCTAGAGGTTCACACACTTAGTGTTTCTGGTGGTCTCGGTTAAATTCTATTTGAATTTAATTAATGAAATAAATATTATTTTCAAGACCATGGAATAATTTTATTCAAGTTAAAATGATCGGATAAATTAAATTAAATATATTTATCTATTTTATTGAACATTTAATAAATATTTATTTACAAGTTTGTAAATAAAATATTTATTTAATAGAATAAGTTATTTATTTATTTATTTGAGTGTTCGATAAATGGAAGTGGATTTTGGGCGGACCAAGGTCGGTTTAGTAGTGAAATAATTATTTATGAGATGGTAAATAATTATTTAACTAGCTGGAACAAATTAAAATAACACTGCAATTATTTTGTGACGCGGAATTTATCATTCCATTTTGTGCAAGTTGGCGCACCATAAATAATAGCAAGATATTATTATTAAATGCATGGTTTTTATCAATGTTCATGAATGTATTTAATTTTTGCAATATAATTAAACATGGTAACTAAAATTCCATGTATATAAATAGACAAGTATGTCTATTTTGCCAGACACCACACCACATGCCTGGTGAATTGCGAATTGTTGAGCCAAACAATTTCTCTCTCGAATCCTCTTATCTTCACTCTCAAGAATGAGAGGTGTTCTTCAAGGCTGAAGAACAAGCGATCAATAACATCCGACACAAGAAACTCGCTTCACCGCACTAGAACCCAGAGAACGAGTGGTGTCGATCAGAGGCCATCAGAGCATGTGTGGATCACCACCAGAGGGATTCTAGTTTGGATCCTTACAAGAACAACAAGATAATCTAGAAGGGTCATTTCAGAGGATCGACATCATCAACGAAGAAAAATACCAAGGATACTATTATTTTTTTCTTTATGAAATTAATTAAATTAATTATAAACATAATATCCATGATCCTCTCTAAGGTTCTAGGACTCTTTCTTCTTTATCTAAATCTTTGATTATATTCCTTAGAGAATATAATTCATATTTGTATTGATACTGGAATAATTATTGATCATGGTAAAAATCAAAGTTGGGTCTCGTCCTAACCACGCTTCTACTGCACTTGTAACCTTCATCGGGAAGTTATCAAAGAGAGAAGTTTGAAAAAATACTAATTGGAAGAACCTCCACCACTTCACCCCAAGTAGGAGATCCCTTCCCATGCATTATTCATGGATGAAAATCAAGCTCAACTGCTTCAACGATCATGGAAAGAGTTTCCCAGACTTGTTTGTGGAATTACAATGAGAAGTAGCTGAGTATTTATCAGTGTCTGAAACGTGTTTAGGGTTTTCATAGAAGAAAAATTCATTCTTCCATTTTAATCCATTAAACACTGAATCAATAAATTCTGAGTCATTTATTTATTCTATTTAATGGGTTTTCAGTTTTTAATTTTTCAACATCACACTTAATTGAAGCTTTGAAAATACACCTGCACATTAATGGCGTTTGAGGTATGGGAAGATGATGATGTATTTTACATATTTTAATTAAATTAATAAATTTAATTATTTACCCCCAAAAAATAAAAGATATAAAACACTCATTATGCATAAAAGATATACCCCACCAATGGTAAACCCCATGTTCTAAACCTAACGGTGGTATCCAATTTCTCATATGATGCTCTTTCGTCGGGTTTCGACATGGACACGAGATGGGCTCCCATTGATGGTTTGATTGAGGGATATTTTAAGGCCTCATTCAATTGCACACAATGGTTTTACCATATGTTTCATCTTCCCTAGAAAATACCAATGGTTCCCTCATCAATAGATGGGTATAGATCTTCTTTCCAAAAGTTAATAGTCATATGGGACTATTGGTGACTCGCATTGGTCGAGAGGATCAGAGGTCGGGCTCATCACACCTTTTGGTGGGAATGATTGCTTAATCTGGGACTCTATTATAGATTGAATATATGTTTATGAATCTATGACTAATCATTATATGGGACTAGTTATCCAAATGAAATTATTATCGGTTAATTCTCTTTAATATGCAAAATTATGGGCTCTCTTTAGTGAATCCATCAATATGCATCCTATGTTCATCATCATTTTATGGTAAAAAGATGTTTCTTATATACTGAATCCATATAACCAAATTCTTTGGATTGTGATTCCATGTAAGGAGGTGGTTAATATTCTAAAGAGGGGATTGAGTCATTATGAGGCATCCAACATATCCTGATTGTTGAAGGAATCAAATCCCACGTAGTTTGTTCGTCCTGTATAGTTTAATGTCATGCGGTGATGACATATGTTTAGGTACTAAGAAACTAAATATTTGAGCTTGAACCCCTAAGGGGATGTCCCACATATCCCAAATATAGAGAGAATCAGAGTTTTCATAGTTCTCATGTATTGGGGTTACCTGTGTCATTATAGAGACTCATAGTGCATATGATATGACTATCAAGAATCCCTAAGCTCACACAATACATGATCGATGTGAGAAATAAGGGATGTAAACTGATTATTTAATTTCTTATGATGTAGGGCTTATGAACAAGGACTGCCTTGAAATGATTTATTACGAGACTCAGGTCTTGGAGAGATGTCTTATGTATCCTGGTTATGGAAGGAGTCAGATTCATCGAAGCTTGATGGGTCTCAGTCCACTTATGGATGAGGTAGTGTGATCATCTTATGGGACTAATTGAGTCCCATTGGTTGAGATGTAATAGTTGTGGAAAGACATATACCTAAAGGGGTGTTTCATTTACGCTCAGTTTTTAGGAAGTCATCCTACATATCCTAGTTATAGCAGCAATAAATGTCATCATAGTTCAGTTTATATCAGGGATTACACATTGAGGTTACCATGTACCATTGTAGGGGTTTATAGTATAAATTATATGAGCATTACTATTTCTTTATCCTATGGGATCCATTCTCGTTGTGAGAAAAAAGGTGTAGAAAATAATCAATTTCATTGGATTGAATAAGGGACTTAGATGATAGGATTTCCCTGTATGGTAAATATAGGTCTTTAACCTTAGGGATAGGTAGACTATATATCTTGGACATGGTAGGAATCATAGTCACTATAGTTACCTTGATTTCAAGGCTTACACATAGAGGATTCCCAGTATTCAGGGCTTATATACTGAGGAAAATAAATGCCATAAACTCCTGGGATGTCCTATTGGAAAAGCCTTCTTATCTAGAGGGCATAGTATGACCCAATTGGCATGCCCTGGTAGCCATCACATGTATTGGATTGACACATATGGAGGGTTTCAGGAGATTCATTGTGGCATAGTCCAAGGGGTTTCAGCTATCTTGGATGACACCTCTGGGATACAGCGTGAGACCTGTACGACATGTCTGGAGGGTGTTGCAAGTCCCAACTAACATTCCCAGAGGGTGTTTTAGGATCTTGGATATCATGTCAGGATACTTTATAGAGACTCATATGACATGATAAATCATCATTATATGAGTCAAGTGATGTGTCCAAAGGATGTCGCAAGTCCTGGGTGCCAGACCCAGAGGGTTTTTCATGTTCAAAGTGGTGTCTATGGGGGGAACAATTTGGCTCTTTTTGACATGTTTTGAGTATTCTGT
Source organism: Viscum album (assembly GCA_963277665.1). Lineage (NCBI taxonomy): Eukaryota > Viridiplantae > Streptophyta > Magnoliopsida > Santalales > Viscaceae > Viscum > Viscum album. Next base: position 783,980,450 of record OY728156.1, on the reverse strand, counting down.
TTTTCCTTGAGGGCATGCTAGATGAGTATCGTGAGATCTAGGTGACAAATTTTGGTACTATCTCATGTCCTTGTGTGACTCATATGAAGCACATGAGGGTAAACAAGCATGTATTTCTCTTAATTTTTCATCTTTTAATCTGAGTTCTAATATTTTCCTTGTGAAGATGTTAGGTTTACTCATTACTAGTTCCTTTGAGTCTTGAGTGATTTGAAATACATGCATTATGTTCTTCGAAAGTCTTTTAATAAGTCCTTCTTATGATCTAGGAATGATCACACAATGTACCTTATGTATTGAATATTATTGCTTTGACTATCCTCTAGTGTATTACCTGATAGAAATTTTTAGGTTGCATGATCGGTTGATCCAAGAAATACAAAGAGTCTAAGAGTATAATCATCTAGAGTCCAAACATTTGGAGTTTCATAGTCCAATTCTTTATTTATGTTGGAATGGGGAAATTAAAAGAATACCCATAGTTTTTGTCTTATGCTTCATGTAGCGTATCTAGCGTGAGTCCAGGTTGGAGTCAGTGAAGGGGTCTAGAACTACTCTTCTTTGAGATTCTTTTCCATGGACTACTCCTAGTCTGTCACCTAATTTTTAGTGATTACGAGTCTCTTCTCTCAATTATTCCTTTATTATATTATTTACAATTAATGGGGACTTTGTTAATCATGAATTCATGTCTATGGACTTTGATTTATCCATGTTGACATGTTGAAGATCCTTTGTAAGATCCAATTTCTTATTGTAAGGCATTCGAAGGAATTAAGGTGAATTTTCTTAGAGTCTCGCGAGATAGGGATTCGTTTTCTTAGGGGTTTTATAGGACCACACTATGGGTGATCTAGTCACATAACATTCCTTTTAGAGATTACGAATACCTCTCGCCTCTTCACTTTTGATCCTCTTTGATTTATGGGACAAAGGTTGGAAGCCATGAAATATTGCATGAGTGTTGTTGAGAGTATTTATTCTCTTTTTTTGTGGTGTGTTGCATGAACGAAATGAGTCATATGGGGGTGCACGATAATCCCATAGAAAAATCTATTCATTCATCCTAAGAGTTCCCCCAAGTTACCTGGGGCACTTCACATGGTGAGGATGACAAGACACAGGGCTCTCATGAGGCGAGGTGAACATGTTTTCGAGGACTCGTGGCTTCTTCGGGATCGTCTGGGCTGCGTCACATGTCCTTCATCAACCGGGAACTCCTATAAACTCTTCCTTTTACATATTATTTGTTTTATTTTACAATGTTTAGGGATTATGAGAGTTTTCATGAGAAATGTCTGGGATTTATGATCGATTTTTCAGTGATGTATCGCTTGAACAATATGGGTCATTTGAAGTGTGCGCAAGAATGTAGTGGATAAGTCTATTTGAATATCCTTAGAGTGAAAAAGGGGTATCCTGAACATACCTGTAGACTTCAGTAAGGTAGAGCTAACAAGCCAAAGGGATTCAGTGTGATGAGGTAGACATGATTTCGAGGTCTTGTGGCATCTCTTAGATTGGCCAGGGGTGCACGTATGAGGTATTTCAGTGACCTAAAACACCTCTCACCTCATCCTCATTATCTCCTTCATTTGATCCCAAAAATGTTCTGAGGTATTATGAACTTTCCTTGATTTCACCAAGGGAATTTATTTTTCCCAATGATGATATGGCATGTGCGATTCCTGACCACAGGGGGTCTATTCTTTTAAATATCATCCCTCATTATTTTTGATGTATTTCAGGTGGTTTGTTAGGAACCTGCTAATGAAAAACCATGTGGCCTAGAGGTTCTCATTTGGTTGTCTGGGGAGCATTCAAAAGAGAAAGAAGGTTATTCGATGGGTGATCCATTGGAATTTCCATAGGTTATGTGCCATGCATTGAAGCCTTCATGTGACCTTGAAATGGACATGTGATAATGGGTCCCTCAGAGGCTCATGTGAACCATAGGTCTCGACCATCCCCCTATTTCATTACTTTTGTTGGGAAAATAATACACATATTCAAGTATTTCTTCTTTTGTGATTTTTCTGATGTCCATCCAGTGGGCATCAAAAAATTTCCCCCCTCAGGAGTGACATTCGAGGGGATAGAGACTTAATTCTGAGGAAAACTAAAGCCCACCAGAGTCTTTGGAGGTGTTGAAAACCGATGTCTAAGGTGAAATTTGGTCTATCGGGCGACATTTGGTCTACGAGGTGATGTTTGGTATTTTGAAAAAACTCCCTATATATAGGAGGGGGGAGAGATTAGCTTATTCCAACAGACATTCCTTCCCTCGAGAATTACCTATTTTCCCTCCGTTATAAGACCCTACCATGAACCATGACCACAAGCCCTATCTACAAACCTTCCCCGTGAGTCCATTCCACCAGATCTCTTAAGATTTGGAGATCCGAAAACCCTTTAGGTGATCTACGGATCCCTTGATGAATCATGCAATGTTCATGGTGTCATTAGAACATTTATGACTCCATTTTTGAAAATATTTTACGTTCTCTTTGACTGATGTGTTAATTACATTTTTTTCAGATGGCTTCCAGTTCTCACCAAGGTTCATGAGATGTGTCCAAACAAAGCACCGTGATTGCTAAGAATCACATCGCCAATCCTTGATACCACGTACATACTAACAATGAGGTCTTGAAGAGGTTCTTAAAATCTGAAATTCAAAATTATCATTTATATCATTGACTTCCCCTATATGGGATCTGTCTACTAGATAATGCCTCCATAACTCCCCTATATTTTAATCTTCTATCTTGTTGGACATCTATTTCTCTTGACCGTGTTCAAGCGATGATTAACAGGAAAGTCTTCTAATTATAGCCTAGTCTCATGGGTTGGTTTATGTGTTGGCCAACACCCCTCTAGGACCGAATGGTCATGACTTTGCCTAGAAACCTATTTCTCAAAGCTATTCAAGTATATTCCCCTCATCTATAGAAATTTATATTGGAAGATGGTAATATATATAGAATATCCATCCTATAATGAATTCCCTTTATTAGTGGGAGTGGCATTTCTGGGTCTGAAAAAGATGTTCTGAGTTCGTTGATGACCTATATAGGGTTCAACATTATGAGTCCATATGGATCTTTCAATTTATCAATTACTTCTAGATCAACCTTATTTATTAAATGATTAGTCATTTGATTCATAGTACCAATACATTCTATCTTCCCATGGTGAGGTGGGTATCAGTTTATGGGATATTCATTAGCTGGGTGGTATTCCTCCTCTTGGGGTGATGTACGATGAATTCCTCCCAGCTACGGACATCTCAAACGATCATTTAAAAACTCTGATTTTGGTTAAGGATATGATTTTTATTGTGGAGAATAAATTGGAGAGAGATCTGATGATGCGCTCGATTGTTTCTTTCAAAGACTGGATTATTATTTTTTTGTGGAGATACGGTCAGACCAAATGTTATTCTCATATGTTAGGGCCCCTCGCAATAAGTCTATGATGGTACTTTCTCATATTTTTCCATTATAAAATATGGGTAATACACCTCATGGGATTATTGGGTGAACCTAGAGGTTTCTTTAGATTTTAGGTTGGTTAGAATATTTGCTATGTTCCTGAAAGGGTCTCTTTTCTCAGCTAGGGATGAATGCTTATGAATCTATGTTATCACATTGGTAATAGAAGCATGAAATGTATAAGGGAGATGTATTATCCTAGTAGTACCGGTACTAGAAAGCCTCTATCAAATGACAGACCATATCTAGTAGTTCACCAACCCTTAGTAGATCAATAGTCCTCTATAATTTCAGTTTCTCTGGATATAGGAGTACTTCCACTATTTTGAGTACTACAATGCTTCTATGATCCTAGACTCCCCCTCCCATCCCAAATTGTTGACTATCTATGGGTTTGGGGCTATGTCCCTAAACCATACTAAGGTCATAGGTGCATTGTTCTGACATGGTAGTTTTGACATTACTACCTTTCATGCATCGAGTGGTCTGATAATCTATGATGGAAGCGATTTCCTTGATGAAAGATCTTATATGGTCTCCCAATGGGATGGGGTCCTTATAGCCAGGGTGGAAAAGATGATCATCTATGATCCGTATACACTGTATAGATTTTCTGGATAGTTTGGCTATATTAGAGAGTTTCTCGCATTCCTTTAGTCACCATCCAAGGGGAATGAAATTATAAGATTATCCACCAATTCAAGAAGATATTTTCATGTGATGTCAACTAGGCTGATATTATTATATTTCCCATTGATTCTTCTGCTTTACATACACAAGATTACACCTAAACTTGGGTGATGGCTTATCCTAATGGAGTGTTAGGCCAGTTGATCCATCGGTGGATATAACTCTTGCATCACCAACTCCTTTATCTATGGATTATATGGAGCGAATTGAAGAGGTAAGTGACATGTCAAGAAAGATACCTCACTCTAAGGATGATTATTTAGATAGTGGGTCAGATTCTATTGAGGAGATTCATCCTCCAACATAGGCTATAGGTAATATGACTGTTGAGATTGAGGCATATGGGACTTCCTCTCCCATTTCAACATTGATTCGATTGGTTGGTCATCCTCCTACTGCATTTAACTCATCGGCTGTCAAGGCTTGATCACATCGTAATATGATCTGAGAACACATTCTAGTCTTGATTACAAAGACCCCCTTGGAAATATTCTGTAACCAAGGTGAGCACCTTTTCTAGTTATTTCACAACTTAGGAGTAGATGAATTTAATCGAAAACCCTCGTATGAAATTATGAATAAGATCATCCTGAATCAAAGAGTCTTAGCTATGAATGAAAGGGTGATATGTGAATTTTTGGATGAAGCATCATTTTCTAAGAAAATGAGTGAGATTGTGAAAACACTAGATAAAGGTTTTCATCAATTGTCTAAACTACAAGCCGAGATGGATCATTAGATAGTGCATGTATAGAGATATGAGAAGATGATTTCTCATTTGAGATCCAACATTTTGGCATCATCAAACTCATTTACCACTTATTAGAGGAGGTTTTAAGAGTTAACTTCTCTAGTCAAAGCTCTCAATCCTAAAGCAGAAGTGAAAGAATTGGGGAGAATGACATTCCAATTCTCCATCGATGCCTCTTACTAGACCATAGTCGATCATTCTAGTTCTACTGACAATCTTTTATCATGACTCATCTTTTTTAATGCACTACATATTTTATGATTCATTAGTGAGAATCCAGAATGTTTTGATTATTCCTAATTTTTATATACTAGTAATGTATGAGTTTTCTGAACCTTTTACAATATCATTTAGTTCTCTTTGATTTTTATTAAATAAATAAAAATTCCTAAAATTGAACACCGAAATTATAACAAGTTACTTTTTAGAGATTCTTGTGAGTGCCCACTCATATGAGATCCTACATTGGTAGTATGTTTCATCTATCTTGATATTAAATGATCTAGAGAAGAATCACCTAGGTTAGAGATATGCCATGGGAAAAAAGTGATCTCTCACTTGCCAAATTTGATAGGATAGGTGAGAATAGTTTGATATTCAAGGCTGTATAGTGGGCCTTTTTGATATTTTTCATACTGAATTGCTTTCATAATTTAGTTTAGGGTCTTTTAGCTTAGACCTTATATTTATTTAGTTTAGGGTCTTTTAACTCAGACCTCATATTTATTTAGTTTAGGGTATTTTAGCTCGGAACTCATATTTCTATAGTTTAGTGTATTTTATCTTAGAACTTATATTTCATAAGTTTTGGGTCTTTTATCTCAGACCTTATATTTATTTATTTTAGGGAATTTTAGCTAAGACATTCTATTCATTTAGTTTAGAGACTTTTATCTTGGAACTTTTATTTCTTTAGTTTATGGTGTTTTGGCTTAGACCTTATATTACTTTTTTAGGGTCTATTAGCTCAAACCTTCTATTTATTTAGTTTAGGGTCTTTTAGCCAGACATTCTATTACTTTAGTTTAAGGTCTTTTAGCTAATACATCATATTGATTTAGTTGAGGGTCTTTTAGATTAGACCTTCTATTGCTTTAGTTTAGGGTATTTTAGATCAGACTTTCTATTTCATTATTTTAGGGTCTTTTGTATCAGACCCTTTATTTCTTTAGTTTAGGGTCTTTTAGATCTAACTTTCTATTTTTTATTTTTGGGTCATTTAAATTGGACTTCATATTTCTTTATTTTAGGGTATTTTAGTTTATACCTATTATTGATTTAGTTTAGGGGTTTTTAGCTTTCACCTTCTATGGATTTATTTTAGGGTCTTTTATATTGGACCTTCTACCTCTTTACTTTAGGGTTTTTTCAGCTTAGGCCTCATATTGCTTTAGTTTTAGTATTTTTAGCTTGAACCTCATATATGATGATGGGACATGGTGCAGACATACCAATAATGGATTAAATCACTATGAGGTGATATGTTCTATAATGGTGTTGAGAAGGCTTATGAGGATCATAATGCTCTTTTTTAGAGTCACACATTCGGTTGATGGACATAGGCCCATGTGCAGGAGACATGGGCATTTATGAATAACTAAGAAAGAGGTCCTTGAAGCCAGGTGTCTTTTCCAAGGGATATGGATGATTTATTGAAGTAATATGGCTTGGTTTGGAATATGAGGGATACTAGGCCTACCTGGATAGTTGGAGTATGGATGGTGTAAATCATAAACCAAAAGTTTGAATCCATGAATATGAGATGGTGCAAACATGCTGGGTATGTATCATGAAATTATGGAATTTTAGGTTTCTCTATAGTGTTTTTGAGGCTCACAGGGATTCAAGCTCCCTTCTAGAAAGGAGAAGATTCCTTTAGTTGGTGGGTCAGGGACCTTATACATTAGTATCACGATGAATTAAATATGATCTCCACTTTTTTCCTAGGGCTATGAAAGATTTTCCAAGACTCAAATGTTGGGATGATGATGTTGGGTATGGGAAGAAAGCTATCCGAGAAGGGTTTTGGCACCCTATATTAGTTTATCTATTAATGAGAAGTTGATATCTATGACCTGTAGTTTCTAATCATGAAGTGTGGGTCATCAAATTTTAGGAAATTAAGTTTCACAATCCATCCTTGGGAAAGGGTATGAAACACGGTGACGTAATGATGAGGATATCCAGTCTGCATGGATATGTTGGTGCAGGGATTGTAGATCATGATCCAGAGTGCTTGAGTTAGGAGAAACATATGGGAAAGTCATACAGGGAGTGGTGTAGACATGCTAGTGTGTTGATTATTACAACAATGATGTCAAGGACCACAAGGATTATAATTTTCTTTTTTTAGAGTGAAATATTTGGTTGACAGCCATGGGAAAATATGTAGGATCTATAGGCACGTATGAATAGTCAAGAAATGGGTCCCTGAAGTTGGATATCCTTTCCAAGGACCATGGAAGGTTATAGTGATTCAAGACACCCCAACTCATGAAGAATAATTTTTGGAAAGTGTAAAATCCAAGGAGGGTTCCAGTGCCTTAAAGGTTGTGTCACCACCCAGCAAACACATTCTCATAGCGAGGAGATGTGACAAACTTTGATCTAAATGTTTCTTAGATTTATGGGTCTAATGAGCATAGATTTTCTTTTACTAAGGCTATAAGGTTGACTCTATGAGATTTATTCCTTTTATGTTTTCACCAAAAATTTTTCCTAAACTCTGACGATGAAGAGATTTGCGGGCAAAGACTTGACTTTTTCTTAGGTCACCCTTTGTGGGTTTTTGACCTGACATGTTTTGTGTCTCTTTCATTCACAATTTAAGGTCTTTTGATTTTGACCATTATGTGCTAGAGTTTGAGGCCGTAAAACATTGAACAAAATGTAGGAATTTTAAGGCCCTGAATGACATGTAACTAATATGGAGGATGATACAAAAGACCTTAATTAGGATGTTTAGGGTTAGGAGTACTGCAACAACTTCTAAAGCATGGGATGGAGATATTTTAAATCATTGATCAAGTTCTCTCAAGCCACAATTAATGATATTCTATAGTCATACTAGGAGTAGTTCAGACATGCTGGGGTGTTGAGTGATGTAATGCGGTGTTAGGTCTCATGGGGATTGGAATTTCCTTTTTCAGTGTAACACATTTGGTTAATGACCATAAGAATATATGCAGGAGCCATGGGCATGTATTCATAGTCATCCAGAGGTCCATTAAAGCTAAATATCCTTTCCAAGGGCCATGGAAGGTTTATGGTGACTGGATATACATAAAACAAGAAGTGTTGTATATGGATTATGGTTATCTTAAAGGATTGTGGATGCAACCCGTACTCTGGTTGAGCAAGGTAAGTGTCTCGTGGACCTTTTGTGAAGGATAAAAAATGGGAGATGGTCTGCACAATTTATTATCATGTAGTGGGGATTTTTTTTTCGTACAGTTTACCATCATGCTATAAGGAAATTTTCTATGTAGTCATTCATCATGTGGTAAGGATGTAATTCCATGCAGTTTAATGTCATGCGGTAAGGACATACTCTTATGTAGTTTAGCAGCATGTTGTAAGGATGCAGGAACCAATATGAATGTGTGATAATGTTACAGCAAGGAACAAAAATTGAGGGTTGGGTTTCACTATGTATCTCATGAGGATGAGAATAAATCCACACATAGATTTTGAAATCCATGCATTTCAACGTCTTTTGGTTATGACTGATGCATACCGACATGAAAATTGGTAATGATGTAGCTGGGACCAAAGATGGAGAGTGGGAATCACTATGTATCTCATTAAGAATCAAGCCACACATAGTTATAGAAAGGGAAATACTCTATGTAGTTATTAACTGTATGAGGAGGTGGAAATTATTTCCATTGACAGTTGCAACTAGACCCAAAATTAGAGATCCAGGAATCCCTATGTATCCCGTGATGATAGGAATCAAGATACACATAGTTTTTAATATTTTATGTAGTTTAACGTCATGAAATGAGGATGAAATAGATCCATTATGAATTGATGGGAACATTGCAATTGGACCCAAGGATGGAAGCATGAGTTTCACTACATATCTTACGAGAATGAGAATCCAACCACACGTAGTTCTGAAAATTCCATGAAGCTTAAAATCATGTGGAAAGGATGAATGTTGGCTGAAATGAATATATGGAGATGTTGTGGATGGTCCCAAGGATGGATATTGGGCATCACTACGTATCTCAAGAAAATAAGAATCTAACCACACATAGTTCTGGATATCCATGTAGTTTAGTATCTTATGGTAAGGACTGATACTTGTCGAGGTTGATGTGCCTTTTTCGTGCAGTGATAACTTCCTAATAATTTATAAGCCCACATGATCCATTCTTAGTTTGAGAAACAAGGAGTGAAAAAGGCCCCATGCTGGAAAAGGGTATTGGGCATTGGGTAGTTTTTAGACCAAGATAAGGATCACGACATTTCCAGGCATCTCATCAAAAATGAGAACCAAGTCGTACATAGTTCTAGAAGAACCACACAGTTTAACATCATGTGGAAATAAATTAGGTGACTTGAAGTGAATGAGGATGAATACGACGAATCCATGCAGTTTTATGTCACATAGTGTGGACATATGGCCTCCCATCAAAAAGGGGGATATTCTGGGTCTGTGTAGTTTATAGTCATGTGGTAAGGACACTGGATCTCCAATCATGAGAGAAGAATAATCCTACAGATGGTGCCAAAAATAAAGTTTTGGGTGTCACTATGTATCATGTGATGATAAGAATCAAGGCACATGTAGTTCTTAGGAAACAGTGTAGTTTAATATCTTGTGGTATGGAAGGACTCCATAAAGTTTAACATCATGTGGTTAGGAACGATTATAGGACATAAACCAATGTGAACACCATTATGGTGATAACTATGAAATGTATTTCTTCAAAAACATTTCATTGGTGGGTGGTGTGACATGCTCTCCATCTATTATGGCCAATGAGTAGGCTCCATTATGATAGAACTTATATATAATGTAGTGTAATTCCCACTTGGTAACCAGTTTTAGGGGTTTATTTCTAAGTATCATTTGAGTTCTAAGATCCAAAACTAGTTCTACTTGAAGGAATGATCATAAGAAGAACTTTTTGTTGATGGATTATGCAATTCAGTTTTGATGAATTTCCATAGTGTGCAATGTGCACAACCTTTTCCCATCTAGCCATTCCAACTCATCCATCCACTTTTGAGATTGGTCATCTTCTGAGAGTTATCTAAAAATTTATATTTGGAGTGAAGGAATCTATAACTCTATGGGTAACATTTCCTTATTCTCGTACACTGATGATTATGGTGTTGCTTGTGTAGCAGTACTCATGGTGATAGGTAGGCCCATAAATCAAAAAGGAGTTTGTCTGGACAAGCCTTCTTATCCATATTCATCATCTTCTAAAGTATATTTGATAGAGTATTATTGAAGGACTAAATATTTCCATTTTCCACTGCATGATAGCAGGATGAGTGATTGGAATCTATATTGTACTCCTGGTATAACTTCTTCAACATTGTGGAACAGAAGTTGGCACCATTGTTTGACAATATTGTTTGAGGGAATCTAAACATTTTGATGATATGGGACTTCACAAAGTTAATTATATTCTTCATACCAACCTCCTTTAAGCGTATTACCTCATCTCATTTGGAAAATAAGTCCGTAGTAGTGATGATGTTCTTGAAATATGTAGCTATTTCTAGGGGATATGGCCCCACAATGTCCATCCCCCAAACAAAAAATGATCATGAATATTTAGTAGTATGTAGAAAATATTGGGTTGATGGATGAAGTTTTCAGGGATCTAGAATGCATGATATTTCTTGGAGAATTCCATGTAGTTATGTATCATGGCTTTCAAGTAGTATCCCAACCTCCTCATTTGGTAGGAGATCTAGCTTCCAGATTGATGGGCACCGTAGGAGCCTATACTGATTTCTTCCATGATGGAGAGAACATCTCCTTATAATAGGAACATGAGGATAATTACATAAAATCCACATTTTTAGAGATTTTATTTTCATTCGAACCATCCTACAGAGTGAAGTTTACTTTTCCGCACCGACTCTATTCCCTTCCTGCACGATCTGTCGAGAGAGTCCCATCTGGATGATAACCAATTATAGGCTCCATCTATCCAAAGGTGGTCCTTGGTTCATCATGCTATGGGGAGGAATTGACCATATTGATTTCTTCCATATAATATATGACAATTTATGATACCATTCTTCAATGTGTGATACGAAAGGTTTCTTCCTCCTAATCAAGTTCAACAAGGATGGTGATGGTGTTAGCCTATTTACCGACATGGGAATTCTGTGATCGGCAAACATAATGCAAGGTGGGATCAATGGGGAACTCTTCCATAAATCCATTAACATAGCCTATGAGAGAAGCTAGTTCCTCCTTTTTAATGGAATATTAACCATTGATCTGATTTATCACTAATTCTGAGTCACCATTGATATACAGGTAGGTAATGTGCAGTAGTGGAGCTAGTTCCCATCCTTCAATGAGGGATTGGTACTTGGACTCATTATTTTTGTAGTCATCAGATAGTGAGAAAGAGTAGCGATACATTGATCTGTCTATAAAGACAAAAAACCCTTGACTAACCTGATTGAGCTCTGGGTTTTGCATTCTCGTGACAACAAGACTCTGGGAGGCACCATCAAAGTACATCTCCCATGTTTAGGGAGTAACATGGGAATAGAATACCTATTTATATGGGAACTCGGAGTCTTCCTGTATATTTTCTAGTGTAGGATGTTCTGTAAGGAAGTCATTTAGTGAATTTCTTTTCACCGACTTCTAAGATATGAACATTATGTCATATAGCTGTAGAATGAATACCCATTGATCCAAGAACCCAGTCAACATGGGGCAGGCAAGGATGTAATTGAGAGGGTCAACATGAGATACCATATGAATTTGTGGTGCTACAAGTAGTGACTTATATTTTTCACTACAAATATGAGTGCAAGACATTTTTTATCGACATTAGGGTATTTGGTCTCAGTACATAGAATTGTCCAGCTAAGGTAATGGAGACTATTTTCTCTTCTTGAATCATTTTTCTATGCGTGGAGGGAACCCAATGAGAATTTCATAGAGGAAACATATATGTTGAGTTCCCTAACTTCCACCAGAGGTATCGGAACTAGTCGGTGTAGCATGTATTGATTGATAATTTTGAAGGCTTTTGGGAAATCACCATCCCATTAGTAGTTGACTCCCTTATTTATTAGCCTCGTGAAATGAAAGGTTACATTGAATTCATCTCATTTTTTTGAGATTTTTTTAGGGTGACATCACTAATATAAAACTATTATTCTATGGGTTCACATGAATATCATGGTGGCATACAACAAATACAATGATTTTTCTTGATGTTACCCCGAAAGAGAAATTCAGTGGATTCATCTTTAGAATGGGTTGTTGCATATTGTTCAAGATTATTCATAGATACATGAAGTGATCACATAACTACTAGGATTTAATGACCAGGTCATCGACATAAACCTCATATATCATTCCTAAGAATGGACTAAAGATGTTATGCATGGAACACTGATTTGTGGCAATGATATTATTTAATCCAAAGGGCATGACCTGATAGAAAAATACCACTTAAGGAACTATAAAAGAAATGGATTATTTATCCTCAAGGGATATCTTGATCAGATTGTACCCCGAGTACCCATCCATAAATGAAAGGTCATGGAAGTTAGCAGTTGCATCGATCAAGAGTTCTGTGATTGGAAAAGGGAATTCATCTTTCAGTCAATATCAGTTAAGGTCTCTAAAGTTAACGAAGACCCTAATATGTCCATTATTCTTCTTAAATGGGATGATGTTGGCAAGACACCTTGGGAATTTCAATACTCTTAAAAAGTTTTCTTTGATCAATTTGTAAACTTCTTCCTCTACATTGGTGGCATGAGATGGGTGCATTATTCTAGCTGCCTAATTGAAGCCTCGATGATCACTAGGCAGTTCGATATGGTTCATAGTCACATATGGATTGAGTCCAGAAATTCTGATATAATTATAGGAGAACACATATTGGTTCTCCTTAAGTAAGGTATTTTACATATATTTATCTTCAAGGGGAATAGTGGCACTAATTAGAGCAGGTAAAAGGTCTTCTCATATTCCCAGATTTATCTATCTGAGCTCATATATAGTGTTGGAGACACATTTATTGAATGTTGGAGGGGAATTCATAAGATCAACTTCATCTATTTCTAATTTTGTGGAGACATATTACTGTGAAGATGACAGTCTGGAAGCCTCTCCATCAGTATCAAGGTCAGGGAGGATATTAGAAAATATATCTTCACCCCTTAATGTATGATTATTTATAGAGATATATCAGAACTGATTATTGTTTCTAATAATAAGATAGTTTTGTAACATTGGGATTAGAACTAATACTTTGACCATGTTTATGAGAAGCATATAATCACCATCGAGCATACTCTAGGGATTCACAGGATCAGTCCCTAGGCAATTTTGAGCTAAAACCTGTATATCATCATCCACTATTGTTTTCATACATTCTTTCTTATAGAAATCTACCTCAGCATTTGTGGCTTCATAAGTCTCGAAGGGGGAGATGTCTCCATGTAGTATGCCAACCTTTTCATTGACAGGGTACTTTAGACATTGATGGAATGTCGATGGTACCCCCAAGTGGATATAGATCCATGGCCTTCAGAGAAAGACATTATATGTGGTGTCTTGATGGATAACCATGAAATTGACCTCAAATGTGAGTTCCCAAATTGGTCCTCAACCTTGATCTTCCCAAGAGGGTTTTTCTCATGTTTATCATATCCATGAATAGTTAGTTTTATAGGGTATACGTCCCATTCTCTATACCCAAAATAGCAGAGTCCTAACTGAGATGAGACTGATCCCAGATCCATTATCAATCATCACCCTTTGGACATGACATTATCAAGTCTACCCAAAATGTATAAGGGCCTGATATTCTTTTGGATGGCCTCCTCATGATCTTGATCAGCGAATGAGATGTCAATATAAAATCCTAAATATAGGGTATCTAATCGATAGAACTCAATGTCAATGACTTCTATCTCAAATTTCCATGGGCTTCAGAGGGGTTTGACAAGTGCCTCCAGAGTTAATTTGAAAGAATAAGAATATCAAGGATTGAGAGACTGGCTAGGAATGAATCTATTTATTTCATAACATCATACTTTTGTACAAGATTTCATCTCATCCTGATATGGTTTTTCTCATGGGCATGTGATTTATGAGCTGGATAATCTAAGGGGGGTGGACCTAGCACTTGCATGGAGGTTGAGGGAGTATATTATTCTAGAGGTGTAGGTTGTTCTGACCTTCCTCTTTTCCTAGTTTGATCAGATTGAACCATTTTTAAGAGTTTATGCAAGATAATCAGATATGGGTGACTATTAGAGGGATCTGAGGAACCTATTTTCCTTTTTTGTGTCTTCTAAAGCACTTTCCCATGAGTCTCAACTACATATATATCCTCCATGTGGATATGACCAGAATATTTAGTCTGTCCATGCTTCCATTGTCCCCTGCATCCTTGGATCTGATGAATGTGGCCTCTTATTCCCTGATCATATGCCAGTAAACTCTATTTAGGGGCATACTTATCATCAGAGAAGGGGGTTTTCAAGTGTGTTATGTTTAAAAAATTTAATATGTTCTCCTAATCTGATGAGGATTCCATTTATTGGGGCGATTCTCATGATACATATGTTGTAGGTAGAAAATATGAAAGAGTAAGGGATTGCTTTGGAGCAGAATACATTTCTTCCTCCTCTATCTCTTCATTCTTTTGGTGGTCATTCCCACCTCTGGAAAGCAAAACTAATTCATCGTTCATGGGCGGGGGAGATATCATGAGTTTATGAAACTATTATTTCAGAGAATTAAGAGATCAATCAACAATTTTTCAATTCATCATGTTGTTAAACTTTTACACTCACATAGTCATAACATTCTATAAACCGTCATCTTCTTCTAACTAGGAAATGGTTATGCAATCCACTTGCTATGGGGAATTTTATAACATAACTAGTCTAGATTTGAACATGCCTTGAAGGTTTTCCTTGAATATGAAACAATTATGGGTATTATGACCCAACCTTCTATTCAAAGGGAAGTACTCAGGACGGCCGGTGAGGTTGACTTAATCAGGTTTTTTGAATAACCTCTTTAAGATGTTGCATCGTTTTAGCGAATTTTTAGAACCCGCCTAGATATATCATATATATAAGGGGTGTTTACAACTCATCCCTGATATTTTCAGTATAGATATCTTGTAGTTTCTCCTATGAGAGGGGGTGATGAGTTAATAGGTTAAACCTTTCCACCTTTCTATGAAATCAGACACCCTATCATTATCACATTGCTTTTAGTTCTTCAGGTCGACAATCGTTGTCTTCCTCAATGTTGAAAAAAACTGATAAAGGAACTAATGAAGAAGGTCTTCCCATCCTGCAACAGATCTCAATGGTAGACTATTATACCAAAAAAGGCTATCCCTATCAGTTTCTGCACGAAACACCTTATTTTTGTTTCCTCATGTTGATATCAAGGTCCCATCATCAGCTCGTATCGGGATACGAAGTGTGTGAGATGTTGTTTAGGGTCTCCCACACCATCCAAAGAGGAATATGTGGGGTTTCCAAGGTTGGGTGGAGGTGGAGTATCATCCACCCATTCACAATAGGGAATCCTTTCAGGTT
This sequence comes from Viscum album, assembly GCA_963277665.1. Classification (NCBI taxonomy): domain Eukaryota; kingdom Viridiplantae; phylum Streptophyta; class Magnoliopsida; order Santalales; family Viscaceae; genus Viscum; species Viscum album. Next base: position 783,964,721 of record OY728156.1, on the reverse strand, counting down.
TCACTAGTGTGTTCCATCCTTCCATGGATTCTATTCAAGTATCCAAGGATTTAGTGGCGGTAAGTAACTCTATGGGAAATGCTGTCTGAGTCACCTCCCATCCACAAAGAGGGGGTATGGGCTGATGAGGTGGTAAAAATTTCATCTCCTTCTGATCCTTGATTCGTCCTATGAATGTATGATTATGCTAGAAAGGTAGAGTCTTTCACTACAATGGAGGAATGTCCTGATGATTTTTGACTTCCTTCTTTATGTGGACTGGATGTCTAGATCCAGATCCAATTTGATGATCAGATACCTCTCTCACTGGAAATTTTTCTATTGGAGGGAGAATATTCATCTCTAGAAGGAGATGATATATGGTGAGAAAATTTCCCATAAGTAACAACTCATTGATTTTACAAATATATAGCATTTCACTCTCATCTAGTGAAAACTGTTCTTCTACAGACGAAAATTAAGATGTAGTCAAATACTTCTCTTTTGGTTTTCAAGTATTTCACTAAAGAGGTGTAAAATCATTGTTTGGTGGTTCCAAATTTTGAATACTTTGGTTTCGGGTCCACAAAAACTTAGTTGGTGTGTCCAAGTGACTCTAATCTTAGGGTACATGTTCTGTGTTGTGGCTCTCTGAATTTTCATCTTGATCAACGTCTGTCATGTTGACAATGATAAAATTACAAAGGCATTTTGGGAAATGGTGGTTGTGACATTTATTTCTATGTGGCAAGATAATTTTACACAACCTCCATCAAGGTTTTTATTGGAACCCTTGAACTTGTTGGATTGTTTTGTCTTATGGCCCTAGTGGGGTCGTATCACCTTTTTAATACACTCCTCCCATCTCATTCTATGAATGATTACTTAGACGGAGTTTATGGCCATGATTACTGAGCAATCCCCGACCAACAGAGGTTTATCTTATGGTGGGAGGAATAGGTGTGACGCCAACCATTTATTTTTTCATCCCAACCTGGAGAAGAAATATTCCCACTATGGTGATGATAATGAAAATGACCCCAGCCATGTGGGGTGGGGGTGTTTGGGGATGCCATTGGCATTGGATGATCAAGTTTTTAAGGATACAATGGATCCAACTGGGGACTTGATGATTCTGGGAATGAACATGATGATATAAATTCCCTGAACACAATGGGGTGGGGGTAGTCTGGAATCATCACTAATGTATCTAGGGTCCTCTTAGGAGAAAATGATCCAGGTGATGCTGATTGAGATATAAATTCTACCATCTTGGTAAGCTAGGGTTCTCCAACGACTACCAAGGGTATGTCCTGGATCCTCTTGGGGATTGATGACCTGAGGGGTGGAGGTGATGGTAAATATTCTCCATGACCCGGTGGAAATTCCACTCCTAGATGACTACTATAGAGTTGCTATGGTAGTCAAGGTTATGTAGTGTAGCTGTGGTCACATGGGAACCGGGTGCGATGGTATCTGATGGTGAGAATTATTACACATGGAAGGTTGTTTGGGTGGTTGAAACCTTGATTTCTATGTTTGGAATGTCCTTCTATTATCTTGAGGGGCCCAATTTTTAGTCCTATCGGTAATCCTCTCACCTCATTCAAGGTGTCTGTGAACTGTTGTAGTGGGGGGATTTTGTTTCAGTGACCAACTTTATTGAGCATTACCCGGTCCCCAAATTTCACTGGAGCCTATTACATTACATGATTCTATATCTAAAAGGCACTACTATTCTAGGGGAGTGAAAAATATTAACACTCCATATTTTTTCCATCCTTGAATATGGATTCCTTGCATGGATTCATAGATCAGCTGCCGAAGTATCATGATGCAATTCCAGCAAGTGTGTTACAAATTTTCACTTTTCTTTTTCGATTTTGGATCCTGAAACATGGATATAGTAGCTAGGTAAATCTAAAAATAGAGTATCTTGATCATTTTATGGTGAAACTCGGGTCATGAATAAGGGAGATATCAATCATTCAGTCGCTGATGAGTTTCCCACATATTTTATTGGAGATTAGGAATGTACTCATTTTCTAGATCATCTGGGATCTCAAAGCTAGAAGTAGAGAGGGGCCACAACATGATGTGTAGATTGTTTTTAGATAACACTCTTTATATTTTAATTTTGTCCTCCCCTCCATTAAACTTACACTCCTCCATCCGGTCAGACCATAGAATATGGATCTGATTGTTGCCTGCTGATGGGAGCGGAGTGTTACTTGATGTTGATAGGGGATCATATATAGTTGAACCTAGTGTTTTGAGAACCTATATGTATGAATGTGTTTGGGTTTGGTTCACCTCTCTATACAGAGGTTTTTGGAAAAAGGGATAATTTCCTTTCCCATGGGAGATATCACCATGGGGAGGTTGACCATAGTGGATGTTAGGTGTAGAGTCTCTGTGATCCATCTCCACATTACCATGAGGAGGACTATCCAGGTAATGAACTCTATCTAATTCCACTTCGATACAAGAGTCGACTGACCCTTTTGGTATTAATGATGTGTCTTGGAAAACCCAAGGACACTGACACTAAGAAGATTAGGAATATAGGCCATGTTCTATGTCGTGGTTTGAATATGATGACTTGACTTTTGGAATTGTGTATAGATATGACCCTATTGTGCGATAGTTGCTGGAACTTGTATATTACCATATAATGTTGTGGGATTATAAGACCACTACTAATAATCTATTGGAATATTCCAATACGATGTATCATTATTGTTGGGGATACGATCCTATCCTAAGGCATGTTCTATTTTCACTTTTTGGGACTTAATCATGATGTGAGTATGAGCCTGATCTTGATCCTTCAGGATATGCCTATGGTCTTTCTTAATAGGGGTATGAGCCTACCCCTAGTCATGTGATGATCTCACTTGGTGATCCATAGATGGAAAAGTAATATGACCCTTTCCCAAATATGCATTCCCTATCAGAATATGTAGACAGACCTTCAGAATGGGAGAAGGAATATGAGAATCCTCTTGTATTTCCTTTGAATGACGCTGGTGTAGTCATTCATCAAAAGAATTAGGAATATTCACATTGCTTCTGTGATCTGCTGGAGTTTTTCAGTAAGACTCACTCACAGAAATATGTGCCCTCCCTGAGGCTTATTCCATTCTCACCTGGTTATCCTAGACCTAAATGAGGATAAATTCTTAATCCTAGGCATTTGGAGTATGATGTTGGTCTTTTACAATAAGGATATGAGCCTATCGCGAGGCTTATGCCTCTCTCCCATGGTTATCCTCGACAATAAAGAGAGGATATGCCTGATCCTAGGCCTTTGGAATATTCCATCATAAATTTTCAATAGGCATGTGCCCCTTTCCTGAGGTGTGTGCCACTCTCACCTTGTGAGCCCTAATTGGAATGAGAATATGATCCTGGTCCGATGCCTCAACCTTTTTTAGAATATGCTAATAATCCTCTTGGTTGGGAGTAAGAATGTGAGAATGCTCTGATACATCAATTTTTTTATATTGGTCAGAGTGTTGAGTTGTCTTGGTTGAAGGGATATGAGTATACACCTATCCATTTATTAGTAATAGTGCCATAATATACTGTCAGATTTCTTCAGCTATTTCTGAAACATATTTTTTTTAGCAAAGTGTGTGTAGGGATATAATCCTACACATTATCCTTCTCCATTATCTATTGATAGATATATTCGATTGAAGAGATGATATTTTCCCACTTCCTTCCTCCCTGTGCCATCCGAGTATGCTGATGGGATTTTTGCATGGGGGAGGGAGTATTATCCTCCCACATGTTTGCTACTGGAATATTTATGTAGACTTGTTCTGAGATAACATGGATATTAGCCTACTTGCTGGTTTTTACTAGAGTATTCCAGAAGGCATCATTAGCATGAAGAGGGATATGAGCCCTCCTCTGGATATCCAATGCCTTTATCCTCTAATGAGTATTCCTTGTATCCCATTCATGGGCATTAGAGGTGGCTGTGTGTCAGATGGTACCCTCAGTAGGAAACTGATGGGTACCAGTGGGACGATGTTGGTGATGGCGGTTGAAAGGTTCCCTCCTCAGTGGCACCTAAACTGAAAGGGATCCAAATCTGCATTTTTTAACTACCTTCATAAGATATAAAAGGTTGTAGTTGTCATGATATAAAGATAAGATCCCAATGAGGTTGGTTGTAGTGATGAGGGCAACTTGCTTAGCTGCAACCTTTGCTGGGTGATGCCGATTCATCTACTGCCGTGCTTGGAGAATCTCATGGGAAGCTTCCATGGTCGGGATTGTACCTTATCATTGGTAATCCCAATCCATAATATTATGCACCCATCCATCGATCTGTCGATAAGGTGAGATTGAATTATGACTAGTGGGGGCCACAACAACATATGAATTACCATAGTGAATTATTGATAATGAAGGAATTTTATCGGTTTGGGAGTTTGTAGATGAGAGTAGTGTCTACAATCACGTAGATAATAAGGAACAAGGGTAATGGTCTATTTTATATCATAGGAATGAATATTCCCAATACGATATGAAAGTTTAACATAATTTTTCTATTTTTCTATTTCTTCTATTCTGCTCGTGTGGACTTGTCAGTGCAAAGATGTACTTACAAGAATTTCGCTTGATTCCCTTCTTACTTCTTTGTTTGTATATATGTTTTGAAAAAATAGAGTGTCCTAAGAGATTCACATCGATCCTATTAGTGTTTTTTTATGTAGGGAGAATGCTAAATGAATTGACGGATTATAAACCAATTATTTTTTATTCAAATAGATTCACATCAGGTTCACCATTTTTTTATTTCATAAAGATTTGACACAAATGCAGGATAGGAACCCCTTGATAGTTTGATTGAGGGATATTTTAAGGCCTCATTAATTCACACACATTGGGTTTAAAATTTGTTTCATCTTCCCAAGAAAATATAAATAGTTCCCTCATTCATAAATGGGTACGTACCTTCTTTCCAGAGGTCGATGTTCATCTGGGTTTTCAGCCCCATCAACTATAGGGGACTCATATTGGTTGACAGGATGGGAGGTAAGACTCATCACACTCTTTTTGGGGGGAATTATTTCCTACTCAAGACTCTCTTATAGATTTAAATATTTTCTTGAATCTCTTACTAATCCCAATACGGGACTAGTTACCATAATGAAATGACAATAGTTTAATTCACTTTAATATTCAAAATACTGAGATCTATTTATTAAATCCATCTGTATATATTTGAGGTTCTTCATCATTTTATAGTAATGAGATGTTTATTATATACTGATTCTATATAACCAAGTTCATTGGATCATGCTTCCATATAAGGAGGTAGTTAATATTCTGAGTAGGGTATTAATCCATTATGAGGCATTATACATATCTTGATTATTATAGATCAAAACCTACATAGTTTTTTTGTCCTATGTAGTTTAATGTCATGTGGTGATGACATATGTTCGGGTACAAAGACACCTAATATTTGAGATCAATCACCTAAGGGGGTGTCCTACGTATCCTGAGTACAGTGAGAATCATATTTTTCATAGTTCTCATGTATTGGGGTTTCCCGTGTCATTATAGAGACCCATAATTCAAATGATATGATTAACATGAATACCTAAGCTCACGTAAACCATTCTCGGTGTGAGAAATAAGGGATGGTAAATGGTTATTTCATTTCTTATAATGAAAGAATTATATGCTGGGACTTCCTTGAGACGATTTATTATGGGACTTAGGTCTTGTAGAGACGTCTTACATATCCTTGTTATGGTAGGAGTAAGAGTCATTATATCTTAGTGTGTTTCTTTGTCCATTTATGGATTAGATATGGTGATAATCTTCTAGGAATAATTGAGTCCCTTTGGTTGAGACGTCATAGTTTTGGAAAGATGTATACCAAAAATGGGTTTTTTTATTTAAGAATGAGCCTTAGGAAGGGGTCTTATATATCCTGGTTATAACAAGAATTAGAGTCATCATATTTTATTTTATGTTGGGGATTAAATAATGAGGTTTCCCTATACCATTATAGGGGTTTAATGTGAAGATGATATGTCCGTTGCTAGTCCCTAATCCAACATGAGCCATGTGTAGGATCAAAATAATGATGTAGATGCTCAATATACAAGAGGGGGGGGGGGTGAATTGTACACTTTAAAAATGACTTTGGAACCTTTAAAGTTAGTTATGAATAACTATGTTTTCCTTAAGCAAAGGAAAGAGATAAGTTTAACAAAGTTAAACTAAGCAAATTCACAACACCTCTGACACGAAATGAAAACTTGGAAAGGGATTCCGAAAGTAGGTTCCGGAAATATGGTTCTAGAAATTGAAACTTAACAAAAGTTTACAATATGAGACTCTACCTTAAAGTGTATAGAATCTAAATGAAACAGAGTACAAGTAAGGAAGTATTAGAAAGTTATACTTTCCTTATAATACAAAATGAAGCGGAAATAAATGAGTAGAAAAACTACAAGTAACAAGATACAAGTCTCTTAACCCAAAGAGAAGGGTATCCAACAACCTAGGATAAAGGTCCCCTGATTTATACTTTCAAGCAAGTCTGTCTTACCCACACCAGGGTAAGCCCTCGATACGAAGATCGGAGTCTCTGTCTTGCTATCCTCGCAAGCCCTCAACTTCAAGGTAGTTGGCAACCTCTGTCTTACTCAGCAAGGAAGCCCTCAACTTCAAGGTGTTGGAAACCTCTGTCTTCCTATCCCCGGAATTCCTTGAATGTAATCACCAACATTCGGAGTCGCACGAAGAAAAAAATGAACGAGCGGTTCAGTACGCACAAGGCATGAAAAGCTTTCTCTCTCTAAAAATCACCTTAGCAGTGTGTGGTTTCTATATTGATCAATTTCATTGTCTATGTGGAGCTCTTTCGAACGAGCTCCTATTTATAGGGAAATTTCCAACAATATTCTCCCTCCTCCAACGGTCATATTTTCCATGAAACTCGGAGGGACCTGTACACGTGTAACTCGACCAACGGTTAATTAGAAACAGAATAGACGACATCGTTTTTAAAAAACTGTGTATAACTGAATGCACGACATCGTTTTGAAACAAAACATTTGTGAGTAAAATCTAATCAATAGTTCGGAGTGTACGCAAGTCAAAAGTTCGGAGTCTAACCAAAATGAAGTTTGGAGTCTATGTTAAGAAATGTTCAGATTCTGTTTTATAGGAATTTGGAGTCTGGTTTCACCGGGGATCGGATTCTGAACCTGTAGAGTTCGGAGTGAAACTTCTTTAAGAGTTCGGAGTCGAACTGCTTAAAAGTTCGGAGTCGAACTACTAAAGAGTTCAGAGTTGAACTTCTTAAGAGTTCGGAGTCCAACTTCTTAAAAGTTTGGAGTCGTACTTCTTAAGAGTTCGGAGTCGAACTATTAAAAAGTTCAGAGTCGTACTTCTTAAGAGTTCGGAGTTGAACTATTAAAAAGTTCGGAGTCGAACTACTTAAGAGTTCGGAGTCGAACTACTTAAGAGTTCGAAGTCGAACTTCTTCAGAGTTCGGAATCCAGAATTCGGATTAGAACTACATTACAGATCACTTCCAGAATTCAGATCCTAAAAACAGAATGCTCCAAATATTTTCATTATATGGCTCTGGAAATTTGGTTATGAATCCAGTTTTTGAAATTAAGAAAACTATTTCTATGTATAAGAAAATCTAGGTTAAGGTATATTTCCTTAAGGAAGTAAATTTTCCTTATGGGTGTAAAAATAATATTTGCTTAAGTATAAGGTGTTTGTGATTTTCAAAACAAGAAGGAATGGAAAAGTCATAAGGAAAACCTTATTTAATCAACAATCTCCCCCTTTTTGGAATTCACAAACATCCTTAAGAGAAAGCATATAAAGATCTTGAAAATTTTTATTAGACTTTGAAAATAAAACTTATCTCCCTTTGTTTATGGATAGAAACGAATACAACTAACTCCCCCTTAGGCATTGAAACTCTAAGGATTGTATTCTGAGTTTCCGGAGTGGAGTTTTCAATAATATAAGAGTGAAAACTTCATAGTGGGAAACTCCCCCATTCATTAAGGATATTTCTCTTAGAAATTTTTCCCTTTCTCCTCCTTAGGAGTAGTTCTTTTTCCTTATCCCCCTTTGTGATTTTCAAAAATAATTGAAGGGAATGGAAAACAAAGTATGCTACCTGAATCATTAGTATATAAAAAGATACAAACCAGAAAAATAACCATTTCATTAGAGTTGGGGAAAAAAATTTACAATGAAAGACAACTACAACAAAAGATCAAAGTGGGTTCATTTGTCTTCCTTTTCCTTCGGAATGAGCTGCTTCAACAAGGCTTTGAGTTTCTTCAAGTCTCTTTGATCTTCCTCTCTTTTCCTCTCCAAGGATTTTACCTTTTCTTCTTGAGATTTTAAAGCCTCTGCCTGAGCCTCCAAGGTTTCTTTCTGCAACTTCAACAACTCATCTTGCTTTTCCATCTTTTGCTGAAACTCAATCCAGAAATCTCTTTCAGTTTTCCAATTTTGAGATACCGAGTTAAGATTCCCATTCAGAACCCTGACCTGTTGATTCCGAAAATTTTGCTCCTGGGTCAACTTCTCAGAAATCTCATTAACCTTTTTATCCTCCATTTCAAAAGCATTTTGAACTTCAGCCTAAAAATTCTCAAATTGAACTAAATCTTCATCAACTCTCTTAGACCACTTGTTTACTTTACTACAAGACTTTCTATGCACGTCATAGTCGATCAGAAAAATTTTCGGTTTAGCTTCCAACTTCACAAACTTATCCATTACCATGGATAAAGAATCTGATTTTTTATTCATAGATTGTTGCAGCAACTGGCATCTAGAATCTATTGTTGGAAGAATCGGAATTGTGTCCACTAACTTTCTCAGAGATTGAACCACAAAATCATGCCTGTGGGATGATGATTCCGAATCAGAAACTTCTTTTTGAGATTCCTCTTCTTCAACTGGAATCAGCTTCCTTATAGAGGTACCACCAACCTCTTTCCTTCTGATGACATATTTAATGGGTGTCTCCATTAGAGTTTGCTTCCCTTTATCAGATTTCAGAATGTATTGCACATTTGGAGATACTTCCTTAGATTCAGAAACTTGAACAATCTGATCCTCATCTGGTTTTTATCTTACTTGTCCTTCCTCAAGAAAGTTCCTCTCATAGGATTCTTCTTCATCAAACAGCTCATTCGCTTCTTCTTCTTCTTCTGGATGTTGCTTGCTAGCTTCCTCATCTTCCTTACCTGAGGTAACTATCTTTGCATATTCAGCCTTATCTTTATAGTCCTGTACTTTCTTGATAAAGGTATCCTGATATTCACTCTCCTATTCTTCTTCTTCTTCTTCCTTTGATGCTTCAACAACTTCCTTCTCAGCTTCTACAACTATTCATTTACCCTTGTCCTTTTCCGGAGTGACATAGTTTTTCGCTGGAGTTTTTGGTAAAGAAGGTTCAATACCGAAGGTTTCCGGAACTGGAAGCCTTTCAGAAGCTGACTCTGTATCTTTTAGAAAATATTGCACTAGTTCAGCTTCAGACATCTTCTTTCTCAACTTCTTTTCCTTCGCTTGTCTTTCTAGCTCCTCAGCAGCTTTTTCTTTTAATGCCTTAGCCTCAGCAGGGTCCAATCCGAATTGAGGACCCCCTTCCTTCCTCATTTGTTTATCTTTCCTCCACTTAGCTTCTACTTCATCTGTATAGATTTTCTGCTTCTTCGAATCGGGAGGTGCGGATTCAGTTTCCTTAGGCTGAGGAGCTTCTTCATCAGTAACTACTTCCTTAGCCTTTCTCTTCTTCCTTTGCTTTTTTGAAGGTTCCAGAGATTCTTTTTCAGCTGTTTCAAATTCCTCCATGGATAGGGGGTAAAATTCTCCGGATTCACTAGAAAATGCCAACTTCATTCTTTTAAGCGTATCATCACTGACAAGCATGAGCTTGCAATTCCGGATCTTTGATTTGCAGGAAACTTTGAAAGATTCTAAGCAACGAACAATCAACTTAGAAAGTAAGGCAGGAAACATCATAATCTGAGCTCTCAAATTTCCTTCTTTAATATTCTTGATTGTAACCAAGACATGCCTTATCAGATTTATCTTTCTTAGATTACCAAAAAATCTAAGACATAGATATCACTCTTCTTCAGATTGTCTTTATCTCCTCTTCTCGGAACCGGAAAACCTTGCACCCATAGTTGAAGTATTCTATTATTCGGAGTGAGCTGAGCAATTTTAGTTGTTGAATCATCCTTAAGCCCAAGACACTTCAGTGCCTTCTCCTTATTGAAACTTCCTTGCACATCGGGAAGTTTGTGAGAACAGAATTCATCTTCTCCGTCATATGCTATACCAACCAGGCTTGTTGCCTTATTGTAAGAAAGTTTATAAGTCTTCCCATAAGACTTAAAAGAAAACCTTTCTCTGCCATCTTCCACCAAGAAGGAAACATATTCATAAAACTCTATCAACAAGTCAGTATAAACCGGATCATGTTTATCTGGTTTTGCTATGTATACATCTTCCCATCCATTCAGTCTAATATTCTTTGAAATACGAGTATCAAGCTTATAAAAATCCGGATAAACTAACCTTTCCCTGTAAACTAACCACTTTGAAATTGGTTTGATAGTTGACATATCTTGAGAAGTTGCTTCAATAGACATTCAGAATGAAATAAACTATAGGATTCGGATCGGCTTCACAAGGTTCAGAACCGGCCTTAAGAGGAGCAGTAGAGCTTCGAGACGCAAAATCTTGAAAAATTGATGTGGGACGAGTCTCGGGGTCCCCTTTTTATAGGAAAATAATTTGACCATTGGTCTTCCAAAAGTCATCCAATGGTTTAAAATACATTGATCTGATCTGACGGTTGAGAATAATTCCACATGGAATTTTTTTTTTGACTCTGATCTTTTGAGGTTTTTTTAAAGAAAACATTCGGATATGAGGAAAAACTAGAATCCGAACTAAACAAGGAAGATACCAGTAAGCAAAATTTGATTACAAAACAATAAGTAGGAAAATCATAACTTACAGATTGACAAAAAATATTATTCAAGATTGGTAATATTCTTCTTGAAGGGAAAAAAACTTCATTATGAAAGTTCCAGTACGAAAACCTCGTTACGAAAACCCTAGTCTGAAAATTTCCATTCCAGGAATCTCGTTACGAAATTATTAGTCCGAAAATTCCATTCCAGAAGTCTTTAGTACGAATACTTTCATTCCGGAAGTTTTCATTCCAAGAATTTTAGTCCTGAAAATTTCAGTTCCAGAAATTCCCATTCCGGAAATTTTAGTTTCAGAAAATTCCATTCTGAAAGTTTAGTTCCGAAAGTTTTTTTTATTAAAAAAAACTAACAACCAAATGTACTCCCCCTATGAAGAGGAGTTTATAACTATTAGGAGAATTTTCAAACAATAAGTTAATGAAGAATGATTACCTTACAGTTATCATTCCTAACTTTTGTTTAATGTATTCAAATCTGTCGGAGGGTAATGATTTTGTAAAAATATCAGCAAGTTGATCTTGTGTTCCGATAAACTGAAGAATAATATCTTCTTTTTGTGTGTGATCCCTAAGAAAGTGATGCCTAATATCTATGTGTTTTGCACGAGAGTGATGTACAGGGTTCTTACTTAAGGAAATAGCACTTGTGTTATCACACAAAATTTGAGTTTTAGTAAAGCTCAAGCTATAGTCTGTGAGTGTGTGTTGCATCCACAATACTTGAGCACAACAACTTCCACCTGCTACATATTCGGATTCAGTAGTGGGAAGTGCTATAGAATGTTGCTTCTTGTAGGACCAAGAAACTAACGAATCTCCTAAGAAATGACAAGTTTCGGATGTACTTTTTCTATCCATTCTACATCCACCACAGTCAACATCAGAAAAGATTTTTAGAATAAAATCATCTCCAGAAGTATAAAAAAATATTAGATCCATGGTTCCCTTAAGGTAGCGAAAAATTCTTTTTACTGCCTTTAAGTGAGATTCCTTAGGATAGGATTGATATCTTTCACATAAGCATACTTAGAACATTAAGTCTAGTCGACTAGCTGTTAAGTAAAGTAAACTTCCTATCATACCTCTAAAAGATGTTTGATCTACTGGTTTCCCAGCTTCATCAAGATCTAAAGAGTTTGAGGTACCAATAGGAGTACTTATACTCTTAGTATTGTCATAAACATACTTTTTGAGAAGATATTTAATATACTTATGTTGAGATATGTAGGTTCCTTCTGGTTTTTGAGAAATTTGAAAACCAATGAAAAAAGTTAACTCACCCATCATACTCATTTCAAACTCAGATTTCATTAGACTTGCAAAAGAGTCGGTTAAAGATTGCTGAGTTGAACCAAATTTGATGTCATCGACATAAATTTGAACAATAAAAACATTTTTCTTATCTTTCTTTATAAAAAGGGTTGGATCTGCATTTCCCTTAACATAGTTATTTTGAAGCAAAAATCCAGTGAGTCTATCATACCAGGCTCGTGGGGCTTGTTTAAGACCATAAAAAGCTTTGGTAATTCTAAAAACATGATCAGGATGTTTTGTATCTTCAAAGGCAGGAGGTTGTTCAACAAAAACTTCCTCTTGGACATAACCGTTAAGAAAAGCACATTTCACATCCATTTGGAAAAGTTTGAAATTAACGAATGCTTCAAAGGCAAGTAGAATATGGATAGATTCAAGTCTAGCTACAGGAGCATATGTTTCTTCATAGTCTATTACCTCTTGCTGATTATAGCCTTTAGCAACAATTCTAGCTTTATTTCTTACTATGACTCCATTTTCATCACATTTGTTTCTGAAGACCCACTTTACTCCAATAACAGAAGTCTCCTTAGGTCTTTTAACCAAGGTCCAGACTTTATTCCTTTCGAATTCATTTAGTTCATCTTGCATGGCTTTGATCCAATCATCATCACCTAAAGCCTCATCAGTACTTTTAGGATCTAATTGGGAAAGAAATGCTAGATATTCTACTTCATTTCTTAAGGAACTTCTAGTCCTTACAGGTTGATTTACGTCACCAATGATACTATCACTGGGATGATTCTTAAGAAACACCTGATTTGGGTTTTTCAAATCCGGTTCATCAACATAGGGTAGAAAGTCTTCTGGGGTAAATGTTTCAGAAGTATCTTCTTGAACATTATCCTTATCAGAAGGTTCTTTTATCAAAGGTTGATAATCAGTTTTTAGAAACACATCCGAGGATGTAGGCTGGGATGGTTTAAAAACAAAGGGATCAAACTCATCAAATTTTACATGCACTGTTTCTTCAACAGTATAAGTATTTTTATTAAAAACTCTATAAGCCTTAGAAGTTGTGGAATAACCTAAGAAATTTCCTTCATCTGATTTTGGTGCAAATTTATGTAAGTTATATTTAGTATTCAAAATGAATACTTTGAAACCAAAAACTTTGAAGTAGGATAGTCTTGGTTTTCTACCATTCCATAACTCATAAGGAGTTTTATTAAGAAAATGTCTAATCAAAACTCGATTTACAGTATAGCAAGCAGTACTTACAGCTTCATCCTAGAAATGTCTAGCTATATAATATTCACTCAACATGGTTCTAGTTATCTCTTGAAGAATTCTATTTCTTCTCTCAACTACACCATTTTGTTTAGGAGATCTAGGTGCTGAAAAGTTGTGAGTAATACCTTTTTTACTTCAAAAAGTTTCAAAATCAGAATTTTGAAATTCTCTTCCATGATCACTATGAATAGTTTTCAATGGAAGGTTTTTCTCATTTTTAACTTGAGCTCTAAAACTTTTGAAATAAGAAAAAGATTATGATTTATTTTATAGAAAATAAACCCAAGTAAATCTAGTGTAATCATCAACTAGAACAAACACATAGTATTTGCCTCCAATACTTCTTGTTTGTGTTGGACCAAAAAGATCCATGTGCACTAACTGTAATGCATCAGTTATTGAGACTTCACCAATTGATTTAAAACTAGATTTATGTTTCTTGCCATATTGACAAGTATCAAAAACTTTAGAAGAATAAAATCTAAGCTCCGGTAGATCCTTAACTAGTTTCTTCTTAGAGAGTTTGCATAAGTTCCTAAGGTTAAAGTGACCTAGTCTTCTATGCCATAACTAGGAATGATCTTCCATTGCACTTAGGCAAGGTAAATCTTGGATCTTGAGGTCTTCTAAATTTAAGGTGTAAACATTCTCAAGCCTATTGGTTGAGAGAATAAATTCTTCCTCGGAATTTTGAACTAAACACTTATCATTCCTAAAATTCACAAGGTAACCTTCATCACATAACTGACTTATGCTAGTGAGGTTGTTCTTAAGACCCTTAACAAATATAACATTTTAAATTAATGTTTTTCCAAAAATAACTATATTACCAATACCAACATTTTCTCCCTTAGCATTGTCTCTGAAAGTTACCTTTCCTCTTTTCGTTTTGATAATCTTTTCAAAATAGCTTTTGTTACCAGTCATGTTCCGGGAACATACACTATCCATGTACCATGTATTTTTGCTGGTATTCTCTTTATTTTCCTGAAATCAAGAAGAGAATTAGACTTTCGGAATCCAAACTTTCTTAGATCCAAGATTTCCAGACAACAAAATTTTAGGAACCCACATCTTCTTTGTGAAATAAGATTTATGAAAACCTAAGGATTGGGTTTTGTTTAAGGAACAATTCTTTGCCCAGTGACCACCACATTGACACTTAGTACAAAATGGGGCACTTTGAGGAACAAAATAATTGTTACTAAAAATTGGTTTTGCATGGGTATAACCAAATCCGGATTTATTTCTTAAAGGTTGTATTTGGGAATACATTTTATCAAAATTTTCCTTACCATGGGTAATGTTTGATAAACACTTGTTTAAGGAAAAAATTTCGGACATGAGTTTTATAACCAAGTTTTTATCTTCAAAATCATCAGTTTTAGAACTAGAACTAGGCTCGAAAACATTTTTCTTAGAAATTACTTTTTCTAATTCTTTAGAAAGTTTGTTCTTCTCAGAACTTACTTCCTCAAGATTTTTTGAAATACTTTCAAAATCAGCATTTTTCCTATCAAGATCTTTATAAAGATCTGATATATCTTTTATAAGAATAGAATTCCTAGAGTTTTCTTTATCAAGTTTTTTATTGAGTTTGGAATTCTCAATTTCAAGAAGTTCAGAAAACCTAGAGACTTCTTCATAAGTAGGTAAAGTATTTTCTTCATCAGAAGAGTTATAATACATACTATCATTAGAATTTAAAGATACATTGGTCAATGATTTATCATTTCATACCTTAGCCATAAAACAATGATTGTCAATAGGTAATCTGGCTATAAGACCAATATTCTTCTGTCCTGAAGATTCATAATCAGAAGATTCATCTGAAGAGTCACCACCACTGGCACTCCAGGTATCATTAGGTTTCAAAACTTTCTCAGCTTTGGCTTTATAATACTTCTTTCTGTTTCTGTCTGAATGCCTTTCTTTTCTTTCTTTCTTTTTGAGCAAAGGGCAGTCTGGTCTAATATGTCTATCTCTCTTGAATTCATAACAAGTGACTTCTCCATCTTTCTTATACTTGGATTGGAAATTTCTCTGGCCAGCTATCTTGTTCATCCTTCGAGCAAGATTTGCTAACTCACTTTTAGAGATTTCACTCTCACTAGATTCAGATTGGAAAATAACTTTCTTAGACTTGGATCTAGTTACTCTCTCAGGTTTCTTAGATTTCATCTGATTTGATGTTGTTGTAAAAGAAACAATACCATTTCCATTTTTCTTTTTTATGTTGTTAGCATCTCTCTTAATTCTTGTTTCATGTTGAAGAAGAGTTCCAAATAATTCATCAAGAGAGATTTGAGAGACCTTCCTCTTCTCATCTATAGCGGTTCTTCTGGATTCCCACTCATTGGGCATAATATCAATTATCTTGTCCACAAGTGCTTCATTATCTAACCCTTTTTCTCCCATAGACTATAGGCTGTTGACAATAGTCATAAATCTCTGTTGAACTTTACAAATTGGTTCACCATAAGGAAAGTTGAAGCCATGATATTCATCTCTAAGCATAGCTCTCCTAGTCTCAATCACTTTAGAAGTTCTAAAGTGTGTAACCTCTAACTTCTTCCAGATACAATTAGCAGCTTTACAAGAATAAATTTGGCTATATATATTTCTAGTCATTGAACAATGTAAGGTATTGCGTACCTTATAATTGAGTTGATATTCTTGCTTTTCCCGGTTAGTGAAAGTTCTAACTTCCTTATCAGGAATTTTATAATCACCAGTAAGCATAACAAAGTTGTCTACTTCAGTATTGATAACAAAAGTCTTCATTCGATCTCTCTAGTACTCATAGTCATTACCATCAAATATTGGTGGTCTTGTAGGATTTAGATTTTCAATGGAACCAACATTAATTCCTGCCATACTTAAAAAAAACTCTGGCACACAAACTTGTTAGTAGAAAAAGTTCGTAATCACAAAGTTCAGAATGACAAAATTCGGAATGAGAAAGTTCGGAATGAAAAAGCTCGGAATGAAAAAGTTCTGAATGAAAAAGTTCTGAATGAAAAAGTTCTGAATGAAAAAGTTCTTTTTAAGCAATTGTGAAGAATAAATAAAAAGAGCAAGAAAAACTTATTCGTGAGTATAAGTATTTCAGAGACTTCCTCTGATACCAATTGTCGGATTGAAATAATGATGTAGATGCTCAATATACAATGGGGGGGGGGGGTGAATTGTACACTTTAAAAATTCCTTTGGAACCTTTAAAGTTGGTTATGAATAACTATGTTTTTCTTAAGCAAAGGAAAGAGCTAAGTTTAACAAAGTTAAACTATGAAAATTCACAACACCTCTAACACCAAATGAAAACTTGGAAAGGGATTCCGAATATAGGTTCCGAAAATATGGTTCCGGAAATTGAAACATAACAAAAGTTTACAATATGAGATTCTACCTTAAAGCGTATAGAATCTAAATGAAATAGAGTACAAGTAAGGGAGTATAAGAAAGTTATACTTTCCTTATAATAAAAAATGTAGCGGAAATAAACGAGTAGAAAAAATACAAGTAACAAGATACAAGTCTTTTAACCCAAAGAGAAGGGTATCCAACAACCTAGGATAAAGGTCCCTTGATTTATACTTTCAAGTAAGTCTATCTTACCCACACCAGGGTAAGCCCTCGATAAGAAGATCGGAGTCTCTGTCTTGCTATCCCCACAATCCCTCAACTTCAAGGTAGTTGGAAACCTCTGTCTTCCTCAGCAAGGAATCCCTCAACTTCAAGGTGTTGGAAACCTCTGTCTTCCTATCCTTGGAAGTCCTCGAATGTAATCACCAACATTCGGAGTCGCACGAAGCAAAAACTGAACGACCGGTTCAGTACGCACAAGGCATGAAAAGCTTTCTCTCTCTATAAATCACCTTAGTAGCATGTGGTTTCTAGATTGATCAATTTCATTTTCTATGTGGAGCTCTTTCGAATGAGCTCCTATTTATAGGCAATTTTCCAACGGTCAGCTCCCTCCTCCAATGATCATATTTTCCATGAGACTCGGAGGGACCTGTACATGTGTAACTCGACCAATGGTTAATTAGAAACAGAATAGATGACATCGTTTTATAACAACCTATGTATAACTGAATGCACGACATCGTTTTGAAACAAAACATTTGTGAGTAAAAGCGCATCAATAGTTCAGAGTGTAAGCAAGTCAAAAGTTCGGAGTCTAACCAAAATGAAGTTTGGAGTCTATGTTAAGAAATTTTCGGATTCTGTTTTATAGGAATTCGGAGTCTGGTTTCACCAGGGATTGGATTCTGAACCTGTAGAGTTCGGAGTCGAACTTCTTTAAGAGTTCAGAGTCGAACTGCTTAAAAGTTCGGAGTCAAACTACTTAAGAGTTCGGAGTTGAACTTTTTAAGAGTTTGGAGTCCAAATGCTTAAATGTTAGGATTCGTACTTCTTAAGAGTTTGGATTCGAACTATTAAAAAGTTCAGATTCGTACTTCTTAAGAGTTCGGAGTCGAACTATTAAAAAGTTCTGAGTCGAACTACTTAAGAGTTCGGAGTCGAACTACTTAAGAGTTCAAAGTCGAACTTCTTCAGAGTTCGGAATCCAGAATTTGGATTAGAACTACATTACAGATCACTTCCAGAATTAGGATCCTAAAAACAGAATGCTCCAAATCTTTTCTTTATATAGCTCAGGAAATTTGGTTATGAATCCAGTTTTTGAAATTAAGAAAAATATTGTTATGTATAAGAAAATCTAGGTTAAGGTATATTTCCTTAAGGAAGTAAGTTTTCCTTATGGGGGTAAAAATAATATTTTCTTAATTATAAGGTGTTTGTGATTTTCAAAAAAATAAGTAATGGAAAAGTCATAAGGAAAACATTATTGATTGAACACCATGTTCATTGTGAGGAATAAGGGATAGAAAATAATCAATGTCATTTTCTTGAATAATGGACTTAGATGCTAGGATTTCCTTGGATGGTCAACATAGGGATCGAAAAATAGGGAGAGGTCGCCTATGTATCATGGATATGGAAGGAATAAGAGTCCACAGTTCCCTTAATGTCAGGGCTTACAAACTAAGGTTTCCCTACTTTCTAGGCTGACACGATGAGGATGGTCAATTCCATCAAGTCCGGGGATTCCCTATTGACATGACCTTCTTATCTATAGGGCATCATATGACCTATTTTGCATGTACTGAGATCCATTGCATGACCTGGCTTGACACACATAGAGGGTGTAACAAGAGTCATTGTGGCATAGTCGCAGGGGTGTCACATATCTTAGCTGACACCTATAGAAGACATCGTGAGACTTGGCCGTCATTTTTGGAGGGCATCTTGAGTCCCAGTCAACTTTCCCAGAGTGTGTTGTGGGATCTTAGGTATCATGTCTAGATGATTTCATGATACTTGACTAATAAGAGGAAATACTGTTGCATGAGTTAGGAGATGTGTCCAAAGGACGTCACAAGTCTAGGGTAATAGAACCAGAGGGTTTTCCAAGATCAATGGGTGTCCATAGAGGGGAAACTTGTGGATTTATCTGACATGTATGAAGTATTCCATGTGTCCAATATGGAATACTAGAGGAATTTTGTAAGATCTAGGAAACATGTCATGGTGTTGTCACATGTCTTTGGGTCACTCATGCGAGAGAATGAGGGACAACGAACATGAATTTCACTTAATTATTCAACTTTTAATCTTAGTTATAACCCTTTCATTAAGAAGGTGTTATATTTATTCAGGACCGGTTCCTTTTATTTTATATTGATTTGGAAGACTTGTAGTATGTTCTTCACACAAGTCTTTCCAAAATTCCTTCACGTGATCTATGAATTATCATGAGAACCACCTTATGTGTGGCATAAGATTTCTCTGGCTATCCTCTGGTGTATTACCTAATGAGATGTTTCTGGTCACATGATTGATTTCTATGAGTAATCTATATAGGTTGAGGGTTGAATCATCCATAGTCTTAGATTCCGACCCTTTCTTCAAGTTAGAGTGGGGAATTTATATGCATCACCACCACCTTTGTCTAGTAATTTGTGCGTAGTATCTAGTGTGTGTCCAAGATGGATTTGGAGAATGGGTCTAGTGCTATTTGTCTTTGCGAGTCATTGGTGTGTACTGCTATGAGTGTGTTTCCTAATTTTCAACGATTTTGAGTCTCGTCCATCAAGTCTCCATTTATTGGATTATATCCAATTAATGGGGACAGGTTTGATCATGCATACATGATGAATGAATTTGATGTTTTCATGTTGAAATGCTGAAGATATTTTGAAATATCCAAGTTCATGTTGGAAGGCGTTCCCAAGACTTTAGTTGACTTATCTCAAAGTCTCGCGAAATAATGGTGGTTTGTTCCGGGGTCTTGCGGGATGATGCCATGGGTGCGCATGGCACATTTCATGCCTTTCATTGATCGTGAAAACATCTCATATCATCACTTTTGAAACCCTTTGTTTTATTTGTCAAAGGCTCAGATGCAATTTAAATTTCATGTGTGTTTTCAAGTGCATTTCTTATATTTTTTGGTGATGCATCGTATGACAAATATGGGTCATATGGAGGTGTGTGATCCTCCCCTGGAAAAATCTATTCGTTCATCCTTAGAATACCAAAAATTTACCTAGGGAGCTTCTCATAGAGAGGATGACCATATAAAGGGCTCTGGTGAGGTGAGGTGAATGTGTCTTTAGGGACTCACGACTTCTCACGGGTCACCAGGGGCAAGTCACATGTCCTTCAGTGACTGAAAACACCTCTCACCTCCCCCCTTTCCATCTCTTTTTTTTATTTTCAAAATCTCAAGGATTATGTGAGTATTCCCTAGCAATGTTTGTGATTTTTTCTTGATTTTTCAGTGATGTATCACATGGAAAATATTGTTCATATGGATTAGGTGAATGTATGAAGTAGGAAGGTCTGTCTGTCTGTTCGTAGAGTACCAAAGGGGCTGCCTGGATATACCTGAGGACTTCCATGCGATAGAGTTAACGAGCCATAGGGATTCCATGTAGAGAGGTTGACATTATTCCATGGTATTTTGGCATCTCATGATCACCCAAGGGTGCACATCACATGTCTTTCAGGGATCACGAACACCTCTTGCCTCCACGTCATCGCCTCTTTCGTTTTATCCCATAAAGGATTAGAGACCTTATGAGTTTTCCTAGATGTCACCAAGGGATTTAATTATTACCAATGATGATATGGTGCAAGAGATTCATGACCAATGGGGTTATAATCTTTTGAATATAATCACTCTTTATTTGTGAAGAATTTTGTGTGGTTTATCTTGAACTTTCCAATGACAAACAATGCGGGCTAGGGGAACTCATTCAGTTGTTTGGGGAGCCTTCCTAAGAGAAATAAGGTTCCTCAGAGGGGGATACATGTGACTTTCCATAGATTTTGTACCATGTAATGAATCCTTCACTTGACCTTGAAATGGTCATGCGATCTTGAGTACATCATAGGCTCAAGGGATCTGCAAGTCCTGTCTATCCTCCTTTTTTTTTCTTTTGTGAGGAAAATAATACCCATATTCAAGAAATTATTCCTTTTTGATTTCACCGATGTCCATTCGGTAGGAATCAACAGACACACCTTTTAATAAATATTAAATATTTAATAATTAAAAAATGGATGAAATAATTAATAAAATATAAAAAGGGATTTATCACGTGCGTTGTCGTTAAACACACGAAGTGTATAAAAGTTATACCCTACCTAGGGTAAACCCCCCATTCCGGAACTAATGATGGTTTTAGGTTAGTCATATTATGTTCCATTTGGGATATATTAAATTATTTTTAGAAAATAATATTATTAAAATTAATAAATAATTTATTCTCTTGAGAGAGCCATCCAAACGCCTGACGCTTAAAAATATTATACCTCACCTAGGGTAAATATTGCATCCTGGACCCAATGGCAGTCCCAGATTTTATATACAATGAAATTTTTTTATTAATTTAATTATTTTGAATAAATAAAATCCTCATAATATAATATATTTAATATATTTATTTCATCTTTGTCGTGGCATTACGGGCCTCATAATCTCACACCAACTTCATGTCAGACTTCAAAATTATTAGATTGAATATTCCAAAGTATTAGAAAGATTTTTTCCCTTATGAAAACACTTTAAAACATTTTATAATGTAATCTCACTGATAAATAATTTTTCTTCCACATAAGACACTTCTAATTTATCAACAAGAGGGTTTTGATTATATTTTTAAAATTCTAGACAGTAAAACTAGTCTATATGAAAACGTAGAAAAAAATGGATGATTATACCATGATACAGGGTAATATGTTCTAATCCATATATAATATTAACTGAAATCAACTACCAACTATGGAGAATCAAGGATGAAGGAGAAACTGGAGAACATATCTATGATATTAACTAATACACGTCAATATACACCCCTAAAAAAGGAGGACTGAGATAGGATAATGAAGAGCGATGTGACTGTCCAAAATGTCCTCCGCTAATCCTAAACCCCAATAAAAAATGAGACACCTCTTCAGTAAGAACACCAAACTTCACCTTCTCAAATAATAGTAAATTGGGAAAAATTAATGACATTACAAATGGTTCATATTGAAACATTTTTAGACTTCCCCTTTTATGCAGTGATATGCTTCATAGCCTATAATTCATCAATGAAACTTTTTCATAGCATGGAACGACCCTTTATGTTGCGAATGGACGGTTTCTATAGTATTCTAAAGTGGGGACACCATACCACTTCTCCAACATTCACTCAAATACTAGGGACATTAAAAAACATAAATGATGTCAAATTTTTTTATAGATGTTATAATATTCAAAATATTATTCAGGGTCTTAGTTCCCAAAAAAACATCCCAAAAAATTCAAATTCCCTAGGAACTTCAAAACCAGTCTGAACATGGGGTATTAAAAACATATATTTATGAATTGAGTAGTTTGTATGTGGATATCTCAAGAGGGATTTATTTTTAATTTTTAATGTTTTTAGGAATTTATATTGGTTAATACACTTAAAATATATCATTATGTTGATCACTGTAATAAATACCCACACAGATCACATATAGAATAAAAAATCTATGGATTTTTTATTCTTCATTATTTTCTAATATCATTTACACACAAAGAAACATATTATCAAAAAACAATTTTTTAATATCATAAATGTTACATATAAGAAAACTTTTAAATAAATTTAAAATTTTCATTCAACATACCTATGTGAATTACTAAATCAATCACACATTACCTATTTTCAACCAAGTAATTAATTGATACAAATATTATTTTTTCATGAAAAATTTATATATAATAAAAAAATAAATATAAAAATCTATAAGAATACACAATATATTTGGGTAAACTAATAATATAGAGTGAATAAAATAAATTTTAATGCTATATTTTACGTTAAATTTCAATGATAAAGGATTTTACTACTTATCTTTCCATTAAATAAATCTAACATGTTCAATAGCTTGTCCCACACACAACACCAAACTGAAATGAGCTACAACATATTAGATGATAATAATATTAAAATTTATAATAATAATTTAACATAAGTAAATATAAATATAATAACCAATTGAAGGTCCTTACTACTACTAAGATTAAATTTCTATTTCCAAAACCACTTTTGAGGAAAAGTGGGAAACCATACAAGATCAAGGCTGAAATATTTAGGCACATTAAGAAATCACAAAATCATTAATAGTGAGACTAAAAAGATTAGAATTGATTACATGATATATCCTCCAATGAAGGGTGTGGGCCTTTGTATCTGGGGCATCTTTGACAAGGTCTTCAATGAAATTGACAAGCTTGTCCCATGTATGTTTGTACTCCTCTGCATTGATTTTCCTTTCATTGAAGCCACATGCTAAAATAAGGTCTTGTTTATCGATCTAGTCCCTTTGATCTTTGATGAAAACACCTTGAAGGTCTCTCTCTATGATTCTATTCTTCTCCTCGTCGGAGGCCATGAGCTTAATGATCTCTTCCTGCATTTCTTCATTTGAAGTGATTAGGAGCTTGAGATGTTCATTCCCATGTGCCTCTTCCACCTTTCCAAATTCATCCCCCTGCTGTTATATTTTAGGATCCCTAATCTCCGTTTTTTGTTTTCCTTTTTGACAAGCCATGCTCTTCTTACTTCCCTGAACCTCGTCCGTAGTTGCATCAGCTATCACCTTGGCCCTACTGGACGATCTTGTCTCCATCATTTTCCACAGTTGAGAATATTATTTCCATCCTTTAGATTTATTTCCCTCTACCACAATCCAACCCCCTGCATCATGAGTCCCCTTTAAACCATTCTTATTCCATGGGCTATGAAGCCCTTTGACTTGAGTGCCCTTCACACATTCCACCGAAAGATGACAAGATAGCTCTTCCTCATATCAGCCTCAGATAATAAGGGTGTATTCACTTCAACAACCACTTGTAGCGCCTTCCCCTTGACCGGGCTTGGTTCTTATTTGGACCATTCCTCATCCAAACCGTCAAACCTGTTACTTAACTTAAGAGATAGAATGATTCACCTAGGACTCCTCCTAAGATCTCCCTCCTTATCCTTGCGAGACTCTAGAGACCTTCAACTCTTGTTACCATTTGATATATATAAGGACTGATAATTCTCAAATAACTATTTGAAGTATTAATAAAATAAAAATGAACACTTTTAAATTATTATTATTATAATGTAAAACCTTTCAATATTATCATTCCCCAAATTCAAAATTAGTATGAAATAATATTGACAACACATAATGATTTATAAGTATATTTTCAAATAATAATAGTTTTTCTTTATATTTTATATTCAATTTAAAATATATATTTATAAATTTTATAATATGAAGTATTAAAAATTTTAATTCAGTTTTTTATTCCACAATTTTATATTATACTAGGAATAATTTTTCATATATTTCAGAAATAATTGATTTTTAGGTGAATAGTGACACATACAATATATACTAAAATCATTTCATTTACGCTTATAAAAATTTCAAAATACTATTTTAAATTTACAAAACATATTCTTAATTACATAAGAATTATTTTCCAATAAAATAGTTTTTTTCTTTCAATTAAATATTATATTGGTAAAATTTATATTTGACTTGATATCTAAGCCATATAAAATTATTTTGTCTATAATAAACCTATTTTAATCATGAAAATTATATTCAATGTTATTTTTATTCTATATGTAAATTTCTGACTTAAAATATAGTTTTTCTAAAAAGAGGTTCTTACATGTTACATAAAGTATTGATAAAATTAATTTCTCTAAAAAATAAATTTTATTTGACAAAGTGGATTTTAAATTTTTAATCATTTAGACCCAATAATTTATTAATGTTTATTTTATTTTTTGGACTAAATTATAAATTATTTAGGAAATAAATAGTTATCATGGTAAAATCTAAAATTGTAAAGGCAATAAATGTAGGGGTAAATGGACTCTAACTTGCTTAAAACATGTTTATAATTGAGTGGTAAAGGGATTGTAAACATTATCTCATACACTAATAAATTATTTATAATTTCATCCCATTAAATCCTTCCATTTTTATTTATAATAGAATAACAACTCACTTATATAAGCCTCTATTTATGAAAAATTATCCAAATCCCTCAATTTTCATGAAATACTCTAAGGAAAAATCAAATTTCTCAATGTGTGTACTCATTTTTTTCTATGGTTTCATCCTTTCCATATATCTTATTCAAATAAATTTATTTCATTTCTATATATATAAACGTTTATATTTTTTTCAATATTAATTGATATTCTGCCAAGGTAATGATCATTAACCACTTTTCTTCATTTCAATTTAGGAAAAATGAAAATTCCATTCATGTGGATGTGTGGTCTATCAGCTCCATGGATAAAAAAATTTAATTTTTATTACTGACTCTTATTAATGGTCCTAAGAATTTTATTAATTGATAAATATTTTTTTATGAAATTATTATATTTCAGTTAAGATATATATGACTAACTATTAATAATTTGAACAATAAACAACACTATAATTTTAAATTTATAAAAAAAATTATAAGAGGAAAAAGATCTCTTATTTTTACAATATTTATATCAATTACCTTATCCAATGACATATTTAAAATTATAATATATCAAAAAATAAAAAATAAATATGATCATATTTATTTCATAAAAATGAAAATAATACTAAACCATTTTGAAATAATCCGTTAAATTATGGTATGTTCATGTTTGGGTTGATTTAAAACCCTCTTGAATAATGTTATAATATAATATAATGTATAACTATGAGAACTTGAATAATTATACTAATTGATAGAATTAATTAATTAATGGTTTATTTTTTAATCCATAGTGGTAATTGTAATATTAAACTCATTAACTAATATACCACCACTCATTTGTTAAAAATAAATGAATCATGCTCAGGATTGTGTTAACCTTCAATGATCAAAACATATATAATGAAATTATATGATTGTCAATAATTATAAATTATCAATTCTTGTATGTTGAATTATATCATAATGATTAAATTTTTGTGAAGAACTAATATCAACAATTTTATCCTAAAACTAGTTAAAATAATCAATATTACCCACACCTGCTTTATAATCCAGTTAATAAAAAATTAACATGTGTATAAATTTTTTTATCATAATTAGTACAAGAAATAAATGTTATGAATAAATTCCTAAAAAAAATTATTTTGACAATTATTTTTGTCATGTATGAGGATAGATAACATTGAAGTGAATAAGGATAGAAGTCAAGAGTTTTTAGATCTCATTTTGGTTCTATAGAAATGAAAATAGAATTTATCACCAGTTATTTTTGTTGTGTATAAATTGGAATTGGATATTTTTTTTCATAATTTTAATGTTATATTTTATATATAACAATCTATTCCATTTTTTAACATCCATGTACCGTCAATTTTAAATATTGTAACGTATTAATGGTTTTTGTTAACTCAAACCCCATTTCTATGGGTTCTAATATCTCATTATGAACTTAAAAGTTCTAGTCTTGTTTTCTTCCAAATTATTATTTTATATTGAACCTTATATTCCCTTATGTGGAGAAATACATTTTAAATCAATAATCCATCATTGATTAATTTACTTCTCTAAAATTATTTTAGTATTGAGAATAATTCTCATCCTCTTTAACAATGATTTCCCCACCTAATCCATAATTTCCAATAATGTTAATGTTCTCCCTTATAATAAGAAAACTAATTTTTTTATATCACCATAATTTCATATTTCCTTTTTATTTTCAATATATTTTATTACTAAACTTTTTATGATGTGGGATTTAAATAAACACATTTTAAAACATAAATGGGATATTATGAAACGACCCCCATTACTATTGGGTTATGTATTCACATTCCTTTACTATTTTTTATATCTATTATTCTATTTTATTTGTCACATATTCTATATCTATGTTCCATATATATGTACCTATATCAATATAATTTGTTTTCAGGTTAATACATGTTTTATGTTATATTTTAAATTGTTACTTTTTAGTAAACCCGGCTTAAGGGAACATTTAAAATACATATTTTAGGATATGTGTCACAATCATAAAATAATTTTCACAATGAATAGATTTTTATAAACCTCATAATTTTATATAAAAATATCCCAGTATAATTCTAGTCTAAATGGAAATTATAATCTATTTCATTCATTAAATTATCACACGCTCATTTTGAAAAGCATCACCAATGCAGTTCATTTTTTATTCTCACTTCCCCATGACACTTCACATATATTTCCCTATATTAAAACTCAATGGTCATGACCTATGTTTATTTATTAAAATATTAATTTAAAAATTTATTTTATTCCTTATTATATTGGGAATACTTATGAAATAGACTTCGATTATTCGTTGAGATATGATTATAGAACCCACTTATTTCTCATGGGTTTTGTCATTCTTATTATTTATGTGTGGTTTTATTTAATCACATGGAACATGAATACATTTAAATTTTGTGATATTAACTATCTTATGAGAATTTTAGGCTTGGAATTATATATCCCCACTATATTTGGTAATGTTTTCATCTCATGATATATCTTTTTATATTGAACGAGTTGTTAGAATACTCACAATTTGTTATGTGATGGTGTAGAAAATAATTATACATACATCCAATGTATTGGGTAATGATATCATATCATGTGATACCATGTACGGAGAATGTGGTGTTGTCTTAATCACACTATGTTATACGATGGGTGGGAAAATAAATTTTCACCCCTATAATTTATTGGGTAATTAATTCTTATCATCCGCCACAAATAATTGTTCATAGATGGTCATCCTAAGAAAATTATGTCATGTAATGGATGGTGCAAAAATTATATAGAACTATAACGCATACGGTAATGCTTTTAACTCTTGAGATACCATGTATGGTTCATAATTTTTTAGCTTAAGTAACAAATGCATGTGATTAGTGGGCCTAAAATTATATAGTTCTCCAATGAATTGAATAAATATTTTTACCTCATGAGATGTTATTTATTGGGTTAGAGAGAATACATAATTCACTCTGGGATTTTTCAACTATTTTTATGGGAATGGGGAGTGAACCCAATCCACTATAGTACTTTTTACACAATATGATGATTGTCATAGGAGTGAAACATTACCTTTTTTATGATTTCATGTTTTATACAATTACAATATATTTATGATTCCATGATCTTATGATATAACTTCTATATGACATGTATCCATGGTTATCTCATAGTATTATATTATAGTTCATGTTTTTTCTTTTTAGATTATATTTAATTCTTTTAGGATTTATGGATATCACTTATTTTCCCGTATTATTTTTAATATGGAAATTTTATGATAATAATTCTTTCTAGTATTATTATGTTCTAATCCTTGATGAATAGTTGATAAGTTTTCCCTTAATAAGTGTTTGAGATAACCACTCTTTTATATCTTCATTTCATAGGTTATAAAGGCAGATAAAACCTAAGATAATGTCCTTGAAGGGGGTCTAGAAGAGATCAATTATAGAGAATGGTTAATAAGAT
Organism: Viscum album; assembly: GCA_963277665.1. Classification (NCBI taxonomy): domain Eukaryota; kingdom Viridiplantae; phylum Streptophyta; class Magnoliopsida; order Santalales; family Viscaceae; genus Viscum; species Viscum album. The sequence goes on along the minus strand of OY728156.1, from coordinate 783,936,054 downwards.
TGTAATATAAGTTTCTAATAGAATTGGTCAAAAAATACACTAAACCATGTTTTTTAGCATAATGGGATTATTTTGTGAGGAGTACTATTTAAAATATAGATATGACATAAAATAAATATATATTAATCTTGGGCCTCTATTGAGGCATCAGATTAGTGTTTAGTTACTTATGATGATTTGTATATTTATTTTGGGGGAATTGGATAAGAGATATTTAATTAAAACCCTACAGATAAGGCTAATGGATAAGTCTAAGTAAAGGATATCATCCTAGATTTTTTATGTAGTAGAGATTTTTTGGGTTTACTAGAGGTAATATCATGGTATAGATACAATAAGTTCATTAAGGCTTTGTAACAGTTATACCTATGGGTAGTAAACATGAAATGGGATATTCAATATTAACTCAATTGTCCCCCAATGTAGAACCACAAGGCCTAACTACACATTTATATTAATTCTACTAAGGGATATACGTTGTTCAAAAACAAAATATTTAAGACCAATTTATATGGTTTAATTATGTTAAGGAAAAAAGGTACAAATTTTAATAAAACTGAACTTAAAGAATCATCAATTAAACTAAGAGTGATTAAGGTTATACTGAAAGATAATTTTATAGTTTTTAGTAATAATAAATTTAGCGATTAATCTTTCAAGAGAATGTTAATTATAATTATATTATGATGTTCATCACCCATGTTAACAAATTCTTGTTATTATTAGTGGATGTAACTATAAGGATCCATGGGTGCGAGGGAAAATTTGTTAATTACCTCAATGATTACCCTATTCCAATTAGAGTTAGAGTGGGAAACCTTGTGAATATGCTATTCCCTCTATCATGAAATATGATAAAAAATGTGTACATAATAGAAATACTAAACAAGCTAAGTAAGGTAGTGATGAAATCTCAGTGATTCTTGTGTAAGCAATATTTTATAGGAATAAAGGTTTAATTTACATAATATAAATTTTTTGGTAAGAGGCACCTAGAAAAATATTTGAAGGAAAGAGGAATATGATTGATTTGTAGTTATGGTGGGAACCAAGCAACAAAATATGGTGGAAAATTGATGACTTCAGTTAAAACAATGGTGGAAAATAATTTCCTCTATAAGGATCCACTGTCAATATGATGTTTTAGATTTGATGAAATTAATAAATATGAAAAAAAGTTTCACTAATCTAGGGGATTAATATAATAATTGACCCTAAAAACTTCTAAACGTATATGAACTAGTAAAATTATATGTATTGACTACTATAGATCTATAATTCTATTTTTCACTCTGATGATATTTTTTTTAATTAACATTGTATTTTTTTCAAAATATTTTTTTGTAAATATTATTGGGATTCTGGTGAAAATGAGTTACTAAATTTGTTTATAAGTGTTTCCTTACCATAGTTAAAAAACATTACTTATCAAGTATGATGATATGATATTAATCATGTTGTTTTTAATATCATGAATATACTAATGATTTTACCATATTTTTTTCTCATTTTTAAAAGGTAGATGACTATAATAGAGGAGAAGTAAAAATATTTATAACCAAATGTATGACCTAAAAATTTTGTGTTGTAGATACATAATGATTAAATTATGATGTGGTAATGATACAATAGTGATCAAATAGAAAATATTGAAGGAAAATGGTTTGAGATTATATAAAGAGTTGCATAAAGTATCCATGCTAAAAATATGTGAATAATACCATGTTTATAAAAAGTTCAATCATATTTTTCGAAACATATAATATATATAATTCTAATGTTGTAGGATTGATGTGGTTGAAGTTAAAAATTTAAGTTACACACATTATGATATTCAATTCTCAAATCAAGGATGGTACCACTTTATAATGGATATTTATTTGAGTCTATTGGGAAGGGATCCATGGGAAAATATGACAAAGATGTTGTCTCTATAGAAGAATGAAATTTTATATTCTCATCGAATGGATAAGTAAAATGATGAAAATAAAAATCAGTTTAATGGTTATAGGATACAATAGTATATAGTTATTTTAGACGATTAATAAAGCTGTCTAATGATCAGAGTGAATTCATGAGAAAGGAACCAAATAAGTCTTCCAAGGGATAGATTTCTTGAAAATTCCATTTAATTATGAATATCTAAAGATGCATGATTTTTTTCAATGTTATATAGGTGGAGAAATCTAAGATTATTTATGTTTCGGAAAATTACACTTTCAAGTCATGTTGATTTGTCTATGATCGATTAGAAATTTTATCATCAGAAAAATAAATATGATGTCATTGGATGGAATAATCTATGAAGATGCACTAGATTGAGAATTGTGAACCATGCCAGATATGATGTTGAGTTGAAAAAGATGATAAGAAAATTAAATGTCTATCAAAAAAACATTATAAAACCCATCATATGGAGGGAATATGTAGTGCTCATCGGATAGAAATTTTTCAAATAATCAGATGGATGAGTTCATGTAGCTTCAACTGTATAGTTCATTCCTATGAAGAGAAATAAACATATGAATTTTGAGTCTAATAGATTTAGTCAATAAAAAAATTTGGTTATGGTAATGTTATTTTTATTACTAAACTGAAATGTTCTTGTGAATTACTAAGATAGATTAATAGTTCACCAAATAGAGAAGATCGTAATAAATTTACATGACAAACATTTTACTGAATGGAGTACCAAGGAGATATACATAAAATTTCTAATGTGTTTATCAATGATAATGTAAATATGTTCTTTAAATTTCTATTTATATAGTGTTGTTATAGATGATTGATGAATGAAGTTTATGTATAATATTCATTAAACATAAATAATGTTCTAGAGTATCTATGTTTTTATAGAAAATATTTAATTAATTGGTGTTTATAAATTCATTATTTTATTGACTGGTAAAATATATTTTCTTTCCTAAGATTTTTCATGTAGGTATGCATATGTGAAGGGGTGAAGGTACTATACAACGAAACATTGTTAATATGTTTGAGAGAGATAATGCACTAAATATTATTATTAAGGAGTACTACGAGTCTCCAACTATAGACTCTCTTAGTCGAAGAATAAGAAGTACACTAGGTAGAGGTGTTGAAGGACGAGCTACGTACTAGATAGAGTTTTAGTCAATAGAGTTACTATACATTGTTTGAGGTGAATCAGATGGAGGCTTATGAAACATATAAAGAGATTAACCATATGAAGGTGCATTGGATAAAGACATGTAGTATTTTGAGTTATCATAATGAGATTCCAAATTAAATTTTTGTGAGTTCTTAAGAAAATTATATATTTTTTAATTTTGGATCAATATGAACTAAAAACATTAAATCGTATGTGGGTCATTATAATTACTTATTAAGAGATTGATAAATTATAATGATAGTTATATCAATATAAATCATTTCATATTATATATTATTCCCATATACTGATGGGAGTCTCCATATAAATTTTTTGTCACCCATATTGAGGGAGAAACATGGAAATTGTGTGTGCATTGATTTACTTTCCTATTATTGTATTTAAGTAATGTTAATATTTAATATTGAAAATTATAGAAAATATAACATGTATCATTGTCTTATTTAAAGGGAAAAAATATGAAGATTAAAACTGATTTGACTCCCCTTTCCAGTGGTTCTTATATTCTTGTGATCTTACAGTTGTTCTAGAGAATACATGTTTTGAATGTAAGATAATTTATTTTATCATAAAACTAAATATAAAATTAATTAATTAAACTTATATTCCTTTAATTTAGGAAAAAATATCATATATTTAATGATATAATGTTATTATATCTTCTATCACATGGATTATAAGTGATTGATTCAGCTAAAATTTGGTTTCCCCCTATCCAGAATGATTCCCCAATGAAATGTTTAGACTAGAGGATCCTTGAGGCTTCTTGGAAAGATGGAAATTCAATTCTAATTTCCTTATTAGAAAATGTTTATATGAAGGTTATGTTTCCCAAGACATCTAAGGGAACTTGGTAAAACTCAAAAGCAACATCAAATGAAATAGAAAAGTGGGGGATACAACAATTCAAATATGGAGAATCAAATTTAAAGATTTCCGAATGATGGAAGAAAAAACAATTGATTAGTACATAACTAGTGTTAATGAAATTTTCATCAATATTATTGGATTGAAATATTTATTATAATATTATACCATAAATATGAAATTGATGATAATAATTCTAGATAGTATTGATCCTAAAATCTATTCAATATAAGATAAATATTATTTTTTCCTCTTGATGAATTTTATAACAATATTGTTGAGTATGTGATGAGGAAATCACTTGAATTAAAAGATAATATTAATGGAGAGATTTATTTTGATGCTATGATGAAGTAGAAAATTATGGATCATAAACAAGATATTATAGGTTTTTGGGATTCGGAAAATAAGTTAGATTCTTCTAAAATGAATGAGAAGATATTAACATGTAACTCAGGAAATTATCATAAAGATAGAGGAATCTATAAAAGAAAATTCCCAATTAAATGTTCCAAGCGTGAAGGAATTATAAATTTTACTATTAAATTTCTATATATGAATTTCATATTATATTATGATTATTCTAATAAAGATCCTTAGTGGAAGGACCTACATAGAACTTCATTGGAAAATAGTAAGTCCACAAAAAATAATTAAAAGTTCATTATAAATAGAATAATTATATTGTACAAAAACTTTTATTATAGATCTATAGAAAATATAACATAAAAAAAATTCTAGAAAATTTTATAACATTCCTTACTAATTTTTAATGAATGGATGAAATTTCTAATAGTGAAGAATAATAATGTGAAGAAGCCTATAAGGAATATCAGATGAGATCATAACTTGTAGATTATAATAATAAAAACAAAAAACTAAATAAATATATAATAATGATAATAAAATAATGTGGAATTAAAATGGAGAAATGAATGATTTACTTAAAATAAAGATGTGTATAATTTTTAGATTATAAACCTCAAGATGAATGTTTCAGAAAAAGGAAAGATGGTGGAAGATATTGGTATAAAACTAGATGATAAGGAAGATGAAAATATTAAAACTAGATTAAGATTTATTGAGGATGAATGTACCTTAAATAAAATTAGTTATAATCTCAATAAATCATTAGTGGTAATTTGTGGAACATTTTAATATACTAAAAGAACTCATTCTAAGAATCGGGTCACATCTACACTCAATAAATGTAATGGTTCTTCATAGTATTCTAACCATGTATATGTATTAAAAAACATTGGAAATTCTTGGTTTGAGAAAGTATGTTCCAAACACATCACATTAAACATCATTTAAAATAAGATCCATAGGAATGTTTTTTCATCCTACGCGGAATAAGATATAGAAATTCTTATTGAAACTAAACAAACTCATCATTGAGAAAAATAATTCATCTAAAGAAGGTTTAGGAACAATATATATTATTGGTGTTGTTTAATATATGGGACCAAGTTTCAATCGATGGGTTCAACCAACCAAAATCACCAAAGTACCATGACCTCCACATCATCATCATTACATGGAAATATCACTTTATACTACTAACCAACCATCTATTCCCACTTACCCAGAATATAACCACACATCTGTTTCAATGATCCCATTTAACCACATAAATTATAAACAATTTACATATCAATTTATAATCACTCCATATTCATTTTAAACATAAATATCCAATTTATCAACCCATCATTAATTTAATTCCATACACAAATGATTTAGACCATCATAAGTCTATTTAATTTTAACTTAACACTTTTTTATAATTCCATAACTATTGGGTGAATACCATGCCAACAAACAATGACATAAACTATTCCCATATCAATCCCATTATCTTTTATAATACATCATTGCCACAAGACTAATCATAACAAAACCACATTGCACTTTATAACCACTAAACCATATTTCATAATAAATAAGAATCAAAACCCATAACTACAACCATTATTCATACCATAACATCATTGAAATTCCCAAAAAATGAGAAAATAAAACAATTACATATTTACACATAGAAAGTTCAATTACCATTATCAGGTGATTTATCATTTTTTGTAGAAAGTATACTTTATTAACAATAATGTCTACTACATAATCATGGAATGAAAATATAATGAAGTAAAGTAAATCACTAGAGATATATACCAATGCACTTTCAATTTAACAATGATAGATTAATTAAATTTTCGAGGCCATCTCTTACCATCCTCCCCAAATGAAGCAATAACCCGATAAAATTACTTATTCAGAAAATTAAGAAAGAACTAGAATCCAACTTTTATTGGATTATACCAGAGGACCATGTTCCCAATAGAAGAATCCAGGGATCAAACATCACCATGTTTTAAGGAAAAAACCAGAATCTATCTGTATAAAGCTATCAACAAACCACACTCAAAATCTTCCCAGAATAAAGGGTTTCTTCATAATTAACATCTAATCAGGGGGATAATATAAGAGGTAAAATGATAAAAAATGGTATCGTATTTAATGAGAACTCGATAATATACAATCCTAGAGGTTAAAATTGGAAAATATATGATGAAAGGGTTCTAAGCGTATCTCTAATAAAGCATTATTCATAGGATATGGAAGGGAAATATATAAAAGTGAGGTTGAGACATCTATTTATAGAGGAATCTTGAATGTCCTCTCCATGATGTTGAAATAACATACTACACCATTTTATCCCTCAGTCAAAATATATCCAAACATCCCTTACCCATTTTCCTCTTTTTCATGTGTTTTAATAAACCAATTTTATTATCATTACAGACTTACCCACTTCATAGTCCTAAACATGTTGGCACTTCCGACACATTCCATGATTAGAAAATATGGTGTAGCATTTATTTCTTGGTCGTTTTCTCCTCACCACACCTAGGACCATGGAATAATGAGATCTATCTTCCCATTATACACAGGAGGTCTCCCAAGACACCACACCCAGATACATTCCCTTCGATGGGCATTTCCAAGCTTCTTATTCCATATAAGGTGTATGAAAACCAATATCATTAATACACCTTAATTAAAGATTTATTACATAAAGGTACACATAATTCAATCCTAGAAAACAATAAGCTATATTATATTTTTGAAATTTGAAACATGAAATTATAACTTGGATTGGGATACAACAACATTATTTAGAACTCATTTAACATTCCCATAAAAATAAGTTTCTCTTCTAAAACAGCAAGGGATAACCCGAGGAGGTAAAAAACAAAGTAGTGATCTATAATGCATAGTAAGGGAATAAAAAAATATAAAAATTTGAAATTAATAAATTTTATTCAATAGGAATACTATTATGATATAAAATATTTAAGAATTATAATCATGAATATCAAAAAATGTTCTAAGCTGGTACAAAGAATACAACACATGAACGTGGAAACAACATAAGACATGATATAAAAAAGTCAAGTCTAGATTCCAAGACCACATCACATGGTGGAAAAATCCTCATCAGAGATTAATTTCACTCCTTAATACCATAAATTGCATCTTATTTTATAATATCATTACCCAATGCATTAGGTGGAAATACAAATTTGGGCCCACCCATCACATTAATATCATTAACTTGAATAAGATTTTCCCAATAGATCATATACAATAAAAATGAATTTCATCATATTTAATCCCACAATTAAGGATTTTGGATTAACTAAATGCAATTTATAAATAAATAATTTGTAGGCACATCTTGGAGAATACCCTTGAGTGGAAATGAGGATGGGTATTCACTACAATGATGTTTAGAATGAAAAATCATAGGAAAATCTCAGTAGAATAATGATGGTATAGAAAGATTCATTAAAGGGTTTACTTATAGTTAATGAGACATATCATAACTTTTAAATCTTATTTATTTTAATATGGATGTGTAAAAACTTTTTCCGACGTGGAAATTTTAAAAAAGGTATAATATAAATATTTTTTTTGAATAAAGAGGAGAATGGAAGAATTCCTTACATTTAGATGGAACTTAAAATCTTGGGAGGAGCTTCTTGGGTGCTTGGAAGAACCTTTCAAGAAATATAGATAGGAAATAGAATATTTTAATTTTTCTCTAAGGGTTGATAGGTAAGGGTAATGGGAGGTTGGGTGTATTTATTAAGGAAAATATAGTGAAAATCATTATTAATTTATGAATATAGGTTTTATACATTGTATGATAAAATAATAAAGACAAAAAAAACCATTTTATTAGGCAAATGATTTTAAAAAAGAAGAGTGGATTTAATTATTTCTTATAGATAATAATGAAAATCATTAATATAATATCGTCAGTGATATGGAAGTGATTCATGTTTATAAATAGCATATTTTAAAACCTTAAAAATATAAAATAGGTTTAGAAGGATTCATTTAGGGTTTAAAAAATTAATAAAATAACTTAAAAACACATTATATTAAATTTAGAACACAATTTTGATCATGTATAATAATTATATTATTTATTACATAATTTTGGGATTTTATGATGTCATTATAGATATAGTATATTTATACAATATTTAATTTTTAAATAAAAAACCGATTATAAAAAAAAATTAGGAAAAATTATCTACTGGATAATTTTGATATGATGATTTAAAAATTATTATTTATTTTATAAAAATAATTCTATAATATGGGAATTTACAATTTTATATAAAAACCCCATTTTTGTAAAAATATTGGTTTTTCGGTTATAATAGTTTTCATACCATTATAAAAATTATGTTTGAATTCATAAAATTAAATTATCATTTATATTTAATAAAAATTATTTTCTAATAACACTTAATTAAAATAATATATATTTCATAAATTCACAATTTAATCAAAAATAGTTTCATGATTGAGAGTATATATTTCCTAAAAATATAAATTTTTTATCCTAAAAAATATAATTTTTCTCAAAATTATTATCTAAACATTTAAAAGAAGTAATAAAAAAATATTAATTATAATAATATTTTTATTTAAATAAACTATAGAAATTCATGCTGTAATTTTCTAGACATATACGTTTTTATTACACCAGTGAATACCCTAATGGTAAGGTGTGTGATGGTGAGATTTTCATGAGGGGGTTCAATGAACATTGTCTGAGTCATGATATCAATGAGTATGAAAATCTCTCAAAAATTTTTTTATCATGTTTTAGTTACTAAATCATGACTTGGGATTACCAATTTTAAAAGAAAAGTGATTTTATCTCCCACGTAAGCTTTGATAAATTGATTTCAAATGTTATTATACTATCAATTGAGGCCATCATTTCATTTTTTTCCAATTAGATTTATCATAACCATAAATATATACTAATCATATCTTCATTGTACAATATCTATACTATAAATGGTTATGATATTTAGTATTCTTTTAAATTTGGTAGGATATAACATATAATCGTCCCATAACCAAAGTATTGTATGTGTTTTATATAACTTTATTATTTAATAAGGTATTTATTAATTTAAAAGATATTTTTGGTTTATCAAATTTTGGTTACGAAATTATTCAGGCCTTTATAAATTTCACCCTCAAAAATTGTATTTCATACACTAAAATAGATGAGGGTACATCTGTTTCATCACCTCTTCCAGTTCCCATGTTGCTTCCTCAAACTTGAGGTTCTTCCACAACACATTGACCAAGTTATTTGTATTGTATTATAGAACAGTTTCTATAAAATATGAGATCTTTACTAGTTAATCCTCATATTATAGATTATTCTACAATGGTACCACCTTTGGATTTAGAATATGTGAGTTTTATTGTTTGTAATTCCTCAAGAGGGATACACAGAACACAACTTGTTCATGATATAGGTTAGGTGGGATTTCCACTCCATAGGCCACCACATAAATGTGTCCAAGGATATCAAAAGGGATAATGTATCTTTTAATATTATTTCCCATCTTCCCAAACCTCCTTAGATTCGTCCAAGATAATATACAAAAGAAAAACTTTTCTCCACTCTCAAAATCAAGGTCTCATCGATGATTGGTTGGAAAGATTTTTTTCTGACCTTATACAAATTTAAATTATTATTAATTTGTCTGAAACATATCTATATTATCTTATAAAATAATCATGTCACATAATCTTCCACTCTCAATCACCATCCCAACATGTTAGAGTCCGAAACCACTTCTATATAGATCGTTATATAGTGACATTTTAATGTTATGATGTAAACTATTGTTATATGAGAACTCTATTATGGGAAGTTATTTATCCCATCATTATTGTAAATCCATTGTATATTATCACAAAACATCACCTATAGTGTGAATGGTTCTTTTAAAAATTCAATCTACCTAAGGGTGATAAGTAGTGGTAAATCTCAAATATATTTTCAATGCATGATTATTTCTTATCTAGAACGTCAGGGTAATCCTCAAATCTTGATCAAATATAATAAAGATGGAAATTCCATGCATTTATACAAGTCATCTTATATATATCATGGTGAGTTGGTTTAGAGGGAGATATTTTTTAAAGGAACTAATATGTGATGACTTGGTAAGGTGATCAACTACCACCTAGATTACATTATTGGATTTAAGAGTCATGGGGAGTCATACGGTGAAGTACATGGTTATGGTTTCCCATTTACATAATCGTATATGAAATGAATTCATCATTCCCTTATATTTCTATCATTCATCCTTGTTTTTTTAGAATATCAAGCATCCTGATCCAAATATTGAAATAACCTGATTCATGTTATCTAACTAGAACTTTTTCTTCAAATATCTTTACAATATAATGATTCCATGAAAAAAATTAGATGATGAGATATGATAATCATCCATAATTTCCCTCTTCAGTTCTTGGTTTTATGGGACACATATCTCGGTTCTAAACCTAACAAATTCATATTTATCAATGTTGATCTCTAGAATATTCTTTATAGTTTTTATAGTACCTCATTGTTCCTATGGTATGCCATAATTATATCATGAATGTTTGGTAGAGTAGTTATTTTATCAAGGGAATTTTAAGATAGATTTTTTATTCTAATTTCCATAACATTCATGTCCAATAAGATTAAATACCTTGCAATCCATATTATGGATATGGTTACAAGATCATATCTACTTAGAGAATCTGCCCCATTTTTCCCTTCCCCCAGTATTGTAATAAATTCAATAATTGTAATATTTTATCTGCTCTAACCACCATCATTGGAACATATTTATCACATTTTGGGTGAATATATATATGCTGATTTTTTGATCCGTATACATTTTACAATTCTCCCAGTTGAGACAATGTCCCCAAATATTCTACAAGAAGATAAGTGTAGTTAATTATATATCATGTGTTGGGTAGTTCTTCTCATATAATTTTAATTTTTTGGAGTAATAGCCTATCAAATTTTCATCATGTATGAGTAATAAACCCAATCCCTTTTTAGATACATCATTGTATATCACAAACCTTTCCTCACTGGTTGCTATTGTGAGAATAGGTGTAGTGATTATCCTTTTCCTCGACTCTTTAAATATCTATTCACATTAATGATTCTAGAACAAATAGACTCCGTTATGATTTAACTTTTATTTGGTCTTGAAAACATGAAATTGTTCTCACGAGTCGATGAAAATACTTATTTAATCCAAAGAAACCATGGGTTTCCATCACATAGGTTGGGCTAGGCTATCCTTAAATTGTCCTTATTTTTGAAGGATCCATAGACATCCCATTTCTAGTGATATAATTCATCATAAAATATAAATTATACATCCAAAAAATTCATTTATTAAACTTTTCAAATAACATTTCATTACACAAAGTATTTGGTATAGAATTAAAATACTCCACATGTTCCTCCTTTATTTTAGATTATATAAGAATATCATCTATACTTTCTATGGAAAATTTGTTGGGGAAATCCATAAATACTATAATAATCAAGTCTATGAAGAGTTATGGATCATTAAAGAGTCTAAATGGAATTTCTACAAAATCATAGTGAACGTAACTTATACCAAACACAGTCTAGGGTATATTCTACTTCTTTAAATTCACTCAATAATATCCTTGCCGATGATCTACTATAGAGAAGTAATTAGTTCTACATAATTGATAAAATAAGTCATCAATCCATGGAAGAGGATATTTGTTGTTTATTATGTTTTTTGGATTATAATCATCAATGGAGAGGTAGACTGGCTCATCATTACTCTTAATATGGAGGACTAGTTCACCCCATGGTGAAACACATTAGTATATAAATTTATTTATATTCTCTTATAGTTTCATCTTCATCTGATAAAATTCAATAGTATTAATTCTTTATAGTGTCTTGGATATTGGAAATGATATATTACTAAACATTATTGAGAACTTGACCCATTGTCTTGGAGCAATACTAGGAAATTTATCAAGAAATATCTTAGAATAATACCTCACAAAGGTCATTTATTCAAAAATAAACTTTCCCATAGTATTAATCATTTGAGAAAGATACACTTTCACATAGAGAACTAATATCCATGATTAATATAAGGATACCAAAGGAGTTTTACCCTCCTTTTACTTGAATAGAATATGAGGTTGATTCATGATACAGAGAATGATTTCATTCTCTACGGAATTTAGGATGGCTCTATATAGGGAAATAAAATCTATAAATTTATTAGAATCAAATTATTCTAAATGGAGTATCATTATATTTTAGGTTAAATTCAAGAACACGTTTCGATAGGGTATGATTTATAAGATTGGGATGCCAAAATTGATACATTTTTATTCATCACCAATAAATTGACTTCCATATTTGGAGGTGGTGTTTGAATAGTTATACTAACCATGAGTGATAAAAAAGAATTTATAGAACCCGAACGAAATATTACATTCACTAATTTGAAGGAATCACTAGATTACCTTTCACTACCTAATTATTTAGATCCAGATCATCAATTGTGATGGAATAAGCTCACACATATTCTCTTTACCTTAGGGGTTGTTGTCAATGGTTTTCATCAATAAACCTTGGCTTAGTGCATTTATTTTCATAGTTTTTTTGTTCCTTGTAGTTGAAACAATTAATAGTAGAATAAGGATTGACTGGAGAATTTCTTTCTTCCATCACATTGATGGGTTTGTCTAATCAGTAATCTCTAGCTATGTTCCCTTACATCACAATCCTAAAGCATTTCCATACCCCCTTTATGAATTTTTTTGCATTCTTCTAACCAAACTTTGGATACGTGGGATATTATACTTTATTTACCCTATGAGACTTTTCCATAACTCTAATATAATTAAAATACATTCAATTATTCTTATCTACAATCCCTCTAGATTCTCTAATATTCATTTTGAATTTAACAGTACATCAGAAATTGTTCTCATAGCAATCAAGGTATAAAATTGAAAAATATCTTCATAGACTCATTATTATCCTACAAATTACGAATTCAAATTTTTTGGGAAATTAAAATGATACAATTTTATTGTGAAACCCTTTGGAATATTTCTTCATATTCCCTGATGAATTTGTTATCCTTTTTGTTTGATACTAAGAAAATCCCACTGTATTTAAATTTAGAGAGTGAGGGGAATATATTTATTGAATTTTTTTATAATTCCTTAAACCCCATCACTTTTATCTCCTACTTGGTCTTTTTATTTTTGACCATTGTTAACCATTATTCAGCTTCCCCTTACATATGATAAATAATCATAAAAAAATTTCTCTTTATTAGACCATTGAAATAAATGGAATATATCTTCAATGGAGTTAATCCATTGTTCCATGATTAGTAGATCAAATAACCCACTGAACGTCAGTGCTATTTGTTATATAATGATCTCAATTTCAAATTCTCTTTAATGGGGGGGGGGGGATTTGTGAATTCAACCATATTCATGATTTAGTTCAAAACATGACTTAATTGAGAAAGTATTGTCATGATATTCCTAAATCCCCCTCAAATAAGGTTGAGAATCTCATTCGGGTAGTAAACACATATTCCCCCACAACGGGTTTTGACTCGGTTCCTCCCATTTCTTGAAAATGACTAAAAATATTAAGGGAAAAATAGTGATTATATATTTAAAACTATGAAAAACATAAATGGAAAACCACTAAAAAAAATAGGTAACTCATAAATTATATATATATTCCTTAACCTATGAATTTATAGTAATCAATCTATGTTATTCATGATCTATTTCTTAATATAAAGCCTTATGGACATTTTTGTCTCCTTAATAATGGTTCGTAATGATTTTTCAAATTTACCAAATCATATCCCCTAAACGTTTCAAACTAGGTGTGTATAAAGACACATTTTCATACACTATATAACGATCGATTCTTACATATTAAACCCTTTTAAGGGTTATTATCCCTAGGTATAATTGTGTCAGAGTATGATCTACTTGTATTACCCAGTCATGAATATAATTTCACAAAAACCACACACTGTATACATTAAAAAACCTTGGGATTCTTTCAATGTACTACATTATCCCTATAGATTTCACTAGATTTTTCTAATCATAATCCCCAATAATAACTATACATTAATTTGATACCAACTGTGACAACCCATATCATTAATATAACATAATTCATTATTTATTATATAAATTAACACATAATACAATCCCAAATGATCATGATCCGAAGTTCATTTGGAAAATTTGATACATAACAAAATTCCATCAACAAGTATTCAAAATAATTATTGAATACTTCTTTAAAATGATCTTAAAAATCCTCTCCACTTCTAAAACTGCATGGGTTAACTTTGGGACTTTTATAAGTAAGGGGTTCTCTATAAATCCTAGTAAGGGAACAACCAAATAATATCATGATGAAAGAAACATTTGTTTTCTAATAGGTATTTCATTGATTTATAATACTGGTGAAAATTATCAACATGAATATCGAAATATGATATTAGATGATAACATGAAGGAAAAAAGGGAATGTTGAAACAACATAAAACATGAAATAATAATATATAAAGGCCAAATTACAAGAACAAATAATAGGGTGGACAAATTCCCATTATAGATTAGGTTCACTCTCGAATCAAATATGTAATATATTACAAGACACAAATTTTACTCAATGCATTTTAAAGCTATATAATTTTGGGCCCACCCATCATAATCATATCATTTACACGCATAAGTGTTCCACATAGATCATAAAACACAAGAATGTATTTAATCACTTTTTATATCATGCTTAAGGACTGTGTTTTACATTAATGGATTTTCCAAATCAATGAAGTGTAATCACATCTAGGTGAATAACTTAGGGTGGAAATGGGGATGGGTATTCACTACACAAATGTTTGGCATGGAAAATTACTGGATAATTTCAAAAAAATAATAGGGGTACATACAGATTTGAGGAAGGGTTAAATGAGAGTGTTAGGGGACTCACATTACTTTTACATCGTAAGTAATGTGATAGGGATGTATAAAACATTTCCCAACATGAAAAATTGGAAAATATGAATAATATAATTTAGGTTTTTAAATAAGAAGGATAAGGTAAAGATCCCGTACCTTGAGAGGGTGATTCTAAATGCTTTAGAGAAGATTATTGGAAGTTGAAGCCTACCACTACATTAAACCCCCAGCTAAGACCTAATCAATGACTACCTCCTTCATCATGACTCTGTTGAGCCAGCATCCCCCATCAGGATGAACATAGCATGCTGCTGATATACCTTTTATGTGCCGTCACCTAACCCAACCAATAACCTCCAAAAAAATCTTGTTTATCCATACTCAAATATACTACCACCTCCATGACCTACCACCTCCACCCACATCCTGCCTTAATGCCTGACTGGACACCGTACTAGCCACCCACAACCCCACCGCATTCCCAATAAATCCCCAAATATGGGCATATCAAGAATTAAGCCCCTCTTTGATGTTGGATTATGGGGAAGCCTTTACCACTAGTCTAGGACCCAAACTTCTTAGGGATTTTCTGAATTCCTAATATATAAAGTATATTTATACCGTATTTAATTATTACCAAAAAATTTTACCATGTCAAAAAATTATGAAATATACCCAATTGAATAATTTACTATTTTTTATTTGAAAAATAAATTTTATTTTTTCAAAATAAATCTATAAAAATGATAATTTATAATTTTAAATTGAAAATATAAATTTATTAAAAAATACTAGTTTTTTATAATAGCAATTTTCTGACTATTATAAAATGAAATTTTAATTTTTAAAATTATTCTATAATTTATATTAATTATATAATATTTAATAATAAAATTTAATTAAGATATCATTTATTTAATTATTCATGAATTAATGAAATATATTTTCTAGATTAACACTATATACTTCCTAAAAATTAAAATTTATGTTTCATCATATAAAAATATAATTTTAATTAGACTCATTATCTAATGAATTAAAAGTAGTAAAAAATATAAACATCATTTTATTGAAATAAAATATTTAAATACGTAATATAAGGGTCTAGATATGTTTCCCTTTATCACACAAGTGAAATCATTAAGAGTTTGGTGTGAGATGGTATGATTTTCTTGATGTGGTTTGACGAACATGGTTTGGGTCATGATATTGATGAGCATGAATTTCTCCCCCTAAACAGTTCCCCTCATGCTTTAGTTGTTAAGTATTTTCTTGTGATTAGTCAAGGAGAATTCTTAGTGATTCTATTTCCCTTAGACTATGTCAAAAATGGTCTTTATAAGGTATAATCTAGCTGGTCAAGGAAATCACTTCTTTTCTTATGTCAATTAGATTTATGATACCCCTATGTATATACTAATAATCCACTAACTATATAATGAACATATTATCAACTATTATGAGGTTTTGATGGTCTATTAAATTTAATAGGATATAAATTATATTCATCACATAATAACCAAAGTAGTGTATTCTTTTTCTATAATTTCATAATTTAATAATGATGTTCTTCATTTGAAAAGAGTATATCACTTATAAATTATCAGGTCATTATTGGTCACCCACCCAAGTGTGATTATTTACAACATGGATAAAATGCCCATTTAACTATTAGTTGTGTATCCTAGCACCACATGGCTAGAAATGTGACAAACCTCCAAGCATTAAATTCTATGAAATCTATCACCACATCTTCCATGAGAGTGTGGTTACACTCTAAATGGATAGAACACATCCCTATATTATGGGACACATCCAAACTCTTTCTCTACACCACTAAGTGCTAGAAAAATTTAAAGGGTTAATATTTAAAATTATTCCTCTCTTGAAATTCTAATTTTCATTATACAATTTTCAAAATAACATCTTACTATCCTTTTTACGATTCGGGATTTCAAAAAAATGAATTTTATAACTTAAAATGGATCACATTAAACAACCCTCATTTAATTTGGATTAAATATATTATTATTATTCTCACATTTTATCTATATTGTTGTTAGTTATTTTTTAAATACATTGTAAATATTATAAATACATATATTCATAGTTTAATATATCATTCTGTATAGTTGTTAATACATATTATAAGTTCCTTTCAAAATTCGCACTTTTAAATAAACACAAATTATATGATAATTAAGTATTATTATTTTTTATATGTTTTATCAAAATAAAATGTTTTCAACATGAATACATTTCCAAATGATTCATTATTTTATAAAAACTAATCCTAGTTAAATTATTATATATAGGAAAATAATAAGTTGTTCCTTCCCTCAAGGATCCTATGATAATTGGGAAAATAATCACCAATGCAGTTCATTTATATTCTTACTTCTCATGGGACATTCTCAAGAACATTCCTAAACTGGAAATCAACAATCTAGACCTATGCTTGTTTATTAAAATATTGTTAACTAAAATCATTTAATTCCTTATTATCTTTGTAATTTTTAAGAAATAGTCATTGTTTGTTCTTTGAAAAAGATTATGAAACCAAGATCATTCTCATGTGTTTCATCATGCTTATGCTTTATGTTTGGTTTCTCTTTCTCAAGTAGCACATGTATGAATATACATATCATTATAGTCACTATATTTTTTTATGGATGAAATTGAAATTATAGTTTCATATAATGCATTAAGTAATGTTATCTTATCTTGTAATACTATATACAATGCATGGATGGTCCTCTAGAGAGAACTATTTTATGTGACTCATGGGAACAAATTATATATACCTCAAATGCATTGGGTAATGTTGTGAACTCATGAGGTACCATGTATGGTTCCCAATTAGTTATCCAAAAAACACTATATTATGTGATGGGTGGGACAATAATTATATAGTTCTCCAATAAATTGCTCAATGTATCCATCTCATGTGATACCATGTATGATACTTGAGATTTATCCTAATAACACCATTTCATATGATCGGTGTGCCTAGAATTATATAGACCACCAATTCATTGTGTAATTCTTTCATCTCATGAGATACCATGTTTGGTGCATGATCGTTTATCCTAAACACACTATGTTATATGATGGGTGGGCCTTGAATTATATATCCCACTATTGAACTTGGTAAATCTTTATAACTCATGATTTATAATATATGATATTAGGGAGTAAACCTAAACCACTATAGAAAATTTTCAACTTTTTTTATGGATGTGGGGTGAACTAATTCCACAATTGGACTTTTTTCCACAATTTTATGATGGTCTTCAGAGTGTACCTTGATCGATGCTTAGGATTACATGATTTATATTATTTCAAAATATTTACAATTACTTAATATTATCATATAATTTACTTATGGCATGTTTCCATGATTATCTCACACTATTATTTCATTTTACAAGTTTTTTATTTTTAGATTACATATCTTTCTTTCCTAAATTAGGGACAACACTTTTATACTAAAGTCATTATTTGGGTCACAGTAATCTAATTAATTTTTTTATATTTCAAAATATCATTTTAGGACTAATTATAATTTTTCACAATATTACTACTTATTGTATTTTGATTTTGATTTTATTTATTGATTTATGCATTCTTATATTTTATTATAATCTAATATTTCTTTTCTAAAAATAACTGAAGATTTATTCTTTTTTTGGTTTTCTATAAGTTTCTTATTGAGTTCCAAGGCTAAATAAATTATTTAGGACCTTAAAATATCATTTTTATATGTATTTTTTTCCTGTTCCCATGTAGCAAATTCATGTATCCAAATCTCCCATATAGCCAATTCATGTTGCTAAATGTATCGCAATGCCAAACCATGTATCAAAATTTCCAAATTTGGTTACCTTGTGTATTATGAAAATAAGAGAGGCTATAAAACAAAAAATTGATTGAATCATGTTGATATGTAAATATAGATAATTTTCTAAAATTAATTATAATACATAAAAATTTGATTTTTTATATATCATGTTTTAATTTATGATATAGGTAATTCCATTTTTTAGTATGGATTTTACTATTTTAAAAAATTGTTTTCCAAGAGTATTTTGGGGATAAAATGAGTTATATAAGTCCAATTAAGGTGATAATTAATTATTTTAAATGAGTATAAAACTTTATAAATATATTTAAATTGTATTAAAAAAATTTATACCCATTATGAGGTCTAATTTAGGTTATAAATTTGAGAATTCAAGTTTCTTACAAATTTATAGAATAGGATACATGAATTTGCTTATGTGAAATTAACACATGATACACTTACTTGAATTCACATACATGACATTTTCTTACATGAATCGACTATGTGATAAGTTCACATATGTGAAAATCAGCTACTTAAGAAAATTATCTAACATGGTATAATTTAGTTACATGAAATATATTATCTCTCAAAATGATACCTGAATCAATGCAAGTAAATTTTTTTCATGGATCTAAAGTATTTTTATCATTCTTATGTATCTTTAAATTTTTCCTCAAAAAATTCCATTTTATTATGTTTTAAATGCACATATTTTATATTTGATATATATGCATATATAAATGTGGAAATATTCCCTTTTTTACATATTAGTTCATATTTCCATTTTCTCCATGTTTAATATGAATATTTTCAATGGGTTTTCCATAAAATTACTCATTAATTATCTATTATACATGAAAATAATATTTTAATTTTTATGATTAACTTAATGAGATTTACATAGAATTATTCATGTATTGATTTTATTAAATAAAATTTTCAAATTATAAATACAAATTCAAATATACTAAAATATAAAGGTTCGGTCTTGAATATTATCATGGAGGTTTCATAGGTTATAAATACATATTTTTTACTTTTGTATTAGGTTTTATAATGAATTTAACTATGTAGTTTTTATTTTATTTATAGAATATCCAAGAACAGACATAAAAATATTATATTTTAAATTATGTATTGTATATTATATTGTAAACAAGTGTGGGAAACACTGAAGTAGTTTGTTTTAAATGGAAAGATGCATCAAATTTAATATTTTAAAGCTTATTTTAAAAAAGATACTATATATTTATAGTTTGAAAAAACCATTATTGAACTTAAAGGATGATAATATTCATGAACTTTATATGTTCTAGAAACTTCAGAATTCAACCAATACTCTAAACTAAACTATAATTACTTGATCCGTTGCTTCTAGAGATTCAATTTTTCCCTCAACACTCATATACAAAAACTGTTCATCTGGTTCTATGTCTTCACTGATTTATGTTGTCTTTCTATGTGTGTAATAAAAAATAGTTATACTTCCAATTAAATAGTAGTATTGTGGGAAGTAAATCCCAAATTTTTTTGGCATTTTCATGTGATTCTATGTGGGAACAAGTAGGTTGTTTGGGTCATACCTATATGTGGGGGAAATGATGGTCTACTATGAGTTTAATCCTCCTAGTGTAAAAAGGATTTTCAATTGGGATGTAACTCCAGGTGTTCAAAAATCATTATAAGATTATATTTAGTGTCTTCTATATCTCTTAGTTCATGAGAGGGGTAAATAATAGACATTGACCATTTTGATCTAAACCATAATAAAAATTATTATACCCATTTTATTTCATTTTTCAACTATAGTAAGTTAATTTTAAAACTCTTATATAATAATCATTAAATTAATTTTAAAAGGTCCATTTCATACCCTCTTAGATATTCTACCATCATTACTTTAGGAATAAAAATAGGTATCAGAGCTTTACCCCCAATTTGATATATGTTTTTATTTATTATAACCAATTTATGGACTTAAATATAAAGGGTAATGATCTTTTTGACATTGAATGAAAACATTAAAATGATCTATGGATATGTCAAAAACCAAAAAAATTTATAGAACTGAGTATGGATTTATTAATACATGAGGAGGGATTTCCTATAGAGACATTTCATTGATAATTTGACAATCATGGAAAATCCTTAGAAGCTACAAAAATTTTAACCTAAATCATTACTTAGAAATTATGTGGTAATTTATTTTCTTAATTACAAGGTGTTGAATAGATTATATCTTACATTAAATAATTTTTTTAAATTCATGAATTTTATTGTAAAACTAGTCATGAAACCCATATAAGTATTTATATTACACATATTTGTTTTTATAAACATATTATAATGAATTTGGACATGATAAGAGTTTAATATCAAGAATTCAAGATGGGTGAAGAAAAATTGATCACAAAATGTTCAATATATTTTCTTATATTGTAAATTGAATGAGTTGTTTAGGATATAATATTGAAAATATTATTCTTCAGGAAAATTTACTTAAACACTTCTTAATAAGTTTAATTCAAAAACTGTTGCTATAGATGAAATAAAACAATTGAGGTAACATAAATTTGATGAGTTTATTGGATCATTATTACATTTTGAGTAAGAGCTTAAAAATATTGCTAAATAATGTAATTAAAAGAAGAATGTAATTGCTTATAAATATAATGTATCTATGTACTATTCTGATTCTAGGTTATATATTACTAATAAGAATGATACTACATTTGTTAAGAATAATTGTTATCAAATACATAGAGGATACTCATGGAGATATTGAAATGACTATCCTAAAGATATTTCAAAAAAAAAAGAAAGTTAATTTGAATTATAACATAGATTAAGAAGTAGTTTTTTTTGAGTATAGGTAATAGGGGAAAATCAATCCATATTTTCCAAAAAATAAATAAGGAAAAAATAAGAGGAAAACATATATGAATAAGAAGATGAAAATTGAATATAAATAGAGTTTAAATGAGGATGTGATTAATACTGAAAAATATAGTGCTTTAAAAATATGTTAAAAGTTTATTCCAAATTGATTCATGAAGTAAAATAATTAATTATAATTATTAATCATATGATAAATTTGATTAAAAAAATGTATTTTTTATTAATTACTATTATAGACTTGATCATGAATTTCAATATATCATTGTTTTATACAGTAACATTAAGATTCAACCTAAGTATATTTTTAAGGAAAATGAAAACATAGGAAATCTATCCAGAAGGAAAATACTTATGATCATTCAGATCTATATGTTACATAAGAAATATTTTCTTTCTATTTTTGAAAATAAAACATTAAAAAGAGAAGTTTATTTCATGAAACTGTTTCATGAAAATGAAATATAGAATTTTGATAATTTTATTAAGGAGAATAAATAAATCAAAATCAATGTTGAAAGATTAAATTCAAATCCATCCACTTTTTTCAAGGTACTGAAATAGTTGAAAAAATGATGAATTTCAATAAAATGAGAAATACAGATCTAGTATTTGTTTTGACAATTATTTAGTTAAAATATAAAAGACTCTCTTTGTTAAAGTTAGTAATGAAAGTATATATATTACTACTTGTTTTATGTATAAATTGAAAGTATTTTTTGAAAATGAGTGTTATATGATATTTTTATAATCTCTTATAAATACTAAGGATTATATTTCTAGATACTTATCTTCTATATTTTTTAATAATATTTGTTTGAAATCCACTTCCATTCCCGTTAATTCATATGTTAATGACATTGGACCCAATTTTTCATTTGTACCAAATTTTTGTTAAATTTGGTTTTTATAGGAAATATGACTTGGTAGTATAAAAAACTATGTTCTATACCTGGATAGTGAATACTAAATACATATAACTTCTGATATATAAAAAATTCTACCATTAAATAAGTGTGATTCATGTAATGTTTCTTTTGGTGAAAATTATAATGGAAAGGTAAATGGTTTTGTTAGGTTGTAATTTAAAATTAGGTTACTATTTATAAAGTTTTATATGATGAGTGATTGAATGAAAATTTAATATAAATTTCATTACTATGTGATTATGGGACATTTTTTATATTCCCAAATGATAATTGTGTTGTATTGAAGTATAAATATGGGTTTTATATATGAAAAAATGAAACACATATTCATTGAATTTAACTATATTAAACAATCTACATGTCAAATATTTAAATTATTTAAAATATAATCACTTTTGGTGGCATAAGAGGTTAGTTCATGAAAATATCTTGTTAATGCACAAGTATTCTAAGAACCAATTTTTTTTACATTTATCAATACATAAAATGGAAAATTATATTTTTTGTGATTCTCGTATGAAAGGTAAAGAAATTATATAAGTAGATTCTACTCAATAAAATAAGTAAAAACCATATAGTTCTTTGGTATTATTCATGTATATTTACATTGAACTATCAAACATCTATGTTTGGGAGGTAAAATATATTGTTTTTTTGTTGTTTATGATTTTACTATGTACATATTGATTTAATTTAACACACATAATTCTAAAACATTCTTTAAGTTTATAAAATTTTATAAAGTGGTTCAAATTCATAATGGAATCTTAATTAAATGAATTATAATTAATCATGGTGGTGTATTCTAGAATATATAATTTATGATGTTTTGGAATGAAAATTGTTATTGTCTTAGTTTTTTGACCCCTATAACACTTCAACAAAATGGTTTATTTGAAATGAAAAATAAAAAACTTCATGAAATGGCTTGTACAATGTTAAATTTTTTTCTGTGTACATTATTTTTTTAGGAAGAATATTTGAATAAATTTTGTTATGTTATTAATATAATTATTTTAAGACCATTTTTGAAAAGGACACCTTATAAAAATTGTAAATGAGAGAAAACCATTACATGTAAATTTTTGGTTCTTTTTATGTAATGATCTTATTCTGAATACTAAGGATGATTTCGATAAATTAAATTCAATATAAAATTAATTAATTTTTATAGGATATTCAAATAAAATAAAGTTATATAGACTATACAATAAAATAATCAAGGTTTTTATAAAATAAATTCATGTAATTTATGATGATATTTCTTTTAGTAAAAGTGATGATGATATTTAACAACACGAGGATTAGTTTATGGTTTTTAATTTCAAAGAAGAATTTCCTGAAGATAAAGATAAAAATATTGAGGATGGAAAATTTATTTTCAATATCATTGTATTCAGGATAGATCTTTGAAGATTCATAGATATATTCCTATAGATTATGTGATTGGAAATTATGAATCTATTGTTAAAACTCGTAAAAATGTTATAAATATTTTTTTTAATAAATATTATTTCACAAATTTTATTATTAAGAATATTGATTAAGAATTAATTTATTTTAATTGAATATTATCTAACAAGGATGAATTAAATAATTTCACTAGGAATAACGTGTGGGCATTTGGTGTTTCACTAAATGATTATCATGTTATTGGAAAAAATGGATATTTATAAAAGAATATGATGAATCATGAAATGTAGTTAAAAAAATCTGGATTAATTTTATAGGGATGTTCTAAAGATGAAGGTATTTATTTTAAAAAATATATTTCACTTGTTTCTAGGTTATAAAAAATTAATATATTATAATCTTATACTAATTTTAACAAATTTTATTTTTTTAAAATTGTTTAAAAATATTATTTTCTAAATGGTAATATTTATAAAGAAGTATATATTAGCCCACCCCTTGGTTATCAATATTTTAAGCTATATGGTCATTTCTTTGAACTATATAAGGATATATATGGTATGAATCAAACTCCCTGATCTTAGAATGAATTTTTAAATATTTTAATTATGGAAAAAATTGAGTAAGGAAATGTTGTTCTTATATTGTATAATAATAAAATTTATAGTTATATTTTTATTATAAACATTTATGGTTATGACGTTATTTTTAGAAATTCATGTGAAGATTGATGTAATGAATTTATGGAAATAATGACTTTTGAATTTGGTATCAAAATTATGGGGAAATGAAATTCTATTTGGATTAAAAATACATAAAATATATGATGGTATTTATTTTCAATCAATCCAATTATGATAAATATATATTTATTGATTTTTTTAGAATCATATAAATGTGAAAATACTCTAATGAGCTGTACATGAAAATTGGAATTAAATAAAACTATAAAACCTATTCACGTGTTTACTTATAGAGGAAAGATTGGAAGTTTTTTATATTTAGCAACCCTAAGGGATGGTTTAATAATCTATTTTTTAATGTACGAAAGATATAAAGGTGAACCCAATAAACTTTAATTAAATATGTGAAATTATTTATCAGATATGTAAAAGGTTTTTTGAATCTAGGTTTTTTTAAAATTGACTAAAGTTAATTTTTATTTTACATGTTATTATGATTTTATTGGATGTGACATAGATAAAAAATAATCTCAAGTATGTTTCATTGACATGGTAAATATTTAGTTTCTTTGGATTCAAAGAAACAAAATTCTATGACTCTTTTATCTATTTAATATTAATATATAGTTTATGTATCTTATTTTTCCCAATCATTATGGATTAAGAAATCACTTTCTAATTTTGGTTTTGTTTTGGATTAAAATTCCTATTTTCTATGAAAATAATTATACTATTTTTATTTCAAAAAAACTCTTACAATAGTCAATGAATAATCAAATTGATGTTAAATTTATTTTTCTTTAGAATCATTTTCAAAAAAGAAATATAAATTGTAAATTTATTTCATTAAAAAATCAACTTGTTGTTATCATTACTTGCCCCTGAAAATTACTATGATTTAGAAAATTATGTTTCAACATGGTATTATGATTAATTAATTTTAAATTTGTCTTTTAGGAATAAAGGGAGAGTTTGAGTTTGTTTATATGGTGAAATATTTATATTTTAATGACATTTATAGTAATATGGAATCTGTTTTTGAGTATACAGTTTTAAAATTATGTATATCATTATGAATTCTTATACTTTTTTATTTATACTTACAATTTAAAGATTGATTTTTTATAAAAGGATATTTTATGAAGGGTATATCATTAATTTTCAGAAACAACTTTTTTAAATCTACTCCCTAGCCAGAGTCTCTATCTACCTTGTTTTACACTAAAAAATATACTTATAGAATAATATTTATTTTTCAACTATGCTTAATTATTTTTGAAAATAATTTTTGAATATTAATTTAATGAAATGAATAATTGTGGATATAATTCATGAAGTAGTAATTTATATTTGTTATAATTTCAAAAGGGGGATATTTTTTGAAATTATAATTATTTTTCATTATAAAAAAGGTGGATAATGTTGAAGAGTATGTTTTGATCAAATTTATTTATTTATTTTTTACAATTAAAAAAATTCATATTATGATTTTTTTATAAGTGATAAGGGAAATCTACCCATTTAATTATCCAAAATAAACTCCTCTTCTTTTTCTAGGTGATGGGATCCCATTACAAGGCCTTATAAGAATAATAGAATAAAGACCCATGTTTTTTACTAGAAGGCCCAAGTGACATTGAATCCCAAATATGACCCATAGGATGATAGTGTGAACTCTATTGTTCTTTATATCCATAACTCTATGGTATTGTGTCAACTTCAACACCATAATTGATAGACCTGTGCCCCAACCAACACCATTCCCTATGCTCATAGGCCACAGATGTGTCACCCTCTATAATCTTCGTTCAACTTGGAACATATATAAGTCACTCCCACTATCATTATGAATACATTCACCTTATTTCGTTTCCAATTATGTCTCCATTGGCATCTCCTATTACCTATTTTTCATCTCACATCACAAGGGGAATATCTCTAACGAATATCCTGTGTGTTGGTATCATTGTGATGGAATCCCTCTTACATCTCACACAAGGATGGAAAATCCAGCAACCCAAAGTAATGCAGTATGAATAGTAAGTGGATGGGAATTAAACCCATACACAAAGATGAAAATGAATATCCCCTTACAAACTAAGATATGGATATTGTTCCATACATGTGTTAGGTAACTCTTAACTCCAAGCCGGGGGCCTGACCAAGCCCAAAGTGCATCACAATTTCTCCATCTAGGAAATGACTTTGAATGACCCAATTAAAAATATTAATAGTTATTAAATCTTGTGGGACTCAAGATTGTTCAAATTCCCCTAGAAAAATAGTTAGTTACAACCAAGTATACCACTTGAGTAATTCCCCAGTGGTCTTATTTACGATTATTTCCTAATATTTAATCGCATAAAATATCTTTATATTTCAAGTTTTTATTGCATATAACATGTTCTAAAAGTTTCATATTTAAGTCCTTAGATAAATAAATCATTAATACCTTAAAATATCAATTTTACATTTTTTTCCTGTTTCCATGTACATTATTCACATTTCTTAAACTTCCCTAAAAAAATTCCTGTAGTCAAATCTCCCATGTAGAAAAGACATATAGATAAATTTCTTGATTTGGTTACCTTATATATTTCAACCATAATATGGTTTACATAATGCCTAATTGATTTATTCTTATTGAATTTTAAATAATATAAAATTATATAAACTTCATTAGAAGAAATAAAATTCTAAATTGATCTCTATCATGTCTAGAAATAGTTTAGAAGACACCGTATGTTTTCAGTTTGGATTTGTTATATTTTTAGAACTATTTTACTTATATATTTTGATGAAAAAATAAGTAATATTAGTTTATTTATGTTTATTATTGATAATTTAGAAAGATAATGATATTTAATAAATAGAAGTAAATAGTACCCAATGTTTATTCTTAAATTTAAAAGGTCTGATTTAGTTATGCAATATGACATGTCATGTTGTTTAAAAATTTTCAGAATCATATATGTTCATTAACATAAATTAATCACCTTTTTTATTTTTTTATTTTAGTTCACCTATTTTATTTTCCAATGTTAATTTGTTTATGTAAAATTTGGAACATAATTTTTTTAAGTAAATCAACTATGTGATAAATTCACCTACATGAAAATCAGCTAAATATATAAATTTTCTTATGTGGTATAATTCCATAACATGAAATATATTATCTATCAAAATGATATTTTAATTACTATTAATCATTTATTTCATGGATATTCCATATTTTTCTCATTGTAATATATATCATGAATTTATTTTCTGGAAAAATATATTTTATAATGTTTTAAAAACTTATATTTGAACTTTGATATATCTACATATATAAATCATAAAATAAACTCTATTTTACTTAATGTTTTAAATATTTATTTTATATAAGGTTAATATCAATATTTTTTATTTTTATGACATTACTCATGAATTATCTATAATCAATGTGAAATGTTTTTAGATTAGTTTTTTATGAATTAAATGATATTCAAAATATAATGACCATGAATTTATATGCACATTTAAATTAATGAAATTTATATATTCAAATTCTAATTGGATGAAATATGAATGTTCAGTGTTGAATATTATCAAGGATGATTCATATAGTAATAATTGTTTTTATATAATGTCTTGAAAGAAATTCATAATAACTATATTGTAATTTCCAAATGGGATGTTATATATTATATAAGCATGGATAAATTTGATATAGTTCACTGGGTAAAGAAAGATACAATAGATTTAAATTTTAAAGATATTATCCAAAATGAAAATCTATATTCTTTTGCAGTTCAATAGAACTAAAATTGAACAAAAAGGTCAATGATTTTATAGAAATATAAAAGTGTTTTAAACATTGGTGTTAAACCACCTATATCAACTGAACTATAATTGTTCGATCATTTAATATTGGAGAGTTCATTGCTTTCTTGAAATTCAAATATTTAAATTTTCTATATGGTTCTATGTTTTCTATTTTTCATATTTTATTTTCATGTGATCAATTTTAATTGTTTATACTACCTATTAAATTGTATCATTTTTTATTGTGACTCCCAGAAAAATAATTCCTTTGGTTTTTCCTTCATGTTGTAAAATGGAGGTTATTCATGTTGTGCCTAAAGGTGGGGATAAAGAAAGTCTATTTGGGGTTTAAGACTCCAAGGAGGAAAAGTCATTGTAATTGGGTTATGATTATGTGTGTGAAAAATTCATTTTATAATTCTATTTAGAGGGTTATATCTCTCTATTCACAAGAAGGGTGAATAGTGGACACTGATGATTAAGATCTAAACCACTATAAAAATAATTCTTTCTATTTATTTTCATTTTTTTGCATTGATTTTTTTTATAACTTTGATAAAATAGTATTTAAATTAATTTGAAAATATACAAATCACCCCGCTATTGGATATTATACCATCATTACTTTGGGGACAAAATTATTATCCCATGTTCCTTTTAAAATGATATTTTCTCATGAGCATGTTACTTATATTCTTAGGATATTTTCCTTAAAGAAAATTTTAAATTTTTTCCCATACCAAGTGTTACAGGTCAACCATATTTTATGTTTCCCTTCCCCAGGTTATAAAGATATGTATAAGGAATGATAATGTTCTAGAAGCGGATTTAGAAGAGTTCTCTTGCGTAAAAATGTTCACAATTTTATAAAATAATGTTCCTATGTAATTATTCCTCAATAAAATCAAACCTTCTATTCTTGGTATTGAGAGATTGTTTTTTTATATTTACTATTTAAAATAAAGAAATAAAATAAAATAATGATATGTTTTCTTGTGTTATAATAATAATATTATCTTGAAATAATTACAGGAAATAAATATTTTATTCTAAATAAATTATTTATTGAATTACATAAATAATGGTTTAAATGATATTCTCAACATGTTTTGGATAAAAAAGTAGGATATGGGATTTTCTCACACTAGAATCTTACTAATGGTGAATAAAAAATATAAAAAAATTTCAAAAGAAAAATAATCTTGTTGGAAAATCCTTTGGAACACATTAAATGACAACCATGTATAGTGTGAAACACCTTTATGTTGGAAAAATTCTAATCTTATGAGAATTTATCTTCATCAATATATAAGGATAAAATTAAATAGAAACAAATCAATCCTTGAAAGTGTAATTTTTATAATTTTAAATTTCTCAAAGCATATACAAAATTTTTACTATAATCACTAATAGAATACATTGAAATATATACATAAACAACAAATAAAAAGAAACATGGATCATATTTCCAACACATAACCTCAATATATACATAAAATAATAACATTAATTTAGAAAAAACATAAAAAATATAAACTATTAATATAAAAAATACATCTTAACACCACATGGATGATAAATTGATTAAAATAAAAGAATCATCTATAGTCAAAATAGCGTACCACCAATATAGACTAGTCAGCTATAACAGCCTAACCCACCTCATTGGCTTGATAAGTGACAGTTTTTAGGTTATAATAATACAATGATATATAGGGGGTGTTAATATTGTATTTTTGATAATATCAATATATTCTAGCTTTTAAATCTCTTTGCAATTTATGAAGATAGGAAGATTTCTTTTCTATAATAAATAAGAGTAGTAGATAAACTGTAAAGAATAACACCTATATTTTTATAGTTTTTTTGGGAAAAAATATCCCCTAGTCCACTCCACCATTGCTCTCTCTACGATCATGGCGATTTTCTCTAGAATGTTCCTCTTATCACAAGTCCTTAAAATCCTCAAAAATGTTAAGGCAATTGAAACCATTAAAATAAAGATATACTAGGCCTTATAATTCTTTAAAATGGAATCAGTTATCCACAAATTTGTGCAAGAAACTGATACTTTACTACAACTGAGTAGAAGTAGTTTAAACTCTAATAAATCAGAAGAGTTTGATTTGTTTATGGTTCGGGTTGAACTTCATAGTTATAGTAGAAACTGAAAAAATATTTATGTTAGTCAATAAATATAAAAAAGTATTTAAACAAGAATAGATTTGAAGAGATCCTAGTTTCAAATAATCTTCAATTATATAGTATAAAACTAGTAACAATAGTTAAAAAAGTTTGAGGCTGAAATGTAGAACTTCAAGTATAGCCTCTCTAAGAAAATAACTTATTCATTTGATCATTACAACAGTTATTTAGATATTCATGAAATAAATAATATAGTTTTATATTTTATGTATCATAAAAAACATATATTTATTAAATAGATAGATTTTTATATTGATAAGATCCAAGAAAGTCACCTGATAGATTATAGATATTGAAATTCAAATCGTTCAGTAAAGTTTTAACTTTCCTTAGAAGTAGGAATGATTTACTATGTTGAATACGGTTCTCTGAATCGATCAGAATGAGCCTTCGAATCGATTGTAGAGTATCATTAAATTAGTCTTAGTTTATGTCAATATCACTATATAAATCCCAAATACAATCATGGATTTAAATATTCATTGGTGAATAGTTAAATGTAGGGTTGAACTTTATAGCCTTGGGTTCCTTTACTTATCATTGAGTTACTTTTCATATCATAGGGTTCCTTTGCATAGTATAGGGTTTCTTTTCATTGTGTAGGGTTCCTTTTTTGTATCTTAGGGCTCCTTTTAATAGTGTAGGGTTCTTTTACAAAGAAAAGGGCATGAAATGCGATTTCGGTCTTCAACGTTAGATTTTTATTCCATAAGTTTATTCACACATAGGGTTTACGATCCATATTTTTATGGTTTAGAATAGGAATTTTGATCCACATGTTTATTCACAAAACTTAGGATATGAACAATGTCTCTAGAACACATCTTGTAGCTTTGTATTCTGTCAAAAAGATATAGACATGATGTATATATTTTCTTAAAAAATATTTAAATCAACTTTATTAGAAAACAAAAAAGGTTATTTGTGAGCAAAAACAATAATATTTGTAGAGTAATGTTGAGTAAATACTTTCCCAATAATCTCCCATTTTTCTATGATCACAAAACCTATAAAATAATTTATTGAAAATGTAGGAATTATAACCACTAATAAAATAATATTTTAAAAAATAATTAAAGTTGTGATAATTGGTAAATTTTTCATCATATTAATTTAATGATAAGAAATAGATACTCTCAAATTGATATTTTTTTGTGTTTACCCAATTTTCTCACCGTTTTATGATATCAATAAAAATAAAGGATAATATAAAGAGTTAAAAATTTTTTGTTTTTCATAGAAAATTATATGAATTTTATAGTGTAATTTCTATAAAAAGAAACAAGTGTTATGGAAATGTAAAATTGGACACAAATAATAAAATTGTAAAATAAGAAACTATATAAAACTCTCAGATATAAAGATAAAGTAAAGTAAGGTAAATTGTAGATAAAATGTTAAAAAAATACATTCCCCCGTCAACTTTAGAATGTTTTTTAAAAATATGGGCTTGGGTTAGACTAGTTGGATGGATCAAAATCTCCATTGAGAGTGGATAAAACTATATGAGGAGTTGATAGGAAAACAACATGTATATCATTTAAGTTCACCAAAAAATAAGAAAATGATTGTTGAAAACATCTAACCGTTACTATAGAATCTTACTTAATTCCTGAATGTTCCTCAAACCTTCAACCATATTTAATTTAACAAAATCTTTAACTAATTCTTTATTTTGAAAGAATGTAGATAATTTAAATTTCATTTGATGAAGATCTGGACCGAACCGGGATTCATTATATGTCAGTTGACTAATTAAAACTCTTTGATTATTCAAAATAACATTAATAGGAGTACTATAACACTGAAGAGTGTGTAGTATATCATTTAAATAATATAATACAGAAGTTATTCCATCAAATATTTTAATGACATATTGAGAAGTTTTTTATTAGATTTTGATGGTTACTGAATTTTTATGACAAACTAAAACTCACTCCCCAATAATTTCTTCAACTCATCAAAATAAGATTTCTTAAAAGATTCTTCCTTTAACTTTGTAAAATCACTTTATAATGTTCTGATAAAATATTCAATATCATCTATAGAAACAGTAGTTTCTTTAATATCCTTAAATTGAGTATGAATTTCCTTCAATTAAGCTCAAGTCATTATTTAACTTTTGAGATATTTTATTTTATTCTTCTCTGATTCTAATTCTTTTCTTAGAGATAGGTTCTGATCAGTTAGTTAATTGTATTTACATATCATATCTTTAGTATTTCATTTTATGGACTAAGAAGACTCAATATAAAGTGTTATGTAAGGTTTTTCAATCTTTGTGAATTCAAACCTTAGACCTTCCACAGAAACTATAGTTTCATGCCCTTATTTCCTTTCTCTTAATTAAGACACCTCTAAAACTATAGAACCCACAACAACATGATATTTATTAATAGAGGTGACTCCATTAGAAATAGGGACAACTTCCCTATGTTGATTCTCCCTTTAACCCACTTGATCACCATCCTCATCCAATTGAACCACATGATCAACTCTTTCTTCATTATATTCCTTAGAATCAGATATTTTTATTGATATTATTCTTCTTTTATGAATATAAACCTCTTCAATTCAAATTTAGCTACTTCCTCAAGTCTGAGTCTAACATAACCAATAGATGTTATCAATCTCGGCTCCCCCTGAGTAGTATCTATCATAATATATTATTCTACGATTTCAACAAGTAATAGACCACAACATGAATCATTCCAAAAATATCCTAATTTTCTTACTTTTTTAGCTTTCAAAATATTACTCTAATGGCATATCAATCCTAATGAGAAGTCCCATATTTTCCAAATCTAAATAAAAAGAGATAAATAATCCTTACATAGGTATATAAACCCATTCTTGTTTCTTTATTATAGCAATGATGCAAGTATCTCAACATATACCAACTAAAATTCAACTTGATTTTATTCATAAATGAAAATTTAATATATATATCATGATATAAAAAATTTCTGAATCACCATTTATTGTAAAAATTACTAACTGAATAAATTTCACTAAATCCTTTTGATCATCATGGTAGTATTTTATCATCATCATCTTGACAGTTTTTGTTTCAAACATAGATGACATTATATCATCTAATTTATAGTTCTCATTACCTATATTGTGTAAATTGAAATGAAATTTCACCTCATGGGGACATAACAATATCTTAGCTATCTACAAGGAATAAATATAAAATTCAGTATGGTAAATCTTAGAAATTAAAGTCTCTTCAACATCTCTAAAACCAAATAATGAATTTTGAAAAAATTCCAATATTTCAACATATAAAACCATAGATGTATTAGAATCACAAAAAAATAAATTCCAAACCTTGAAATTTAATAACATTCTTCACACATAGACTTGTTTGATATAACTAATAAAAATATATAACCTTGGCTTGAAAATTTTTTTGGTACTTCACTTGCTGGAGGACATTCTCACTCAGATCAACTTTGTCAAATCTGTATAAGGGTTCTATTGCCTGTGGGTTGAGTACTGAAGGTTGAAAGGGTAGTGTTTCAAAAAAATAAAATGAGAGACTCTTAATAATATAAATCTTTGTTAAGGAGTAAGAATGAGATCAGGGGAAGTCCGATAGTTTAGTGACGTGGTTTGATTTTGTGTGCTCATTACATGGGATAACCATTAAAATATTGAAAATACACACTAAGAAAATATTTTATTTAAAAAAATAAATGAATAACTAAAAAACATTGACCTAGAAATTAAAATATTAAATTAAATTAAATAAATTAAAACTTATTAAAAAATTATTTATTTCTAGCTCCCCGTTAATAAAATCAAAACTTTTAGTGAGAAGTGGACTAGTAAATATATCAGTTAATTGATATCCGGTATTTAAAAATTGTAAATATATATCCTTTTTAAGAATATAATCTCTTAGAAAATGATTCCTTATATTAAAGTGCTTAATAATAGAGTGAATTATAGGATTTTTGAAATTTTTATTACACATGTATTATCACATAAAATAGTCATATTTTTAAAATTTAGTAAAAAATTTAGGAGGGTGTGTTTCATTCACAACACTTATGCACTGAAACTACAAGAAGATATATATTATACCTCAACTTTTGATAGGGAAACTGAATGTTGTTTCTTACTTGACCATGATACCAAAGATTTTCCTAAAAATTGATAGGTTATGGAGGTAATTTTTCTATATAATCTACGTCCTCTAAAGTTACCTTTTGAATATGAAATTAAATTAAAACTATAATCTTTAGGGTAAAGTATTGATTGAAAAATAGTTCCTTTTAAATATATATAAATAATATTTTAATACTACTAAGATGAGATTATTTTCTATTTGACTAAAATCTAGCACATAGACATACATAAAACATTATCTATAGTCTCCTAGGAGTAAGATATAATAAATTACCCATCACACCCATATATAACTTGTCACCAACTAGTTTTCCAGCTACATCCAAATCTAGTTTTATATTTGTAGACATGGGAGTTATAATTATATCTATTCTTTAGAAAAAAACATTTTAATAAATCAATAATATATTTTCTTCAATTTTAAACATTTCCATAATATTTTTGATAGATTTGAAATCCTAAAAAGAAATTCAATTATCCTATCATCCTCATTTAAAATTCTTGTTCCATTAGATTTGAAAAATCATTACAAAGTTTTTTATTTATTGATCTGAAAATAACACCATTAATCTAATTTTTTACTCAGAAAATAATAGAATAAATAGTTGTTTTAAATAGTGGGATAAACTAATCCCATTGAAGTTATATTTTCCATCAAAAAGAGCTTAATCTGTCATACCAAGCCCTAATTGCTTGTTTAAGGTTATAAAGAGTTATAGTAAGTTTAAAAAAAGAATTTGGTTGTTGAGAGTTTTAAAAACCTATTCGTTGTTCAAAATAAACTCCCTCAATTAAATATTCATTTTTAAAGGTAGATTTAGCATCCATATGATATAATTTAAAATTCAAATGAGATATATATGATAAAAATATTCTAATGGCTTCTAATCTAGGTACAAGTGAAAGGGTTTAATCACAATCTATTCCTTCTTCCTGATTAAATCCTTTAGATACTAATCATTCTTTGTTTTTGGTTACGATCCCTTGATCATCCTATTTATTTCTAAAGACCCATTTTGTTCCTATTACCGAATAATTTTATGGTCATTCTACTAATTTCAAAATGAATTTCTACAGAATTGGTTTTGTTCTTAAATTGATAATAACCAACTCTAATCTTTTAAATATAATTCAATATATTAAGGTTATAACTAAGATATAAAGGTAAAGAAATCAACTTAGTTTTCTACATTTATTCTAGTTATAACTCCAATGTCTAGGTTTCTTATAATATTTTATAAAGTATGGTCCTCTAAGTTCTGTATTGTCTAGGTAAGACACATCAAGGTTCTTCAGTTTCATGTTCTTCTAAACTGGACTAAATTTCATTAATTTTATCTTCAAAATCAGTCTTAGGCAAGTCAAGTGTCATTTTTTAAAAGGTTCAGTATTTTAATTTTTTATCTTTCATTTTAATTAAATGTTTAGTTTCATCAATATTCACCTAAACTAATTCTTCAATAATCATTGACTTTTTATTGAACACTACACTCCCTATAGAAGTACTAGAATATCCTAGAATGATTTTTTATCATCTTTTAGATCGAATTTACCAATTTTATCCTTAGTATTCATGATATATTCCTTGAATCCAAAGACTTTAAAGTACATTACATTAGGTTTACTATTATTCTAGAGTTCCTAGGGTGTATTTTTAATAAGGAGCCTTATTAAAACTCTATTCATGAAATATAAACCTGTGATTATAACTTCTACCCTTAAATAGGTAGGAAGACTATATTCACTCAACATTTTCCTCCCTATTTCTTAAAGAGTTCCATTTCTTCATTAAAATATTCCATTTTTTGAGGTGTTATTGGTGATGAGAAGGTGTTTTTAATACCTAAATTTGAGAAAAAGGGATTAAATGTTTTATTCTAATCTTCACTACCATGATCAATTATCAATGAAATCATTTTAAAGCCTTTTCACATTAAAAAATATTGTAAAAACTTTCAAAAATAGAAAATACATCACTTTTTAGTTTTAGAAAATAAATCCCAATAAACATTGAAAAATCATTAACTAAAACAAAAACATATAATTTACTAGAAAAACATGCTACCTTACTAGGTTTAAAAAAATCCTTATTGATAAGTTCTATTGTTTTAGATTTACCTATTTTTTAAATAGATTTGAAAGATAATTTATGTTGTTTGCTGATTTGGAATAAATCACATAATCTATCATTTTCAAATTTATGGTAGGGAAAATCATAAAAATAATTGTTTATTATAAAATTTATATAAATAATATGTGTAGAAATGTCTATGTATCTAATGCTAGATTCATGACTCATTTTTCTTATTAGTTAAACAATTCTTTTTCTATTTACACAAAGAATTTGTATCCAAAGTATAAACATTTTCAGTTCATTGTGATATAAATTTAAGTAATTTATCTTTTAAAATTAAGCAGTAATTGTTTGAAAAATCAACTCAAAAGTCTTCATCATAATGTTTATAAATACTTATCCAGTTTTTCTTTAGGACTTATGGATACAACACATTATTGTTTTTCATTGTTTTTGTATTTCCAATAGTTCCAACTCTAATAATATTTCCTTTTGAATTGACACAAAAGGCGACTAGACTTCCATCCATTTGAGTCAATGTATAGGAATTTGATGAGACTCCACTCATGTGTCTAGAACAACCACTATCCATATACCATATATCATTTTTGTTCCTGTGGTCTTTTACATGAAAAAAGCATTTAAACGCATTTTTGTTTTGGTATCAATATTTTATTGGGTCCAACTATTTTAGTGAGCAATGATTTAGGTATCCAGATGTTCGATTTTTTTCAAACATTTATATTACCATCTTCAAAAATATTTTTGGAAATTAAATCCTTTTTAATACCACTTATTGTAGTATTTCTTAAATAACAGTTGTAACTTTAATGACCTTTTAGTCCATAATAAAACTTTCTAGTAATTTTTAAATTGGGCAGAAAAAAAAATCCTGTATATTTTTTATTTTCACCCTTACTTCTTATTGGAAACTTTTATCTTTTTATAAAATACTTTTAAAAATGACATTTAGAGTCTTTTATCATTTAGTTAAAATACTAGAAGCAATTTTATAAGATTCTACTCCATTATGTAATTCTTTTTTCCTTTTTTCATGAACAATTACATTTATTGTAGATGAATTGAAGATTTTAATTAGTTTTAATTTTGTTTTAGAATAATGTATCTTTCACATAAAATAACATTGGGATTATTTTTTAATGATTAATGTTTATTTATTAAAGAATCATATTTCTATTCTAGTATTGAATAGTAGGTGTCCAGTTTACTATTTGAATAACTATCAGAGTCAGAAGAATAATAATTACTTGATTGTTCATATTCCTCTTCTTTATCCATGATGCACATGTTGAATTTGATATTTGGTGTCTCTTTTTATAAATTAGACTTGTAAGGGGTACTTGAGTCTTCTGGCACACTCCACGTAGCTTTCATAGGTATTTTATCTTTATGCTCATAATTATTTCTCTGCTAACATTTCTTTTATGTCCTTATACTTTCATCTTTTAATTGGGGGAAATT
The DNA here is from genome assembly GCA_963277665.1 of Viscum album. Taxonomy (NCBI): domain Eukaryota; kingdom Viridiplantae; phylum Streptophyta; class Magnoliopsida; order Santalales; family Viscaceae; genus Viscum; species Viscum album. The sequence continues at coordinate 783,897,149 of OY728156.1, read as the reverse complement.
AGGTCTAATGTGACCCAAATATTTTTTGTTTATATTATTTTACTTCTATAGGTTCCTTCTCATAATTTTTGATGGATATTATGAATCCTCTCATATTCTTGTATAATTTACTAAATTTTATGTCTAGATGATCCAGTTCCATTTTAAATTCCAAGGAATATGAACCTACTATATCTACTAAAGTTGGGTTTTTCCCAGCTAATTTGTCACCTCCAGATTCAACCAAATCACCAAATAGATACTTTCTATCCCAAAAATACCCCCAAACCCTTGCGTGCTACCTACTCTACCATTTCTCCATGCTCGTAGCCTTCCAATCAGCTCGCAGCAGGGTTTCGTGAAATTTCGATTCATTACACTTCTGCTCAAAACTGCTCATTTCCTCTCGCATAGGGTCCCCTAAATCATCGCGCTTACCATACCCATCCTGGAAAATTGACTCGGGCTTACCATCACTGACATCTGAATACTCCTCTCCCATTTCATCGTTGATCTCATGTGTAGGGTTTCTGTATATTCCACTGTCATTCATCCATCGATGATCTCCCATATTCCATCGTGCATCCACAGTAACTCCCTGATTCTTTGGGTATCAATCAACCCTCCATCATAGGGTTTCCCAACATCCAGTGTGACCCACTGCTCAGGTATCGAGCTTCCTATATCTAGATTTCCATCTATCTTCATTCTTGAAAATCCCATCTGACCTTCCTCTATATCTATACTAGTACTCGCCCATGCATTTCCACGGTGATGAAACAAAATTCTTAGTTCATGTATTCTCATGAAGATATGGTTCACTGATTTTATGAAGGCAATAAAATATTTTGGAAAAACCAAAGAAACTGGGAAAGTAGTTAACTGTACAATGGGTAGTAATTAGAAACCAAAATTAAGTGGAAATAATTCATTGAAAAGAACAAAAGTTTCATAAATATTTTGAAAAAAATGTGTTAATAATATCTGCATAATCTATTAATAGTATAGATTATATATGAAATAAAAATTAAAAAACAATTTTGAAAGTAATTGATTAATGATTTATTTTCAATTACCATGAAATTACGTCATGAAATATCTATCTATTTGATCAGTCTTTTAGTTTATTCTATCCTTCAATACGAGTTTCAGTTCAATGGTATAGATTGTTGTAGTAGGGGAGTCTGGAAACATTCTTACATATCTTCGGACCACATCACCAGCATCAAACACAGTAAACAAATTTTTCTACATGAAGAAATTAATTTAATGAATATGTATCAGATAATATTGACAAATGAATTCATTGATTCATAATTCTGATAGTTTCTAATAGAGAAGAAGAAATGCATTATATGTGACAGTTAGAGGAAATGAATATGACATTAAAAAATTCAGTATTTTTGGTTCCAATTATTTTATAAAAATGGTGGTGAAGGAAAATAGACAACACATACCTAAGTAGAAGTAATATTTATAGTTGATGTAAAATACCTAGTTTCAGTGTTCCAAGAAACTCCTAAATTACCTCCATTGTGTCATTATCAAAATCAAATAATATACCATGATCTACAACAGAACTGCACATGAAGAAATAATCTACAACAAAATTGCACATGATAAACAGAACTCCACATGATCAAAATACTGGGAACTGTAGATGATCATTTACAATAGAACTATACATGATCAACCGAACTGGACATGATCATCATCAACAAGAGAAATGCACATCTAATAATAGAATAGTAAATTATATCCATTGTGTCATCATCTAAGTAAAATGATGTACAATAGAACTGCACATGATCATAATAGACATAAAATAGATGGTCATGTGAGTGCAGTAATTGATGTAAACATGATAAACATCTTATAAAACCAGTTATATTTATGATTTCTGTTGGTCAAAATGTTTTAGTGTGAACATGAATGCACGTTAGAGAGAGTGACAACTATATATTATATAAAAATAGCATCCAACCTCTATTTTTTTGGATGAACCAGCATGTCGATACTCTTTAACTTGATTTTATAGTCTATGTTGGTGAATCCCAAAGATCGAGTGATTTAATGTTCCTATAACACAAGGGTAAACTGAAAATTACAATAATGTGGTCTATGTGTTGTAAAAAATTAAAATTGTGAAAGTAAAAAATTATCCTTTTTTGCATCTTCCAATTCTGATTTTGCAGATTTCAGATGCAAAACTCATGAGCTTTAGAAAGATTATCACATCAATGGGTGAAGTTACAATCCAAGATTGAAAAAAAATCCAAAAGATAAATAAAAAATAGTAGCTTTAAAATTCCAAATTAATAGACATAAATTTTTTTATAAGCGGTAGGAAGAGGCACCAAATAGTATCTTAAGAAAACACCTACCTTCTGAGATACAGGCTCAAATACATTGAAAAAAATAGCCTGACAGATAAGGGCAGATGAATCTGAGGAATCCGGTGACAAGGAGTAAAGCAGTTGAACCTAGTAAAAATAAATTACAATCAAGCAATCTAACCATAACATAATGATGCAGTTTCATATTATTCCACCATACCAAGAATCTTCGGTCAAGACAAATAATCCATGAATGTAAAACACCAATAGAGAAAGTAGTGATTACCTAGTAAAAAACTTCAAAATGGAGGAACCTTCTACCCTTGGCGATTCTTCGACACACGAACCTGCTCAATTGATAACCATTATCATGATAAAACGAGGTCCTAAAAACATGAGATGAAAACCTACTTCGTAACAATATTCTTCAATTCATAGTCTCAAAAACATAAAATATAACTTGTGATAAAACCCATAGAAAAGGGTGAATCTGACTTACCATACCCTGTGATGGGAAGGTCAAGTAAAAGGAATGATATCCTCTCGTCTTCTCCAAGAACATTTCCATAGTCATATTTTCTAAATATTATTTCATATGAATTTCAATATTGCGATTCAACTAAGGGGAGTAAAGGATTCAATGGTTTATTCATGGATGCAAAACCAATGGCTATATTAGGAATTTTATCTGCATCGTTGTTAACTAAAAGGCTTATAAGGGGGTGTGTGATTGTATCATCAACCCAATAATATTAATGTATGTCTAACTCATGCCAAAGCCACAAAGAGATCTTTCCTAGGAAGTATATATAATAATTATTAAATACCATGAAAAAAACCATTTTTTATGTAGGATTGATATAATTGTTATCAGTAGATTCACTTCAAACAATGAGAATCACAAAGACAAATATATTGATAAAATACCAATTTCTTCCAATGTGTTCTCATAATCTTAGAAAAAATATACAAATACAATATACCAGTCAGGACTTGCCTCTTTTCCCCCCACAACCACAGAAACTATCTCAGCCTCCATGGGAAGACAAGGCATTATGGTGTAATTGAAATTTTGATCACCAGGGTTATCAATATCACCCTTAAAAGCATTGAACCGGCGTTTTTCGGCCACTGGGAATCTCTTGAAAGTGGTTTAGCAAATTATAAACCGACTTCTCAAAAATAATGGGTTATAAAGTTAAATAAACCATGCAGTTAACATTAAATAGATGAAAAATATAAAACCTATATTTATCAAAATAAACGGATAAACAAAATGGAAGATAATGAACTACACAAATGAATATTTTGTAGAAGGTTAACAATAGAAAAAAATTCAGAAAAATCAGATGAGTGACCCACATAAAAAACCAAGGAAACGATCAACTATGGAAGATCTCACTAAATTATTTGATGTAGAGTAAATGCCTGGAGAAGACGACAAAGTGTAGATAGTTGAGGATCCAGATAGCTCAGATCTGCATCTAGGTATGGCTTCCTTCAGTGTACTCCCAAGAGCTCCTGCATTGTATAATAACTAACTTGATTTGGATGTGAAATGCTTGATGTACAATAAATATTTCACTTGTTTTTTTGAAGAAAACTATACCATTATATAAAAATAGAATCATTCATGTAACCATTATGATGTACTCATTATTTTTAATTTTAGTGTCACTAGTAATCCATGACATTGAACTTGCTTGGAATAGTGGTATGTATTCCATCATTTAATGCTAGTAGTTACAATACCACACTTCCATCCTCTATTTCTATCTTTTCAAACCCTTTTTGGGGTATAAAATTTAGTTGGTTTTTTTCCAAATTATTCTGGTGTAAACATGAAGGCCTATTTATCATTCTCAGAAAGTCTTCGAAATAAAATATAAATGATATCCTCATTCAAGGCCTCTGAAAACCACATAAAAATATCCTTTAGGGAATAATGGTAAATAGTTGGACAAAGATTATTTCTTTACTTATATGAAAAACACAACATAAGACATTTCATAATGTCCCCCTATTGGGTTCATAATTTCTAAAATTTTTCATTGAAGTTCCTCCAAACAGTGCTTCTATTTAGGCTTGATCTTTCTGCAAAGATATCAATATACAGTTTTGGAAGAAACAATAATATTTTTTATTTTTGTCTAAAAAAATTTAAGTTGACCATTACTTGTCCAGCAAAAACTAATTAGAATATTCCAAATTGGCTATAACAGCCATTTCACCACAAGGTGTGGGAGATGCAAACTAAATGTTGAAATTTATCTGCAATAAGATGGTCAAAAAAACTGAAGGAGAATGAATGAAAAATTAAAAATGAATAATTCTTCCCACTTCCCTTATTTGGAGCATAAAAATCATGAATCTATAAGATCATCTATGAGCTGGGATCTGTGATATCATAATTTTTGTCTGAATTTGTGCCTACCCCTAGTGGCCACTTTCACAATCACCAACAAATTAAAGTTGGTGTACCTCATATATCACTTAAAAACATCAAAACATTGGCGATGAAATTCAAAATTAGATTAAACTCCACCAATGATCAAGAAAGGGATAATAGATAGATGAGTGAAAATCCGCTGGAATGGATCAACATAATAAATTAGGGAAAAAAGGAGTCAGTGGTCATTGTAGGCGATGAAGATTGGGCGGTTGTATGCGTGTCTTGATGGAATGAGGCGGAAACCTAGGAAAAGAGGAAGTGAGTAAAAGGTTTTTGATAAGGCTATTAAACCATTTCATTATTCCCCTCTAAGTGTATTCCTGATAGAGATGAATTTATAAAAGACAAAATAGTTGAACATGGTAAATTTATACAACATATGAAATATATAATTCGTCACTCTACCCATATTCATCAACATGATGATCATATTCCATGTTCATTTGAAAAATAAAATATAACACATGTGAAATTCCATCAAAGGTGTAAAATATATTCCCTATACATACCATGGGAGATTCAAAATGGAGAAAACTGCTTTATCTTTGTTCCCAAAAGAAGGAACCATGCCCCGAATACTACTATGAAATGCTATCTATCAAAGCCCTACATCATAAATCCTACACAATAATTCCAATTATAAAAATATCACACCAAATTAAGCCTTGAAAAGTGGCTTCGATGAAACCTCAAATTAAAAAATGGAAAATATTATCACCTGGTCATCAAGTGTATAAAATCATTGTTTATTTCTCTAATGATCAACATTGCTATGAAGTGAACTGCTCATGAGTAGTTTATTTCTACCCATAAATAACGCCTGGACTAACTACCAACCCATATTTAGAGAATAATTATCCAAGATGACAATCATTAACATCTAAAGGCATATATATTTTTTGTGGAAAATAAAACACACATGGAGAGTGTTCTAGTTGTTGGGTGACTATAGGAGCAGGGTAGGGAATACCCTAGGGCTTCAAAAAACCATCTAAAAAGGTATACTGAAAATTCATAGATAAGCTTATAAAAATACAAAAAAGTTTGTTAAATGACCAATAGTGATCAATATACACAAATATTACAAAATTGAAAAAAAATAATGTACAATGAAAACATATTATAGAAACATTTCTTTAATGGACCATTATATGATGCGAAACTAACCTTGAAAGGACCATCTTTGGTTCTAAAACTGATCATGGAACATATTTCAGCTGAACAGGAAGCCCCTGTACATTGTAAAGAAATAAAAAACAATCAGTATTTTTGAATTCAAACACATTAATAGATTGTACATACTAAAAATATGTGATATTAAGCAAAATTCCACTAGGTACAGACATAATACCCGGTTATGAGATGAACGTCATGGTGTGATTGCATCTCCATCTTGAAAAACCTAACCAAGTAGTATATCCCTTTTAAATAGTATTGCATTCAAAGAAAACATTCAATAGTTGAAACCAATATACATATCAAAAAGTATATGAAACACTGACTTCCAGAAAGATGCAATAGAATAATGTATCAAACAAATTTTGATAACAACATAACTTTAGGGAGACTAGTACATAGGTCTCGAGATATTGCACTTGATACAGACAACCAATGTATTATGTGGGGATAGAAGTAATCAACACATAATCTTTTTGTAGTTATAGTAAAAATTAATAACGTGCGAGAAGTGGATTTTCTGTTTTTATAGTTTGTTACTACATAAATCAATAGTAACTTTGAATTTTAGGGACCTGAATGGTGAGCTGAAGGTTATCGTGTACATGGAATGTGAGTAAAATGGAAGTGGTGTTTTTGGGTAGTAAGTTTAGGGAGTAATAGCTTATAGTGGTAGCCATATTTTTGTAAGATAAAGAAATTTCAGGGTGTTGAAGCTAACAACAGGTTCTGTTTCTAAGGAAGATCATATGACAGCTTGCATTAGCAGAAGAACACAACAGGATCTCAAGACGAAAAACTTTTCACAAATTCTTGCAGGGGTAGAAGGATTTTGTGGCCATCATAGGAAATGAAGAGTAGATTCTTGTATGTGTGTGGTGATGGATACATACAGAAATATAGATATAGAGGAAGGTCAGATGGGATTTTCAAGAACGAAGACAGACAGAAATCTAGATATAAGTAGCTCGATACCTGAGCAGTGGGTTACACCAGATGCTGGGAAACCCTATCATGGAGGGATGGTTGATACCAGAAGCATCATGGAGTTACTGTGGCCACACGATGTAAGCTGGGAGATCGTCGATGGACGAACGACAATAGAATACACTGAAACCCTACTCGTGAGATCAATGATGAAATGTGCGACGAAGATTTGGATGTCAGTGATGGTAAGCCCGAGGCGGTTTTCCAGGATGGGGATGTTAAGCATGATGATTTCAGGGATGCAATGTGGGAGGAGATGAGAAGATTCAAGTAGAAGTGTAATGAATCGAGATTTTGTGAAACTCTACTGTGAGATGATTGGAAAGCTACGAGCATGGAGAAATGGTAGAGGATGTAGCGTGCGAGGGTTTGGGGGTATTTTTGGGATAGAAAGTATCTATTTGGTGACGTGGTTGAATCTAGAGGTGACAAATCAACTGGGAAAAACCCAGCTTTAGTAGATATAGTAGATTTCTACTTTTATCCATCACCACACACATACAAGAAGCTACTCTTAATTTCCTATGACGGCCGCAGATTCTTTCTACCCCTGCAAAAATTTGTGTGAAGTTCGTTGTCTCGAGATCTCACTGTGTTCTTCTACTAATGCAAGCCATCATACGATCTTCCTTGGAAATAGAACCTGCTGTTAGCTTTAACACCTAGAAATTTATTTATCTTACACAAATATGGCTACCACAGTAAGCTATTACTCCCCTAACTTACTCCCTAAAAGCACCACTTCCATTTTACTCACGTTCCATTCACAGGATCACCTTCAACTCACAATTTGGGTCCCTGAAATTCGAATTTACTGTTGATTTATGTAGTTACAAACTATAAAAATTTCAGATACACTTCTCGCACGTTATTACTTTTTACTATAACTACAAAAATATTATGTTTTGCTTACTTCTATCCCTACATAATACATTGGATGTTGGTTTCAAGTGAAATATCTCAAAACCTATGTACTGGTCTCCCTAAATTTATGTTGTTATTAATATTTTTTTGATACATCATTCTGTTAAATATTTCAAGAAGTCAGTGTTTCATGTACTTTTTGATATGTATATTAGTTTCAACTGTTGTATGTTTGCTTTGAATGCAATACTATTTCAAAGGGAGATACTACTTGGTTAGGTTTATTAAGCTAGAGAAGCAATCATGCCAAGACATTCATCTCATAATCGGGCATTATGTCTGTACCCAGTGGAATTTTGGTTAATATCACATATTTTTAGTATGTAAAATCTATTAATGTGTTTGAATTCCAAAATATTGATTGTTTTTTATTTCTCTACAATATACAGGGGCTTCCTGTTCGACTGAAATATGTTCCATGATTAGTTTTAGAACCGATGATGGTCCTTTCAAGGTTAGTTTCGCAACATATAATGGTCCATTGAAGAAATGTTTCTATAATCTGTTTTCATTGTGCATTATTTTTTTTACAATTTTGTAATATTTGTGTATATTGATCTATGTTGGTCATTTAACAAACTTTTTTTTATTTTTATAAGCTTATCTATGAATTTTTAGTATACCTTCTTAGATGGTAATTTGAAACCCTAGGGTATTCCCTACCCTACTCTCATAGTCACCCAACAACTAGAACACTCTCCATGTGTGTTTTATTTTCCTCAAAAAATATATATTCCTTCAGATGTTAATGATTATATTCTTGGATAATTATTCACTAAATATAGGTTGGTAGTTAGTGCAAGCGTCATTTATGGGTAGAAATAAACCACTCATGAGCAGTTCACTTCATAGCAATGTTGAGCATTGTAGAAATAAATAATGATTTTGTACTCTTGATGACCAGGTGATAATATTTACCTTTTTAATTTGAGGTTCCATCGATGTCACTTTTCAAAGGCTTAATTTGGTGTGATATTTTTATAATTGGAATTATTGTGCATGATTTAAGATGTAGGGCTATGATAGTGAGCATTGCATAGTAGTATTCAGGGCATGGTTCCTTATTTTGGGAACCTAGATTAAGCGGTTTCCTTTATTTTGAATCGCCCATAGTAAGAATAGGGAATAATGTTTACACCTTTGATGGACTTTCACATGTGTTATATTGTATTTTTCAAATGAACATGGAATATGATCAGCTTGTTGATGAATATGGGTAGAGTAACAGATTATATTTTTCATATGTTGTATAAATTTACTCTATTCAACTATTTTTTCTTTTTTAAATTAATCTCTATCTTGAATACATTTAGAGAGGAATAAGAAATGGTTTAATCCCCTTATCAAAAACCTTTTTCTCACTTCCTATTTTCCTAGGTTTCCACCTAATTCTATCAAGACCCGCATACAACCATCCAATCTCCATCGCCTACATTGACCACTGACTCCTTTTTCGTCCCTAATTTATTATGTTGTTCCATTACAGTGGATATTCACTCATCTATCTATTACCCCTTTCTTGATAATTGGTGGAGTTCAATATAATTTTTAATTTCATCCACAATGTTTTGATGTTTTTCAGTGATATATGAGGTACACCCACTTGGATTTGCTGGTGACTGTGAAAGTGGCCACTAGAGGTAGGCACAACTTCAGACAAAAAATCTGATATCACATATCCCTACTCATAGATGATCTTGCAGATTCATGATGTGTATGCTCCAACCATGGGAAGTGGAATGAATTATTCATTTTGAATTTTTCATTCATTGTTCTTCAGTTTTTTTGACCATCTGATTGCAAATATATTTCAACATTTAGATTTTATCTCCAACCCCTTGTGGTGAGAAGGCTGCTATAGCCAATTTGGGAAATTCCAATTAGTTTGCATTGGACACGTAATGTTCAACTTGACATTCTGTATAAAAAAATAAAAAATATTATTGTTTCTTCCCAAACTGTATATTGATATTTTTTCAGAAAGATCAAGCCTAAATAGAAGCACTGTTTTGTGGAACTTCAATGCAATATTGTGGAAATTTTGAACCCAATAAGGGGGCCATTAATCCATGTATTATGTTGTGTTTCTCAAATAAGTAATGAAATAATCTTTAGCCAACTGTTTACCACTATTCCCTAATGAAGATTTTATTGTGGTTTTTAGAGGCCTTGAATGAGGATATCATTGATATTGTATTTGGAAGACCTTCGGAGAATGATCAATAAGCCTTCATGTTTACACCAGAATAATTCGGAAAAGAAAACCAATTAAATTTTATACCCCAAAAGGGTGTGACAAGATAGAAATAGAGGATGGAGGTGTGGTATTGTAACTACTAGAATGAAATTATGGAATGCATACCACAATTCCATGCAGGTTCAATGTCATGGATTACTGGTGAGACTAAAATTAAAAATAATGAGTACATCAGAATGGTTATAGGAATGATTCTATTTTTATATAATTGTATTGTTTTCTAAAAAAAACTAGTAAATTTTTTACTCTACATCAAGAATTTCACATCCAAATCTTATTAGTTATTATACAACACAGGAGCTCTTGAGAGTACACTAAAGGAAGCCATACCTAGATGTGGATCTGAGCTATCTGGATCCTCAACTATCTACACTCCATCTTCTTCTCCAGGCATTTCCTCTAATTCAAATAATTTAGTGAGATCTACCACAATTGATCTTTTCCTTGGGTTTTTATGTGGGTGACTCATCTGATTTTTCTGATTTTTTTTCTAATGGTAACCTTCTGCAAAAGATTCATTTGTATGGTTTGTTATCTTCTATTTTTTTTATAAGTTTGTTGTGATAAATATTGGTTTTAAATTTTTGGTCTGTTGAATGTTAGATGTGTGGTTTATTTAACATTATAACCCTCTATTTTTGAGAAGCTAGTTTATAATTCACTAAACCACTTTCAAGAGATTCCCAGTGGCCGAGAAACACTGGTTCGAAGCTTGCAAGGGTGATATTGACAACCCTGGTGATAAAAATTTCAATTACACCATAATGCATTGTCTTCCCATGGAGGCCAAGATAGTTGCTGGGGTTTTGGGGGAAAAAAGAGGCAAATCATGACAAGTATATTGTATTTTTATATTTTTTCCGAGATTATGAGAAGACATTGGAAGAAATTGGAATTTTATCAATATAGTTATGTTTTTTACTCTCATTGTTTAAAGTGAATCCACTGATAACAATTATAGTAATACTACATAAAAATGGTTTTTTTGTTTTCATGTTATTTAATAATTATTATACATACTTCCTAGGAAAGATCTCTTCTTGGATTTATCATGAGTTAGTCATACAATAGTATTATTGGGTTGACGATCTAATCACACACCACCTTATAAGCCTTTTACTTAACAAAGATGCAGATAAAAGTCCTGTTATGGCCATTGGTTTTTCATCCATGAGGCAACCATTGAATCCTTTTACTCCCCTTAGTATAATCGCAACAATGAAATGCATATTAAATAATATTTAGAAAATATGACTATGGAAATGTTCTTGGAGAAGGCGAGATGATATCTTTCCTTTTACTTGACCTTCCCATCATAGGGTATGGTAAGTCAGTTTCACCATTTTCTATGGGTTTTATCACAAGGTATAATTTATGTTTTTGAGACTATGAATTGCAGAATATTGTTACGAAGAAGGTTTTCATCTCATGGTTTTAGGACTTTGTTTTATCATGAAAATGGTTATCAATTGAGTAGGTTCGTGTGTCGAAGAATCACCGAGGGTAGAAGGTTCCTCCATCATGATGTTTTTTACTAGGTAATCACTTCTTTCTCTGTTGGTGTTTTACATTCATGGATTAGTTTTCTTGAGAAGAGATTATTGGTATGATAGAATAATATCAAAATGCTTCATTAGGTTATGGTTATATTTTTTGAGTGTAATTTATTTTTACTAGGTTCAACTAATTTACTCCTTGTCACTGGATGTCTTGGATTGTTCTGCCCTTATCTGTCAGGCTGTTTTCTGCTATGTATTTGAGCCTGAATCTCAGAAGGTAGGTGTTTTCTAAAGATACTATTCTGTGCCTCTTCCTACTGCTTATAAAAAATGTTTATGTTTACTAATTAAGTATTTTAAGCTACTGTTTTGAATTTATCTTCTGGATTAGTTTTCAATCTCAGACTTTAACTTCACCCATTGATGTAAAAATCATACTAAAGCTCATGAATTTTTCATTTGAAATTTGAAAAATCAGAGTTGGAAGATGCAAAAATGGATACTTTTTTTTACTTTCTCAATTTTAATTTTTTACAACACATAGACTACATTATTGTAATTTTCATTTTACCCTTGTGTTATAGGAACATTAAATCACTCAATCTTTGGGATTCACCAACAAAGACCAGAGGTTCGAGTTAAAGAGTATCGACATGATGTTTTTTCCAAAAAATAGAGTTTGGATGTTATTTTTATATAATAGATAGCTCTCACTCTCTCTAATGTGAATTCATGTTCACACTAAAACATTCCAACCAAAAGAAATCATAAATATAAATGGTTTTCTAAGTTGTTCATCATGTTTACATCAATTCCTGTACTCAGATGACAATCTATTTGATGTATATGATGATCAAGTGCAGTTATGTTGTAGATCATTTGACTTAGATGATGACACAATGGAGATAATTTACTATTCTATTATTATATGTTCATTTATCTTGTAGATGATGACCATGTCTAGTTATGTTGATCATGTACAGTTCTGTTATAGATGATCATGTGCAGTTCCCAGTATTTTGATCATGTGCAGTTCTGTTTATCCTGTGCAATTCTGTTGTAGATTATTTGATCATGTGCATTTTTGTTGTAGATCAGGGTAGATCATTTGATTTTGATGATGATGCTATGGAGGTAATTTAGGAGTTTCTTGGAACACTGAAACTTGGTATTTTACAACAACTACAAATATTACTTATACTTAGGTATGTGTTTTCTATTTTTCATTCACCACTATTTTTATAAATCATTGGAACCAACAATAGTGAATTTTTTAATGTCATATGAATTTCCCCTATCTGTCACATATTCTACATTTCTTCTTCTCTATTGGAAACTGTTAGAATTCTGCTTCAATGAATTCATTTTTCAATATTATCTGCTAAATATTCATTAAATTATTTTTTTCATGTAGGAAAATTTGTTTACTGTATTTTATGCTAATGATGTGGTCCAAAGGTATGTAATAATGTTTCCAGACACCCCTACTACAATAATCTATGCCATTGAACTGAAACTCCGATTTAAGGATAACATAAACTAAAAGACTGAACTAATAGATGGATATTTCATGATGTAATTACATGGTAACTTAAAATCAAGCATTAATCAGTTATTTGAAACATTGTTTTTTAATTTTTATTTCCTCTATAATCGATACTGTTAATATATTATGCAGATATTCTTAACACATTTTTTTTCACAATTTTTATGAAACTGTTGTGCTTTTCAATGAATAATTTCCACTTAATTTTTGTTTCTAATTACTACCCATTGTACAGTTAACTACTTTCCCAGTTTCTTTTTTTTCCAAAATATTGTATTGCCTTCATAAAAGCAGTGAACCATATCATCACAAGAATGTATGAACTAAGAATTTTGTTTTATCACCGTGAAAATTCAAGAGTGAGTACTTGTATTTTCCTATTTTGATGTATTGTTATGAATTTATTTCATGCTTATTATATGTCACCTTAAGGTCAGTATTTTCCCTATTTATAATCTTTTGATATTCAACTTCAGCATGCATTTCTACTTTATACATCATCAATTTCCCAATTAATTACTTCATAGTTAAATTATTTAAAGGTAATTATTGTTGAATAACTAAAAATATTCAATTCCATTTAGAGGGAATTACTCTGTGTACTTTTAGCGCTTCATCATATTGACTAAGGAGATCTCCTAAGATAGTAATTTTGTTTACAATCGCAGTCAACCATCCATTCATTTGCCTTATTCTTTCACCATAAAACCTTTTAATGGTATAAAAATTCAGTTTTTTTAGTATTATACCTCATCTATTTGATGTTATCTGTTTTTTCATATTCGATTGCTATTGTATTCCACATTTCATTGGTAGTAGGTCACTGTGATACTTGATTGAATTCATTAGATAAAAGTCGAAAGATGATAACATTCATTGCCTTCTATTTGAATTCATATTTAGCTTCAGTTGTATCATACCAAGTCTTTGGTTTCTTAGGAATTACATAAGAAGTGATTATATTTGAATAAACATTAAATCCTAGATTTTCATGTTGATGATCATGTGTAATTTCTGGCATCCATAGTTTTCACTATTAAAATATGGATCCCCAATCATTATCATACCTTATTTTTGACAATCCATTGACATATACTTTTTATAGACCTTATTCTTGTAATATTTCAAGAGATTTATTTGCTTTATTAAAAAGCTTAACTTTGACACCAATTGTTAGGTCATAATAATACAATGATACATGAGAGGGGGTTGAATTGTGTCTTTTCAATAATCTCTATAGATTCATGCTTCAAAATCTCTTCACATTTTATGGAAATATGAAACTTTCTTTTTTGTAACAAACATGTGCATTGGATAAAAAATAAATAAGAATGCAATAATTTTTATAGTGGTTCGGTGCATAAAGATCCCACATATAACTCCCCCAATGACCTCTCTGTGGTATTGTTAATTTTCACTTAAAAGGTCCTTTTATCACAAGACCTTCAAATCCTTAATTGAGTGTAGTAAGATCACACCATTACAACAAGGATAAATAGGTCCTTATGGATCTCTAATAGTAAACCATTTATCCTAATATTAGTGAAGGAAGCTGACACTTCAACACAACTCAGTAAGATCAATTGAAACTCTAATAAATGAAAACAATTTTTTTTATGGTTCAAGTTGAACTTCACAATTGTAGCAACAACTGAAAAAATATGGATCTTATTCATAGAAGATAAAAAGTCTCTAACTAATAATATATCTAAATAGATCCTAGTTGTGAATGATCGTCAATTATATACCACCAAAAAATTTTAAGTAGTTATATTAATATGAGGTTTAAATTTAGACATTCAAGTATATACTATCTGAGAAAATATTAGATTCATTTGATCTTTACAGCAGTTCTATAGAGATTTATGAAATAATAAATATATTTTTATATCATATGTATCGTATATATCATATATTACTAAAATAATATTTTTATATAAATATCTATAATTTCTTTTAGTTGATACAATCCAAGAACGTTGCCTGATAGATCATAGATATTTAAATTCAAATCATTCACATGAGTTGTAACTTTCCATAGGAGTAGGAATGATTTACTCTATTTAATATGGTACTTTTAATCAATCAATATTATCCTTTGAATTGGTAAAATAATAACTTTAAATCGATCTTTATTTTGGCCAATAACATTGTAGGAATCTCAGATAAAATCATGGATTTAAATATCTATTATTGTATAGTCAAATGTAGTGTTGAACTGCATAGCGTAGGGTCACTTTTCATAGTGTAGGGTATGAACAATGATTCTAGTCTTCAATGTTATAATTTTATTCAATACTTTTATTCAAATATAGGGTTTCCAATTCATATGTTTACTATTTAGTGAAGGGATGTTGATCCATATGTTTATTCGCTGAACGTAGGGTATGAATAGTGTTTCTACATTACACCCATAATTTTGTATTCTGTCACAAATATAAAGACATGGTGTGTATATATATATATTCCAAAGAAAAATACATAAAGAAGCTTTATTAGAAAACAAACAAGGGTATTTGTCAGCATCAAAATCAATAATATTTATATAGTAATTTTTATAAAATACTTGCCAAAAAACAGGTGCTACTGGCCTTTGGTGACATCCACATTACATCAATGGATATAAATAAATACAAAGGGCCTCAAGTTATTTGTGGGGGTGGGGGTGATTTTCACTTCAAAAAAAATAAAATCATCCATATGAAAAAGATAATAAACATATAATCCACTATAAGATGCATGCATACACAATAAAACTCGAAACATAACCAAAATATAAAACAAATACACAGTATGATATGTAACTAGAAGGCATAGTAAAAATGAATCAGAATACTAGAAAACTCGAAAACACCTAAGTGGTTCCAAGGCAAGAAATACCCAACCGATTCCAAGCTCTAAATCCACATTCCATATCCACGTTATCAAGAGGAATCAATAAAGTACTGAGACACCTTTCCCACACTTGTATCTTGAAATAATATATATATAAACTCACAATATTTCACAAGAAGGTGGTGTTTCTAAACTTAGTATGATTTTCCAAAAGACTACCAAACTCACACCACTATGTTAACAAAATTTATATAAAACTATTTTGTAAGTAGATAAACTGATTATATCAAAACAATAAACATGTTCCATGGAAAATATTTTACTATAAGTAAAACTATTATTTATTATTTGGATTACACATAAATATGTCTCAAAAAAACATCAAATTCATACCTAGGTGATGGTTCTCTAATCATCTGCGGTCTCTCATCGATCCATTAAGTTGTTATAGGGGGACTAACATGAGGTTTTGTAATGTCACATTCCCTTTCCACATGGTCACTTCTATGAATGAAATCAAACCAACTATGTATGCCAAATATCATTCCAAAATCCAATTCACATAAAACCATTCATTCTTTTAACCATTTCTAAAAACATTTTCCATGCATTGAAAAACCCATAATTTCAAATCACCATTTTGAATAATCACCTATGATAACTTCTCCAAGAAACCATAAAATTTCCAAAATTTTAAATCCATAACCCATATGGGGTTTCCATTTAGAATAACATATATATTTCATAAATAATTCATTATAAAAATTTAATTAAATATAATCCTTCATTTTTTATGTCATGTGGAGTTGACAGAGAATCCACCTACCTTTCAATGGTTGGAAAAAAATAAAAAATGGCACTAAAAATGTTTAGAGATAGTATTGGATCTCCTTTCCCTAAATAGATTTGAGAATATATCATCAAGATTACCAACAAAGAACATATATATATTTACATAATAAAATATATATATACATGGTAATAGGAAAGAGAATAAATATATATATAATTATTATAATTATGAAATATGACTTACAGATGAATTCAAACTTCCAACACCCTTCAGTTCTGCTCGTAATAACTTTTAGATTAAAAGGAAAAGCATATTAGAAATTGGGAGAAAAAGGAATTTCACATCCTATGATAATATTGCAATAAATAGGTTCTCAAGATTATATTTGGATGAGATATTAGAATATTAGGGTAGAAACGATACACTGCATGGTTATGCCCCACAGTTTAGAAAACTATTCCCAACCATGTGGTGACAGGCTCTCAAGACATCCCCTCAAATGGTTGGATCCCATGGTTAGAAAAAATGTGTGCAAACTATATTTTTCCTCACTATCTAGATATTTATATCTTCCCCTAGCCATTCAAATAGTTTGTACAAAATGTTTATTAACCGTGAACATTACGAGTGACCACTTTCCTCACTTTCATGGTTCTCTAGAGGTGGTTCATGGTTTCAACTAACTGTTCACCACAAAAAATGCATCCAAAACATGCCAGAACACCTCATAACCACAGATTACTTAACCAAAATATTATATTGACCCCAAATACATGTATAAATGGTCATGTACCATAAACTAAGGGTGATTAATTAACCCCACCATTGTTACTTCCTTCATAGAAATATAGAAAACCGGTGTTTCCCTGGAATAGTTCACAAATGTACTCTAACATTTCATTTTCATGCATCAATGTTTCTTCTCGAATCGGACCATACTTCAATAAAAAAATATAATATACTGATTATTTTACATCAAGAGATATTCTTTTTTCTATCAATGATCCATACTATAACATGAATCAATGTATCATCTAAATCTTGGTTCACATGATCCCATAAATTCACATGGTTATGATCAGGTTGGTACTTCTTCAACTGGGATACAAGAAATACACTGTACACTGAACTGAACCTTGGTAGTAAGGGCAATTGATATTCCACCTCACCAAGTCATTTATGTAACTTAAAAGGACCTATGTACCATGGTCAAAATTTACATGCTCACCCAAACCATAATTTCAATGTCTTGGAGAGATTTTTAAGAATACATGGTCATCTAACTCTAATGAAAATGGTCGACGATGATGGTCTTCATTCAATTATTACAAAATTTTAGCCATCTTCATCCCCTTTTTAATCAACTGAATCCTCTCTATTGTCTATTAACCAAGAATTGGACTAATATGTAATGTTTCACTTGTTTCTAACCTATAATGTGTAGAATTACATGGAATCCCATACAATACATCAAACAAATCCATATATTTGTGAGGCCCAGTAACTATTATTGTATGAGAAATCCAATAAAGGCATATGATCCTCTCATGAGACACCAAAATCCATGACACAATCCCTAATAATTTATTTCATCATTTGGATAATCCGATTGTATTTTCCATCTATTTGAGGGTGATATGTAGTGTCTATAGTCAACTAGGTTCCAATGGATTATTTTATGGAATAATAAATATGATATGCAGAACTAGGGTCTTGGTCAGGTACAATTGATATTAGAATGCCATTTTTGTTTATAATATCCATAATATTGATTTTGGGAAATTATTCCATCATATTGGTTTTATAAATAGAGTTGAAGTGAACTGACTTTGTGATCTGATCCATTATCACCCATATAAAATCATGTTTCCTAACCATTATTGGTAGATGTATTACAAAAAATGGCTATATGCTCCCATTTATACATGGAAATTAGAAAATAATATAATATAAAACCTTTTTATTGATTCAAAATCTTGATCTTTGGACCTGTGAAGCATATCTAGACATAATAAACTATAACTCTTCTCAGACCAACCCACCAAAATTGTCCTTTCTTCCCTTTGTATATTTTTTTCAATTCCTTAATGGACAACCCATCTTGAATGGTGGAAGAAACTAATAATATATATTTTATAATCCAAATCTATAAATGTTTGATCTCTAAACCGTAACACAGAAATCACATCCAACTTCCATCCCTCAATGGTCTTTACAAAATTTAGTTTTGACCTCCGGGTAACACATCTAGGGTAAAATGTGTGAGAATTTGTATCCTATTAAACCACATAAGGAATAATATTAATAGTAAATAAAAATGAAACATTACCTTGTTCTGAATAATCTAGATTCAAATTTTCTATGAATCACATAATCTAACATTAATCTGAATTTTCTTTAACTATATGTGCTTATTATTTTCTACTTAAGGAATCTGCTACATAATTTCTTCTCCCCGATTTATACAACAAGTAGAAAGAAAACATTTTATGTTATTCCATAAATATTTATTACATAAGGTTCAAATATCTTTAAGAAAAAATTTGTTTTATTATTTTATGAACATTATATACTATAAATTTATCCTCAAATAGATAGTGATGTCACATATTTAAGGCATGGACTGTAAAAACCAACTCCAAATCATGTGTTGGACAGTTATTACAATTCATCCATAAGTACCATGAACCGTATGTAATAACAAGATCTATATTCATGAGAAAACATACCAACCAAGATCAAAATGCATCATAATATACTACATAGCACTGTCCAAAATTTTGAAATGTGAGGATATGTGATAATGTTAGTCAGCCATTTAGTATGTAAAAGGATTTCTTTAATTCATAATTCCTTTGGAAATGAATTCCATTCCACAACAAAGCTGTCATCGATGAGAAAAAATATGAAAAATCATATTCAAACATGTCTATAGTATCCCAAAATGTCAAGGAATGTATATATATCAAATACATTTATGAGTGGTTTCCTTGATATTACAACTCCCATAATCACATTATCTACAAAAATTATTTTTTATAAATTAAATTTCCATGTAAACACACCACTTTTATCTATAAATGACAATTTAATATCAAATAATAAAGGTGATTCTATAACAAGATACCTATCACTACAACCAAGTGTTTCCCATGATCAACTTTTTTCCTATAATACTCTATAATATCATAAAAAAACACCACCATAAAGGAATCTAGATACCTCTGAATGATACGATTCGTTAAATCTATAAAGATGGTTGATGAATTTGTAAGACCAAAAGGTATAACAACATATTATTAATGGCCATATCTACTTCTAAAATTTATATTCGTAATATCCTCCTTTTGAACAAATAGTTGGTGACATCAAAAGTATATGCCAATTTTAGTGAACCATTCGGCTACCTTGAATTGATCAAAATAACATTGATGTGAGGAAGTGGATACTAATTATTTATTACAACATGGTTAATCTTATGATAATCCATACAAAGACTAAGAGTTCTGTCCACATTTTTTGTTAAATTAACTTGTGATTCCAATGGAGTCGTACCTCATTGAATGAACGCATTTTTATTCCAACAATTCAGAGTAGACTTTCTGATCCCTTTATTTTATCAGTTCCATTATAAAATATTGAAGTGAAATAGGATTGATCCCTATTAGAAGATTAATTATACACTATTCTTATATTTTTGTGGAAATCTCTAAGAATTTATTAGAAAAATGTTAGGAAATTGGTCAATAATGTTGTGAAAATCCTTATTTCTAAAAACCTTTACTAATTAAATTGTCATAATTTTTAGTTGATATGAGATTGTTCTAAAAGTATATGGAAAAAATATTTCTCTACCTTCTATTGCATCCCAATATACTCTAAAATGATGGTTGATTCCCTCTAGGGATGTGAAACTATCCTTTCGGGCATAACTATCAATGTGGGAGTTAGACGATGTCAACCAATACATTCAAAAAATAATGTCATATAAATCCATATAAAGAGTATATAAATTCAAAAGCAAATCCTCATCATAGATATTTATATAAAAAAATTTACACATAAAGGCTCAAAATTCTATTTGTCCCAAATGAGTCTGTTGTTTCAAAACAAATGGAACCATCTAGACATAAAAATACATATGATAACCAACATGATAATCAATAAATGAGTGGTATGCACTCATATCAAATAAATAATGCATAAGTGTATATTTTCAAATACTTGTACCTATCACCATCAAAGGACCTTATTGGTATTCCAGGATAAATTTCTAATCTCTATATAGTTTCTTACATATTGTGCTTTGGAATTTGTTTCCATATTGATATTTCACAGGATGAGGGGTAATGATGTTCTGACAATCACCTTGTCTAGCTCTATTCTAATGATTATAATTATTAAACTTTACTCATCCTATTGAAGCATAAGATATTTGTAAAAAATGAGATGTGTCTCTAGATGTCAAACATGGAGCACTATATCATTAACATTTATGATGTCCCATATGATTCAAATTGTGACATTCCCTAGGTGGTGTTGTACAATCTCACACTAGATTCTCAAGAGAACTAGATTGGAGTCATCTTTGCTAAATTATCAGTTGATTATGAATGTTTATCTATCCCATAGTCAGATTCTATGATATTCCACCACTATAGAAGTATGTTTTACTCTTTCACTTATTCCCAGAATTAGAGTTATCACCTATTCCTGTAGTAATAATAAATTATCCATACAAATTCAATCCAAAATATATCCATTTATTCCATATTATCTCTATTGAAAATATCTATATAGTCTGTAATATAGAGAATGACAAAATTTGAGTGAATATCTGGTTAAAACCACAACTTTAATATGTTTTCATTCATGGAAACACTTGTAGAAACCTACAAATACATGTTCACTAATGTAATAATTTTATGTGAACACTCTTTGAGAATGATATTTTCTTCTTTAAAACTAAATAAGTATGTTTTTATAGCAATCTGAAACGTTAGAGGGAAAAAAAATTCTCCAAAATATTACTATAAATCTTCCCATGTCATTAATTGGTTAAGATTAACCTAGAATAATAAATCTAACATTTTATGATAAATACTCTAGCATATAAGTTTCTAACAATAATTTCACCTCTGCTGGTGTCCCAAGGAAATTGAAAATTCAATTCATCAAATTCAACCAGACTTTTACTTTTTGCGCTTTGAATCTGCACAAAATATGGGTGTATTCGACTTTTGGAACTAAACTGAATGGTCAAATATTTGTGTCTCAATACCAAAATTACCCATATCCACTACATTAATATCTTGGATGATACATAGATCCCGTTTTTGGTTCACTTGTTTCTCTGGTGCAATAACATTTTCAACAGTCTCCTCATGTTGGTTTCTTTGATGCCAACTCAGCATCATTTACTAAAATAAAAAAAACTCCATTTAGTCTCACTTATTATTAATTGAAGGCTAAAAATTAAAAAAATACAATATCAAAACTTATCAAAAAAATAAATTTCTAAAATAAAACCATTGTATTCATTTTTATCCTCTCTTAAAATTCTATAACCATTTCCCAAAAAAGTAAGCTATATTAACCATTTTCAGAAATAAAATATATTTTACCCTTTTTATAAATCATAATACTCAAAATTAATAATGAAGTATTAATAGGAAGTCTTAATAAAAATGCATGGAACACAATTCACATCCGATATACCCATGATAATGATATTAAATCACCTAGATGTTCCTTTTAATACTTATGCACCCAAAATATCTAGTAAAATTAATTTCAACATAAAAAGGTTAGGTTTTTATTTTTAATATATACATTTCTTGTTAAGATGATCTTATCTCCTTGTCCCCATCCCAAAGATTAACTGATACCATATCCAAATAAATAACCAAACAAGATGAAAACAATTTTTCCAAAATTAAAGATATATTGGTCATGACTGATATAATAATTATCATCCTTTCCCTCTTCATTGGCATGAGTAGTGACAGGTTCTACTAGACATAGGTGACATCACCAAGACAACAGAGGATTTAAATAAATTCCAAGATTCTAAAGAAAATTTATGGGAAGCTTTTCCTTTAAAAAAAATAAAAACACATAAATAAAATAGATAATAAACATCCAATCGTATATATGATGAATTCATACATAAAAAATAAAAACACCACATAATAAAAATAAATATAAGAGTACAAGGGGAAATAATAAAACATAGTCAAAAGGAACCAAAAGAACATGAAGCATGAAAACACCCAAGTGGAACAAAGAAAAATAACACCTAGCTTACTTTAAGATCCAGATCCACATGCCACACCCAACAATATCAATAAGAATCACTACAGAACAGATATACCTTACCTTTATCTGTGTATCAATAAAATAAATCAGAAAATACACAATAGTGTTCATGTATAGGGTGAGTCTAAACTATGTAGTAGTTCCCCTAATAATTCTTAACTCATGCCATTTAAACAAAATTTGTTAGAAAAATTTATAAAATAATGTTTTGAAAGAAGATAAAACAATTTATATCAAAATTGTAAACAAGTTCAATGGAATTTTTTGAAAGATTAAAATATTTATAAATTATTTTTTTAAATCCATAAACATGTATCCACACACAAAAACTCCCAATTAATGCTTAGGTTATTGTTCAATACTCATGAGAGGCCTCTCATCGATCCACCAAGTCATCACAAGGTGTCCAATACCGGGTTCCATAATGGAACACACCCCTTATATAGGGTGATGTATATGAATGAACTCACACCAAACATGTATTCCAAATCTATTTAAAAATTAAATTTTACATAAAATTATTATTTATGTAATGATTTACAAATACATTTTCCATGTTTCAAAACAAAACTACAATTTCAAAATCCCAATTTAGAATTATCAGCAATGAAAATTTTTCCAAGAATCCACACAATTTATAAAATTTAAAATAAATGAAACAAATAAGGATTCCATCAAGAATTATACATGGATTTATAAATAATCTCACGAAATAAATTTGAATAAATATAATCTTTCAAGTTCTAAGACAAGTGGATATGAGAGAGATTCCTCATACCTCTAAATGGTTGGCGAATATGAAGAACAATGGTAAAAATCATTAGCTACTAGATTAGATCTAATTTCCTTCAATAGATTCAAGAATATATCATCATTATTACCATCATATTAAAATTTATCTATTCATAAAAAACATGATATATTGTTTTAGGAAAGAGAAGAAAAAATTAGAATAACAATGAAAAACATTGACTTACCGACCAATCCGGACCTCCAATGTGGTTCAATTCTCATAAGAATCACTTTTGGGATCAGAATGAAAAGTATAAAAATAATTAAGATAAAAAATGAATTCAAGATTATATGATAATATAGGATGAAATATGGTATTTATATTAAATTCAAATTATATACATGAATTTGAAGGTGCCAAATATATCCCACACAATATGGAAAACCATGCGCCAACTGTGAATCATTATTGTCTCGAGCCAACTACTTAGACATTTGGAAAAAATAGCTAGATTAAAATTTCCCTAAAGGTGGATTTACTTGATATATAGGTAGGTATTGATTTCCTTAGTAATTTTCATTTTATGGAAAAATTGGGCACTATCTGTTTGCCTTCCTAGTGACCATTGTCCTCGGATCCACAGTTTCTTAGAGGTGGTGCACAATGTCTACTAACCATGGACAAACAGTGCACCTCCATAAATTCCTCCAAAATATTCTAAAACCATTATAAATATCCTAAAACACAACTAAAATATTATATAGTCTCCATATAAATGAATAAATGTCCATTTACCTAAAAATTGCGGGGTGGGGTACTACATCAACCTCTATAAATGTGTCAATCCAGAACAATGATCAAAATATATATTGTATTATTTTTGTATTATATTTTATAATTAATAAATATAAAATGTTTATATGAATTGGGGTTAAAATAATTAAATCGTGCATTGACACACAATGTTTGAAATCATAATATGACTCCCTCTCCTATAGATGAAAAAGGGAATATAATTCAATTAATTATGATAAAACAAAATGTATCTCACACCACATACCATGTAAATGGTTTTACATTACATAAAAATAATACAATACACATTTGGATCATTAATTTAGATTGACACATTCATTCAAAACATCCTTATTAACTTCTAAAATAAATATATATAGTTCCAATATTGGGTTATCACTAGCCTTTGGTGGCCATCCTCACACAATATATAACATAAATTTGTGGAAAGATCTTAATATAAAAAATTAAATTGATTATTCCCATAATATATTAAATAATATTTAGTGCCAAATTATATTAGAAATATTTTAGGAATATCAATATAGTGGTCTTATACAATATAAAACTAACAAATAACACAACATATATATTCTCTATGATATCCATAACCTTTACCTAGAAATTAAAAATAATATCAATGATAACCATATGATACAAAATTAACTACCAAAAAACATCCCTAATTATGTAAATGGTAAAATAATCAGATATAAACTTTGAAACTCATCTATAAATATTAAAAATAAATGACCCGACATCATGATACACAGAACACATCATTTTTATTAACATAAACAAACCTATTTTTCTCAATGAAACACTTTATATAATTTGAAGTTTGTACTTAAAAATTCATATAAAAAATAATCTACCCATTTACATACAAAAAAAAATTCGCGAGTAAAGATGAGTAAAATTGACTCATTAGGAATCCCCACTTTCTTCAACTCACATTAGTTAGTGAAATAAACATGGATTCATGTGAAAATGAATATAGGAGTGAATATCAACCTGACCCTAAATAGAATTGAGATATAAAAAATAATGAAACTATATACATGTATAAGAATAAATAAACATGTATACACTATGTATGAAAATCACCTTAAGTTCTAATAAACAGTTGATTCGAGCGCACTTATAACCCTTTAAATATACCATTACTACTACTAATATAATTTCCATTTCTAATAATCGTAACTATCCAAAATATATCCTCATAAACTATATAAGATATCATGAATCAAATTACTCAATATCAAATAATATTTGAAATCAAGATCACAACAGATAAATTGTTTTTGAAAAATAATACGGGAAAATATATATATAAAATATAGTGGACAATCAATGGGGGACAAAAAATTAAATATAAATAAATATTAATCCCATTTTGAATTTCTACTTTATGTGTAACCCATGACTATTAATAAAATAAAATA
Source organism: Viscum album (assembly GCA_963277665.1). Classification (NCBI taxonomy): domain Eukaryota; kingdom Viridiplantae; phylum Streptophyta; class Magnoliopsida; order Santalales; family Viscaceae; genus Viscum; species Viscum album. The sequence continues at coordinate 783,871,074 of OY728156.1, read as the reverse complement.
ATTAAAAGTACGAACCATGGTTATCATAACCTTTCGAAATGCTTCCTCATTTCCTATTTATGGGAATCACTCATAGTATGAATTTATTTAGATTTATATAATCCGAGTTTGTGATAAAATATATATATAATGACCTTGAGTTTACATTAATGAATACTTAAATATATATGACTATTATTGTGTTATGTATGGATGATAGAAATTTTGTATAAGACTGTTAACAACCTTAATCCCTAACTCTTCAAACACCATTGTGAAATGGTCAGAGCCTACATGGTGATAAAATACTAAGGGGGGGATAAATAAAAATTAGTGCATAAAAACATAAGGGAAGCATAATTTATAACGTAAATCATATATTAAAACATTATAAACAAATTATTACTACCTATAAACAAAAAAAACTCAGACCTTGTTGATCAAAATCATACCCAAATACCAATGGACAAAATATTTTTCGTAATTATTCATATAAAATAAAAGGAGATATAAAACTTTTATAAATTGGAAAAAACCACGTCATACCAACCTCAAAAAAGTAAAAACACAAATATTATTTTAATAATTACTCTAAACCACCTTAATATATTTTATGGAATAAAATTACCCATCTTAGGTCAATGGTAAACAAAATAAAAAATAATAAAATTATTGAATACATGGTATTACTATACCATTTAGTAACCATTCCAAAAAGACATGCTAAAACCCTATATAAAATTATATAATTTACAAAAAAGTAATTCTAAAAGTGGAATAGACTATACAAATACACAATCATAAAATTCATAACACGTATGATATTTATAACCATGAATGTTAACATTTTGATAGTACTAATATATTTGAAATAATTTTAAAATGATTTGTTGAGGTGCCATTTTCTTAAGTAACCCTAGAATCTTTAATGAAATATTTCCCATAGCTTAATAAAACTTTTCTAAATGGGTTTTCACTTTTATAATAAAGTGAAACAAAATTCATAATGATAAATGATTATATTCTAAAAATCATGCTTCAACTGACCTCATTCAATCTATTACTGACCAAATAATTGAGAATTCTTTCTATTAAAAAAATACATTGAATTTACATCCTAAATACCAAAAAATGATATAATATTCACTATAAAATTCATCAAATACCCATTTATTTCTAATACATACCACATGGGAAAAACATTATCAATAAAAATAAACAAAATTAGAATGTTTTTCCCATTACCAGAGAATAATGTAATCTCACTGGATAGTAAAAAATTATTAATAATTTTAAAAAATTATAAATAATTTAAAAAAATTATAAATAATTTTAAAAAATTAATGGAAACATAAAAATATAGTAAAAATTGTAACAATAGTTTACCCCTTTATTTATTTTTTGAACAAAATAATCATGATAGATCAGTTACTAATGTAACATTATAAATGAATAAAAACTAGTGAAAAATGATTAATTTAAAACAAAAAATTATAATTAAACCACACACACACACACACATAAATTATGAATGGAAAACCTAACTCTTCGATTGAAAAATAATAAATATTCTAGAAAAGAAATTAATATACATTAAATATATTTTCTTTTATGAATTTTTATTATTATTTCTCATAAACCAAAATGATCACTTATTAGAGTAGCCAATATTATCCTCTAATATTTACAAATATAATTAAATAACCACATAAATGATGAATTTAAATTTTATTATAAAAATGCATCTTTATTTTTAATTGATCTAGGGACTTATAAATCTATGGGACTCTATGATAATGTATTTATGGAATTATTTCAAAATAAAATTAAAATTAAGTCTAGTGAATAATTCGAATTAATCTAAATATTTTTGAAACTAATAAAAAGTTCGGGGAAACCATCTAAAAATAATTTAACTAAAATTATCTGAAATTTTTGTTTATTAAATTAAATTTAAATGAAAAATTAATCAAAAACTTATTCACCAAATATATAATATACATTTTCTTTATAAAAAAATATCATTTAATATAAAAACAATTATAGAGTAATTTTACAATGTTGATTGAACCTCTAAAAACATGTGTTATAATTATATTATACTACTATAGAAATTTTGAGAAAAATCATTCATTTGAGTGGGTTTTACCATTCACTAATAAATACATTTTTTTGAAATCCATATGTAACTACGGGAGATAAAAAATAATCCAATAACAAAGTAAAAATTTAAAGAAGATTTTAATGATAAATCGAGACACTAAAAATTTATACTACTTAGAAAAAAAACTAAATTTTAATAAGAAAAAAGTGGAATGGTGGGAACCCATTTGGTTTTCATAGATCCAATGGGGTTGTAAATAAGAGATAAATGAATAAGGGGGCCTTATATATTTGAAATAAATATATCTTTCAAGAAAATAATGCTTTTAATATTTGATGTAAGAACCATTCAGTCAAAATGTTTTAAACAACTCTAATTTCATTAATATCTTACAAAACTACTATATATTGTTTACATAATGTGGAAAAAAATAATTTAGATCTCTAAACTCCCATTAATTTCTCATCATATTGAAAAATTCACCAAACAAGTTGATAGATTAAAATAATGCAACCATAAGGTTATTTTAGGCTTCCCTATAGACTAAAATCCACAAAATAATAAGAAAATATTATTATAAATAAAAATATAAGATTTTATATCAGGTACAACATATTTATTTTCCATTAAAAAATATTCATTTTATTAATTATGAAAAATAAAAAAATTATGTTTTTCAACTATAAACAACATTCACTCTTAAAATGATAATTCAAATGAAAGAAGTTTGATTTTTCTTTCTATTGTTGGTCAACATAAATTCAAAACATCAATATCAATATCACTCCAAATATGATATTACCCTTTAAATCATTGAACCAATAATGTGTATAATAATCTCCACTAAAAAAATCATAAATTCTATGAGACACATTCATTAAATTTTTATCATACTATTAACTATACTCCTATAAACATCTTTAACAAACCAAACCTCCCTAAGGTACTTCCTACCCTTAAGATCCCATTTTTTAATTATTCCCAACATATATTTATCACTATTTTAAATAAAATTTCTTATTAAATTATTAATATCTTAAATGTCAAATTTTCTATGAATTCAAAAATCTAAAATCTTGATATGAAATTACATTTCCTTATTTATTGTTAAAATGGTTATGAAAGAATATCAAAATAATTTTTTTCATTAAATACATATTTGGAAGATAATGACTAAATTTTTAGTCATTAAGGATACATATGAGCTAACACATGGACAAAATGGTTCTTATCCACACGTACTTGAACTATACCAGGAAAAAACCTTAGTAAATCTTAAATCCATTCAAAATCTTTCCTTTAAATTCAAAATGATACTAGAAAAACTTTTATATAAACATAAAGAGTGGTGTTATGGGTTTAGGACTTTTAGACATGAATGTGGGTGGGAATATTAATAAATAAATAATACTCAACCAATAATATAATTATTTATTTACCCAATGGCAAACTATATAAATCCCACCCCCACATTAATTTTCCCACAAAAATAAAATGATGAAATCTAGATTTTTCCCCAAAAAGGCTCATCAAAACACAAATTATACGACACAAAAAGAATTAAATGGGTCATTACGACACTATTTTTTAAATTACAATAAAAATTATATACCTCCCACCAATTTTTTTTACAAAAAATAACTATTTTAAAAATCCAAATAATATAATAAATTATTTTCATAAAATTATATTGGGAAACATAGGTCTTTTAATAAAAAAATGATCTCTATTAGGATATCAATCAAAGTATACACACATAAAACACCCAATTTGAATTAATAATAAATAAAACTAAACCATTTATATATTTTAATTTAACATAAATGTTTAATTATTTCTGTCCAATTAAAATTACAAAAAAACGTTTTTAACCATTTAAAATATTCTTTCAATAAAAACTTCCAAACATTCAAACCAAAATTTTAAGATAAAATTAAAATTTTCATCTTTCCCATAAATTTACAATTAAATCATAACAATAATAAAAATTTATATTTTAAAATTATACCCTCTTTAAAATTTTCGAAGACTCAACATAATTTTTCCAAAAAAAAAAATTAAAAAAATCTAATTATTTCTCTATACATAAAAAATAAATATAAACATGAACTCATAACTAATTTGTTTTAATATATAATTAAATGAAAAAAATAAAAAATATGGATAATTTTCTTACCATATGACTCAATATTTTTATTTTTTCACCCCTAATATGATATTTCCAAACTACGTTCCCACTCTACTTGGATTTTCTACTCTTAATAATAGAACATTCAATGTATATTTGTTTCCATTCAAGGATATATTAGGGGTAAATAAAAACAATTTTCCTTTAATGTTAAAACATTATATCATAATCTCTAAAAAATGACCATTTAATACCCAATTTATCTAATGAAATATTTTAAAGATAATATTAAATAATAAAATATAAATTTGTCCACTTTGTTAAACTAATAAAGCATAAAAAAACATTTCATCAAACCGAACATGCCACCTCCTACCATTCACTGAACACCAATACATCATTTTAAATAATATGTAATTCAAATAATTGTGGTATTTTATAAACAAGAATATAGTATATAATATACCAATAAAAAGTGGAAACTATACATTAAACAGTTGTTGGGGTGAGTGAGAATGACTCACTAGGATTTCCCAGTGACTTAAAATCACTTTAGTGCATCTAACATTCAAACTAATCAAAAATATAATAGATTGATAAGTTATTGAACTGCTAACATGTTTAAGAATTAAGATATATACATTCACTAAAGTAACAAGTTGATGTTAGTTGTATCCACCACAGACCACATAAAAAGTAATAAACCAAGGTATATCCCACATCACATTTGTAAAAAAATTTCAAATTACAATGAACTTTTCCATCTTAACTAATAAGGATCATGTATATAAAATACCATGATCTCAAATAATTATTGAAATAATGTTAAAAAATAATAAAACAATAGTAATTAATTTATAAGATCATAAATAAATCAATACCTGATGAGATATCAAAGAGGGAACAACCATTAAAAAAATAATCCCATAAATATTGGAGGACCCAAACTCAATCTATGACAACTCATTCAAAAAAAATTCACGTATAAAAAAATTTACAAAATTATAATCTAAGATATGGTCAATTAAAATTATGGTGAATGGATCCCAATATATTTATATTGATCTATCAAAATCCCATATCAATACCCTAGCTATCAACTGGAAATGAAATAAAGACCATTAAAAAAAGGAGATAACCCAATACCAAAGAAAATTATAAACCAAGTCCTTACATCCTATAAAAAAATAACCATGATAATATCAATAAATTCTCTTAAACATCAACTTGTACTTCTATAGAAGAACATAACCCATTTTCAAGATGTAGGGAATCCAATGAGACAAAAAATGGAATTCATTATTTTCCATCACAAATTATTTACCATGAAACATACCATAACAAGACCATTTATTACTCTATATTTATGAAAATCATGTTCCTAACCATTCACTTATCCATGAAAATTCATTACCCAAAAATTCCTACTCACAATGTTTTTTTAAGAATTGCCACAATATAATATTCCACGAGCTAACTAAAATAAAATATATAACACCTCATTTCGTTAATTAACCTTCATAAATTATTCAGAATCCTTTAAACATATTAATATTCATATTGGAATTCAGATGTCCCTTTTAATTTAAATTTAATACAATTTTATAAGTCTAAATTATTTTCTTATAAAAAGGAATGTCTTCTATAATATATTTAGTTTATCAACCACCAAAAAACGAAATTTTCATTTTATCATTTTAAACTCACTTACTGAAAACCCAACATACCAATACAATATATGTAATGAACCTTAAAAAGGTGTATGGAAACTTATACATTAATATAAAATCACACAGTCTTACGATAAACCCTTTTAACTAAAATAAATATAGGTCAAAAATATTGGACAAAATAAATATTAACTATATTCATAAGATATGTATCTAAATGAATAAAATAAAATAATTATAACTTAAATTAAGAATAAATAGTTAACAAATTATTTTAACCTTCCATTTATTTTTAATGTTATATAATATCATGATAAATTAAAAATTTGTACCTCTAAATATTAAATGGCTACCAAAGTAAAATATAAATTTTTAAAAACCAAATATTCCTTAATGAAACATTATATATTAAAAACTAATAAACAAAACAAAATGTTTCAAATTTGTTTATAATTATAAAAAAATAAATTTAAATATATTAACAAATTAATTTGTTTCATTTAATCCTAAATAAAAAATTTAATTAAACATTTCACAACCTATAATGATTTATTAAATAATACTTATTAATAAAATCGTCTAATATTTATCAGACCCAATACACACATTAAAATAAACCATTTAACTATTATATGTGTCTAAAATATATATCACTTAACCAATTCAATTTCACTATAATTTTTCTTATAATAAAATAACTATATTATACAAACAAGATAAATATACTAGGTAGTCTAATAATAAATTATAATAATCGTAGTTTGTTGTGAAATATCTAAAAACAGGTTAATACCAAACTTAAACTACATTTATAAAATTCTAATATACAAATATTAGTTGCAAAACAATTCTATAAAAATAATCTCCCAAATAAATCAAAAAATTAACTCAAAAAACCCATTAATTATTAAAAGGGAACACAAACTATACGATATTCCATCATAATAGATCATTGAATGAATTTTATTATACTCATATATAATATCTAAAGTAACCTAAGTAAAAATAAAATATATTTTAGGGGGTTTGTGTAGAATTTAGAGAAATTATTGTTCAAAATCCACATATAAATAAATAAAATGAAGAAAATAACATGAACAAATAAGTGATTATTAAGGAAATTTAGAAAAACCATTTACATTAACACCGAATCTGAAAATGATTAACCATATTCTAGGAAAATCAAATTGGAATGGGAGTGTAAACCCATTGGGTCATGTATCCCAAGAAAGGAGGGAGAGATAACATAATGTGAGAAAATTTAATATTAATTCATAAAAAACATGGCGTGATGTATTTAATTGTTTTCTAGAATGGAATAAATATTATTGATAAAAAAAGTAAAGAAAATATAATTTTCTAGAAGACCAATATAGTTAATAAAAACACATTACAAACTATAAAACTAAAAAAATTAATATTTACACAATCCCATTTCCTTTATGTATTTATTCCAACTGCAAAATCAGATATTATATTTTATTTGTATACAAAATTTTTGTAATATAAAAAGATTTATTATTTGTGTTTATGGTTATATAAAATGATTCATAGGTAATTTAGGTTAGGTTTAAATGGTTTGGTTTATTTGGGCTATGTAAATCATTCTCAGTCATCATGTTAATATATAACTAATTTAAATATAAGTTTATAAAACTTTATTGACTCTTTAGTGTGACTTTTCTAGGTTTTTGGAGGGGATTATCTTAATGCCCCTAATGATGTACAATATGATGTTGGAGTGTGTCATATAGAAATAATATAATATTATGTATATTTAAGTATTATGAAAGTGAAAAAATTAGTGTTATTGTTAACAATTAATTTTTAACGTAATAAATTTAATAAGTAAGTAGTTTACATGTCCTTGTTATACTAATTTTTTATATTTAAAAAAATTTACATTTTTTATTTTACATAAAATATGGGATTATAGGGACGATTCACCATATATAATTAACTATGTGATGAATATATAATGATTCTATCCTAGATGTTTCTTGTATTACCAGAGAGGATTTTTTACACATATCATAGGAATATCATTGTATTCTAGAGTATACAAACAATTACCATGGGTTTTATAATACCATTATGGGAAATTATACTCTCAATATCAAAATTGTGAATTAAAAAAACATAAACTAATTTAATAAATAAAAAATTATAGTGAAATGGAATAATTATGGAAGATATTCCCTAAAAAATATACTTTAATCTATAATAATGTGATACTATGGTAGATCATAAATTCAAACCTCAAAATAAACATTATCTAAAGGGATGATTATATATAGTACAAAAATAATGAAAAACGTAAAATAGGGTAGACCAATATATAATCAAAATCCTTGGCATAAACCAATATGTATATCCTCACTAATAACCACTAACATGTTCACTTGTATTATTTATTATACCTTGACCTACTTTCCAACCATAATTTTTGAACATACACATATTTTTACCTAACATGTATGGACTAAATAAAACAAAATATATAAATGATGACATATATAGTCCCACTAAAACATTTGGTGTCGTAGAAGCCACCATATTGATTTACTTATACCTATATTTTAAATTTTCATTTTATATCATAAACATATCATCTAGGTAGGAAAAAAGTATTATAGTTATTACTGAAAGTGGAATGAAATTACTATATGTTCATTATTTCATATAGATATATCATGTCATGATAATAGTGCCAAAGTTAATAAAAATAAAAAATAAATAAAACCACATTAACTCCCAAATGGGTCCTGACTCCAATTATGGATCGTAATCCCCACACATACAAAGCCAAATTCAACTCCCTTGTATAAGGCCCTTGACCATATCCTAACCTGTAACTATAAATATACTTGGGTACCTAATGGTGGCCTCATAAAATTGTCATTACGACTTAGTAGGCCACCACCAACAACATATATGAAAATATCCATTCTAAATAGATAGTCTATGAAAGTAAGAAATAAATAAATAAATGAATAGGAAAATGAAATAAAACTCGAGTGCCATTAGGTAAAAAAATTACTTTGTCCAATTTCTTTATTTGTTTCATGGTTATGAAATTACATCATTACAAAATATCCCAACCAAATCAACTACCATGAATAAGAAAATTCAACTTCCTTATCTCACTAGGAAAATTAGTTTCACAATCATTACCTCACACTTACTTTAGAGCATCACTTTAAGTAGTTTCATCCAATGAAAAAATTAGAGACCTAGAGCGTTAGTCCTACACCCTAACCCATGCAGTCTAGGGGTGGGTTTAGAGAATTAGTTCAACCCGACATGTAGGAGGAGCCTTAATCCTTCATCCCACCTATGGGAGGAGTCTCATTACTTTATCCCATACCATTGTGGAATGTTCACAGACTTTTCTATCCATTTTTATCATATTCCATACAAAATCAATAAAAATAACAAAAATATTTCAACAATCAATCAAAATGTAGGTCATTGTCAAGCATTAACCGATTAGCACACTTAATATTTACATTTCACTACCTATTTTACCCATTTACCTTCCTTGTGTCTTAACACATTAATCATAATCTATAATTCCCATACATTATCCCATTTAAGATATCTCAAAAATTCAAATTCCATGATTCATTCAAACATTTACATTAAAAATTCATAATCCATTTGAAATATTCACATTAATATATTTTGATCATTTCCACACCATTCCAAAAAATCCATTAATCCATTCATGTTCTGGATAGAACAATTAATTTTACCCTTTTAACTAAAATAAACATTACAACATGTCCATCATGGGTTCTACTTAATCACTAGTTAAGTTCTTACTTGAGATTTCTATTTTCTATGCTTGATAACTTTGGTGCACCCAATGGGTGGTGCTAAGTCTGTCAATTCATCCTTATTGCATCACATAAAGATCACAAGGGGTTCAGTTCATCATTTAACCCACCATTTTAGAAAAATTTACTAACGGAAGAAACTTCACATAATGAGGGATGAAAAATCATAACCACACATGAAAAAATATTTGAAGAAAATATGGGATATAACTTATAGTCCACCTACCGTGAATCCTAAGAAAACTACTTGCTTAATCATAGACTTATATCTAGATTCAAGAGCACCTTGAAATGTCAACCTAGAATACATTGGAAAAAGAGGGTTTAGGTCTTTTGTAGAAGATAATCCAATATACAATCCCTAATACAGAGAAGTAAATAAATAGGAAGATTATACTTACCCAGAGCTTCGATTCACAACCAATAGTGCTCCAAAAAAACTAAGTAATTAAAGAGAAACATACTTAGGATAATTTAAGGGGATAAGTTCATCACTAGGGTTTCAAGGTGAGGAAATGGGAAGGAAATAAAGTGATAGTCTTAGAATCTTGTGGAATATGTTAGGTAATGTTTCACTTTTTATTGGGGTGCATGATTCAGTAACACATTTATCCAAATTGCATGAAAACCATGCACCTGCATCTATCCAAGATGGTTTAATACACATAGTTACCTAGGGAGTCACACATGGTCTGAAAAACCATGTTCCAATTGTATAGAATTCATCTATCAAAGAATTCAGGGTTTGACCTTCCCTTTTTCCTAGATTTATAAACCATGCACCCCCTTCTCATGGCTAGCATGGTTTGGGGGCCTAGTGATCACTAACCATGTGCCAACTATAAAACATGAACTAGATGGCTATTTTCCCTTTTCATTCATGTATCAAACTCCCAAAGAACCCATTATCCTCATCACACACCTGATAAAAATTGAATTAACCAAAATTAGAATATTTAAACTAAAATTTTAACAATGACACACCTTACAGAAGTTTATGATCTTATAACCTCCCCACCTTATAACAACTTTTCATTGAGCCGCACTTCCAAGCATCACAGAATTTATGATGAAAAGAGACCGGGCCACTGGGCCTATATATCATACTCCCTTTCCCCAATTTCTTCTTGAACATTATCATGCTTCCACAAAACTCAAACCAAAGGCACAATCTTACATCACAAGACATTCCTCACTATGATACAAAATAAGAACATATTTCTCCTCAAAGGATGAATCTACCTAAATCTCTAGATCCTCAATATCAACCACATGAGATGAGTCATGGTGATACTATAGAAGATGGGAAACATAAAAAATACTCTATATATCACTATATAGCTGTGGAATATCCAGTCTGTATGCTACTGGACTGATCCACTCCACAATCTTAAATGACCCCACATACCTGGGCACCAATATAGCCTACTTCCAAATCTGGTAGTGACCCAACCTTGGCAACAACCAAAAAAACACATGATCACCCAACTCAAACTCAATAGGTCTACAATGATGATATGCATACTATTTATTCCTATGTTGGGCTATATCCATTTGTTTCAAAATCAGGTGAACCTATTCCGATGTCTCCTACACAAGACATGGTCCCAAAAACTATGATTCCATATCCAATAACCAGCATGATAGAGATCTACATGGTCTACCATAGAGTGCCTCATATGGTTCCATCTGAATCGTGGCTTTTTAACTATTGTTGTAGGAAAACATAATCAATGCTAGATCAATTTGAACCGAACCACTGAAATATAGGATACATTCCCTCAACATGTCATCTAGTTCTTGAAAAGCAAGCTCTGACTGCCCATCTATTTGTCGGTGGGAATCCATAATCAAGAACACATGGGTTCAAATTTCCCTATCAAATCCTTGCGAGAAGGGTGATATAAATTAATGAACTCAATATGAAACTATCATTCGCAACACCCCATACAATCGTACTATCTCCCAAACATATAATTCACCAAAATGATCCATGGCGAAGATATCTCAAATTGGATTGAAAAGTGATATCTTGGTTAACCAATCCCCAACCACCCAATCACATCATTATTTGATGGTGTCCTGTGAACACATGTAATAAAATCAATAGTCACATCATCCAATTTCGATTCTGGAATGGGAAATAGATTAAAAAAATAACATGGTCACTGATTCTCAACATTTAATTTCTAGCAAGTAAGGAACCATGCCAGAAAACATAAACCTCCTTCTTCATCCTTGGACACCAACATTTCCTACGAAGATCATCATACATTTTGGTGAAACCATGATTCACACCCCACTTCAATGCGAGAAACTCGTGCATCAATTCTTATCACATACGTGTTGGAACAACTACATGACCATAGACACCAACAATCCCATCACCACCAATGGTCTTACCAGAAGGTGACTCTCTACATTTATGAATTTTCTTTAAAAACATAAATTCTTAATCCTCATGCAAATTCTACTTAATTTGACTCAAAATAATGGACTCAAAATCCAAGGATTCAAGGGTCATCTTCCCTTGGCCATCCTGCACCTCCAATTGTATCTTAGAAAACATCATTATTCTCCACCTAGAGAAGGATTCATGAACTGCCTTATTTTGAGTCTTTCAACTCAAAGTATTCACAACACTGTTTCCCTTTCCTAGTGTGTAAACCTACTAAATATCAAAAGAGTTCATGTAATCCACCCATCTTCGCTTCCAATGATTCTAATCATAATTAGAGAAGATATATTTAAGTTTTTATGATTAGTATACATCGTGAACCACTCTACCAACATGTAGTGCTTCTAAAACTTCAAGATATAAACTACTTCAGCTAATTAATGATCATTCATAGGGTAATTTATTTCATAAGTCATAAAACTATCATTACCCATAAGCAATAACCCGATCATCCTGCATCAACAATGCTCCATGATCCACATTATATGCACCACACAACACGGTATACCCATTATCAATCTCAGGTAATATGAGGATTAGTGTAGTAGTCAGCCGATTCTTTAAATTTTAAAAATCATTCTCACATGATTATTACTATTAAAACGTGATGCCTTTCTTGGTCAAACCCAAAATTGATACTAAAAAATGGGAAAATTATTTGATAAAGATTTGGTAATGGAAAACCAATCCTAGAAAACATAAGGTATCAGAAACTATATTGGGCTACTCCATAGACAAAACTATTCACACTTTCTCATAGTCCACTAACATACCATCCTCAGAGATGATGTGGCCTTAGAAATGTACCTTTTTGACCTAGAAATTATATTTAGAAGTCATGGTGTATAAAATATTTTTTCTTAGTGTAATCAATAAAATGTAAATTTGTTTGGAATGATCATCATATGTTTTAGAGGACACTAAGACGTCATCAACAAAAATGACTAAGAAATGATCCACATAGGGGCGAAAGATTTGGTTCATTGAGGCCATAAACACTTCTAGTGCATTGGTCAACCCAAAAAGCATCACAAAAAACTCATAAAACATATACCTACTTATGAAGGTAGTTGGTGGTATATCAGAAGGTATCACCATCAACTAGAGATATCATGATCTAAAATAAATTTTGGAAGAAAATAAATAACCTCTCAACTAGTTAAAGAGATCATCAATTAAGGGGAAAGGTTACCAGTTCTTAATTGTCATCTAATTCATCTTCTTATAATCCACACACAATCAAAAAATTCTCTTGGCCTTCTTGAAAAATGAAACTTGTGATACCCATGGTGATATACTATGACAGATAAACCATTTATTATCAAATTCCTCCAACTGAGTTTTAAGATCCTATAGTTATGTTGATTATACACTATATAGTGTAATGGAAACTGGATCTTCTCTAAGAAACAAATCTATTGTGAACTCAATGTTCCTATTGGGTGGAATATTTAATAAGTCCTCTGGAAAAACATCCTAGAACTGATATACCATAGGGAGAAATATATGACTCTATACACCCCAATAATCAAGCACAATACATGACACTTGATCTATGGGTTCACTCAATAACTGATAAAATGGACCTCCACAACCTACCCAAAAATCCCATTCACCATGAAGGATATAATTATCTCCCTTGATATTCATGAACATATCCCTATAATAGTAACAATAAATATAGTCTTGGGATATCGCAAACTAATCCTTTCCAAAAATCAAATAAAAATGTAACATATCCATCACGAACAAGTCCCATAAGAAATGTTACCCTCAAAATTCAAGAGAACAACCCTTACACTACCTAATATTTTCTTCTCGCATCCAAAAAAGTTTTACAATCAATATATTCCCACACAAGAATTCCACAAATATACCCAACACAACCAAACAATGTGCAGAAAAAAAATAATAAGAAGAATATATTTCAAATAAAGCCCAAGAAAGAATGTAAGAATCAAGAATCATACCTCAAATAGTCATTGGTCTAGCCTTGCCACATCCAGGTGTGGACTGAACTTCCCGAATCTGACCATTCCCTCTAACCTAGGCTCTGACCTCATTCCCAAGTACTACACTTCCCTAATGATATGAATTCATTCACCATAGAGTTCAATGTCTACCACCTATATCGATATGGAAAGTATAACTGCAACTTCCATCCTGATATGTGCTTACTATAGACGCCGGAAAAGTCTGTTGTTCCCAAACGAAGCTCTGAATGCGGAAAGAGAGGTCATATTTGGAGTCAGAATCATGTTTCGGAGGGCCCGGAGGCCTTGCGCGAAATTTTGGAGACCCGCGCGCAAAGTTGCAGTGCCGTGCGCAAACCTCCGGGGATGCGCGCAATGCGCTGGGCCGGCGCGCAATTTTTGCGCCCGTGGCCCGCACGACTCCCTTGCGCGCCGGGCACAATTCCGCGCCCGCGAAGGAAATTCCGCGCCCGCGAACGAGATTCCGCGCCCGGGGTTGCCTATAAATATAAGGCGACCCCTGACGTTTTGAAGGTTGCCGGAATTCGAAGAGTCTCTCGCTCGCGCAATCCAACCGCCTCCGCGCGCAATGCCGATCTTCAGGTAACCTCTTTTCTTTCGCGCAAGGAAGCCTCGGGGTTCGCCTTCGCGCGAAATCCCCTTGGCTCCTTTCCTTTGGAAAAATCCTTCACTCAAAGGCATTCGCGCGCAAAAGAAGTCTCTTGCGCGCAATTGCCCCCCGGGTGCGCGCAATCCAGCCCGATTGCGCGCACCCCCCATTTTCAAAGTGGCCATTCGTTAAAGAATGAGCCGTTGCCCCTGCGCGCTGTCCGAAGCCCGGTGCGCGCAATCTCAATCATCTGCACGCAAAGCGCTGGCCCAATTGCGTGCCAGCCCGCCCATTTGCGCGCCGACCCGCGGTATTGCGCGCCAAGCTTCTCTTTTGCGCGCAATCCGCCGGGGTCGCCCCCCCTGACCCCCTGAGGGTACCCGCCTGCGTGGCTCCCGATGACCCTCATCCCGGGTGCCCACACCGTGCGTTGTCTTCCCGTGCGGCCCTCCAGGCTCGCGCGAAGTGACACGGACCCATCGGCGGCAACCTTCGTCCAAGCTACAAGACGTTAAACTGTACAACATTCGTCCCGCATGACGTTAAACTGCACATCCGTCCTGCATGATGCTAAACTGCACCACGTCCAAGCTGCACGACGCTAAACTGCCTAGCCTCCATCGTCCGCGCGACAAGACGTTAAACTGCCAAGCATCTTCGTCCTCAACACACGACGGTAAACTGTACTTCGTCTGACAAGACGTTAAACCGTCCGCTTCGTCCTCAACACACGACATTAAACTGTACTTCGTCCGGCAAGACGTTAAACCATCCGCATCACCAGTTCCCGTGCCCCGCACGCAGGGTCCCCCCCGGTTTGGATGTGTCCCCCACCCGCTCGTCTCTGTAGGGATGTCGGGATTGCCCCTCTTTAGGGACGATTTAATTGGAGCGGCCTTTCCCCACGGGGGTAGGGTATTACAAACCCCTAGTTTCTTGTGGGGGGCTGCACATGTGTATCTCCATTGCGCTTCCCCACTGCCGAAGCCAGTATAGGGTGTGACTGGGATCGAGGTGTCTCCTACTTTCGGCCCAAGTCCCTCTCCAACTGAGTTTTTCCGCATCCGGGCTGCCTCAGTGCGTAAGTCCTGACAGAACGAACTACGTGGACTTTGATCCCTGTCTCCTAAACAGGGTACGTAGGAAGCCTCCTTGAGGTTCAAGCCCACCACATGGTCGTCCCGGTCATATTCACGTCAGTTCTTCCATCAGGGGACCCCTCTAGGGTTCACACTTGCGTCGATTCACCTATGAATCCGCCCCTGTGGGAGACTGCACGTGTGTATCTCCATTGTGCTTCCCCACTTCCCTTTTTCTATTTCTCCTTTTATCGTCCAGCATGACGTGAAACTGTGATCCACCCGGCCGTTCCATCCCCCTCTGTACGAGGTGGTTCGGTTCAATCCTCCACCCGGCGGCCTCGATCTCTTTGTGAGTCGGCTTGCCATCGTCCAGCATGACGTTAAACTGTATATTCGAACTACGCTGACTTTGATCCGTGCTAACGCGCGGTACGTAGGAAGCCCCCACGGGGTCCAAGATCTTCACTCCATCATCCATCCTGATCCTTACCCGGGCCGCCACATCCCGGTGGGGTCATGCCACTTCACTCCACTCCACATCACTCGGGAAGCCTCCCATGCGCTGGCCCCAACGTCGGAGGTTCCCCGCAAGGGGTTCTGTCATCTGATCCACTCTTCGTGTTGATCAGTCCGACGCCGTCCCCGCTGGACGTTAAACTCGCGGCATACCCTGTGTTAAACAAGGGAAGCTGAGGAAAACCTCAGGTGACACAGTTCCCCGCACCCAGCGCGGGATGCCTCAGGCCATCATGCCTTCGAGAAGCCCTATTAGGGATGGAAGACAGACATGCAGAGCCGCAGTGTTAAGACACGCCCCCAACACCCGGAGCCACCCGGTCTCCTCACCGCAGGTTGCTGCCCCGACCAGACTCCTTGGAATGTCTGGACAGAAACAGCATAATTAACTGGTGTCCATGAAGATATGGCGCCGGGAACGAGATTCACGAACATTCTTAAATCTATGAGGGAGACCCGGATTAGGCGACGAGTTCCGAGGAGAAGTCCACGGAAAGAGGAGCCGACATCCCATCATCCCGGTTTCGATCAAGGAGCAGACATCCCTGAATAAGGGACGGATGCCGCCCGCCCTTGGAAAGCTGGACTGCGGGGCCACAAGCCGCGCTCCCCTCCCCTCGGGTCGACGGGAGCACGCGCGAACGCGTCCTGGCGGAACAACGTCGGAACAGAAACCCGACGCACATCCGCACCGAAACAGAAAAATGGTGAACCCGACGTGAATCTCTTCTCCTCAATACGAAGACCGATGGATTTCAGAGGTGTTGGAAGACCAGCGTGTTGCCCGGCGGAGCATTAAGTTTTTACCCACCAGGGGCTGGGGAAGGGAAATCGGGCACTCCGTCTCACGACGTCGATGGCCTGAGTTCCCCCCACGGAAGGCATCGTGGCACTAACGGTCGGTTGTCGATTCCTTTTCCTGTCAGTGTTAACGGGTTTGTCTCCCTGCTTTCAGGAGTCAGGTCACCCGATCCAGTGCCCGATCGCCGCCCGCCCACTGGCGCAGGGGTAGGGGAAACACCGACGTGGCTACTCCGCGCGGTCCCGCCCGTTCCACAGTCGTCCCAGCAGCCGCAGCTGCGGGGCAACCACGCCCTCTCTCCCCCTCGTAGGTCATCCAGAGAAGGGTGATCAACAACTTGGTGCGGAGATATGAGGAAGAGGGAGTCATCCCCACCAGGGACATGGCTCGCCTAGACCTCGAGGAAGCTGCCCCTCGCCACCACCACCGCCCCCGAGGGCCGTGCAAGGAGGCACCGCTGCCCACCTCGACGTCCAACCGCTTCGGGAGATTATCCCCGGAGCGCTCTGACAGCTCCCTCCCCTACGCGGATGAGGTGGAAGATGTCCGAGACCACCCTATCCGAGATCCGCTCCAGGGATCCGCGGTAAGGGCTCCTGTCAGGCCACGGAGACACCGCCGCCAGGCCTCTCAAGTCGAAGAACGGGCTCTCCACCTGCCCGCGCCGCTCATCCCGACTCGTTTGTCCCGACGCCAACGTCGGGCACGATCGGAAGAGGATGCCCACCTTGAGGCCCTAGCAATAGCGGCCGCGTTGGCCCAGGCCACTGCTGGCTCCAGTCACCAGGCCCCTACGCATCCTGAGTAGGGGCACGTCTATGCCCGACCCGGATCGAGGCCCCGACCGCCCCAAAGGCAGGTTGGGTCGACTCTCCTGGTTGCTGGTACAGGCAGTAGCCACCGCAGACCACCTCGCGGTAGCGCTATTCACCAGCAGGGTCTACTCCGTGTGGCCGATCCAGGAGGCATGGGTCATCCCACCTTCCGATCCCGGCCCGGAGGCCTGCCCGGAATCATCTCTCCCCGCGTCCCCTTTGATATCTATCCCGGTGCCCCTCGCACCTTGGTTTTCAGTCCCCTTGGCCCCAGCACCGGTGCGGCCGGAGGACGCCAGGACAGAGATCAGCCCCGCCCCGAGGAACCACCCAGGGGCAGGAAGGCAAGGCGTCGACGCCGAGGGAGGAATGTTAGGGAATTCCGGACAGAGATCCGACCGGTTCGTTCCTCTGATACAGAGGCGGAGTACGATTTGGCGACAGAGCCCTCCCCCCAATCCCGCCAGTCAAGGGCAGGGGTAGGAATGCGGCACGTTAGCCTTGTACTCCCCGAGAGCGAGATCGATGTGATCCTCGCTTCTCTCCGAAGGTATATCCGGAGTAGCAAGGGCCTGGTAGACCCCCAAGGATCAAGCTTGCGGTTGGTACCGGCCCCTCTGGAAGCGCCTTATGCCTCGATCGGAGAAGCCGGAGACTTTTTCTGGGGACCGACGGTCGAACCACAATTTAGTGCACCCTCGGCGGGCACCGACGCTACGGCAGGATGTTCACTCGCCGGCCCGTCCTATCGTGATGTGGTAGCTGGGGCACCGCCACCCTCAGAGGGTGGCCCGGGATATGGAGGCCAATCGGCCTGCTCGCCGTATTCACCGCCGGCCAGCCCGTCAGCCCGACGGCCCGCCTCGGCACCACTGCCGGTTCCCCGTCCATTCCTAGTCATTGAAGAGGACCAAGGAGACCTGGGTCCCGAGTTTGAGTCGTGGAGCTTCTGGACCGTCCTTGCAGAGGGCCACTTCCCTGAGAAGTTTTGGCCAGTCGCAGGACCGGGCTTTGATGCACCCGAATCACTCACCCCGGATGAGTTCGAATGCTTCCGCCGAACTCTCCGGGAGACTCACTCCCGTCTTCACCGCCTACAAATGCCATATCCCGGGAGTCAAGTGCACCTGGAGGATATTGGTGAGCAGTGCCGTCAAATTGACCTGGCCACGCTCCCCGCGGTTCGGCACCCCGGGTCATTTGAGCACCACGAGGCCCTCCAACAACGATGCGTTGAGTGTTTTCAAGTACTCCGCAAGGTTATCGAGGAAGCCACTCTCCACGTGTATATCCGTGGATGGGGGCAGTACGCTTCCCTACGCTTCAGTGCGATTCGCTGATAGCCCGATTCGCTGGGTGGCCCTGAGGGTACATCCCCAGGGACGAAAACGGTCAATATGGCTGACCTGTCGGGAGAGGGGAACGACTTGGAACTTCTCGACGGGGGCTTCCCCCCCCAAAGACAAGCCGTCGTTAGATCCATCGGTGAGAGTTACTCGTCACCAGAGGAACCTCCTGGGTCTCCCCCCACCCACTGAAGCACTGACGTTGAGCCAAAACGTCAGTAAAGGTAAAGAGCACGGAGGGGCTGTGAAGCCCGCCGACCCATCTGCCTCCATGCAGAGGGCAGAGGAGGATCCCGAGAAGGCTATGCTATATCAACAGCTCGCCGAGCAGAAGAATCTAGTTGACCAGCTCCTCACCGAGCGCACTGCAGAGCAGCGGCCTGACTACGGTGATCCTAGGCCAGGACAACAGGGACCGGAACAACCGCTCCTCGACGAGACTCTCCCGGGAAACCGTGATTACGCCGTGTTCGCCGACTGGAGAGAGGCCATTGCCTATGGAAAGAGGGCACGGTATGTTTCACCACACCCTCCCGAGCGGCGTGACTACCTGAGAGACCCCGCTCGGATTCCTCCCGCTGCCCCAAGGGCCGCTCCGCCCGCCATCCCATGAGCTGCCGAGTTCGACGACCCGGTCGACGACCCGATTGAAAGTCCATGCAATGCGCTCGTGGTTAGAGATCCTCGCCAGGACTGGAACCCATGTCCGGATGATCCGATGGCGGCACTCATCGCCCGCTTGGAAGCCTTGGAGACTCTGCAGGTGGCGATCCCACCGGACGGCAAGCCATACCCAGCATGGGTGGATGACATGCCGGCACCTCCGGGATTCGGGAATCCCAATTTCGCCCCCTTGAACGGGACTGGAGATCCGCCACAGCATTTGGCCCATTTCAACTCGAGGTGCGGGCCTATGTTGGGTACTCCGGTGCAGCAGGAGGTCGCTAAGATTCGCTGCTTTGTTCAGACACTGGAAGGGCCAGCATTTGTCTGGTACAGCCAGCTC
Source organism: Viscum album (assembly GCA_963277665.1). Taxonomy (NCBI): domain Eukaryota; kingdom Viridiplantae; phylum Streptophyta; class Magnoliopsida; order Santalales; family Viscaceae; genus Viscum; species Viscum album. The sequence continues at coordinate 783,850,746 of OY728156.1, read as the reverse complement.
CCCGTCGGTTCGATAACTAGCTGGGAGGACCTTCGTAGACAGTTCCTCTACCAGTTCAGTTCCACGACCCGGAAGACGAGTATCGCAGACCTCTTCAAGTGCAAGCAGAGGCCTGATGAGCGAGTGGCAGATTTCGTCGCCCGATGGAAGGGTCTCACGTATTCCCTTGACATGCCATTGACTCAGGAGCAGTTGCTGACAATGTGCGTCGGGAACGTCAAGACCGAGCTGGTCCCTTCCCTAATCACTCAGAATTACCCCGGAGGGTTCAGGGACTTCTCAGACAAAGTTCAACGTCTTGAGGAAGCCCTGCAACAGGCCAGTCAGGCACACCCGCTGCCTCCTATGATTCATGCAAGGAGAGTCAGCAGGGCTGAGCCCGCTGCTGTTGCCCAGATAGAGGCCCCCAGGCCGTTGGAGCTACTGCCGGCGAGGCCAGCTCCACAGCCTCACAGGAATCCGCCTCCACGGGCTCAGTTCCCGGCCCAGCAGCGGCAGCCCCAGAACCGGTCGGCCCTTCCGCGTAATGTACCGCCACTACCCAGGCGAGATAACCAGGGTCCACCTCCTCGGCAGGCCCCTCCAGCCCCTCGTCAAGACCACGCTCCCAGGGGCCCGCGTTACCTGACTTACTCATTTCACGAGGATCAGGTCCCCGGTTATTTCCGGAGCGCCCTGGAGCAGAGGATTGTACGACTGCCTGAGTGTTGGAGGCCAGAGGAGGCGCATCTCACGGATAACCCCCGCTACTGCCCTTACCATCGGGCCCTGGGGCACACCATCCAACGGTGCTATGTGTTTAAGGACTGGCTCCAAGACCAGATTGACAACAATGTAATCAGGTTGGGTCCAGCTCCAGCACAAGTGGCAGGTGTGTTCGTGGGATCAGATGACGATAGTGGCAACGAGGACGAATGGCAGCTGGTCTCCGACCGCGGATCCCAGAAGTATAACAACTGGATGGCCCACAAGACGACCATTCGCGCCCATGGAATCATCTGTGCGCGCTTGAATCAGTCTGAGCCCCCAGAATCTGCGGGTGCTGCTTCAGCATCGTCGTCCCAGCCTGCCTCTTCCGAGAAGAGCAAACGGCGGCGGCGCAAGAAGGAAGAGCGCGCCCTGCCAGTTCCGCCACTATCCCACACTCTCGGCGATTTCTTGCCCCCAGAGATGGGGGTCCCTCCTCGGATCCTCCCGGTGATGGATGATTCGTCCGATGACAGTGTTGGGTACGCTTCGGTTTATACCGTCGAGCTGGTAAATCCCTTTTCGGTTCCCGACGTTGAAGAACACCAGGTGAACCTCCCTAGTGTCCCCGGTCGTCACCACCATCGGAAGAACCGCGGAAACAGGAGTCGCTGGGGCACAACCGTTGGTACCTCCAACCAGGCCGTGCAAGCCACTGAGACTAGGCAGCAGGCTCAAAACCGAGCTCAGCGCGCGCAGCCCCCCCATCCGGGGACGAAGGATTCGCCTCCGCCACTGTTTGTGGTGTGGGACCAGGCAGAACCACCTCAGCCTCGTCGAGACCAGCTCCGCCCTGCCACGAGTCCATCCCGGCCTCCTGACCCCAGTACGGTGACCATTTCCCGGGCTTCAACCAATGAACATCGAGATGCGCCAAGCACCAGTCGGCCTCCGGTCCAACCGGCAAGGCCCATCATGCCTCCAACCACGGAGCAACCTCCTGCAACCAGGGGCTCGCACTTGGCAAAAAAGTATGATGTCCTGAAGCACTTGGCCGACATCCCAGCAAGGCTCTCCATCCTTGAGGCTCTGCGCATGTCATCTGAGATGCGCGAGGCACTCGCTGAAGCCCTGAAGAGCCCCCTCCAGTTTGAGACAGAGGTTGCGGCTGCAGAGGCCTTTCACGCCGAAACGATCGAGGACGCCGAATGTCATGCAGTTATCTCGTTCTCTGGTAAGGATGAAGACCCTCCTATACAGGGACATATTCGTCCGCTGTATGTTACTGGCCAGTTCAACGGCCTTGAAGTCCGGCGCTGTCTTGTCGATACGGGGTCCGGGATTAACCTGATTCCAACTCGGATGCTCCGGAGATTGGGGTTGTCTGAGGATGACTTGATTCCCTCCGACCTCAAGATCCAGGGGTACGACCGCACCGAGCAAACTCCGGTCGGCAAGATACGCTTGAAGACCCAATTCAGTGACTTGGTTGCCAACATCGAATTCATGGTGGTCTCTCAGGACACTGCGTATAACGCATTGATGGGCAGGCCATGGCTCCACCTTCATGCGGCGGTTCCCTCATCATACCACCAATGCCTCAAATACTCCCTTAACGGTCGAGTAGGCGTGCTTCAGGGAGATGCCTCTCCTTTTGCCTCATGTGAAGCCCGCTATCTGGACGCGGACTATTACAAGAGCAAGGATAAGAAGATCCTGGAAGGTGAGGTTGAGCCTGTCGCTGTTGTAAGTGATCCCTGGGCCAGTTTGGATGACGCTTACGTCCTCCCGATCCATCAGTTGGACGTAGCCATGGTTTCGACGGCCTGTGAGTCTCCTGATGGGATGACCGCGACCGCCCGCGCCAGCACCAACGGCCCAGCAGGATCTGGTAGCCCCAATGCAGTTTCCAACGCAGTCTCTCCCGTGGATGATCCCTCCCCGAGTGGAGAGGACGTGGAAGATGCACCCCCAGCTTTTGAGGGGGGCGTCCCCGCCACGGTCGATGAGTTAGTACAGGTGAACCTTGGAACCGAGGCAGATCCAATACCCACATTGGTCAGTGCCGCCATGCCCTCTGAGGAGCGGCAGCAGTACGTGGACTTTCTCAGGCAGCACCGTGATGTGTTCGCTTGGGGCTATGACGAGATGTCGGGGCTAGATCCTTAGGTAGCCGTCCACCGCCTTGGTCTCCCGGCGAACCATCGCAGGTTCAAGCAGCCTCCCAGGAAGATGCACCCATCCCACTGTGCCATGGTTGAGGCCGAAGTTGACAAGCTTATCAAAGCCAACTTCGTGAGGGAAGTTCAGTACCCCAAATGGCTGGCCAACATTGTGCCGGTCCGGAAGAAGAACGGACAGATCCGAGTCTGTATCGACTTCCGCGATCTCAACCTCCACTGTCCGAAGGATGACTTTCCCCTTCCGGTGACAGAGCTGTTGATCGAAGCCATGGCAGGGTTCCAAGCCCTCTCCTTCATGGATGGATACTCCGGATACAACCAAATCCGGATGGCCCCTGAGGATGAGGATTTCACTGCCTTCAGGGCCCCCAAGGTATCTTCTGTTACCGGGTCATGCCTTTCGGCCTGAAGAATGCAGGTGCCACCTATCAACGGGCGATGCACCGCATATTCAAGCCAATCCTCGGCACACTGGTGGAATGCTATGTTGACGACTTGGTGGTCAAATCGCGCCAGTGTCAGGACCATCTCAAAGATCTTGAGAAAGTGTTCGGCTTCATCCGGTCTCGCTGCCTGAAGATGAACCCGTTGAAGTGTGCCTTTGGGGTCACCTCCGGAAAGTTCCTTGGATTTGTGGTAAGATACCGGGGTATTGAGGTCGACCCAGAGAAGATCAGGGCGATTAGCCAGATGCCTCCCCCAAGTAACATCCAGGAACTGCAAGGGTTCCAAGGCCACTTAGCCTATATACGCCGATTCATCGCGAATCTGGGCGGCAAGTGTAAGCCCTTTTCTCGGCTCATGAAGAAAGGTGCCACCTATGTATGGGATAAAGAGTGTCAGACCGCTTTCAAGGAAATCAAGCAGTACCTGCTTCAACCTCTGGTTCTGATGCCGCCTGTATCCGGGAAGCTGCTGGTCCTTTATGTGACCGCCCTGGAACGGTCCCTTGGTGCCCTTCTCGCCCAGAAGAACAACGAGCGAACAGAGAATAACCTCTATTACCTCAGTCGCATGCTCCTCAATGCGGAAGTTAGGTATTCCCCCATCGAGAAGAGCTGCCTGGCGCTCGTATTTGCCGTACAGAAATTGCGGCACTATTTGCAGCACCATGAGGTACAGTTGGTTTCTCGGGTAGACCCGTTGAAATATATCCTGAGCCGACCTATGTTGACTGGCCGTCTAGCGCGGTGGGCTGTGATTATCCAGCAGTTCGACATCAGGTATGTGTCTCAGAAGGCCATCAAAGGGCAAACATTGGAAGACTTTCTGGCAGCTCACCCGACCTCCGCGGATCAGCCGCTGGATCTAGGCTTTCCTGATGAGACCATTCTCTCGGTCGATCATGCCGATCCATGCTGGCAGATGCACTTTGACGGTGCCTCCCGGAGCCCCACCGGTAGAAGACTAGATAATCCTAAGCTCAACAGAGTGGGTTGGGTATCGTCTTCATTACCCCGGAGCGAGCCGTGCTGCCATACTCTTTCCTGTTGTCAGAGGGTTGTACCAACAATGAGGCGGAATACCATGCCCTCATCACTGGCCTCGAGTTGGCTCTCGAGATCGACGTACCCCATCTGTGTGTGAAAGGGGACTCCGAGCTGGTCGTTAAGCAGGTCAATGGCGACTATGTTGTCAGGAAGCCGAAACTTGTGCCATTGCTGGAGTGCACCCTCCTTCTGATGGCACAGTTCCCTTCTCGGCCAGAAATTGTCCATATTCCCCGGTCGCAGAACGGTCGAGCAGATGCTTTGGCCAGCCTTGCTGCGTCACTCGCAGAGCCTGAACAGGACAACCTGGTCATCCGCGTGACGCACCACAGGCTCATCGCTCCCGTTATCCCGGAGGGAGATCGCGGCCCATCGGTAAGTAATCTCACCGTGGTTGCCCCTGTGCCTGGAGCCCCAAGTACCCCAGATATGGCAGTCGAATCAGCCCATGATTGGAGGACGCCTTTGGTTGAGTACCTCCAACATGGCATTCTTCCTTCAGATCGGGACTAACGCGATCGAGTTCGACGCCGCGCATCGCAGTTTGTCCTCCAGAGCAGCCCCGACCTGGAGCAGATCCTCTATAAACGCGGATTTGATGGTGTTCTCCTCCGTTGCCTTCAGGGAGTTGAGATCCCACGAGTCATGCAAGAGGTTCATGCTGGTTCATGTGGCGCCCACCAGACTGGGCCGAAGCTGTCCCACCAGATTCGGAGGTTGGGATACTTCTGGCCCTCTATGATCCATGACTGCATCGAGTATGCTAGGAGGTGCCATGCGTGCCAGGTTCATGCGAACTTTGTGCATCGGCCGCCGGAGCCTCTCCATACCACTAGGTATTTCTGGCCCTTCGCAGTCTGGGGACTGGACGTTGTGGGACCTTACCCGCCGGCGACAGCTCGCCAGTGCCGGTTCATTCTGACCGCCACAGACTTCTTCTCCAAGTGGACAGAGGCGATTCCGCTCAGAGAGGTCAAATCCTGTTCTATTGCTGACTTCGTGACCTCCAACATCATTTATTGATTTGGAGTGCCTCACGCTATCCTCACGGATAACGGAGCCAATTTCCGAGCAGCCGAGTTTAAGAAGTTGTACGCCAAGTACAACATTCGCTCGAACCATACATCTCGCTATCATGCGCAAGCGAATGGACAGATTGAGGCGTTTAACAAAACCCTCTCTAACATTCTGCAAAATATGGTTGGTCAGAACAAGAAGAGTTGGCCGGACAAGCTCCCCAACGCCCTATGGGCTTATCGGACGACGACTTGCAATTCCACCCAGATGACTCCTTATTACCTGGTGTATGGAGCTGAGGCCATCCTGCCCATCGAGATCTAGTTACCGTCCTTGCGCACTGCGGTCTACGACCAGCAAGCGCCGGACAGAGTTGCTGAAGCCCGTCTAGTCGAGTTGGAAGCACTGGATGAGAATAGGCTTCGCGCTTTGCACAACTTGGAGAGGCATCAAAGCAGAATGGCTCGAGCTTTCAATAAGAAGGTTCGCCTCCGCTCCTTCCTGCAGGGTGATCTAGTACTGGCCCTAAGAGGACCGATGATCCCTGGCAGGAAGCCTCCCAAGTTGGAGCCCAAGTGGGAGGGACCTTTTGTCATCCACAAGGTCTATCCCAATGGCGCGTACTCCCTAGCGACTATGGATGGCGAGCATGTCACTCCTCCCACCAACGCTAGGTTCCTCAAGCAGTACTTTGCCTGAGTGCACTACGTCCAAGATGCACGACGTTAAACTGCCTAGCATATCGTCCAAGCTCCAAGACGTTAAACTGTTCAGCATTCTTCCAGCATGACGTTAAACTGTACATCGTCCAACACGACGTTAAACTGTACCACGTCCGAGCTACAAGACGTTAAACTGTTCAGTATTCATCCTGCATGACGCTAAACTGCACCTCAAGAACTACGTGCGGCTTGATTCCCATCCTTATGGGATACGTAGGACCGCCAGAACATTCATGCTTCAGGCCCAGCCCCATCCTTCGGGAATTTCCATCCCATCTCGGGCCCTTGGCCCAGTTGCCTCCGGGTGTGCGGCGTATGGTGTGAACGCGGGGCTATGCCCTCATTCACGTCGGTTTGCTCGCCACGTTGTACGCCCCCACGTTTGGGGATGCCTTCTGCTCCCCCTTTTTCTCTTTTCGTCCTGCATGACGTTAAACTGCACTTCAAGAACTACGTGCGGCTTGATTCCCATCCTAATGGGATACGTAGGACCGCCTGGACAGTCATGTTTCAGGCCCAGCTCCATTTCTCGGGAATCTCTATCCCGCATTGGGCCTCTGGCCCCAGTTCCCCTCCTTTTTGTGCGAGGCGTATCGTGTGAGTGGGGGATTATGTCCTCATTCGTGTCGGTATACTGGCCGCGCCGTATGCCTCCCCCGTGTGTGGGACTACCTCACACCCCTCATCGTCATGCATGACGTTAAACTGCCTCTCAAGAACTACGTACGGCTTGATTCCCATCCTTATGGGATACGTAGGACCACCTAAACGCTTGTGTTTCAGGTCCAGCCCCGTCTCTTGGTTGATCACGGGGATCTGCCCTCTTTTGGTTGCTCTCAGGGTGAGTCCTCCGACCCTTTCCGGTGATCTGTTAACATGTTTGGGGTACTTCGGTCTATGACTCGTAGTGTCAGATTCAATCCCGACAAGTCCTGTGTTGCTTGTCAGGCCTCGCGCTTCCTCTTGTTCGAGCCTTCACTCAAAGGGATCCTCGTTAGCGGTTTGGGTACGATGCCTCAGTGCTCTCCTACCGCTCCGGGTCGATTTACCGGCGGGTCCTGGGCCGCAAATCGATATGAATCCTGCGTTTGAGCGGTTGATGCTCGTTTTCTTGCCCCATCCTAGGCTGATGCGATCGGATGTTGTGTTGCGAATATGGTCAGCGACATCCTTGATCACCATGTCGGCTCTTTCAGGCTCTGAACATTGGTTGCGCAGTCCTCATCACACTCCTCCTTTGGGCGTTGTAGTGGGATCTCGACACTCTCATCATACTGACCTTCAGTATACCTTTACACGTTAGGCAGGCCAACCAGGGTAATGGTGTCTTTCGAGGCTCCCATGGTCTGAGTACCAAGGATATATGCGGATGTCCTCCCTAAGGGCCATGCGTAGCTGGACCCTCGTCCGCATAAGGAGGAAGGAGTCGCCCGAACAATCGCGTTCTGGGCCCAGCATAGCTGGAGGCTAGCATCTCTGCCCCTCGGGTGATGGACATACGCAGGCCCCTATCCCAGGACCCTTCTCCTGGAATCGTGCGTGACCACAGGGCTGGGTATGTTCCCACCTCCGCTGGGTCCGCCGTATCGCAGTAAGCGGATTCCTCCATGGTCCGAACCACACGACCTTAAACTGTGTTGTCTGGTCCTACCACACGACCGTAAACTGTGATCGTCTTGGCCGCCCGACGAGAAACGGCACTGCATCGTGATGTTCTCCTCAGGGGACACTCATGTTGGGCGCTGGTTAATAACCACGCCATTTATAAATGCCTTTCATGGCTTGATTATTGTGGCGACGCCAGGGATTCCTTAATCACAGGCATGTCGCTGCACAAAGAAAAACCATCCACCTTTAAGGACAAACAAGAAATATCAAATACCGCTTCTTCTGTGTGCGAGGGTCAGACCCGCACCCTTCCCCGCACTGGTGCCCGATTGTGTTGCACCGCGCTTCAAGAACTACGTGTGGCTTGATTCCCATCCTTATGGGATACGTAGGAACGCCCGAGTGTTTGAAACATCGGGTCCAGCCCCCACCTCTTAAAGATTCCCCCATCTCTGGGGAGTCCGCCGCCTTCGGGTCACCCTCAAGGCGTGTTCCCCGACCCCTTGCAGTGGTCCACCGGTGTCAAGAGTACTCTGGTTTATTTCCAGGAGGGTCAGGTTCAGCTTGGTCAGGTTCCTTCCACTTTTCAGGCTTCGTGCTCCCTTTCATTCGGACCCATCACCTACGCCCTGGGTGGAGCCCCCGTGAGCGGTTTGGACACAATGCCTCAGTGCTCTCCCACTGACTCGGGCTGGTGCCCCCAATGGCCTCGGGCAGCAAATCGATATGAATCCTGCGATTGAGCGGTCGATGCTCGTTTGCAGCCTCATTCCATCAACGGTTAGTGCGATATTGATGCTGCTTTTCTGCCACGGTCGGCAGTACTCCCATATCATTACGCCGGTGCCCCCAGTCCTTGAGTGAATGGCCGCATGATTCACATTACATTTTCCACCTCCCATTCTGACCAGGCGAAACCTCAACACTCATGACACTATCCCTCAGTGCATCTTCGCATATCCAGGGGATAGGACCACGATGTGGCGTACTTTGAGGTTCTTATGGTCCGAGCTCTAAGACCTTAAACTAAGATCTGCCCTTATGGTCCGAGCTCTAAGACCTTAAACTAAGATCTCTCCCCTTATGGTCCGAGCTCTAAGACCTTAAACTAAGATCTCTCCCCTTATGGTCCGAGCTCTAAGACCTTAAACAAAGATCTCTCCCCTTATGGTCCGAGCTCTAAGACCTTAAACTAAGATCTCTCCCCTTATGGTCCGAGCTCTAAGACATTAAACTAAGATCTACCCTTATGGTCCGAGCTCTAAGACCTTAAACTAAGATCTGCCCCTATGGTCCGAGCTCTAAGACCTTAAACTAAGATCTACCCCTATGGTCCAAGCTCTACGACCCTAAACTAAGATCTCCCCAAATGGGGTTTTACGTCCTGCATGACGTTAAACTGCACTCTCAGAACTATGTATGGCTTGATCTCCAGCCTGATGGAGTACGTAGGAACGCCCGGGCATTTCGACTCGGGTCCAGCCTCAGGGATCGCTAAGTCCCGCCCCTCCTCGTCGCCGGCCGTCTGGCCTGGCTTCTGGTAGAGTGGTGCAGTTGTGATATTCTCCTCGATCCAACTCGGGATGCCCCATTGCAATGATGGGAAGCGATAGTTTCCTCGTCAAAGAGGTTCTGTCTGAGAATTGGGGTGATTCACGGCCAGATTAGTGCATCCGCCTAATACACTTTCCCCACAGTGGCGCAATTTTGAGAGCGTTGGATTCTGTCCGAACAAATCGTCACTTCGCCCCACGCTTCGCATGCCCTGTTGATCTGGATTTACACCCTTGTGCCTGAAGGAACCCCCAAAGCGGCATTGATGATGACATGTGATCCGCCTCCTGCAATATGAATGATGACCTTCGGTCCGTCTATCGCAGTAGTATGGTCGATTGATCCATTGTCCGCTTGCCGTCTTGGGCATTTCCTGGAAGGCCGACCGTCGTGGATTTCTGAATCCAGGACACGCGATTCACCCTTTCTCATTTTCCTATGTTCGGATAAAATCTCAACGCCCCTAGCGTTGTCCCGCTCGTGTGTCGGAACAAGTTGGGGGGATGATACATTGATTAGGTCTGAGGTCTCCTGTCCTAGGAATGGCCTCCCTCTCTTCTTTAGAAATCCAGGCCCAATTGTGGATGCCTGAAGCTTGGTTAACGCTCCCGCGAGACAATGAATTGTGGTGGAGCATGTTAAGCCAAAAGATGCAGATAAATATATTGGTTCATACAAATGGATAGAAATATTGAGCAGCGGAAGCAAATGTTCTGGGAGTGGCAAAAACAAAGCCCCTAGGGATTAGCGTGCTGAATAAGTCTTTCTAACGCCACTACCCTCTGCCTGGTGGCCTCCAAAGCTGCTTCTCGCTCTCTGCGTGCCCTCTCTTCGTCGGCGGTCGCAGCACGCAGTTCGCCGATCCTGGCTTGTGCACGCTCCCGCTCGACTTGAAGTGTGACCATCTGTTGGCCCGCCTCCGTCAGCTGTACCTGGGCGTCATCCAGCTGGGCCGTCAGTTGCTCCACAAGCTCAGTACACGCTGCGACGAAGGCCTCCTTCTCTGCTGCTTGCCCTTCGAGGCGCCAGACTTCCTGTTCCGCCACGAGGAGCACCCGCGTGCTCTCCGACATGTCCCGACGTTGTGCGATGTCAGCACGCTGGCGGCTCTCGCGCATCTTTTCGGCCATGAAATCACGGACCGTCAGATGGAGGCGTTGAGCATCAGCTCCCCCGGCACACAGGAATCGCAGCCAGGTTTGAAGTGATCCCATGCGCCCCAGCCACTCCGATGGGTCTCACTTGAGGAAGCACTGGATGCACTTCCACCCCCTGCGTCGCGTTATCCGGCTCTCCTCGACCGCCTCCGCGTCCGAGTCGTCCATCTCCTTGGGGTCGGCAGGCCGGTAGGCAGGGAAGGCAGCCAGCAGGTCTGCTGCAGGGTCCGCCCCTGGGATATCCTCACAGGGGATGGGTTCTCCAACATCTGGGCGACCTTCTTCTCTCGCCCCAGCGGCGTTGACACCCTCGTCAGCCCCCGACCTCTCTCCGATGGCAGCACCGCCGACGTCCGCAGCCCCTTGATCAGCAGTTGGTGGGGCCGGCTCGGTGTGGGAAGTCTGTTCCGGAGCAGGCAGCATGTCCACCACTGGTCCACTCGTGGATGGCCCGGGTTCGGTAGCCCGACGAGCCTCAAGTGTTGGGATCACTGCGCAGGGCATGCCGTGGTTAGTCACGGATCGTCAATGGCAAGCACCGACAGTAAGGTAAGGAGACTTACGGGAATCCAAGGCGTCATCTTCCGCTGTCCCGGCCACCGCAGGAACAATTGCAGCAGGGGACCCCTCAGCGCTTGTCAGTTCAATAATGGGTGTCTGGCCTCCGCCTTGTCCTGCTGGCGCCTCTCCTACTCCTACTGAGGACGCCTGACCAACATCCGTGCACTCCTGAGAAAGGTGGAGAGATGGGTTAGAAGCTGCATAAGAGAATGGATGAAGCAGGTTGAGTAGGGATAGAAGCGGACCTCGAGGAGCTCGGTGATATCAATGTTGCCAGAGCCGGCCACCTCGCCGCTCTCCCGTGGGCTCCCCTGATGGGACCTTCCCTCGGAGCCTTCATCCTCCCCTGTCTCCTCCTCTTCCTCGGAGTCGTTGCTACTGTCATCTTCCTCCGACGGCATCTATTCTGGAGTGGGCTCTAGACCGAGCATCACCTTCACCAGAAGGGACAGCTCCGCACGCTGACCACGTTGGCGCGCGTACTCGTCCATGGCCGTCAGATACGCATACTGCCGGTTGAAGTTCACCCTGTCGGCGATCTGGAGGCGCCCGACCTCTGGCAGATGGATTCCTTCTCTGAGTATCTTTTGCCAGATGGCTTCGGTCTTCAGTGACTGCCGCAGGGTCATCCAGGCCGACCACAGCGCCGGGAAGACTGCATCATGGGAGGGTTCGAGCAGACGCCTTACCTGCTTCCCGGGCCGCTCCCCGACCGCCGCATGTGCCCCCTCTCCGGGCGCTGAAGTCGTGGCGGCAGCTTGCGATGTGCCCGCCGCCGAAGTCCCTGCCCGCGCCGGCTCCGCTGCTTGGCGCGCCTCCGTTCTCCCCCATGTGGCGGCGCCTCGCCTCTTTCCTTGATGCCCGGTCTCCGCACGGGTGACCTCGAGCCGCCGAACTGGCTTCCGTAGAAGCCCCTCGGGGTACGCGATGACCCAGTGTTCGGCGTACTCGGTTGCCAAGCCTGCGTCGACCCCGGTAGGAGGGAGAGTGATGATGTCGCCAGAGCCGAAAGCGGTGAACATCAGCCACATCTGGCGAAGGACGCAAGGGTTCGCCTCCTCCCGGACAGCAGTGAATACCCTCTTCGGCATCCGTTGAAGGCACCCGAACTGCCTAGCGAACCGGGTTGGCACGTAAGGCTCGCAGATCACCTTCCCGTCGATCCGAGCCACGAGCACCCCGCCCCGCATGTTCAGGAGGTATTCATGCTGCTCCAGCGGACCCTGCCCATTGTCGATCATCTGGCCGACGGGAGTGGGTAACGGGCTGAAGTTGAAATTGGCGTGATTGCCAATCCGAATCCTCACGCCCTCCTCACTTAGGGTCATCGGAGAGACCCCCGCAATGTTCAGCAGGGAGGGTCGCAGGCCGTTGCCCGGAGGAATGATGGCATTCGGAAACGTGTACCCACCAAGGTGAGCAGCCACCCAGCCGTGGAAGAATTGATAGGGCCCACAGATCCTTCGTGGCGACCCCCCTCGCGAGATGCATCCCAGGATGGCGTACATCTTAGCCAGCACTGGGACCCCGAGGTTGTATCTTTTATTGGCAGCCATGGCGCCCGCCATCACCAGTGTCGCCGGGCGGACGCCCATTCTCGCGTCCCGCACTGGCAGGAGCCACCCACTCAGAAAGGCGGCCAGGAACGCCGCGTACCGGACATTTGGGTCCCGAGCCTCGACGACGCGATACCCCCATGAGCGGTAGTCGCCCGTCTCCAGGACCCGCCAGTACGACCCGTTCCGGCTCCTCTGAGCCGCAGTCGGGCACCGCTTCCCCCTGCCTGGCATCTTGACCGCTGGGTCATGCTCCAAGAACTGGCCGAACCACTCCTTGTAGGCTATGTCCTTGTGGAAGTCCTTGATCCCAAGCCGCTGCGTAGCCAGGTCAAGTAGATGCCATGTCAGAATGGGAGTCCGTGACCTGTCTTCCCAGATGTTCTTCGGGGGCAGGAACTCATCGTATTGGTAACCCTCCAGCGGGATACCTTCGATGCAGTGGATGTCCCGAAGACCGATGCTAACCTCCCCATGGTGAAGATGGAAGGTGTTGGTATCCGGGGACCAGCGGGTGAACAGCTCCGGCCCGAGCTCGGACTGCTGGTAGAAGTGGAACTGCGACGTCCACACCGCCTCAAACAGGCCGATGTACCACAGCTCCTCCGCGAAGTGATCGCAAGTGTGGCGTACCCAGAACGCCCAGGCCCACTCACTGGTGAAATTTCCCCCAGACCGCAAGTCCCAGTCCTTCAGCCAGCCCTTGGTGTCGTCAGTGACACTCTGGCGATATGTGCTCGAGTAGAGGGCTGGAGAGTTCTCCGCAGTAGGCTCACTCCCGACGATGGTGTGCGTCCTCGGGTTCAGGACATAGACATCTAAGTGCCTGGTTTCCCTAGAAGGATGCCCATTTTTGATGATGTTATAGCGGGGAAGCTCGTCCTCCCGAGTCACCCAGGTCCGTGGCGCATCAACCTCGAACCCTGGCACCGAGACCTCATCCAGGAGGCCGAAGTTCCAGAGCGGCAGGTTGTCCGACAGCGGATATGTCTTCTGGGCCGGCGTCAGCAAGTCGAACAAGGATTGATTGTTGGAAACAATCTCCTTGGCTCCGTAGACCTCCCCGTTCGTCGCCATCTCAGCTCTGCGGATGGCGGCATCCCCCTCGTTCCCTTGATTCGCGACCATCTCAGAAGCTCCGGGAGTCGAGTTGATTAAGGGATGAAGCGTGCAGAATCGGACGAGGCTGGTAGAGAAGTTTGAGAGTTGGCGCGCAATCCTAGTGGACGGCGCGCAATTGGGAAGTCTGTCGCGTAAAACCCCGGGTGTTCGCGCAAAAACAGGCCGAAATCCGGAAAGGTTTACGCGACGAACGGGTGAATTCCGCGCCGGAAAGGGAAATTTCGCGCATGAGAGCTTGGAAGCTTGTCGCGCGGAAGGCCGGTGTACGGTGCGGGGGACCCAGGGCCCCTATTTATAGGCGAGGCCGGGTGTCCGCGCTGCGCGGAAAGCGCTTTGCGCGACCGAGCCAGCGAATTCCGCGCCCGAAGCCCCTTTTGCGCGCAACAGTCCCGCGCCACCCAGGACTTCGGCATTCCGGCGTCTCCCTCGGAACCCGATCGTTGCGACCTCTCGCCGATCAGATTCCGAGGGGGGGGGGGGGGATTTTGTAGACACCGGAAAAGTCCATTGTTCCCAAACGAAGCTCCGGATGCGGAAAGCGAGGTCATATTTGGAGTCAGAAGCATGTTTCGGAGGGCCCGGAGGCCTTGCGCGAAATTTTGGAGACCCGCGTGCAAAGTTGCAGTGCCGTGCGCAAACCTCCCGGGATGCGCGCAATGCGCTGGGCCGGCGCGCAATTTTGCGCGCCCGTGGCCCGCGTGACTCCCTTGCGCGCCGGGCCCAATTTCGCGCCCGCGAAGGAAATTCCGTCCCCGCGAACGAGATTCCGCGCCCGGGGTTGCCTATAAATATAAGGCGACCCCCGACGTTTTGAAGGTTGCCGAAATTCGAAGAGTCGCTCGCTCGTGCAATCCAACCCCCTCCGCGCGCAATGCCGATCTTCAGGTAACCTCTTTTCTTTTGCGCAAGGAAGCCTCGGGGTTCGCCTTCGCGCGCAATCCCCTTGGCTCCTTTCCTTTGGAAAAATCCTTCACTCAAAGGCATTCGCGCGCAAAAGAAGTCTCTTGCGCGCAATTGCCCCCCGGGTGCGCGCAATCCAGCCCGATTGCGCGCACCCCCCATTTTCAAAGTGGCCATTCGTTAAAGAATGAGCCGTTTCCCCCGCGCGCTGTCCGAAGCCCGGTGCGCGCAATCTCAATCATCTGCGCGCAAAGAGCTGGCCCAATTGCGCGCCAGCCCGCCCATTTGCACGCCGACCCGCGGTATTGCGCGCCAAGCTTCTCTTTTGCGCGCAATCCGCCGGGGTCGCCCCCCTTGACCCCCTGAGGGTACCCGCCTGCGTGGCGCCCGATGACCCTCATCCCGGGTGCCCGCACCGTGCGTTGTCTTCCCATGCGGCCCTCCAGGCTCGCGCGAAGTGACACGGACCCGTCGGCGGCAACCTTCGTCCAAGCTACAAGACGTTAAACTGTACAACATTCGTCCCGCATGACGTTAAACTGCACATCCGTCCTGCATGACGCTAAACTGCACCACGTCCAAGCTGCACGATGCTAAACTGCCTAGCCTCCATCGTCCGCGCGACAAGACGTTAAACTGCCAAGCATCTTCTTCCTCAACACACGACGGTAAACTGTACTTCATTCGGCAAGACGTTAAACCGTCCGCTTCATCCTCAACACACGACGTTAAACTGTACTTCGTCCGGCAAGACGTTAAACCGTCCGCATCACCCGATCCTGTGCCCCGTACGCAGGGTCCCCCCAGGTTTGGATGTGGCCCCCACCCGCTCGTCTCTGCAGGGATGTCGGGATTGCCCCTCTTTAGGGACGATTTAATTGGAGCGGCCTTTCCCCACTGAGGTAGGGTATTACAAACCCCTAGTTTCTTGTGGGGGGCTGCACATGTGTATCTCCATTGCGCTTCCCCACTGCCGAAGCCAGTAGAGGGTGTGACTGGGATCGAGGTGTCTCCTACTTTCGGCCCAAGTCCCTCTCCAACTGAGTTTTTCCGCATCCGTGCTGCCTCAGTGCGTAAGTCCTGACAGAACGAACTACGTGGACTTTGATCCCTGTCTCCTAAACAGGGTACGTAGGAAGCCTCCATGAGGTTCAAGCCCACCACCTGGTCGTCCCGGTCGTATTCACGTCGGTTCGTCCATCAGTGGACCCCTCCAGGGTTCACACTTGCATCGATTCACCTATGAATCCGCCCCTGTGGGAGACTGCACGTGTGTATCTCCATTGTGCTTCCCCACTGCCCTTTTTTCTATTTCTCCTTTTATCGTCCAGCATGACGTGAAACTGTGATCCACCTGGCCGTTCCATCCCCCTCTGTGCGAGGTGGTTCAGTTCAATCCTCCACCCGGCGTCCTCGATCTCTTCGTGAGTCAGCTTGCCATCGTCCAGCATGACGTTAAACTGTATATTCGAACTACGCTGACTTTGATCCGTGTTAACGCGCGGTACGTAGGAAGCCCCCACGGGGTTCAAGCTCTTCACTCCATCATCCATCCTGATCCTTACCTGGGCCGCCACATCCCGGTGGGGTCATCCCACTTCACTCCACTCCACATCACTCGGGAAGCCGCCCATGCGCTGGCCCCAGCGTCGGAGGTTCCCCGCAAGGGGTTCTGTCATCTGATCCACTCTTCGTGTTGATCAGTCCGACGCCGTCCCCGCTGGACGTTAAACTCGCGGCATACCCTGTGTTAAACATGGGAAGCTGAGGAAAACCTCAGGTGACACAGTTCCCCGCACCCAGCGCGGGATGCCTCAGGCCATCATGCCTTCGAGAAGCCCTATTAGGGACGGAAGACAGACATGCAGAGCCGCAGTGTTAAGACACGCCCCCAACACCCGGAGCCACCCGGTCTCCTCACCGCAGGTTGCTGCCCCGACCAGACTCCTGGGAATGTCTGGGCAGAAGCAGCGTAATTAACAGGTGTCCATGAAGATATGGCGCCGGGAACGAGATTCACGAACATTCTTAAATCTATGAGGGAGACCCGGATTAGGCGACGAGTTCCGAGGAGACGTCCACGGAAGGAGGAGCCGACATCCCATCATCCCGGTTTCGATCAAGAAGCAGACGTCCCTGAATAAGGGATGGATGCCGCCCGCCCTTGGAAAGAGGGACTGCGGGGCCACAAGCCGCGCTCCCATCCACTCGGGTCGACGGGAGCACGCGCGAACGCGTCCTGGCGGAACAACGTTAGAACAGAAACCCGACTCACATCCGCACCGAAACACTTACCGACCCTCTTCTTGTACTCTACATCTTCCTTTTCTCACCATTCATTCCCACCTATCATGGGTTTTTATAGAACCTCTACAAATTTCCCATTCTTCCACCTATTCAACATTAAACTGGTGGTTGGGGACCCTGACCATGAATATGACCCATCCTTCCACATTGATAAAAATAAACTCAGTTACTACCTTGAGAAATTGGTTCTCTATTGTGACTGATCTTTCCACCACATTCCTAGTGTACATTCTTGAAATGGTTATTCCTTACATAATTAGCTACAAAACTAGTCCACCCAACTAGAACTAGATGGACACCACCCAAAGCCTCATAGATTTTACCCTCTAAAATAAGGGCATAATACACAAATTCAACCATCCTATTTAAATGGAAGATATTTACCTAGGGATTGATCTCATGACTATGTCCATCCTAGAAGTATATCTCTGTAGTAGCCTCATCTCCCAAAAAATCTAGAATAAGTATTTAGAGGTCAGTGAAATGACAAACATACTCCATCACTAACATCGATCCCTGGGTTAATCTAAAAAATTCTACAAACTTTTCCTATCTCAAAGTAGTCAGATAGAAATGTTCTAGAAACTTTTCCTGGAAATACTTCCATGTCATACCATCCACTTGATGAGTCTAAACTAGAACATCCCACCAAAAATTTTCCTGACCCCAAAGCATGTAATCTTCCAGCTTTATTATCTTATTAAGAGGAGTCTCTATGTGATCAAGAATCATCTGGATGGACTCTATCTAGAACTTGGTTGCATCTGGTTCACCCTATCCAGCATAATTCATAGGGTATTGCAGTTGAAACTCCCGATTCAGCTCAAACATACTCGACACAACCCTCCCTTGGTCTCATTCTATCATCTAAATAAAACGAATGAAGTTCTTATGAAAATTATCTTCTCCCAAATCATCCTAATTCATCGAGATTACTTACCCCATTTATAGAGGATCATTCTTGGTGAAATAATCGTGTCGCCCAATTCACACAAGATGTTAGGGTGGAATCTTCTTACAATTCCAAACAGACACCTCATAACACAAAACACAAGCTTTAATAGTTTATGTAATTGAAGGCTCCCTAATAGTGATAAACAACCCACTCTACATATACTATCCCAATGGTCATAAACAGAATGAAGAAACTACCATCGACCAACCCTATCATGAGTCATTATTAACATAGGGAAAACCAATATGCATAGTCACAATTTTTTTATTAGACACTTTTTTTCAAAACCATTTCTACTCTTTACAACACAATTCTTTTCCTCTCAAACACACTTCCCATTTCTAAATTTTCCATAAACAACATTTTTAACTCATTTAAACCCTTTCATTATGAAAAATTATTGACATTATTTTTATTTTCAACCATTTTCATCATCTTTATTAGACACCATTTTCTTCATGTTTTGAAGGAAGTAAAATGCATTATACTCTTAATGCCTCACACAATCATCCTATGTGTGGCTATCATGATTCATGCCACCTATATCCCTCGGTACCTAAATGATGCATTAATGAACAACCTCATGTTGTTTCAACCATGAGAAAAATATCATAAAAAAATATCAACACACCCCATGTTTATCTCCCAATGGTGAAATAACATTAAATTATAACAAAACTCTTCAAGAACAATTACTCCCATGTTTGGTACTTGGGTTTTGTCTCATACATGGGTTAGCTACTCTAATGAATGATCTTATTTCAACGACCCTAAAAAATTTTAATCTCCCATTTATTGTTCCCAAATAGAAAGTTTTAGAAAAGACATACTCTAATACCACATTTTAATATCCCTGACCTGGAATTCACTAAGCCAGTTCTATGATCCAGGTCTCCACATAACCCCAAACGCACCCCCTCTATGCCAGAGATTTATGACTATCAGTGAGGGTCTAATGAGTCACGTGGGGGAGACAATAACTTCATTACTAGACTAATTCACACAATAAAATTTAGAAAATATAGGAAACAATAAATGATAACTTAGAAAACATGCTTTACTAACCATTCCCCCAAATGAGGTACAAGCCACAACCAAACAGTAAATATGTCATGTCATGCTAACATTACCAAAGTAAATAAAAAACCAAAATAAAGATAAATAGATGAAATTCAAATTGGGTCCTGACTCTATGCCCAGATCCTCATCCACACACATCCCAAGCCCAAACCTACTCCCTAGTATATTTCCCTTTCCATTTTCTTAACATGTAACCATGGAATTTTCTTGGGTACCCAATGGTGGCTCAAAAAGGGGGTGAGTACAGCTCAGTAGGCCACCACCAACAATGTCTACAAAAATAACATGTCTAAACACCTAGTAAAATCATCTAATAAATAAATAAATAAATAAAGAGTTAAGAAAAGACAACTTATTTTCTATTAGGTAGCAATATTTAATTTTCAAATTTCATCATTTGTTTCATGTTTAAGAATTTACATCAATACACAATTGCCAAAACTGAATAAACTACCCAGAATAATAAAATTAATGTTCCCTATCTCAATAGGGAAATATGTTTCCCAATTATTTACATCATACTTCCCTTGGATCATCAGTTCATGTAGTTTTATCTAATTAAACAATTGGGGGCTAGAGCCTCAGTCTGACACCCTAACTCATGCATTCTAGGGGTGGTTTTAGAGCATCAACCCAACCCAGTCCATGGGAGGAGCCTTTGTCCTTTATCTCACCCATACATTAACCCATTTAACACATCTCGATAATTCAAATGCCTTGATCCATTCACACATTTTCATTAAAAATCCATAATCTTTTTGAAATATTCATATTAATCCATTTTGTTCATTTCCAAACAAATCCAAAAAATCCTTTAATCCATTCAAGGTATAGATATAACCATTAATTTCCCCCTTTTTAACTCAAATAAAGAGTAAAACTTGTTCATAGTGGGATTTACGTAATCAAAATTCATGTTCTTACATGACATTTCAATTTTCCATGTTCAGAAACTTTGGCACACCCCATGGGTTTCCTTACATTGGTCAAGTCATCCTCATTACATCCCACATGGATCATGAGGGGTTCGATTAATCATTTAACCCACCATTTTACCATATATTACTATAAGAAACAAATTGACATCAAGAGGAAGGAAAAACATATAACGACACATGCACTAATGTACGAAAAAACTTTGGGATATAACCTGTAGGCCACTTACCACAAATATAAAGACAACCACACACTTAATCATAGATTTACATCAAAATTAATGAACCCATTGAAGCCTCAAACTATAATACAAAAAAGAGAATATGGTTTTAGGTATTTAAATGAAGAAAACCCAAGCTACATGCCCTAATATAGATAATAGAAGAAAGAAGACGATTAGACTTACCCAGAGTTTCGATTCACAACCAATAATGCTCAAAACGACCTAGAATTTATGGAGAACAAACATTGGAATAATTTATGGGAATAGTTTCATCACTAGGTTTAAAATGTAAAGAAATGTGAAGAAAATTAGGTGAGAGTCGTAAATCTTGTAAGGGTAGTTTGGTAATTTTTTACTTTTTAATGGGGAACACAGATTGGACGCATGGTTTTCCAAATCATTTTAAACCCGTGTACCTACCTTTATCCAAGAGGGGTTAAGTCACAAGGTTAACTGGCGAGGACCTCATAGTTTGAAAAACCATGTTCTAACCATATGGAATTCCTCTGTACAAGACTGCATGGTTTGAACTTCCCCCTTGCATGATTTTCTTAACAATGCACCTCTCCTCGTGTCTAGCATGGGTTGTGCACACAATTATCTATAACTATGCTTTAACTATGCAAAATGCACCAGATGACCATTTCCCCATTTATTTCACATCCTAAACCCCCATAACACCCTGAGACTCTTCACACGCCTATTAAACATTTAATTGACCATACTAAGAAAATGTAAATTAAAATTTAAACAAGTACATACCACCAAAAAGTGTGGTATCATACATTAATTAAGTATCGATTTTATAAATTTCTATGTAGAGAATAAAATCCTTAAAAAGAGAAAAACTTATCTAAGTAAATGTCATATTTAAATTAATGAGTATTTATTACAAAAAATTCTCCATTCTAAATTTTTTTAGTCTATTGTATTTGGAAACATTGATTGATAAACAACTGGTTCATAAGAGTTCTACATTATCTCCCTATTAGTTCTTCCTAACTAGAACCCTACATAGATATATCATACATAAAAACTTTATTCATACTCTGGGGCTAGGTAACTTATGAAAGGGTGATCTATGATTCTCAATAAGGAAAAATAATGTGGATATAAATGATCATATAATGAAAACAAGAGAATAAGGGTTTGAGAACATTATAATAAAATTTTAAAACCATAACTTTCATATCAAATATCATAACCTTGAGTCATGTAATAAATCATGGAAGTTCATAAGACATGAATCATAAGAATTTTTTAGTGGAAAATGTTCCTTAATGAACTGGGTTCACTCCATATTGCAGTCCAATGTATCTCAAGAGATACAAATCTTTACCTAATGAATTGGTGGGATATATAGTCCACACTCATCAAATTATTAAAATAATAAAAATATGTTCCATGAGATCATAAATCATTCAGCATATAATAACCCATATAAAGTAATTTTTTTTAGTAAATAATTAATCACAACATATCCAATGAAAAAAATGGGATTCATAAATATTTCATAATAGAATAATCCATGGAAAAGAAAAAAATTTTATAAACATTTCATCTATTCATAATATCATAACCCATGGAAAAGAAACATGTTTCCTAAACATTTCATCATAGAATAACCCATGGAAATAAAAAAAACTTCCCTAAAAATATTTTCATTATAATCATAAACCATACAAAGAAAGGATAAGGATGGGATCATTGGATCATATCCACAAAAAATATTTTGTAACATAAGTGGATGCTATCTTAAATTAAAAATCATTTTTATAGACCACTAGAACATTTTTTATAGAAAATAACCATTATAAATTGAAAAAACATATTTAAAATATAACAATTTACCAATTAAAAAAGAAAAAAATATATAAAAATATCCTTGTAAACTTATAATTGATGATCTAAACCAATGAGTGGTCATGATTGAATAAATTCCATTCATTTCATACATGTAAAAATAAATCTTTTTTTCATGTTTTTAGTAAAAATTAAAAATTTCTTCATCCAGAAAATGAAAGGATGATTATTTATAAAAAATATTGTAAAAATTTAATAATGGGAAAAATATAATTTTATAAATCTTGTATTATTGTAAAAAAATTCATGAAAATGTTTTTATAAAACATAGTCATGGAAGATAATTTATTTTCAACCAAAGAGAGAAATATAGTATAATTTAATTTAAAACATTCATTTAGTATCTATAATATTTTAAGATATTAAAATTAAATGAAAATATGTATTCTAAATAAATAAAAAATTTACAATAAAAAACGGGATTCTGGATGTGTATATCACAATATTTCATCATTATAATCTTAATGATAAAAAATCCTGATAAACAAGGGTATTATAATATAAAACCCCGTCCAAATTGGAATATTTTGAATGATTATCCCCATGAAAGAAATAAAAATATATGGATATATATATATATATATCACATAAATTTCTTGATAAGAATCATAAAATAAATTAATGGTAATATATATACACTATACAAAAGAAATAAGTGTTGTATAAGGAATTTGTCCCACAGAAAGAAAAGCAAGAATGAATTCTCTTATTACTCTTGAAAATTTAGTAATAGTAAGTCCCATTGAAGGATAATATCAAATGAAACATTAAATATCATGATAAAAAGGTTATTAATCATATAAATTGTGAAAGGGTAATTATATATCTAATAAAATAATATAGGCGCATAACATAACTAATGTACCAAAGAAGACAATTTGAGACAAAAATTATTTACCCCAAGTCCCAAAATATTATTCACACATTCATACCTCTTTTATAAAAAAATATATTAATTATAAATTTAATATATAAGAATAATAATATATATAATAACAATATATGATTTATATCTAACATCTTACCAACCATTTATTAATAATTGTTTGTTAAAAAGATTGTTTGAAGTGATAACTGCTTCATTTTTAATGTATTTTTTAGTTGAGTAGTTTTAGTATTTGTACTTTGATAATGGTTAAATAATATAAATAATTTTAATTATTGTGTAAATATCATATATTTTATTTAAATACATATTTATTTTCATCCCTAAGAGTTAGAGATAGTAAAATGAATTACATTATTCATTGAGATGGTAGGTCATACATACACATGAACATTGTTTCCATTTTCTCCATAGATGGAGTGAGAGAGAGGTAAATAATAATTAACCTTCATATAATCTCTATTATTTCATATATATTACATATATTCATTAATATAATCATTTTTTCATTCCATGTAAAGTGTATGTGAAAAAAAACACCATACTCTACATGGTGGTGGTCCACCATACACATGAGTGAAGTTATTGTATTCCCATGGAAAAGAAAATAAGAAGGAATATGTGATATTTTAATTAAATAAGTATATATATTTCTTAAATTATATAAATATATACTTTTAGTCTATAATTATATCAATTTCTGAGATATAGTGATGGAAAAATAATTACATCATTTCGTGAGGTGGTAATCCGCCATTCTCACAATCGATGGTTTCATTTCCCATTTGATGGAAGAGGAGATAGATATAGATTATATTATAATCATAACAACAAATTAGTAAATTTTAGATATTTTTTTTATTATGTTTTAATTATTAAGTAATTAATGAAGTTGGTAAGAGAATATGTAAAAAATAAAGAGCATAGTGAATAAAATTACCTTCGTATGGAAAAAACTCATTTGTATATCTTATTAAAGAAAATAAGGTTGGTATTTTTGGAAGAAAAAAACTCTATAATGTGGATAAGGATTTTTGGGATAGATTATTGTATAGTTTTATGGAGAAATATTTCATAATAGGTTTTAATAAGTTAGGGTAGGAGGCCCCCTTTTATAATTGAGGAGGAGTGAAATTTTTGTAAATACCCAAAACTATTCAATAATGGGAAGTCATACTCAATTAATTTGAAAAAACAAATTGATAAATAGGTTTTTTATGGAGTTTATGGTATATAAATAACTTCCCCACAAAAATTCACATTTTTAAACATTTTATTTTCTTATCCTCTTTGTTCACTCACTTTTACCATTTTAGTTTTCACTACGGTAACTAGTTTATTTTTATTTACCTAGGTAATTTAACCATTAATAAAAAAAATAAATGGATTAATATTATATAATTTTTAACAATATATTATAAATAATAAGTTCAATTTATTATATAATGATCCTATGTGGGTTGAAAATTTAGTTTTACACTTGTGTTTGTAATGTGTAAAACCCTGTTTTAACTTTAACAACGGTAATTAATTTTTAAAGTTATTATTATTCAATATGAAGAAATTAATTTTATATTATTATAATTTAAAATATTGAATCTATTTTATCAAATTAAATTTACATGAGTGGTATAATTTAAATTAAAATAAAACACACAGAAGTGACAAAAAACGATTTTCCAAAGAAGAAGTTTTCATAAGTATAAAAAGTTATTATATCAAAAAATGAAGTTAATATTGATTATAAATAAATAAATTGTATTAATTACAAAATAAATGAACTTATTTTACTTTATAAACCATTGTTTTAAAAAATATAACTTTATAAATTCTTTAAAAGAAAAGGTGATTTTTAATAAAAATCATTATTTTTCATTAATTATCCAAAAAATAATCTTTTTTGAAAATTATAAAAAATAACTTTAAGATAATTTTTAAAGTTTTATTTCTAAAATGAATATATATATTTTTTAAATATATTTCTCAAAAGTGGAAAAAATTTAAAAAATTCAAATAATTGTGCAAAATGTGATAAATTCACCTTTTAAAAATACAAAAAAATATAAATATAAAATTGTATTTATTATTTTCAATGCCTAGAATTGTTTTTATGAATGAAAAAAATATTAAAAATATTAAATATACATTTTATTAAATTTATTCTCCAATAATGATTAATTTAATTTATTAAGATAAACATATTTGAGCCCATAAAAAAAGTTTTCGAAAAAAATATTTCTTTTATTTTAAAATGAAATTTATTTTCATTTCTAATAAAAATTATAAAAAATGAATTTATTTTATAAATGTTTAAACCAAATAAATTTCATTTTTTAGTTATTCCTATCTATACCCTATAATGAAAAGGAAATTTGATAACTTTCATATTAATTAATAATATTATAATAGTATATCGAGGTTCATTTGAACCCGGTGTTGTATGTATCACATGTAATCCTAGAAAATAAATTTGTTGAAAAAACATATTTCATAAAATATAGGGTTGTTACATTCTCCCCACAATAATAAATTTCATCCTAATGGTTTTAACTTATTCTCTATGATCAAGCATTTGACATTTGAAAATCTCTTTATGGAAAACCCACATTGTAAAAAAGATTAATAAAAATTCCACTTGAAAAGAGAGAATAGTAAATATGAATTTCATCATGAAATAACACAAAATTAGGTTCCCAAATAAAGGAAAATTTATGGAAAGAGAAAATATTGATATGGATTTGAATACTAATTCCAATGGATTAATATATAGTGATAGATAATATAATGATTATAATGTTAACCACCAGAAGACCATAAAATTGTGATGTGTTAAAAGACCCTTAATTCATCAGTAGTGAAAGTAATATAAAAACATTTTCTCCTATGATCCTTTTTATACAGATAATGGAATTTTTTTACTATCATGACATATAAAATAAAATAAAATATAATTACTTGATTTCTATCAATTTCATAATCACAATATTTATAACAACTAGAGTTTTTAAGTAAAAGAAAACTAATCTTGATAGCATATGTGATTCCCAATACCAGCCCAAAACAAACCATGATAATTTATAACCATTATAACCTAGACATTAATTTAATGGGAATGATTAAAATGGAATAATTTTTTAAATATATATAAATTTCATAATAAATATAAATTTATTAATAAATTCTAATGATGTAAGCGCTCAGTTTTTTCGGAAGACATTTTATTTTTCAAAAATATGTTTCCTTAAAAATTGTACCTTATTTTTTTTTAAAAATACATTATAATTAATTTATAATTTTTTTGAAATTTTATTTTATAAAATGAATATAAATTTAAAAATTATAATATCAAAATTACATAACGATTAATTTTTAGTAATTTTATAAAATGTTTTATTTTTTGGTGGATAATGAAAATTACTGATTTTTCAAATACAGTCAAATATTTCCATTAATTAATGTAATTTAAAGGTTCCATTATATTATGAATTTTATATTTAAGTGAAATATTGACCATTTTATTTATAATAATATATTTAATTTAATTTCTATCATCAATTTTCATGATTTTTGTAAAAGATTATTTTTATGCATAAAAATTTAGTTTTCTGCAAACTTTTTTAAGTGCATAATGAATATCAATTATAATTAATTAAAATAACCCCTAATATTGAATTATTTATATTAAATGTATAATATATATATATATATATATATATATATATATTAATTTAAATTCATATAATTATGAATAAAATTCATATTGTTAATGTAGTATCAACTTATACGTGAGAAAAACATTTTTTAAAAACTCATTTTTTTAAAAACAAAACAGGGTTTGATTTTAAAATAAAATTTAACCTTTATTTAAATTGAATTTAGTTAAATAGATTCAGTATTTTTATTCAGAGTAATAATTATTATGTTATAATATAAATGTAATATTTTATAAAAATTAAAAGTAAAAATAGAAAAAACCGGTTAAAACAGATAATGTTAAAACTAGTTTAATAGGGGTTAAACTAGAGAGGTAAATGAGTAACATGCTTAAAAAACATGTTTTTTCATTCAATGTTGGAGTTTTTTCAACCATATCACACTTAAAATACATTATTTATTAAATTTTGAGGGACATGTCTTGAGAGTGACATCCCATTAATGAATAGTTTTGGGTATTAACAAAAATGCCACTCCTTTTCACTTATAAAAGGTCTCCTCCACTCATCAACATTACACACATAAAAATACCTATGTTTTAGAAATTATCTACCCAAATATCATCTTTAATTCCTATTTATATTTCTTAATATCCCATTCTTTGATTATAAATCAAACCTAGGGTGGTTTTGGGTATAATCATGAAGAGGTGGTCTGACGAAGATGAATCATTATTAACCAAGAATCCTTATTTTATTTCTTCATTCAAATCATTCAAATATGACTAAATCACAATGATATGAAAACATAAGTATATCCTATATACTATGATGTTTTTATGTTATTGGAATAACTGATCTCCATCTCTACTTCCATAATGTGGGGAACAAAACCAACATTCATATGTATGGAGGACTACCGTCTCACGAACCAATGTAATTCATATTCCATAATTTCCTCTCATTGATGTTAATAATGTTGTATTAAATTTTTTATAGTGTATTAATGAAATATTAATCATTTTATAAATTTAATATTTCATTTATGTTCCAACCATACCATCCATTGAAAAATGATAATTTTGTTTATGTGTACATTTGACTACCACCTCGCGAAGCGACATGATTTGTTTTTGGTTACCAAATCCCGTGGATGGTATGTGTATGAATATTTAAAAAAATATTTTATTTATTATTTAATTATTATTTTCGAATGATAAAATTATAATTACCTTTATTCCATCATGATTATTGAAAAATTAAAATGTCACTCAATAATAAATATGACCTACTGTCTCTATGATTATAATTTAGTCCATTATTATTAACCATGATTTATGATTAATTTTAAAAATATAATTAGTCTATAATAATAATAATTATTTCATGATTATTATTTTTGGATATGATGAAATATTAATCTCTTTGACCTTAGTAAACATCCAAATTTTATCTTGGAATATGATCCAAACACAATCAAAACATCCAACTTGGATCTAAATGATTAAGTAGTTGAATATATAATCATAGTAAAAAAATAAAATGAATAATAAAATTGAAATTTCATCTTAAAAATTAAAATAATTTACATAAATTGTTTTATTTGGGAATATAAATAAACCACATGATGAATCAGGGTCAGGGTAAGGGATCTCTTTAAATGACACTTTTATTTAGGTTATGGCCATTATCCCTCTAACATAATTTCTCTATCTCATTATATTTATAGAATGATACTAAATTTTATTTATATGTATCTCACATATATACCGATCTTTTTATTATTTTTTTTACAGGGTAATACATTCCTTATGTTCATTTCTCTAATTCCTTAACTATGAAATTTTCATTTATTATTATATTATAGAAGATTATGTAACACATTTTTTATTAGTAATTATTATGTTTAGGAATTAAAATTGATTCCCCTTTTTAGGAACACATGATTCATTAAAATGTTATAATGGGAATTCCCAAATGATTCTATAATGCATTGGGTAAACATTTTGTATCATGAGGATTTATGTATGGGATTTGGGTGTAAACATAATCCATTTTGGGAATTTGTCCATTATGTGATATTATCAAGGTAGTTTTCCATAACTATTGTTTGTGACATGTAATATATTTCTTCCACATTTTCTACCTTACTGTGATCATGTTATACCAAGTAAATTTTGTTATTATTTGTTGTGATTATTCATGAGCCTCCTATTTTATGATATCATGTTGTACAATTGAATAACACATTATATATCTTTATTATGTTTATTACCTAACCAATTTTTTTAGCTCAACCCTTTCTTTGATGTACTCCCTAGGTTATCCAACCTACTTTTTAAAACTAAAATATATATAGGATCTCATTATTAGGAGTAAAATTGCTATGTCATTTTGTAGTTTCTTTTTGATGTATCATGAACATAGTCTTCAAAATAAACTATACTTTGTGATCTTTTGGTTTTAATTAATGGATGTTTATGTTAAAAATAATGTGGAATAATGTGTTATTGGATTCATCCTCTATAGTTGGTATTAATGAAAAATATTATATAAACTTTGGAAACTAGGAGAAGAATAATTTTGTCAACAAAATTAAGGATAATTATATGCATAAGAAAATATTCTAGAATATTTATGAATGGTAGAGAGTGTGGTTTATGAAAAATTACATCCTTTTTTGGATAATAGAAGTGCATGTGATTCTTTCACAGTTGTACCTAGCCATAATAAATTTGAGTTTTTTATTGAGATGAAATTTTTTATCATATGGGGAATGAAAATAGTCCTTTCTACACACCTAGTTTGACACTCTTGAGGTATATGCTTTGGAGGTTTCGAAACTATTTATGAACCATAATGATAGACTTGAAAACAATTTCTAGTTTTGAAAACATAACATGGATATTACTATAAATAACCTAGATTGAAACATAGAGATTCATAACTTATGATATACACATAATTTTTAAGCCATTACAACTATGTTTATAAGTTTCCCTTGTGTAAAATTATTAGTTGATTTGTTGTCAACATGTTTTTATTATTTTAGTTTTTAGCTGGAAAATAAGAGATTTGTTTTTCAAAACCAACATGATTGGATGTCATGGCCCGGACCTCTCCGGTCCATTACTTTGTTAAAATTTGATGTGGTCAAACACGATGCGTTTTATAATAATAATTTTTGATAATAATAATTGATAATGGTGGCGTGAAGTTTTTTAGTGTTAATTAGATTAAATAGTTTTAATTTAATCATTGTGAAATAAAAGAAATTAAATTGAATGTATTTAATTCAATGAGGGGAGGTGCTGGTTTCTTTTTGAATTATTTAATTTTTATAAATAATAAATTATGTGTGTAAGGGGAATGTAATGGGAGGCTTCTCGGCATTGACGTAATGGTGGTCGGACAAGGTCAATGCGGTGAACATCAATAATAATAATAATTATTAACAATAATTGGTGATGAGTTAATAAATTTTAATTATAGATTTGTTAATATTATTATACTAAATAATTATAATAATAATGTTGGATTAAATTTTGAAAGATCCGTTAATAAAGATTTAAAGAGATTTAAATTTTGAATTCAATGCAATGAGTTTTGAGATATGAGGATAGATGAGAGATGTTATTATTTATTATAATTGTATTAAATAATAATGATAACGGTGAAACAAATATGTGTGTGATTGGTAAATGAAATTAAATGGGTTTAATTTTGATTTGGAGTTGTGCTATTATTATTATTTTAATAATAATCATATTTTCTTATTATAATTATAATTATTTCATAATAGTACTTAATTTTGAAAAGAAAAATGTGTAACTAACAAAAATAAATGGTTTTAATTTTGGTTAGTAAATTAAATGATTTTAATTTAATTAAATGGAATGTCTTTAATTTAATATGAGAATAACCATGGTAAACAAATTTAATGGGACTAAATTAGTACATTAATGATGGGTGTTATTATTAATAATTTTATTAATAAATACCATTGAAGTGAGAATAGAGTTTTGGGGTGTTCCACATGGAGTAAAAGAAAGGGGAGGTGCCACTTTTGGTGGTGGGAGAGAATCATGGAAGGAAAAGTTAGATTGGAGAGGGAAAAAGTTTAAAGGAAATAAATTAAATTATCAACTAATAAAAAATAGAGAGAATCTCATGAATGGGGTGATGCACACCAAATTGGAGTGATTGTGCGTGAAATGAGTTTTTTTGAAATAAATCAATTAAAAATAATAATATAATAATCATATTATTATTTTGATGATAAAACACAGTTTTCACTATAACTTCTTCGTGCGACTTCAATTTCACGAACTGTCAGCAGTAGTGCGACCCAGACCATGCGACAGAAATTATGAGTCCAATATTGGATGTTTTTTTTAGGGTTTTCAGATCGGGTACCCAAAGTGCTTGGAAAATAATAGATTTAATAATATTATTAAATCTTCGACCCGCCATAACTCATGCGTGCGATGTCCGGTTTTCTTGCCGTCAGTGGTGATAGGATCATGTCATTAATACGATCGATTCAAGTCTAATGTTGGATATTAAATTATGGTTCATGTCTCGAGTCCACAAAACACCCAATAATAGTAATATTATTATTATTACGAGATATTGTATCCAACATATCTCCCTCATACAGTGTTGGAATGGTGAACCGTCTATGACGTTGCAACCCTGAAATTATGACGATCATTTTAAGACCAATAATGAATACCTTTTTATGACTCATGTATTGGGTCAATAAAACAACTATTATTAATTGAAGTTATTATTATCATTAAATGCATGGAAACTGCGTGACATTTCATGTGTTGACCAGTCAAATAATGTAACAGTTGTACGGTCACATCGTGTATTTATTAATACACGTTGTGTACCATTTTACCTTTTCTTTGCCTATATAAGAGAGGGTCACGTGTTATTTACGGACCCCTCTTCTTCTCCTGACGGAAACACTCCCGGATGACCCAGAATCCTTTCTCCTATCTTCTCCATCCGGACTCCGATCGTCGATCTATCGGTGGCTGCGGGATCTTGTCAATGAGGAGAAAAGAATGCACCTCATTCCTTTCCCTCTACTTCGACTTCCTCTTTGTAGTTTCCTACTGAGGAGATTGCTGATATTTGACGGGAATGATGCACTTCGATGAACGTCATCTTAAGGGTACATTCTACCCCGTTCTTATTCCTTCCTTGATATCCTCTTTCTATTCCTCCTAGCCATGCTATGACAAGTGACACCTTAAAGCTTAATGGAGTCTCTCTTGTTGTTAGTGCGGTTGTCCCGCAGTGTCCACTGGAGGACGTAGTTGATGGGAAGAGTGATCTAAATCCTCATGGTGGTTGTTCTTGCAGAAGGACATCAAAAACTGTTCAGGTAGGGATGTTACCTTCGTCTCTCTCTCTTTTGTGCATCATGCGGGGTGGTTATCCTCTTGTTTTCGTGAGATATGGTTGAACCAAAAAATAAAGATAATAACTGATTAAAGAATGGGTTTGGGGAATTTTTTTTGATATTGTTGTTTAATTTTCATCAATGATTATCCTATAATTATGTTTTCAATTGAATAGGCTTATGCCTTCTGAAAATCACAGTCATTGGGGGCCTTTGCTTGCACAATTAAATGATGCCCTATTTTTCTGGATTGTTTTGTGGATGTAATTTCATAGAATGTGGAAATTGGATAATCACGTAATGTTAACTGATTAAATGAATACATGGAACCCTTGTATGATCACCCAAGTTAAACTAAATGAAAGAATGAATTTGTGGGTGTTGGTTGGGGTTTAATTACGTGAAGGGGTGTTTCGAAGGTTGTTGTGGAATGGGTGAGTAGCGAGGTTGCGGTTGGATTTGTTGTGGGTTGGCATGTATGATATGGTTGTGTTGGGAAGTAGAGCTGCGGTAAATTATATCAAAGGGATGATGATGTGGTATGGGTATTGTTTTCGATGTGTTTGTGGTTATGGTGGTTGGTAGCGGGGCTGCAGGGATGGGAAGTAGTGGAAGAATTAACAAATGAATTGTGGGGTGTGGTAGTTGATTAAATATGGAAAATAAATGGAATTGATTTTCCAATAAAAGAAATTGTATTGTGTTGCTTGTGTTTTCCCTAAAATTATTTTTGGTTGGAAGGGATATGTTTTACGGACGATTGATCTTGTTTAGTTGTTTTTAGTTTCTCGGTAGTTAAGGAACTGATAAACTAAAACTGTTGAAACATGAAAAGCTTAATGGGGTTTGGGGCTGTTTGTTGTGTGCATACTTTCGAGGTAGCAGTGCCAAGGCATGTGCTCATATCTTTTGTATAGAAGCCTTAGGATGGGCTGAGTGGTTGATACAATTATATAAATCTGTACATTTTATGATTCTTTATGCACCCCACCCATGTTGAGAACTACGTGCTGAACACCTATGGGACGGGGGTGAGATTATAAAACATCTAATGGATGGCTGGTAACTGTTCTTCCCTGTGCTCCCTCTTTCAGGTTCTATAGACCAAGATCCTGCAGGCAGTTTATGATAGATGTTTCCTTAGAGTCTCTGGGATGAGGATGTGATATGTTCCCAGGTGTGTTCGAGATGAGATGTGATGTAGTTCCTAGGCGTCTTCGGGATGAGATGTGATGTGGTTCCCAGGTGTCTTCGGGATAAGATGTGTTTATGGCCGAGGATTGAGTGCCGACGGGATACTATGAGGGATGCGATGTGGTTATGGCTGAGGATTGAGTGTCGGCGGGATACTATGAGCTTCGTATGGCCAGGTTGTGGCACAAGCTCGAGCTTTGTATGGTCAGGTTGCGAAACGTGCTCAGGAAGAGGGGGAAGCATTAGAGTGTTAGGGTTGAGGGATTGAGCAGTATTCAGTGGGAAGGTGGTTTGGGGTACCCATACATTGATAATATTACTATACAACTCTATTGACTTGCGATATTTGGTGAGTGTGGCTTGTAAGGTTGGGTGGATTGATTCCTTTCTAGGCTTTGGTTCCTTCTGTTTTCTCATGGGGAATTTGAATACCTCCCCACCTGTGCACGAGAGCATTAGGTTTTCCTACTGAGTATACTTGTATGCTCACCCTAAGTTTACTTTCATGTTTTCATGAGGACTTTAGGGACTGTGCAGAGCCTTGCTATTTGGGAGTTGGAGTTTTGTTGGTTGCAGTTTTTTGCTTTTTTTTGATATAGTACTTTGTAGCTTTTATTATACTTGTACTTTTGTTTTTGCATTGTATAAAACATGCATATAGGTTTGGTTTTGGGTTTATTTTCATTTACTTGTTCCTTTTTATTTTGGTGTTTGACTCATCCTATTTCTTAATTTTAATTAATAAAAAGGGTAATGCCTCCCATATTTGTGAAAACTCAAACCCTTGGTGCTAGTCGCCACTCTAGGGCCTATTGGAGGCGGGACTCGGGGGTCATTATCTATTTTTCACCATTTCCAACTCAGGAGGGCATCTTTGGTGGGAGGGGGTCATTACAAAATGGTATCAGAGCTGATGGTTGAGAGATATGATAGAGTCTGGTGATTTTCAAAGTGAGGATTGTCTGGGATGATAGGGCAACAGTGTTGGCTGATCATGGTGCGTGACATAGGCCAGGGAAGACCGGCTAGGACATTGGATTTTAGGGCCCCCAGTGATCCGATGCAAGGACTCCAAGCTTACCGAACAACCAATTAAGACTACATTGATTTCAGGGTAGAGACACTAGGAAAGGTACATTCATCATCATGATTTCTTTACTTGATTTGGGTGTTCTGGGAAATAAATCAAAATAAAATGATAAAATGAATCCTTGAGAAAATTTCCTTGATACTTGGGATTAGGTGTTCTTTGTTTACCGTAAAACTATGGCTCATGGACGTCAACAGGGAGGTAGAGGAGTGGGATGTGTATAGTTGCACACAACATAAAAGAAAACCCTAGAAAGGCCAGAGATCGAGAGAGATGTTTTTGGTTTTACTTAATTGTTATCGTTTATTTTTTGTTTAAATTCAAGAGCATCACACTCCTTTGTTGAACCTCATTCTCACCCATGCTTTGGGTCTGAACCTTGTTTTACATGAGTCTATAATGCTAAGTTGTTTCCCTCTTTCCTTTAAATGTGTGTGAAGTGTCCTAACATGTGCGGAGAGGAGGACCTGATCCCTAATCAAGACACATTAATGTGGATGCGATTAAACCCTTGCAGGCGAGTCAGTACTACCCAAAGAGGATAATATCTTGACATGGGAGAAGTAATTCCCCAATCCATGTGTTGAGGAAGCGTGTTTCTTGTTTTTTGTGGTGTTGGGGGCAATGCGTGTGTGAGAAATCCAAAATTATGGGGGTGGGAAGACCTAATCCCTAATCAAGACGCATTAATGTGGATGCGATTAAACCCATTCATGCAAGTCAGTGCCACCTAAAGTGGATAATATCTCAACATGGGGGAAGGAATTACCTGACTCATATAATTATGATAGTGGTTGGATTCTTATTATGATGAGATCCCTAAGAGGTATCTTGCGGGGTGGTTATTCGGACCTTTCCCCTTTTTATGGGTTGGTTTTTAATTCTCGAGGACGAGAATTTTTTGAGAGGTATCAGAAGTAATGACCCAGGCCTCTCTAGTCCATTACTTTGTAAAAATTTGATGTGGTCAAAGAAAACGCGTGTTATAATAATAATTTTTGATAATAATAATTGATAATGGTGGCATGAAATTTTTTGGTGTTAATTATATTAAATGGTTTTAATTTAATCATTGTGAAATAAAAGAAATAAAATTGAATGTATTTAATTCAATGAGGGGAGGTTCATGGTTTCTTTTTGATTTATTTTATTTTAAATAAATAATTAATTATGTGTGTAATGGACATGTAATGGGAGGTTTCTCAGCATTGACGTAATGGTGGTCGGACATGGTCAACACGACAAACATCAATAATAATTATTATTATTAATAATAATTGGTGACTAGTTAATAAATTTTAATTGGAGATTTGTTATTATTATTATACTAAATAATTATAATAATAATGTTGGATTAAAATTTCAAATATCCATTAATAAATATTTAATGAGATTTAAATTTTGAATTCAATGCAATGAGATTTGAGATATGAGGATAGATGAGAGATGTTATTATTTATGATAATTGTATTAAATAATAATGATAAGGGTGAAACAAATATGTGTGTGAATGGTAAATGAAATTAAATGGGTTTAATTTTGATTTGGAGTTGTGCGATTATTATAATTTTAATAATAATAATATTTTCTTATTATAGTATTAATTATTTCATAATAATAATAAAGTGTGAAAAGAAAAATGTGCAACTATCAAAATTAAATGGATTTAATTTTGTTAAGTAAATTAAATGATTTCAATTTAATTAAATGGAATGGATTTTATTTAAAATGAGAATAACCCTAGTAAACTACTTTAATGGGATTAAATTAGTTCATTAATGATGGGTGCTATTATTATTAATTTTATTAATAAATACCATTGAAGTGAGAATGGAGTTTTGGGGAGTTCCAAATGGAGTAAAAGTAAGGGGAGGTGCCACTTTTGGTGGTGGGAGAGAATCATGGAAGAAAAAGATAGATTGGAAAGAGAAAAAGTTTAAAGGAAATAAATTAAATTATAAACTAATAAAAAAGAGAGAGAATCCCATGAATGGGGTGATACGCACCAAATTGAAGTGATTGTGAATTACATGAGTTTTATTTGAAATAAATCAATTAAAAATAATAATATAATAATTATATTATTATTTTGATGATAAAACACAGTTTTCACTATGCGACCTCAGTTTCACGAACCGTCAGCGGAAGTACGACCCAGACTACGAGATAGAAATTATGAGTCCAATATTGGAAGTTTTTTTTCCGGGTTTTCGGATCGGGTACCCAAAGCACTCAAAAAATAATAGATTTAATATTATTATTAAATCTTCGACCCGCCATAACTCATGCGTGCGATGTCTGGTTGACTTGCCGTCAGTGGTGATAGGATCCTGTCATTAATACGGTAGATTCAATTCTAATGTTGGATATTAAATTATGGTTTGTGGCTCGGTTCCACGAAACACCCAATAATATTAATATTATTATTATTAAGAGATCTTGTATCCAACATATCTTCCTCATACGGTGTTGGAATGGAGAACTGTCTATGACGTTGCAACCCTAAAATTATAACGGTCATTTTAAGAACAATGATGAATACCTTTTTATGAATCATGCCTCGGGTCAAAAAAACACCTATTATTAATTGAAGATATTATTATCATTAAACACATGGAAACTACGTGACATGTCGTGTGTTGACCAGTCAAACAACATAACAGTTGTACGGTCACGTCGTGTATTCATTAATACACGCTGCGTAATGTTTTAACTTTTCTTTGCCTATATAAGAGAGGGTCACATGTTATTTATGGACCCCTCTTCTTCTCCGCACGGCAACACTCCTAGATGACCCAGAAGCCTTCCTCTTATCTTCTTCATGCAGACTCCAATCGTCGATCTGTCCGTGGATGCGAGATCTTGTTGACGAGGAGAACATCATGAACCTCATTCCTTTCCCTCTTCTTAGACTTAATCTTTGTAGATTCCTACCAAGGAGATTGCTGATATTTGATGGGAATTATGCTCTTCGACGAACGTCATATTAATGTTACGATATACCCCGTTCTTATTCTTTCCTCGATCTCCTATTTCTGTTCTTCATTTCCATGCTATGACAAGTGACACCTTAAACCTTAATGGAGTCTCTCTTGGTGTTAGTGAGGTTGTGCCGTAGTGTCCATGTGAGGACTTAGTTGTCAGGAGGGGTGATCTAAATCCTCGTGGTGGTTGTTCTCGCATAATGACATCAAAACCTATTCAGGTAGGAATCTTACCTTCGTCTCTCTCTCTTTTGTGCATCATGCTGGGTGGGTATCCTCTTATTTTCATGAGATACAGTTGAACTAGTAAATAAAGATAATAACTGGTTAAAGAACAGGTTTGGGGAATTTTTGTTGATATTGTTGTTTTATTTTCAACAATGCTTATCTTTTGGTTATGTTGTGAATTGAATAGTCATATGCATACTGGAAATACGGTAGTTGGGGGCCTTTGCCTGTGCAATTAAATGTTTCCCTATTTTTATGGATTGTTTTGTGGATGGAATTTCATAGAATGTGGAAATTGGTTAATCATTTCAAGTTGGATGACTAAATGAATACCTGGAACCCTTGTATGATCAACCCAGTTAAACTAAATGAAATAATGAATTTGTGGGTGCTGGTTGGGGTTTAATTACGTGAAGGGTTGTTTTGTGGGTTGTTGTGGAACGGGTGAGTAGCGGGGTTGCGATTGGCTTTGTTGTGGGTTGGTGTGTATGATATGGTTGTGATGGGCAGCGGAGCTGCGGTAAATTGTATCAAAGGAATGATGATGTGGTATGGGTATTGTTTTCGATGTGTTTGTGGTTATGATGGTTGGTAGCAGGGCTGCAGGGATGGGATGTGCATATGAATAAAAGTGGAAGAATTAACTAATTAATTGTGGGGCATGGTAGTTGATTAAATACAGAAAATCACTGGAATTGATTAGCTGATAAAAGAAAATGTTATTGTGTTGCTTGTGTTTTACCTAACTTTATTTCTGGTTGGCCGGGATATGTTTTACGAACAATTGATCTGGTTAGGTTGTTGTTAGTTGTTCGGTAGTTAAGGAACTGATAAACAAAAATTGTTGAAACATGAAAAGATTAATGGGGTTTGGGGTTTTTTATTGTGTGCATACTTTCGAGGTAGAAGTGTCGAGGCATGTGCTCAGATCTTTTGTGTAGAAGCCCTAGTATGGGTTGAGTGGTTGATATAATTATATAAATATGTACGTTTTATGTTTATTTACGCACCCCACCCATGTTGAGCACTACGCGCTGAACACCCGTGGGATGGGGGTGATATTTTCAAACATTTAAAGGATGGCTGGTTACTGTTCTT
This sequence comes from Viscum album, assembly GCA_963277665.1. Lineage (NCBI taxonomy): Eukaryota > Viridiplantae > Streptophyta > Magnoliopsida > Santalales > Viscaceae > Viscum > Viscum album. The sequence continues at coordinate 783,812,276 of OY728156.1, read as the reverse complement.
CCATGTTCTCCCTCTTCCAGGTTCTATAGCCCAAGATCCTTCAGGCAGGTTATGCTAGATGTTTCCCAAGAGTCTCTGGGATGAGGATGTGATATGTTCCCAGGTTTCTTTGGGATGATATGTGATGTGGTTCCCAGGTTTCTTCGGGATGAGATGTGATGTGGTTCCCAGGTGTCTTCGGGATGATATGTGGTTATGGCCGAGGATTGAGTGCCGGTAGAATTCTATGAGGTATGAGATGTGGTTATGGCCGAGGATTGAGTGCCTGTGGGATACTATGAGCTTTGTATGTCTAGGTTGCAGCACTAGCTCGAGCTTCGTACGACCAGGTTGCGACACTAGCTCAGGAAGAGGGGGAATCATCAGAGCGTTTGGCATGAGGGCTTGAGTAGTATTCAGTGGGAAGGTGGTTTGGGTTACCCATACATTGATAATATTACTATACTACTCTATTGACATGCGATATTTTTTGAGTGTGGCTTGTAAGGTTGGGTGATAGATTCCTTGCTAGGCTTTGGTTCCTTCTGTTTTCTCACGGGGCATTAGGATGTCTCCCCACCTGTGCATGAGAGCTTTATGTTTTCTTACTGAGTATACTTGTATGATCACCCTACGTTTACATTCAGGTTTTCAGGAGGACTTCATGGACAGTGCGGGACCTTGCTAGTTGGGCGTTGGAGTCTCGCTGGTTACAATTTTTGATTTCTTTTTTTGGTATCGTACTTTGGAGCTTTTCTTGTACTTGTAATTTTAATTCAGTATTCTATAAAACATGCATATGGGTTTCGGTTTTGGGTTTATTTTCATTTACTTGTTTCTTTATCTTTTGGTGTTTCACCCATCCTATTTCCCGATATTAAATAATAAAAATGGTAATGCCTCCCATATTTGTGAAAACTCATACCCTTGGTGCTATTCGTCACTCCGGGGCCTACTAGAGGCAGGACTCGGGGGTCATTATCTCTCTTTCACCATTGCCAACTCAGTAGGGGCATCTTTGGTGGGAGGGGGTTGTGACCTTGGAAGTGTGATGATTCCCCTAATGACATTCCTAATCTCATGATATCAATATTTGATAACTTCATGGAAGTAATAACTCATCTAGCTTAATTTTTGAATAATTACATGAATAATGTGGAATTGCCTACTCCTTATAGGAAAGACCATGTTGTATTTGAGTCATTAATGAGATAATGGACTCCTAACTTTAGTGGATATTTTCATATGCACCTCATGGAATAATAGATTAAATATATTGAGAACATTTTCACTATCCATTAATTCTTGGAGAAAGATAAATTTTTTATTTCCTTTTATAAGATTTAGGGAGAATTCAACCAATGGTGGAAACTGATCAAGTAAAAGAAGTCAAAAGAATATATTTATTTCATTAAATATAATGTATAAAAGAAAATATTTTTCAATAATTATTTTCCCAATAGTATCCATAATAAAATGGAGGGGGAGTTACTTGGTCTGAAGAAAGAGTAATATGAATTTATTGGGGTGTATGCATAAAACATTATGGGGTTTACATGGTATGCTTCTAGTTTTTCCATCAAAAATAAATGAATGGTGGTTCAATTATTTAGTAGGATAAATCTAATTCTATAAATATAATTATAAATTATAAACTTTGAAATCTATGAATAGATTTTCCATTTTAACCACACTGTTGAGATGGATATTAGTGACACATAGTGGAATAATGGGAAAATAAATAAAAAAATGTAAAACAATGTTTTCTTTGAGGATATAAATAGATAAATCCTAGGGATGAATGAAAACTATCATTACACTTTTCAAATGTGTAGGAATAATAATCTGAAAAAAATTTATGATAGGAATCATTTTATGATTCCATTGTGTAAAATTGTGGAATCATTCTAATCAGTGTTATCGGGAAATAAATAAACTGAATAGTGTGAATGAAAAAAATAATGTTCATATCAACACCCAGCCTATGGTGGAGTGTTTAAATTTTAATAAATAAGGTAATTATGAAATACAATGACCTAATACAATGTTTTTGGGATAAAATCAATATGAAAAACATCAATGTACATGATATAAAGAAAGTGAATATTACATCACTTATGCAGAGGCGGATCCTGATATCAATATGGTGATATGTGCACTAGTTATTCATTTAAGAATATAAAATTAACTATTTGATTCTGGTTATAATAATTATTTCATATCACGCATCTCTAGGAGAACTAGTCAAGAACCCCCACAAAACATGAGAATTGAGATATATTTGAGAAAAGAAAATGGAGGACTGGTTTAATCCCAAGTATAAAACACCTCCAATGTCAATTTTTTTGGTCTAAATATTTAATCAACTCTCATATATCTTCCTTTTGTATAGTTTGATGTTATATTGTGCATTAATTGGATATATTTATCTAAATCCAACATCAACAGTTGGGAGAGGGAGATCACTCTTGATGTTCCAAAACATCCTAGTATTGTATACAAGTTCAAGGACGAGGAAAAATCGCTCGTGGAATCTTCTATTCTATAATGAAAATTGTTATATTATGAGAAACCATATCTAGAACTAATGGTTGATAAAAAAGAGAGAATAAATCATAATGGTATTCCCATTATGATGGATTATAATAATTTATTCCTTGAAGAGATTCATGGTCTTCCTCTTAACAAATAAGTTGAGTTCTAAATCAAACTAATACGTGAATCACTACCCATATCCAAAAATTCTTATAGAATAACCACTTTTGAGTTAGAAGGTATGATGAAGTGATTACTAGAGAATATGGAAAATTATTTTTTTACATCCAAGTGCAACACTGTGGGTTGAATTTGTCATCCTCATCAAGAAGTAGTTTGAGTCAATGTGTCTCTACAATGATTTTCATGAACTTTGAAAAATCATGATAGAGAACAAGTTTTCCCTCTTATGGATAGATGACTTATTTGATCAACTATATGGAGCCTTGTGTTTTTAAAAGGCAGACATACTATTGATATAACGCCAGTTAGAGGTAAATTAAGAAGATATTATTAATATATCTTTCTGAATAAGGGATGAAAAACATGAGTTCATATTGATTCCTTTCATACTCACTAATTACCTATCAAGATTTATAAAATTGATGAATATAATATTTTGAGATTACCTTGAATTTTTTTTGTCTTTCAATAAGATATTTTGATTTAATCTAAAATTATATAGGATTAGGTGGATTATTATAATATTGTGCTAAAATATTTAAGAAATAATAATCTATATGAACTGTATAGTAAATGTGAGTTTTGGATGATGAATATAGAGACCCAAAATTTTCTTACATTACTGTTACATCATTTTAAATATAAAAAACATAATAGTATTACACATATAGGATCCAAAGGTTTAGTTTCTTGGGAAAATTAGGACAATACATAAAAAATTCAACAGCAAGAATAAACATTTATTTAATTTCTTCTTCTCTAGCTTCTTATTGGCACTTGTCCTCTCCTTAGTACATGTAGACACCTGAGGATATACATCAAAAGGGATGAGCTAGAAGCCTAGTAATAGGATAGATAATAACAAAATAGCATGGTTTGATCATAAACATAACATGGGAAAAAGATCATGAACATCAGAGGAAGCATAAATATAAGACTTGGAATGTGGAAATGCATAAAAATGAAACAACATGTCTTAGTGATTAAATACCACACATACCTGTGATACAATATAGAATCTTGTTCACACATAATTTCACATTTACACATGAGATTAATCACTTTACCCAATGCATTGGAGCACTATATAATTCCGAGCACACCCGCCACCTTTAAACATTCATATTACGCTATAAAATTCCGGGCATACCCATCACATCATAACATTATTATTTATCATGCCTGACACAATATAAATATAACATAAATGAACATAATTAACACATGAAAAGGAATGGTTTTCATCTCATAATAACACATTCATAAACATTGGTTTCCAAAAATAATGAGGGAATAACATACATGTTACTAGAACCGTCAATCTTGAATGAGAGGTAAAAGGTGTGTTCTGGAAGGAATAGTTCTTTAAGAATTTTTTTTTGACATAAACAATAGTGGTAAAAAAGTATATACCATAAAAGGAAAGAAAAATTTGATCGAATTATTTTTTAGGAGTAACCATATCAAAAATGAAGTGAAAGAGGGAGAACCCAAAGGACACAATTTGGGTTCGAGAATTTCCCCTTACCTTGTATCTGAATGCTTCTTTATCTTTAATGTCCGGTATAATGACATTATATTAGAAATCCATAACCTTGTGTACATTAATATGGTTCATTATGGTTTTATTAAGAGATTTTATGTGCCTTTTTATGAGTTATAGGGTTTAAATACATTGTTCGAGAATGTTTGTTTTTATGGTTTTCTTGAGTGGTTCGCGTGTATTTTTAAACTGAAGTTTGGGTAGAACATGGGTAAACATACAGAAATGATAATAAATTTTATTAATTATATTATAGGAGTTTAAATGATCTTATAATTAATTATATTAGTTCTATGTGGATGAATCATTAGATAACAATTAAATGAATGATTGTTTGGGTCAATTTGAGAGATTTCTCGATCATAATGAACTTGTTTAATTTTATCACTAGAACTATGATCATAAGATAGTTAAAGAACATTAAATAGGAGATAATACATAGGAAATTTTATATTTAAACAAAAATAATGGTTTCATGACCAGATATGAAGGTAGAAATGGAAGAAGAAAACTCGTCGTTCTTGAAGGTGATAAATTAACACCTCACGAACAACGTTCTCCTTAATAAAATAAAATGAAGAGGGAAAAGGGTTTGGATGATATAATATCCTATTAGAATCATAAAATTACAGTAGATGTATAATAATAGAGTTAAAATACAATTTGGATGAAGATATTTTGGGAGAGATCAAAAAATGAACTTGAACTTGAAAGGAAATCAAAGAAGAAGAGGCAGAGAAATTACCTCTTAAATATTCTTCTTGAGATCCTCCTTAAGGAAGCTAGGCTTGGTATTTTTATTATACCATCAGCTCGTGAACGTGGGAGAGGGGCTAGATAGGATTTTTGGGAAGATTTTATATAAGGCTTGGAGCTTGAGAGGTGTGAGTAAATGAGGGTGTGGAGGGTGGTTTTTATAGTGGAGGGGAGAGGGGTTTCCTTAATATAAAATTCATTTGTTTATTAATTTCCCCTAAGACAATAAATAGTGAGTCTTGAATGACCCAAAATAGTAATTATATAATGTAATCCCAAACCAAGTGGTCTTATATCAGCATTAAATCACTCATGACTCTATAATTAGCTTATTTATCTTATTTTTTATAAATTATGGTATTTCACTATTCATAAAAAAATTCAATTTTTTCAGAAAAATCCCAAAAATTTACCCCAACCATTTTTAGACGTGTAGAATCCAAAAATGAAGTCCATTTTTGAAAAATAATTTTATAAATATTATTAATTTAATATTTAATTAAAATCTAAATTTTCTTAATATTTTTTTTAAAATTAAACTGATTTTATAGTGCTTTCAAAAATTACGTAGGGTCTTATAAAATTATCTACAAACTATAAGACAATGATTTTTTAATTTATGAAAATAATTTACGTAAAAAAAATTTCTTTAATTTAATTAATTAATTATTTATGACTTATAAAATACCAAAATGTTTACCAAAGTCAAATTGTCACTTTCTAAGATGTCTAAATTTTATTTAATTATTCCTGGGTAAGGTTACTCTTATGTTGGATGATTTACTATTCATAAGGGTCATATTACTATTCATAAGGGTATGTTACTATTCATAAGGGTAGGTTAATATTCACCAAAAATTATTTTTGTTTTATTAAACTCCAAAAATCATCTTGAACACAACCGAGTATGTCAGATTTTCGAAATTCAAAACAGATAAGTGACAAAGTTATGTTTAAAGGTCACTTAAAACTTAGTAGTTTATTATGTTGTGTTTTTATGTGATTTAATGACATGATTATAAGAAGGGAATTTCCATTAAAAAACATTGGGTCGTTACAACGAAAATATCATTTTTGGGGAATATTATCACCAGAAAAGGTATATCATTAGACCCTTCAAAGATGAAGGCAATTGAGGAATTGTCTAAAGAATCATCTATAATGAAGATCCGTAATTTCTGTGGACTGATTGGGTATTATTGAAAATTTGTGAGAGACTTATCAAAGTTTTCAAACCCACTAAAAAATCAATCATGGAATCGAGTAACATTACTCTAGACCATTTAATGTGAAATTAACAATATAGAATTGAAAAAGTGGCTTATTGTAATAGCAGTACTCATTATTTTCTCAGGTGGGGAACTTTTTATGGTATACTACAATTATTTAAAGAAGTGATTAGGTTATTTACTAATGAAAATTTTTAATGTGATAGCCTAACCCTGAAGGTAGTTGAACTCTCATGAGTGCAAATATCCAAAAAATGATCCATAGTTGGATGTAATGATCTTTTTGTTGAAAATATTTTGAAATTATATATATGAGGATAGGTATGAAATATATAAGGACAATAAGATACTCAAATATATATACATTGGGAAATAGATTAATATTCACTAGTAAAGATGGTTATAAATGATCAAGAACTATGACTACACAATCCATTACCATCCTGAGAAAAATATAAAGTTGGAGATTCTCTATAAATAAAGGATAAAAAATCCTTATCACTAATTATAATTAGGAAGGATAAAATATTCTTAGACTTGAAATACATGGAAATGGTATTCCTGATGTACAGAACATCATCATTACTTTCTCAAGTGATGGGTTAACTATCCCATTCAGAGAAGATATAGGGACATCAAAGAGTGTGGAGTTTATGTGGAGTGTGAAAGCTACATGAAATAGTTAATCCATATAGTTAAAATTTATGAATAATGATTTGTATGATTTGGCACATGAAAATATGTAATATCATGTCTAGATTTACTAAATTCACTATTGAATGATGCCCATGGATTAACTTTCTCCATTCACCCAGGGAGCATGAAGACATGTTGATATTTTCAAGAGAAATATTGATGGGACAATATAGAGAAAGATATTAATGAATTTATATCAATATTTACGTTATGTCAGCATGTGAATGTTGAAATTAAAAATTATAATGGGTTAAATTACAATTACCCATACATATATGGATATGGAGAAACATTACCATTGAATTTTTCATTGGTTTTCCAAATACATAGAGAGAAAATAATTACACATTGGTTCTAGTGGATCATATTATGAATATTTCTCTGCAAATTTGAATTCAAGAGTACTTCTCACCAGATCAACATGATATTATTTACATTAAATTGGGGGTGAGTCTATATAGAAAAATGTTATCCATTTTATCTAGACAAGATTAAAGATTTACCTCCATGTTTATAAATAGCCTATAACATGCTCTATATAATGAGTTTTATATTAGTACCAATTATCACCCCCAAATAGATGTAAAATTTGAGTTAATTATTCACACTATAGAATACATGATGAGAGCATACTTGATGGGATTCAATAGAGTATGTGGTCAATATCTTCCTCGGGTCAAGTTCTAATACAATAGTATATTCTTCCCAAACATCCAAATAGATCGAATGAATACCTTTATAGGAAGACTTGTATAACACCTATGTGTTGGGATGAGGTCTATGAACATAGGATTCTAGCTTTTGAAATGCTGATGAAGATTTTTGAAAAGTTCAACACCATTCCACACCACATCAAGACTGGTCAAAGTCGATAGTATATCTATGCTGATAATTGTTAAAAAGTCCTCATGTTTGAGGTCAAGTATTAAGTGTTTATATGAATATATACATGGAATAGAGGCATTAAATTTAGGAAGAATGCAATTATAAGCCCTAGCTACATCATCCACATTGATATTCTTGGTCGCATCAGAGTTATGGATTATCTACTAGCACTCCCACCGACACTTTTTGATGTAAATGACTTATTCCATGTATCCATATTGCAAAAGTACATAATATATCACTCCCATGTACTGAATAAGATGTGGTATAGTTGGAAAATAATATCTCTTATGAGGATAATCCCGGGAAGATCATAGTCTATAGAGATAATGTTCTTACACTATAAGACAACTCACCTGGTCAAAGTGCTACAGTGAGACTATAAATATTAAGAGGCATCTTGGAAACCAATGAAATACATGAAGCCAAATTAAACTTAGCTACTATATCCATATTATGTGATAAAAAATTTATAATGATAAAATCTTTAAAGGGGTAATAATGTAATAATTTTTTTAAAATAAAAATACTCTTGATAGTGTTTGTGACAGACAACACTAAGACCAAACAAACCACGATTATTTATGACCATTATAACCTATCCACTAAATTGGCTTAGATGAAAAGTAATTAAGAATTTTTAAAATGTATATAATTTTTATCTTCAATATAAATGTATTAATATATTATTTTTTAGTAATCAATCAATTTTTAATAAAGGTATTATATTTTACAAAAATATGTTTTCTTCAAAAACTAGTTTTCTTAATTTTTGTGAAAAATAATTATATTTTGTTTACGTATAATTTAGAAATATTATTTTATAAATATAAAATAATTTCTTAAATCATAATATCATAATTAAATTAAGTTTAATGTTTTGGTTATTTCTGAAATGTTTGATGATTTCAGTGAATCGTGAAAATTATCAATTTTTGCAAATGGTTATTTCTTTTCATTAAAAAATTAATATAAAAATAAAATTTTATTTTGGATTTGGTATAAAAGTTAATTTTTTTATAATAATCTAATTAATATCATTTCAATAATAAATTCTCATCAGTTCGGCAAAACATTATTTTTATTCATAAAAACACTGTTTTCAACAAACTGTTTTTAAGTGCATAATTTCTATGCATTTTGATTAATCAAAATAACCCAAATTTATAAAATATAAAAATTAAACATATAAAATGTATATATTTATAAGTATTTAAATTTATATTGTGATTATTTCTATTCATATAGTTAATATAAGATCATATTATTCTTGAAAAATAGATTTCTTGAAAATCTATTTTCAACCCATTTTTACGGGTTTGATTTTAAATTAAAATTATAAAACACTATGAATTAAATTTTATAAAATGGATTAATAATGTAGAATAAAAATAACTAATGTTATATTATAATTTCAACATAATGTTTTCTCATAATGAATAGAAAAATTAATAAAAATATGTTTCCATGGTTAATGTTAAAACTGATTTTAGAGGGGTTAAACTAAACAGGGAAATGTAGTAACAAGTTCAGTACATGATTATTTTTTAATTTGGGAGTTTTTTCATGAATATATCACCAATAAAATCCATTATTTATCATTTTTTAGGACCATGTATTTTTAGTGACATCTCATTATTGAATAGTTATGGGTATTTAAAAAATAGCACTCCCTCTCACTTATAAAATGGAACCTCCACTATTACCTTTTACACACATAAATATTATTGTAGTTAATCCAATAACTTTCCAAACATATTCCATAATTCCATAACCATTTATTAAGATTCATTTTTTTATCATAAATCCAATCTAGTTGGGCTCTATGTTTAATCCTAAAGAGGTGTTTCGAAGAAGTGGTATCATTCTAAACTGAGGATTTTTGTTTTATTTCTTCTTAAAACTCATTAAAATCAAAGTCAATTTGACTATTATATAATACTAAATATCAGACTCATAATAATATTTTATTACGTTAATATTATAACCTAAATACATCTCCAAATCAATTAAATTGAAAAAAACCATTAATCATGTTAATGGTGGACTACGACCTCGTGAACATATGTAATTAATTTCTCATAATCACCTCTCACTACTGTTCAAGATTATGTATTTAATGTTTATATATTATATTCATGAAATATTAATAATTTTATAAAATTAAAATATCATATAACTTTTTACCTTACCATCCATTAAAAAATGATAATGATGTTTGTGTGTAGGATGAAAAATAGCCTCACATAGTGATGCAATTCATTTTTTATTACCCCATTGTATAGATGATATATGGAAGTGTATTTAATGAAATAAAATTATATTTAAGATATAATTAAAATTATGGAATTATAAAATAATACTTAATGTATTTCAATCATGATCATTGAAAAATAGAAACATTACACACTCATACATACAACCTACTATCTCCACAATTGTAATGTAGTCCATTTTTCATAATAATCATTCACGAATGATTTTAAACTAATTAATTAATGTATAAAATTTATTATTATTATATATGTGATGAAATAATAATATCTTTTACCTTATTCAACATCCCAAAGTGAAGGTGGAGATATGAGTCAAACATCATCAAAACACCTGACTTTAATATAAATGATTAAGTAATTAAATATAACATGATAATAAAAAAATTAAAGGAATAATAAACACAAATGTTTTTCTTAATTTTCTTTAATAATTAACAAGTGTATATTTCTCAGGAAGATAAAAAAAAATTGTGAAAAATTGGTTTCTAGTTAAGTGATATCTCTAAACCACCATTATCTTCTTATTATATACATTATATCTCTAACTCACTTTATATCACTCTATTTAAAATTATGGAATGATTCTAAATTCTATATATGTTTATCTCACATATATACCTATATTATTATACCTTCCTTTGATTGGGTAATACATTCCTTATGTTCATTTCTCAAATTCTTTTATTATTATATTTACATTGATGATTATATGAGGAAATATTATGCAACCTATTTTCTTAACAAGGTTAATTATTATATTCATTCATTATAATTTCTTACCTTTTTTTGGAAGACATAAATCATAAAAATGTTATGATGGGTGTGTCCAGATAAAACTCTAATTCATTGGGTGGATCATTAGTCCTGTGATGCATTATGTATGTGATATAGTGAGTAAACCTAATCCATTATGGACATTTTTTCAACCATGTGATATTGTCTAAGAAGTTATCCTTGACTTAGGTTTAATTCATGTTATATGATTATTCCACATTTCTTATGTTACCAAGATCTTATGATACCATGTTTTTATAATAATTTTCCATGTGATCAGCCATGAGCCTTCTATTTTATGATATCATGTTGTACTATTTTCTAACATGTTATGTTTTCTTATGATGTTTATTATCTTAATGGGATTTTAAACTAACCCCTTTCATTAATATATTCCTCATGTTATCCTGTGAAATTTTAGAATCTCAAATTGACTTAGTAGCTCAGTATGAAGAATAAAATGAGGATTTCATGCTTCAAATTCATTTTAATGTACTATGAACATAGTCTTACAATAATACTAGTAGTCACAATATTTGGGTTGTAATTAATGGATTTTTATTTTAAACCTATCTTGATAATAGGTTTAAAAGTCTTGGGACACTGTAACATCATCCTTTGGGTCTGATTTGATCAATTAAACCTTTATTTATTGCTCCAAGAAATGAAGCGGAATTTTTCATTCATGAACTACTAAAAGATCACAATATCAGTAAAATAATTATAAGTCTTTCTATATATCTATAGTTATCATAAAATACAAAAATGGATAGCATTCGTTATCCAATATGGATAAATTTATAGAAGATAAAATAATAAATTAATGTCTTAAAACTCATCGTATGTTTAACAAAAACAATTCCATAAATGGTTAACCTTAAGAGATTTAAAAAATTTAAAAATATATAAAATATGTATCTAAATTTCTAAAATTAAATTAAAATTAATTCCCAAAATATTTTTAAGTAAATATTAATTCCCACATAATTTTTTTAAATGACAATTTCATTTATTCAATTTTAAATGGAAATAATCTAAATTATAAAAAAAACTATAAAAATATACATGATTCATAATTCTATAAATAAAACCACAAATTATTGAATATATTCTATAAATCCAAAAAACCTATAAAGTCAAACAATGATAACATAATCCACTTTTCATCAAATATTTAATCACTTACATGGACATTAATATACTCCAATATACTATATCTATATCAATCACATCCTTATCCAAACTAAACACTATTATATAAACATTAGAAACATATTAAGTGTTATATTTCCCTTAATCAAGTGTTTTACATAAAATATAACCATGTTATTAAATCAATATTCTAGGTCCCCAATACCATTCAACATATTATTGAAGATCATTAATGTAAAATTTCTATATAATTGTCCTTATATATTTCATGATTTATACAAAACAATTCTTTTTATTTCAGTATATAAACTCTCCAATCATTCAACTTCATTAATACACCATTAATTAGGCATCATCATTGTATTCTAGAATAACGCAATCTATTCATATATAAATTATAGTGTCCTCATCATCAACAAAAAAATATTATTCATGAAACCTTGATGATCATATTTTTCATCTTTCCCCCTAAGACATCTATTTGTATATTTCTAATACATCCCATATTTAAACCATTTAACAATCGATGATGCCTTATGGAAACCATTATTATCATCAATTTTTTTAAGTAAACATTTAATTTTTACACAGACAGTACTTACTTTGTTCTGTTATCCTCCACTCATAAAATTTTTTCTTATCTTTTATAGACAATCCCTTGTGTGATTCTTCCCAAATTATCAACATATATGAAACAATATATTCTTTCCCCTATTGTCTCTACCACCCGAGCTCTCAACAAACTATATCCTTTTCTTCATTTTCACTCCGATAGTTGGATAAAGAGAATGTTTTTAATAATACATCATGAAAAATTATTTTGAATAATCACATTACCCTTTAATCTAGTCATCATTCCATTTTGTTTCTCATCAACACATTTTTTGTTCACATAAAACATTATCCCAATTCCTTCTAGTTCACTCCATTGTCTAAAAAAAATTTATTTTGTGAGAAACAATATTTATTGTGGGAAATAATATAATCATGAAATATCATTTGTAGGGTGTCTAAATCAGGATGAGACCATATTAATATATGTGAGTTTATGTTTAACATTGGCCATTCATAGTCATCATCTATTCAAATCCTTCATGATAGTTCATATCATGTTTGTGAATTTCCAAAAAATATCTCGAGGGAGTATCAAACTAAGTGTGTAGGAAGGACCATTGGAATGCACCAGGTAATGATCAAGGAAAATAAAAATTCAACCTTATCCAAGTTATTACTATAAGGAACCATGTTTTTCAGGACTAAAAATTAAGGAATAAATTTTATTTTTTTCTTTACAATTCTTTCTAGGGAAATATTTTTTTTCTTCCCTATAAAATGACGTAATATAAATATTCCTACAATAGTATTTATAATTACATAGTTTTATATATCATGTATGGATTATTTAATTTTTTGTTAATACCTTGTTGATGTTGTCTTTTGGATTAAATTTGGAAATTATTCCTTAATACTGGTTGGTTTGTCTTTGGATGGATGGCTATAGGGGGCTAGAAGCTGGCTATAGGAAAATACATGATTTTTATTTAAATACATGGTGTGTATTAAATACACAATGTGTATTGGTCTAGCCTAATACTTTTCATGATGTGTTTATGTTTTTTCCTACATGAAAAAACCCAATCAGTACATGACATGTAAAGTTTACATGCCATGTAAATTCTGTGGATTTGTTTCTTTTTATGAGAGGTAGGGCCTCTTATTTTAGAAAATACCTCAAATTTATCTCACATAACACCTCTCTTCCCATTTGATCTCCTTTAAACCTAATTCAAGGCTTGGTTATATCATCCTCCTCCTATCTCTGAATCACCAGTTTCTATTCTCATTAGCTGTGTAACCGTAACATCTTCATTAAAATAGCTCCATTCATCATGTATCTTCATATCGACCATGTTATTTTGTCGTGAGATCATATTCCCTATTTTTAGGGGGATAGTATATTTTTATTGTTTCTTCTAATATTGATCAAACCAAAGTAAAAAACTGAATAGGTGCTCCACTACAAGAATATGGTAGGTGGGCTAGTAATTATCTGTCATGTATTGTTGATTTATATTATGAATCATGATGCTGAACACTTGATTATCCATGGGTTGACTTAAAAATACATATAACCCTTATTTAATTTGTTAACCATGATAGAAATGACCTAGTATCCACTTATTCATGTCAGGATTGGACCCCCTTGACTAATACCACCATTTGAGGTGTTCCTATGGAATTTACCCATAATATTATAAATCATTATGTTACCAAATATTCTTTTTATGGTTTTGGATTTACTCCTAAATGTGATGAATAAAATGAATCAAATGGAATATAGGTGGTATGAACAAATCACGTTATTTTTCATAAAAATTGGTTACACCCTTATTTTAATATGATACATTAATAAATGATATGTCTTTTTGACTAATTATACTTGTGATACATGTGAATGGAGACCCTTATTCTTGTGATACATGGGTATGTGGTCCCTTATACTAGTGATACTTGAGCATGAAATCCCTTAGACTTGTGATATATGGGAATGATGTCTCTTAAACTTGTGATACATAGGAATGGATTCCTTTATATTTGTGATACATGTTCGTGGAATCCCTTATACTTGTGATAAATGGGAATGGTGTCCCTTACACATGTGATACATAGACATGGAATCCATTATAATTGTGATACATGGGAATGATGTCTCTTATAGTTTTTCTACTCAAGAAAAAAATCCATTATAATTTTTTTACTTGGGCATGGAATCAACTTTACTTGTGAAACTCGGGCATAACATCCCTTATAATTGTGATATAAGGTCACGATGAACCTTATGACTTATGATACTAGGGAATGACACCCCTACTACTTTATGAGACTATAGTGACTAGACATGGATTGTTGAGTAATGCCACAAGTCCTGGCTAGCACTAAATATATTTAAATATGGATATAGATGTCTCTATATATATATATTTAATATATATAAATATATATAGAATTATATACTCTTATATGTATAGGTTATGGTGATATCAGTTATAAGGTTATCCCAATATAGGCCAAAGAGGGTAGTGTCATCCCAATGTCCTTCAGGAACTGGATCTAACCCTTATAGTTTATTTATTACTTTTCCATTATCATATCTACAAAATGATCATATTATACGTACTAGATGGATACTTATAGACAACGTTTATGGTTACCTAGTGAGTAGATCTCTCATTTTGTTTGGGAAGCCACTAGATTACCAGATAGAATTCAAGGATATATTTAGGGAGAGAATAAAGTTATCAATTATTGGTTGTTGATTGGTTTATATCATGGGAGCAAGGAACACAAGACCGAGCTATGGATTTGGATGATATCTGGAGATAGGCTTTTGGTGTTTATGGTTATTTTGATATACCATATAAATATGACACAACTTCCAAAATTTTCTATTTATTTTTTATTAGAGACATAAAATTACATGATTTTGTATATGGTATTGGATATTCCTATTAAAGATTGTTTATTTTTTAAAGGTGGAATACTTTTAACTGTTGATTGATATTAGTATTATGATATTTATTCATTTCTTACACTGTTTTGGTACTATGATTATGAGATAATGGTATCCCAACATTACCACAATGAAACCTCACTGCTAGTCTGTATCCTCTAACATACATGGAGGCATGTTTGAGGCCATGTGACTGACTAGCTCAGGGAACTTCATAGGTGATTCTATGTATGGATGTTACAAATTGGTATTAAAGGTTTCTTTTTTATTTTCCTTACTATATTGGGATGGTAGAAAAGAGACTAGGTTGAGTTAAAATTTGGTAATGAGACTGTGGTTGGGAGTATCTAACCCACGCAAAGAGAAAAATCCAAATTTCTAGGGATGAGAATTGCTATTTTGGATTTCATTTATTATAGTTTATTTTCTTCCACCATTAAGAGATTCACATGATATGTGATTTTACTATTATTATTGGTGCAGATTCTATTTTACTCTTATCGTTGTATGACATGGAATAATTGGATCATGTATAATTATAAGTATATAGAGATTCAAATTTCATTCATTTTTTCATTCCATATAGGTGCATATCATTACATGTACTTATTATTATTTCTATGAGTGCCTGGACTACTATAAATATAATTTTTCTAATTTTATTATAGGGGAATGATAAATATAATTTCATACATAAAGTTCCCACATCAATATAACAATTGTTTCCTCTAAAGATTGATTTTGATACCTTATATAGTCAATTGTGGCATGTTGAGTCATGGAAGATTGTTCACATGGGATAGAATATGTGATTATTTTGGATTAAGTAGAAACCATATTTTAGTTTATAAAATTTATAGCCCTTAATAAATTCAAAGTGGTGATATGTGTAATTCAAAAACTAAAAAGTTTATATACAAATAAATAAAAATTCAGGTGAATTAAATTTTTTAAATGAGATAGTAAATATGAAATGGATATTCCAATTGCAATTTAACAGGTTTTCCCTCTATAACATGAAATTGGCACTCTATATTGTGGGACTCCTAAATTTTAGAATATAAATTATCCCTTCACCACTCTTAATAGTGGGGATTAGGTAGTATCTCTTACTTGATTATAATATATATGTCACCAAAAACTAGATTTAGGAGAAGGTATAGGAGTGTGAGTTTTTTATATAATGGATTGGTACATATTATGTTCATTTAGTAGAGGATTATACCACTATGAAATACCATATGATGAATATTATTGGTGTCTGTAGAGATATGACACCATTGCATCCTCAAGGGATACACTAGGATGGTGGTAAAGACATTTCTCTAGAGGTGGTGGGCCTTGGGCTACCATTGTTACCTCCCATAGTGCCTTATTTGAACCTCATTTAATACCTGATATGGGTGTAGATTCCCAGTTTTGATAGGGATTCTGTTGAATTGTGTGTATTTTTTAGGTATTTGCACAACTTTCCCCTTTTATGACATAGTTTATGTGAGAGTTTTATTATCACCATACACCCACATTTTGGGGAGTGGAATCCCTCAGGTTGCAGAGTATGGTCTGGAGGCCATGATGACTATCTTTGACCACCTAGAAAAACATTTTGAGTGGAGGCTGAATCTATCTAGGTATTTTCTTCAATATTCTTCCATGTGATGGTGGGATGTTATTACCATTATAGATCATCATTAGGGTATGGCTTGGGATGATTTTCATACTATCTTCTATAACTATTTCTTTATATAACCACTGTGAGTGGACTGATCTAGGGAGTTCATGAATCTGTAATAGGGTAATATATTTGTGATGAAGTATTCTTCTTGGTTTATGGATCTCCATCTCTTTTCACAAACTATTATTGGTGACACATTGGGTAAAGTGAGATGTTTTTATTATGGTGTCGTTTACATATTCTAATCTCAAGTTAATATCTTTTGGTTGAATACTATTTTGGAATATATAAACATGGACCACTTCTTGAGTGGAACCTGAGGGAAGCTGATGGTGTGGTCTAGGGTAGTTCAGAACTGAGATAGGTAAGTTGTAAGACTAGAGGCTGAAAATTTCTCTTTGAGACTATTCACATGAGTATCAACAGCCAGATGACACATACTAAAAGGTATGTGGGTTTTCACTAATGTGGGATGCCATGTCATAAGTGTCCCCAGTGTCCTAGATACCCCATTGAGTGCCAAGAATGTGGTTGGTTAGGGAATGTCTAGTGTTTTTGTAGTAACTTCCCATATGTTACTATTGGGATAGGATCCGTATCCTCTCCAACTATAGAAGACAGACCGGTATCACCTAACTATATAGGTAGCTTGAATACCACCGACTATTCAAGGAGAGGAGGAGGTCATGGGTGAGGTAGGTGGGCTTCAAATACATAACGCCAATAAGGAATACCCATACAAGGTAGTCCTATTGAAGTTTAGGGTAGTGGATCATTCCATATTTATGTATTGAATAATAATCCAAGGATAAGGGTTCTCGACCATCTATATATTGAGATAATATTCTATTAGACTCTAAAAACATGTCATCCTTATTCTATGTGGCTACTTCATGTTCCATTCTCTCTATAGATATTATAAAAATCCATGGGATTGATATTGATTATATATATAAATTGAGGACACATGATACTTTGTTTTAAATTCTATTCGATAGTGTACGCTAGTTT
Organism: Viscum album; assembly: GCA_963277665.1. NCBI lineage: Eukaryota > Viridiplantae > Streptophyta > Magnoliopsida > Santalales > Viscaceae > Viscum > Viscum album. Next base: position 783,794,071 of record OY728156.1, on the reverse strand, counting down.
ATGGAATTCCCCAATTGAGAAACAAAAATATCATTTCTTGTGGGACCTCTTCTTTGTAGAGATGGTAGGGTTTTATTTCATTCTCCAGGTTGAATGGATAGTCACATATCACACTAATTTTAGATTCAATTTTTGTAGGGTAATGTTTAAATCACCAAAGTTCATTAGTTAAATTACAAAAGGTAAATGGGATATGTATGCCAATAGAGTCAAACCTGAGCATCTTGGGATTAGTGAAGATAAAACCCATATTTCTAGTCTTTATATGGATGATCAAGGAAAGCATCATATTGATTTACCTCCAATCGTATATCATTTCAGGGATATATTTATAATGAATTTTCTAGTTTTCCTCCTATGTGTGAGGTGGATTTATTGATTGAGTTGGTTCCATGAGGTGAACTAGGATCCATTCTTCCATAAAATATGGATATAACTAAGATGAGGCGATCAAGAGGTAGCTATAGGATTTGGTGTTTAAGGGTTTTATGTGACTCAATACGTCAACATGGGGTTCACCAATCCTTTTTTACAATAAATTGGATGGTACCCTTAGGCTTTGCATGGATTACAATATGTATAACCATATTACAGTGAAGAACTGATATCCACTTCTCCATATTAATGACCTCTTCAACCAACTCCAAGGAGAAAGGGTTTTCTCTAAGATTGATTTGATGCGAGTCTAGAATAAGGCATGCGTTATCTATTTAGACATATCTCATACATTATTTAGTAGCAGATATAGTCTTTATGAGTACGTCCTTATGTTTTTAGGTCTTATGAACATGTCAACTAATTTCATGGACTTGATGAATCAAGTTTTCCAACCATATTGGGATACATTTTTGGTAGTATTTAAGGAAAGTATCTTATTTTATTCTCAAACTCAATAGGACCATGCTAACTATATTAAGATCATTTTGAATACACTAATAGAGCACCAGATGTCTGCAAATTTCATGAATTTCAACTTTTTTATTGATCAACTACATTTCATGGGTCCTATAATTTCATAGGAAAGAGTTTCTATTGAACTAGATAAGATGAGTTCCATAGTTATGTGGGATAATCCAAAAAATTTCAATGAAATACATAGTTTATTAGGGATTTCTATCTATTAAAAGAACTTTTTATAAGAATTTTTACACCAATCATCACCTATAATGGATTTTACTAAGCAGAGTGTGATTGTTTTATAGTTACAACCCTACATGATATAATTTTAGGGGCTAAAAGTAAGATTATCTTCAGCCCCAATATTTATTCTTCTAGAGCTCAAAAGAATCCATATAATTTATAGTGATTCATTAGGTATTGGGCTAGGATCAGTTTTGATGTTAGAAGATCGAGTCATGGGTATATACCTCATCATTTTAGACTGTATAATTGGAATTAACTAACAAACAATACCAGGTATCCATATTTGGTTCAACATTGCATTATTATTGTAATTACATGATGGGAGATGATTTGGTAGCATTCAGGGACCACAAGGTCCCTAGGGATATTTTAATGTAGTTTTAATAGAACCATAGCAATGAAGGTGGGTTGAATACCTATAATCCTTATATTTTGATCTTGACTATATTCCCTGGAAGGTAAATTTCATGGTTGATCCTCTAATGTAGAGGACTTTGGAATATGAAATTCAAGAGGCCGGTTTTGAGTGGTAGCTTATGAAATTTTTTATGATACACTTGGATGATCCAGACTATAATGGAAATTATTTATTTACATCATTACCAGGGAGCTATTTACTTCTAGAGAGAGTGAATATGAGATAATTATTAGATACCAAGGGATTAATCATGAGGGAGAGTGTTTTTGGTTATGACCCACATCTTGGTTGGGTCATGGATGGGGATGTGATCTTTTTAATCCATGGGCATGATTGGGTTCATACAAAAATTCAGGAGGATTTTATGTGAGATTATCATGCTTCTACTTGGGTGGTACACCCTAGGATTGGCAAGATGAATTTTGATATACATAATCAATATCTGTGGCCTATTATGAAAATGGATTTAGTTGGTTTTATTACTCGGTGTTACACCTATCAACTGGTGAAGAGATTAAACCAGTAGCTAGTAGGGATTTTATAGCCATTTCTTATTCCTAAGTTGAAATGGGATGACATGACAATGGACTTTATGACTATCTTACCAAGAACCGCTCAAGGTAGTGATGCAGTATGGGTGATCATCAATAGGGTCTTGAAGGTTACCCATCTTTTACCTATTATAGATACTTTCTTAATGGTTGATCTTGAAAGACGATATGTTTTTAATATTACGGCTTTACATAAGGACCCTAACACTATTACATTATAAAGGGATGCTCAAATCACTATGATCATCTTTTAGGGGTTATAGAAATCTTTTTTTATGTTGTCACCATTGAGCATAGAATTTAACACTAAGAACGAGAGTTAGCAAGAATGAATGAACCTTGTACTAGAGGACATGCTATGGGAAAGTTTCCTTGATTTTGAAGGTTTTAGAAGAAAAATATAACTATTATTTAGTTATCTTATAATAAAAACTCTTAGGAGACTATATAGGTGGCTCCTTATGAGGCTTAATATGGGAGGCAATGTATTTCACCATTATGCTGGTTAGAGGAAGGTTTGATAACCTAGCTTGGACATCATCTCATTAATGAGACTTTAGAGTTGGTTTAGTTGACTAGTAAACGAATAGATAATTCTCAGCCACGAAAGAATTCATACATAAATCATTGTTGTCAACCACTAGAGTTCATGGTTAGGGATTAGGTATTTATATGTGTTTCTACTAGACTGGAGCATCAATGATTTATATGGTAAGGGAAGATTTAACCATAGTTCCTTAGACTTTTTTGGAAGCAATGTAAAGACACATTCTTGTAGCATATTAGTTTAAATTACCTCAAAGGTACCAGGCTATGAAAAATATCTTCCATGTTTCATAGATTCATTAGTACAATCCATAAATATGTCATATCTTTCATCATGATAAGGATGATTTAGTGGTGGATGTTTACATTGAGGATAATCCTATCTGTATTGTGGACCGACGAATTAAGTATCTCCAAGGTAGAACAATTCCTATGGTATGAGTTCTATGGCTGTATTACTACATAGAGGATGAGAATTGGTAGAGAGAGGCCAATGTAAATGCTAAATGACCACAGTTATTCCCAGCTAATGCATTGCCACTATTATAAGTGAAACACTGGGGTATGTTTTTGTAACAGGGGAAGACTATAAGAATATATTGTTCATAACAGGTATAGATCCTTTAAATTTTGGTCAAAACCTTTTTGAGGTTATCTTTTGGATTAAATGTGGAAACCACAGCTTAAGGACATTTGTTTTGTATTTGGTATGAATATTTCAGGTTTATAGAGCCCAGCTATAAACCAAATACATATTGATTATTTAAATACACGATGCATATTAAATACATTTTGAGAATCAGTCTGGAAAGTATCTTTCAATGAAATCTACTTGTTTTTCATAGGAGAGGTAAACCCAAGCATTACATAGTGTGTAATGTTTACATGCCATGTAAATTCCCTGGATATGTTTTTACGGGAGTCAGCGCCTCTTATTTTGACATAATCCCTCTCATTTCACTCCCACAAGACCTCCTTATCCATTTTAGGTCCTTTACACCTAAAGTTAGTCTTGGTGATATCTTCCTCCCCAAGAATCCAAATCAACCATCATTGGTATCTTTCATTGAATATTAGTATTTTATCCATTCCTTTAGCTCATTTTGTCTTTCATCTAACTATCGACAATGCTATTTTAGTGAAATATCTTATGCCCTATTTTCAAGGAAATTCTATGTCTTTCCTTTTTCTTTCGATCTAGACCAAACCAAAGGAGGATAATATATGAGATATCTTCTAAATGTATAAGGTAGTTGGTCTACTAATTTCTCCCCTTGTCTTGTTGCTTTATATTATGCTTTTTGATACTGTGTGCCAAAATCTCTGTGAATTTCCTTAAAAATACACATAACCATATTTAATTTTTTAATCGTAATAGAAATGAACTAGTATCCCCTTATTTATATCAGTGTAGGTCACCCTTTACTACTTCCACCCCTTGACTTGTGCCTATGGAATTTCCCCTTGATATTATAAATTATTAAATGACCAATCCATCTTCTACAGGGGTTTGGATTTAATCCAAAATCTTGTGATAATAATTAATCAAATGGAAAGTGGGTGGTATGTCAATTTCACATTATTGTTAAAAAATGGATTGATCCCTGTTTTAAATTGAAAAAATTAATAAATGATAATTCTTTTTGACTATTTACATTTTTGATACATGGGAATGGCATCCAATATACTTTTGATACATGGGAATGGTGTCCCTTATACTTGTGATACATGGGCTTGGAATCCCTTATACTTGTGATACATGGGAATGACATCCCTTATTCATGTGATACATGGGAATGGTGTCCCTTATAATTTTGATACATGGAAATGGATTCCCATATACTTGTGATATATGGGCATGGATTCCCTTATACTTGTGATACTCAAGCATGACATTCCTTATACTTATGATACATAGGCCTTGAATCCCTTATACTTCTGATAATCAGGAAATGAATCCCTTATACTTGTGATACTAGGGAATAAATTCCCTTATACTTGTGATAATTAGGAATTGAGACCCTTATACTTCTGATATATGGGAATGGAGACCCTATGACTTATGATATTTGGTAATGGAATCCCTTACTACTTTATAAGATTATTGTGCATAGACAAGTATGTTTGAGGTACACCACATTTCATTGATAGAAATACATATTCATACATATAGATATAGGTTTTTCTACTTATATTGTGAATATATATAAATGTGAGTATACACTCTAATGTGTATATGTTCATGGTGATATCTGTTCAGAGGTTATCCCCACAGGAGAAAAATAAGTTATGTGTATACTCACCAAATGAGCATTGAAAAATATAAAAGGTAATTAATACCTAAAATATGAGTACACTTTTCCCTACAAAGAAAAGGGAAAAGAAGGTGAAAAAACTCATGGATCACATAAACCTACAAAGAACACCCTATCTCCTGACCTTCAAAAGGTCATGAAAATGAATCATCAACAACACATGACCTTTATTAGATCACACAAAACCCCCGCAGACAATCCACTTATTCTTGAGAAGACATCCAAGATATTTTCTGATCATCTAAGGGATTCCAAGTGAACTCATCCACTTCATGCAACTTTTCAATTAGTGGACTCCTGGAAAATCAACAAAAAATGATTGTAAAATAAAAGAAATAATATGAAAAAGGAGGAATCATTTCACTGTCATTGATCTTCATGAAACATTCATAAATACTCCACAATACAACATGAAATCCCTGTTGATATGTCTACCTTGTTATATAAACATCCTCTAGCATGTCACCCTCATCATACAAAGGATTCTGGACATGTCTACTTGGTCCAAGTCTCCCCTATTAGCTCTATAAAGTAGAAAAATGATTTTCTAGGAAAATTTTCAAACATAACCATAGATCCATTTATTATTCACAAGACATATCATAGACATGGAAAGTGTTTGTATTTTAGAAAACTCACATAATTTCATGATTTCCTCAACCATTGTAAAATAAACTAGGAAACAAAAATGCTAGATGATCAGAGCATCTTACAAGGGGAAGAAACATTTATTTTATGTGAATGGAGTTATATTCCATGGTTGATCACAATTTATTATGTGATTACCCCTGACAAGCTGACATGATCCCAAGACACCCCTTGGCATGTCAACATGATCTCATGAAGGCCCCATGAAATGAAAGTTTGTCAAACAGAAGATACCGAACAAGTCATCTCAGATCATGTGAAATACTATAAATATGCATCTTAATGTTATGTAGGCCCCTAGAAATGTTGGAATAACCTTGTAATATCCCCTTTTAATGTCCCCATGGTTTTGAAAGACCACTTTTATTGAAAAAAATCTAATAAATCAGTTGCTAATGAGATTGTGTTGTGGTCATCGATTATCATGTGTGGCCCCTGAATAATCCGTAGGAGGATCAATAGAAGAATGTAACACCAAATCCCTCCACCTACTCTCACTATAATATGTGATATATTCACTATATAAGGAGTCATATAGCCATGGTTGAAAGGCCTATAAATCACTTCCCCTTAGCAGAAAAAAAGAATCAACGCAGCAACGCACCAGTGCATCTAGGCATCCAAGACCAAAAACATGCAGAGTGGACTTCTTAGAGCGACCAATATTATGATAAAAAATGTTTTCTATGAGGTAAAATATTAGGAACAACCTAAGGGTTCATGAAGAATTAATATTCACTTCTAATGATCACTTGAAATTACATAAAGGACCTCTGGCATGTCATCTTGTTTATTTGAAGGTTGTCTTTCATATCAGCTGAATCACATGAAACCTAAATAAGATAACAATGGAAAAAATACAAGGCACCCAAAAAATAAAAATCATTAACAAAGACTAAAATATGAGAGACTAATGTGTAGATAGATTTTTTGTTCTCTAGGATATTCTCATAGTCATCCAGATCATGCGAAAGCACTGAGACATGTCTCCCATGCGTTGAGACATCCCCTTGACATATCATTTGGATCAGATGATGTCCTCTAGATATATCATTTGTTTCACACAACACCCACCATGAATTCCGATAGAGTCTTGAGAGGTCCTCTAGCCTCATCATCTGGATCATATAATGTCCCTAGATAGGTCAATCAAAATATGATGCAACACTAGTATGTGACAGCTAGGACTCACTAAGTCTTCCGGGCTTACGAGTCAGTTAACACAACACCCTCTAAGAATTTCATATAGGTTTTGCGATGACACTAGGACAAGTCATCCCAATCACACGACATCCCCCATACATGTTATTCAAACCATATTATTCCCTCTAGAAATTTTCGTCGAGATGATGTGATGTACTCTAGGACAAATCAACCAGGTATTGGGGTTTCCTTTGAAAAATTCAGACTTTATCATGTGATATCCATAAGACATACCATTAATATTATGGGATGTCCGTCAGGTGAGGCAACTAGTTCATGAGATTATCTTTGGAATAGTCCATAAAATAACTAGATATTTCTATAAAACCTCCAAGATGTCAGGAAGACAATAAAGGAATGTCAGGAAGATAATCTATAAGGTCAGTAAGACAACAAGGCCATATAAAAAAAACATCCCGGAAGAGGATAGCTTTGTATGGTGTACATATAAGGGAATCCTTAGTGTGTAAGCCCTGATCTATGAAATGATATGACTACCCTCATATTAGGGAAGCCTTAGTGTGCAAGGCCCTATCAGTTTCATGATATGTCTACCCCAATATTAGACCATTCTATGTAAGTTATCCCTAATTAGTGTCATGATATGAATAAAAACTTATTAGGAAAACCTTCATGTGTATGTCCCAATAAGTTGCATGATATGACTGCCTCTATATCATGGAAAAATACCTGTGTAATCATCGATTATCTAAATTTGATAACTATGATATTTTTAATAACCAGGATATGCAGGATTGCTCTCTAAGGCTCAAGATAAAATGGTCGTCCACATTAATTTAACTCCACACATGTCTCTAACATTTTGACCATCAGGACTCAATCATTCCCATGGGATGATCACTCCACCTCAACCATTAGTAAACTAAGAAACCAAATAAACTACATGAAATCTTATTCTTTCAACAATTAGGATACAATGTATCCCTTATTATAGACCGAGCTCAAATTGGAATCCACTAAGACGTTAGTCTCCCATGTCATTGACATTCCAACCATTGAGACCCAATATCTACCATGGGATGATCATTCATCCACATTCATCAATGAACTAATAAGTAAAATGAACTAAAATAACTCTGATTCCTATCATATCTAGGATATGTAAGATGACTTCCCAAGTCCTGAGCTATATATTAAACAACCAAAGGGATGCACCAATAAAAAAGTACCACACCCATATATAGTGAGACCAATTACCTACTATCTATTATTTCTCACACTAACCATGAATCTTGTGGGATTATGAAGTTGGAATGGTCATATAATTCACATCATGAATTTCCCCCAACCATGGAAACCTTAGGGCTTAAGCCCTGATCAGTGGCATGATATGACTGTCACCATACAAGGTAATCTACCTTGGGTCTAGTTTCATGTGCATGATCTAACTATGATTACACTGATTACATTCATAATTAGGATATATAGGATTCCGCCCTGATGTTGTAGGTCAATACCCATTTTCTATGTTCTCTCATACATGTCTTTTCCAGGTGATGTAAAACTACACATGATTATCTAACTACTTGGGTTTTGATTCTTATTATAAACATGATACATAGTACGCCTCATAGTGGTTCAAACCCATACATTACATATCAATCACCTCCTTGGATGAAAACAACCCCCAGAGTGCCTGGTTATAGGGATTCAACATATATGAAGCTACCCATTAGTGGGAAATGAATGAATAACCTTGGAAACATACAGATTGAATTTCTAAAATATTCACCTTCACATATATAAGGATTTATCCTATAATCATTTTTTAGGAAAACCAAGCCTGAAAAAAATACTATTAAGAGATTCTTGAACATATATTAAATCTATAAGAGAGCCCCATAGTAGAAAAAAATTCTCCCCAAAATGGTGGGATGATCCCAACCTCCCTTCCTCTCAACCAATATGAGTACCTAAGTTCTATTTGGTCTATAACCCTAACTATAACACCCCGACCCTAGTTACCCATAGTCGGTTCTTTATTACATAACATTGGCATGGTCACAAAAGATCAAGTCTCGAAATACTGATTAGTTTTGAAGCCTTAGAAATACTAGATACATTCATATGTATTACGTTACATAATAAAATGAAAAACTACAACAACATAGTCTCCATAGGCCACACTCATATCCCTCAGACTATCCATGTAGGTCATTCATAATATAATTATTCGCAACCTGGGAAAAATAAAAAAAATAAAGGGGTGAGCTCAGATGCTCAGTAAGAATAACCATATAGCAGAAACTTTCATAAATAAGCATAATAATTTAAGGAAATTTAATACTAGAACAAAAGCCTTTTAAACTTAAACTTCAGAATAATATGGAAAAGGTAAAATCAAATAATGTCATTTACTTATTTACATGGATATTCTACTAGTTGAATAATAACATGCCATATGAATACCACTTTAATAAAGATGGAATTCATACTGCCAGACTTAATAACCACATAGTCAAGGCCTTGTTCTAAGACAAAAAATAAGATTTTCTCAAGGCCTTATTGTAATGACCCGAGATTTTGAATAAATCATGTTTCCAAATTTTGTGTGTTATTTTATTTTCATACTCAAAAAAACTATTTCATTTGATAACATGAGTATAATTAAAATGTGACCGTTGGGTTTTTACTGTTATATGACCATTGGTCAATATGACCACTGGAAACTGAACGTTTTGATTTTGTCTCCAAATACAAGTGATCTTGGTTAATTAATATAGAAAGAAAATTCGATGGCCTCATCCAGTAGTCTCGGGCCAATAGAAGCCCATATAACAGAACTTGAGAAGGAGGTAACACCACTGGGCTTTTCTCTGGACCAAACCCAAGCCGAGCTTCATCGTGTGAAGCTAGAATGGAATCACCTTCGAAAGAAGTTCAAACTGATAGAAATTACTACTCATGAAATGTTGGCTGAGCCGCCCTCAGATTCTCTCACCTTAGCACACCTTACACTTAGGTCCTACGCTGTGGTTATAAGGGGCTATGTATGGAGACCGAAACTTCCTTGTGTAATCATTTGTTTTAAATAAAATTTTGATTTCTTCTTATGATGAAGTTTTTGAATTTTCAAATGTCCGTATAAATATTGTATGCATATTTTTGATGAATTTTAGAGAAAAGATATTTTAAAAATGTATATGTAAACCTTAAATAATTAAAATGTGTAATGATTTTCAAAAAATGGTCTTCTACAATTATGTTCAGTACGAAATTTAGAGTCTAATAAGATCAACTAAATTTTTGAGGAATAGTAAATTATGAATAGTGATTTTATGCTTTGGATTAGTAATGTGACCAAAGGGATTAGTAATCTCACTTAAAGAAATTATTAATATAATATAGTCACCTTGATTAAGTAATGTGATTCAATAAAATGGTTAAATAACGGTTTCATAAATTATTAGTCAAGTATTAGTTTTTTTCGAGTGAATAGTGTTTTTTAATTAAAAATTAAATTAAAAATATTTAGAATTTTTTTTATAAAATGGATTTTATTTTTGAAATCAGAGAATCGATATTTGGTTAAGGTGGAATTTTGGGATTTTTTTGAGAAAGTTGAATTTTCGATGAATAGTGAAAATACAGTTTTTAAGTTATGGGTGTTTAATGACATCATTAAATGATGTATTTAGTATGTAATAAATATGGTATACTTATGAATATTAAGATCAGGTATGAGGTTTCCCAAGTGTCTAATACCATGGGAAAATACCGTGGGCAAGCCCATGGTTTTTCCAAAACCACTAATGAGGAGTCCCTTGGCCATTAATGCCTTGTCCCCTCACTTTCCCTATAAATACCCACCCTTACCTCCTTTATTTTTCACTCCAAACTCTCCCCAAAGAAGATCTGGTCTCAGTACCTCCCAAGGAGTCCTCCCAAGGAGTCCTCCCAAGGTTCCCCCAAGACCTCAAGGTCCCAACCTTCGAGTTTTAAGAGTTACGTTTAAGGTAAGAGATCCTACCTCTCTCTTTCTTTTCAAGTAATCTCTTTTATGTCATTTCTTTTACGCTCCATGATCTTATGTTGTAGGATGTTATTTTATATTATGATTACTTACCTTTTCATGTTAATATGATGAGAGACACCCTATTTCTCTTATCAATTCATTTTAAGAATGTTTAAGTGGCGCCGTTAGGCTGCTGAATTTTTAAGGGATTCATTCACCTTTCTCATTTATCAAAGTTCTACTTTCATGTCAAGTCTTTCAAGTTCCTTTTTATTTTTTTGGGGAATGATATCTCTATCTATCATACTTATCTTTTATGTTCATATGATTAGATACCCTATTTTATATCGTCAATTCATTTTTTTGAAGTTTAAGTGACGCCGTTAGGCTGTAGAATTTTTAAGGGATTCGTTCACCTTTCTCATTTTTCAAAGTTCTACTTTCATGTCAAGTATTTCAAGTTCCTTTTTATTATGTTGGGGTATGATATTTATATCTATCATACTGATATTTTATGTTCATATTATTAGAGACCCTATTTGATCTCATCAATTCATTTTTTTGAAGTGTAGGTGACGTCGTTAGGCTGCTGAATTTTTAAGGGATTCGTTCAACTTTCTCATTTTTCAAAGTTCTACTTTCATGTAAAGTATTTCAAGTTACTTTTTATTATGTTGGGGTATGATATCTATATCTATCATACTGATATATTATGTTCATATGATAATAGACCCTATTCGATCTTGTCAATTCAATTTTTTTGATGTTTAAGTGACGCCGTTAGGCTGCCAAATTTTTATGGGATTCGTTCACTTTTCACATTTTTCGAAGTTCTACTTTCATGTCATGTCTTTAAAGTTACTTTTTATTATGTTTTGGTATGATCTTTATATCTATCATACTGATCTTTTATGTTCATATGATGAGAGAACCTATTTGATCTCGTCAATTCATTTTTTTTATGTTTAAGTGACTCCATTAGGCTGTCGAATTTTCAAAAGAGAAATCTTATTTTTTGTCTTCCTTTCATGTTCTTCATTTCATATGGTATATCTTTAAAATTTCATTAAAATGTTGTTAAATACTTTATATTCTTCCCCCTGATGTTTTTTGGATCATTTATGAGTGGGTGACCCATGTCCGCTCTCTTTTCAATGTTTTCTAAAACCTCATAACACAACCGTTATGCTGCAGAATTTCTGTCTCAAAATGTCTCTCTCTTATTCTCAAATTCATTTATATTATTAAATGAGTACCCAAAGATATTTATTTTAAAGGGGTATTCACATATATACCAAAATTTTCTATATTAAATTCTGGGATTTACATATATGAGACCCGCTTTCCCTTTCCGTGGGTTTAAAGTGACATTAATATCATGTCTTTAAAGCAGTTTTTAAAATGTTTTGATTATGAAATGAAACCCATTTATTTTATGCTATTTGGGTTGTTTATGGAATGATTGATGATGATATATGTGTCTCACATGACAATAAATTCAAATTAAGTGTTCCCCCTGATATCACTTTAATGCATTGCGTAAATAAGTAATCTCTAGAGTTGGCCATTTTTAATGACGCCTTGGTGAATAACCTTGGTAAATTTTAATGACACCTTGGGGATGGACCTTGGTGAAACGGAAATGATTGTCAATATTAAATGTTGTAGCCACATCTTCATTTTATGAAATACTTTATTTTTATTATGATATGCCTCATGATTTATTTCCCATTCCTTAAAGTTCTTTTTCATGACATTGTTGATGTGTCTCAAGTTCACATGTTAAATGTTTCCCCTTGTTTCCCTTACTGGGCCTTCTTCTCAAACTTTCTTTTGATGTATCTCCCCAGGTTATGAGATGCAGTAATGAACCTATGATGAACATAATGATTATCCTTTCAAGTGTTTAAGAAGAATGTTTTATGTTTTCATGTTTTAAGTTCCTGGTTTCCAAGACACTAAACCATAAAGGTCCTCGGTTTTGTAAAATGTAATCTAATGTTATGTTATAAAAAGGCATGATTCCATAGTTGGTATCAAAGGATGGTTTAGTTATTTGAGGAAATTAGGATATGAAAACTCTAGGAAGAACCCTATAAAAAATTATAAATATAGGAAATCTTCCTGGTATTTTAGAGAGTATGGAGTAAGGGATTGCCATGAAAATACATCCCTGTATGGATACGAGAAGGTAGAGGTGGCTCTGGCACAGATGTACATAAGGGTAACACCCAAAAACACCACTTTGAGCGAGACTTGAATGGGAACTGGTACACGACAATAGGCCTTGCAGCACTCATGGTTATGACACTCCCAGGGGATATGCTTTGGTAAATTTATAAGCTTAGTATGAACCATTATTAAAGGAAAAAAGATAAAATAAAATAAAGATTAACATAAGAATATATGATCATGGATAACCTAGATTGGAACCTAGGGGATCACAAGTTAGGGTATACTTTCCTTCTACAAGTTTATCCTTCAATGCTTAAAGTTTCATTTTAATGATTATTTGATAAGTATTTAAGCCCCCTAATTATATGTTCTTTTCTTAGTTAATGGCGAGAAATGGAAGAGTATGTACCAACAACCAATGTGATAGGAAATGTGATGATTTCCCTATTAATGTGATAGAGATGATAAAAGATCAAGTTGAATATATTGTGATTATGCCAAACCAGCTATCAAAAATCACAATTAATAATTGGTACCTAGTTGAATGCCAAAATTCATCAAGGAAGAAGAAGACAAAGTCTCAAGGATGGTCATCTGATAAAGTTGATAAGGGAAAGAAGTCCCAATTTCTTTTTTTGAAAAAGTGTGGGAAGAGGCACCAAGGAGAATGTCACAAAGGAACCAAGAGGTGTTTTAAGTGTGGGAAGATAGGGCAGAAAGTAGCCAATTTCTTTAAATAAATGGATAATGTGATGAATGGAGATAAGGTTCGATCTAATGTACCATTTACATTTCGATGTCATAAATGTGGAGAAGTTAGACATTATCCAAGGCAATGCTCTCTTGGAATGGGTGAGAAGCATGATGAGCATCAACAATCTTAGAGGACAAGGGAACAATGCAAGTCCTATACTGGGATGGATCATGATGAATGAAGTACATGTAACTTCTTCGCAATAATTGTTTATGTCATGTTGTATTTTAGTTTGTTCTCTAAGAGCATATATTTTATGTTTTCTAAGATCATCGAGTCACTACCTAAGATGATTTTATATCATTAAGGAAAACATAAATTTTTATGTACCACATGTTGATGTAGTGAAGCTATTCTTCTTAAAAAAAGGTGATTAGGGGATTAAAAGATGATTATTATTTTGGAAGACGTTCACTATTTTGGGAACCCTATTTGATCGAGGTAAATAGATTACTACGATATTTTCTTTGAAGAGAAAAGGTTGACTTATATTTTGAATAATATATGAATTTAAGGCGAACATATAGTAATTTAGGTTAAATATAGAAATTATTAACCTATCTTGGGGAAAATGTGATTTGGTTAGTTACTTTTGTTATAAGATGATAAGAGTGGTTGATGTTGTTTGGAGATGAACTATAAAGTCTATCTTGGAAGACTATGTTATGAGATTGTTCTTATAAATGGTTTTCAATCTTAGTTTGGTTTATTTTGAGGAATTTTAAGGAGAGTTATTTATGGAATGGTCTATGATGAACTTTGGGTAGTACCATGAGATCAAGTGTTTTTGAATGCTCATCGTTTGGAGAAAAGATTAGTTTTGGTAGAAACTTATTAAAGGATGAAACTCTACTTGAAGGTAGATATATTTCCTTATGTTTTTGTTCTATGTAGTAAATGAATTGCTCAAAATTATGAAAAGGAACGTAATACAAAAACATTGTTGGTTTACGTTTCCTACTAGGTAATCAATGACTGTTTACACACTTCATATGTTTGTGATTTTATTGTGGTTAACTTTCTCCTAATCATGTTTTCTATCACTCTCCCTCAGAACTTGACCCTTTGTTTTCTCCTCCATGTCCATGTTTTACTACATGGAATCCTAGTGTGGGTTAACTCGGGTGACATTTGTACTTCCCTTTCTTTATTTTAAAGTAATAGTTTTACTGACTCCTTTTCTGATGTGGGAGTTTCAATGAAATTTCAAAACACAATTTTAAAAATTGCGAGGATGAAATTTGTTAATGGGGGAAGATTGTAACAACCCAAAATTTTGAATAAATCTTGTTTTCTAATTTTGTGTGTTATTTTATTTTTATACCCAACAAAACTATTTCATTTGATAACATGAGTATAGTTAAAATGATACCGTTTTGTTTTGACTGTTATATGACCATTGGTCAATATGACCGGTGGAAACTAAACGTTTCGATTTTTGTCTCTGAATACAAGTGATCATGGTTAATTAATATAGAAAGAAGATTTGATGGCCTCATCCAGTAGTCTTGAGCCAATCAAATCCCATATAATGGAACTTGGGAAGGAGGTATCACCACTGGGATTTTCTCTGGACCAAACCCAAGCCGAACTTCATCGTGTGAAGCTAGAACAGAATCGTCTTCCAGAGAAGTTAAAACTGATAGAAATTACTACTCGTGCAATGTTAGCTGTGACGCCCTCAAATTCTCTAACCTTAGCACAACTTACACTTAGGTCCTATGATGGGGTTATAAGGGGCTATGTAAGGAGACAATAACTACCTTGTGTGATCCTTTGTTTTAAATAAAAATTTTGATTTCTTCTTAAGATGAAGTTTATGAATTTTCAAATGTCTGGATAAATATAGTATGCATATTTTTGATGAATTTTAGAGAAAGGATAGTTTAAAAATGTTTATGTAAACCTAAAATAATTAAAAATGTGTAATGATTTTTAAAAAATGGACTTCTACAATTATGTTCAATACAAAATTTAGAGTCTAATAAGATCAACTTAATTTTTGATGAATAGTAAATTATGAATAGTGATTTTATGATTAGGATTAGTATTGTGACCAAATAGATTAGTAATCTCACTTAAAAAAATTATTAATATAATCTGGGCACATTGATTAAGTAATGTGATTCAATAAAATGGTTAAATAACGGTTTCATAAATTATTAGTCAAGTATTAGTTTTTTTGGGTGAATAATTTTTTTTAATTAAAAATTAAATTAAAAATTTTTATAAAAATATTTTTATAGAATGGAGTTCATTTTTGAAATCATAGCATCGATATTTGGTTATGATGAAATTTTGGTATTTTTCTGAGATAGTTGAATTTTCGATGAATAGTGAAAATACAGTTTTTAAGTTACGGGTGTTTAATGACATCATTAAACGATGTATTAAGTAACTAATAGATATGGTCGACTTATGAATAGTATTATAAGGTATGAGGTGTCCCATGTTTCCAATACCATGGGAAAATACCATGGGTAAGGCCATGGTTTTTCCAAAACCACCAATGAGGTGTCACATGGCCATTATTGCCTTGTCCCCTCACTTTCCCTAAAAATACCCACCCTTCCCTCCGTTATTTTTCACTCCCAACTCTCCCCCAATGAAGTTATGGTCTCATTACCTCCCAAGGAGTCCTCCCAAGGTTCCCCCAAGCCCTAAAGGTCCCAACCTTCGAGTTTTAAGAGTTACGTTTAAGGTAAGGGATCCTACCTCTCTCTTTCTTTTCAAGTAATCTCTTTTATGTCATTTCTTTTATGCTCCATGCTCTTATATTGGAAGATTTTATTTTATATTACACTTAATTCCATTTTCATGTTCATATTATGAGATACCCCCTATTTCTCTCATCAATTCATTTTAATAAAGTTTAAGTGGCGCTGATAGGCTACCGAATTTTTAAGGGATTCATTCACCTTTCTCATCTTTCAAAGTTCTACTTTCATGTCAAGTCTTTCAAGTTCCTTTTTATTAGGTTGGTGTATGATATATATATCTATAATACTTATATTTTATGTTCATATTATGAGATACCCTATTTTATCTCATCAATTCATTTTTTTGAAGTTTAAGTGACGCCGTTAGGCTGCCGAATTTTTAAGGGATTCGTTCACCTTTCTCATTTTTCAAAGTTCTACTTTCATGTCAAGTATTTCAAGTTTCTTTTTTCATATGTTGGGGTATTATAACTATATCTATAATACTGATATTTTATTTTCATATAATTATATACCCTATTTGATCTCGTTAATTAATTTTTGTTGAAGTTTAGGTGACACCGTCAGGCTACCGAATTTTTAAGGGATTCGTTCACCTGTCTCATTTTTTAAAGTTCTACTTTCATGTCAAGTATTTCAAGTTAATTTTTATTATGTTGGGTTATGAAATCTATATCTATCATACTTATATTTTATCTTTATATTATGGGAGACACTATTTTATCTCGTCAATTCATTTTTTTGACGTTTAAGTGACGCCATTAGGCTGCTGAATTTTTAAGTGATTAATTCACCTTTCTCATTTTTCAAAGTTCTACTTTCATGTAAAGTCTTTCAAGTTCCTTTTTATTATGTTGGGGTATTATCTCTATATCTATCATACTGATATTTTATGTTCATATTATGAGAAAACCTATTTGATACCATCAATTCATTTTTTTGAAGTTTAAGTGACCTCGTTAGGCTGTCGAATTTTCATAAAAGAAATCTTATTTTTGTCTTCCTTTAATGTTCTTCATTTCAAATGTTATATCATTAAAATTTAATTACCATGTTCTTAAATCCTTTCTATTCTGTCCCAATACTGTTTTATGGATCATTTATGAGTGGGTGACCCATGTCCCCTCTCTTTTCAATGTTTTCTAAAACCTCGTAACATAGCCGCTATGCTGCAGAATTTCTGTCTCAAAATGTCTCTCTCTTATTGTAAAATTCATTTATTTTATTAAGTGAATACTAAAAGATATTTATTCTAAAGTGGTATTCACATATATACCAATATTTTTTATTTTAAATTCTGGGATTTACATACATGAGACCCGCTTTCCCTTTCTGTGGGATTAAAGTGACATACAGATCATGTCTTTAAAGGAGTTTTTAAAACGTTATGATTATGAAATGAAACCCATTTCTTTTATGCTATATGGGTTGTTAATGAAATTATTAATGATGATATATGTGGCTCACATGATAATAAAGACAAATTAATTGTGATCCCTGATAGCGCTCCAATGCATTGGGTAAAGACTTAATCTCTAGAGATGACCATTTTTTAACGATGCCTTGGTGAATAACCTTGGTAATTTTTAATGACACCTTGGGGGTGGACCTTGGTGAAACAAAAATTATTTTCAATATTAAATGTTGTAGCCACATCTTAAAGATAGGAAATATTTAATTTTTATTATGATATGACTTATGATTTCTTTCTAAGGCCTTAAAGTTCTTTTTCAGGACATTGTTGATGTTTCTCAATTTCACATGTTAAATGTTTCGCCTTATTTCCCTTATTGGGCCTTATGCTAACCCTTTATTTTGATGTATGTCCCCAGGTTATGAGATGTTTTAATGAACCTAGGATGAACCTATGGAGAATCCTTTCAAGTATTTAAGAATAATGTTTTATGTTTTCATGTTTTAAGTTCCTTGTTTCCAAGACACTAAACCTTAAAGATCATTAGTTTTGTAAAATGTAATGGAAAGTTAAGTTATAAAAAGGTGGGATTCCATAATTATGCTAAGACACTAGTTTGTCTCATGATTCCTAACGATACATCTAGGAGATATAGCAGGCTCCACCTATCACTTACTAAGTCTAATGCATTCCTCATATGAAAAGGTTGAAACATAACATAAACATTCATATTAAAACTAGCATATGAAATGTTAAAACTTTAACCATAACCCATTAATGGTATAAAAATAACACATCCACAGTCAAACGTATCAAAAAACTTTCAATACAATAAATAATATTTGTTTCACAATGAATAAAATTCAAAACAAGTGTAGAATCCCTCAACAGATGTTGACATAGATTAAATCAAAACTATTTGAGAGAAATATCTATTTCTTTTTTTGAAATAATTTAAAGTCAAATAATAATATAAGAAAATATTTGTTGGAATCACCTGTTTTGATAATCCCAAATCATGCTTAAACATTAATTATGATGTATTAAACCTTTGCACTAATCTTATTATTCTATGCTTAAACGTATTTTATTCTAAACAGTTCATATTCTTACTCTCATAACTTTACTGTAACAGCTTACTTTAGCATTTACATAAGTTTGGTATTGTTAGCTACCAGTCAGAGTTTTATTTTCAAAGTCACAGATACAGTTAACTGTCACCACAAGGTTACAGTCGAAGACTCTCAGTCACAAGGTTACAGTCGAAGACTCACAGTAACAAGGTTACAGTCGAACAAGTCTACAGTTGGAACAAGTTCACAGTCGAACAAGCCTACAGTCATAAGCCTACAGTCAAGGTTACTGTTAGACAGCTTCTGTCTACTAATTCTACAGATGATCGAAGTCTACAGTTGACAAAGGTTACAGCTCTACAAATTTGATGTTACAAGTCTACAGTTAGAAAGGCTACAGCTACATGGAGTAAAAGCTACCATTGCAAGCCTACAGACAGCAAGCCCCTTTGTTGAAGTCCACAGTTGGAAGTCCACAGTTGGAAGTCCACAGTTGAAGTCAACAGTGACATACATTCTCGACTCACTGTTTTTACTTCTTCATTTCCTATATTTAATTTATTTAATTTATCTAACGGTCATATCATACATTTTGATGATTTGTCAAATATCTGATAAAGGTTGTCGGATGTCAGGAACCCGTACCTCGTACCTGCTGAAAAGAAATCTTTTCTGTCCCCTGTCGGGAGATAAATACGAGAAGACTACGCTACCCACACATACAACGAATACACAGAGCATGCGAACTAGAGAAGTGCGTCGTGGACAAAATATACCAGAAAAACAAAAACGAGCTCCATCAAGAACACAGAGAAGTGTTATGTGCATACACGAAGAACCCTGAAGAACATCATCGACTACATTCTCACTACCTGTGAACCTGGAGCATACGATACTCTGTTTATAGAACAGAAACGAAGAAGAGGACTCAAACTCACTTCTGATCGAATACAAGGAGTCAAGAGCTACACTGAGATCACCAGAACTACTTCTAAACTCTACATCTCTTGTTCTGTGATTTATTCTACTTTTTGAGCAGTGTGTGTTATCTGCTATATTAAACACACACACTGACTCCTGTACTTTCACTGGAGGATCTGTAAATCCTCAGCAAACCCTTTTACACCTCATTTCCCACTGTGTATAGTGGTAGAGGTCTTGTGACCTGGACAGCTTGCTGCTGTTGTCTGTTTTCCCACGTATAACTGTGGCAGAGGTTGTCAAACCTGGGCAGTTTGTGAAAACTGTTGTAAAGCCCGATACAGGCTGTGTATCAATCCTTTTTATAAAATTGCTTGGTGGCAGGTGATCACCAAGTGGAAGAGGACTAAGTCTCGGCTTGAGACTGAACCTCTTGGTTAATTCACTGTGTTTGTAGTTATACTCTTTATCCATACTATACATATTTAATTTCATATTCCGCTGCTACTACTTTGAAATACAATCTATCTTCAAAGCTACTTTGATAAGTTAAATTAGCAAGTGTTTATATTTGTTATAAATCAGTAAGTTAGTTTCAAAGGTTAATTTAATCATAAGATTAAGTTAACTGAGAATTAATCAATCTTTGAGAAATTAATTGAACCTTCATAATCTATATAAATTCACTACAGTTTAATTTGTTTTTGAAATTGGGGGATTTTAATAGAAATTGTTTTAAACAGAAATTTTAATTGGAACTCAATTCACCCCCCTCTTGAGTGTCCACTCCGACCAACATTTGGTATCAAAGGTTGTGTTTATCTCTGTTTTACTTGCTCAAAGTTTTATTTTAACTCTCTGTTTTTACACTGTAATTGTGGTTTTATCTAAACGATCTTAAATTTCTGTTAGTTCTAAATTTTATCTCTTTAAAATATTTTCTAGAATTTTCTTATGGATAATAGACTAGAAGGTGCTGCTACTAACAGGCCACCCTTCTTTAATGGTGTGAATTATGCCCAATGGAAGCTCAAAATGAAAATTCATTTGGAAAGTATGGGTTTTGATATTTGGACTGCTATAGAGTCTCAATACAAGATTCCAGAAACTGAAAGAATAACTTGGGATGAACCTACTAAGGTAGCTTACAATAATAATTGTAAGGCTGTGAATGCTCTCTACTGTGCTCTAGGAGATGAGGAGTTCAATAGAATATCTGCATGTAAAACTGCTTTTGAAATCTGGGACACCTTAGCTGTTTCTCATGAAGGAACAACTAATGTCAAGGAAATGCGGTTAAACACTTATACTATCAAATATGATAACTTTAAGATGAAAGCTGATGAACCTATTTTTGATATGTATCTCAGGTTTAATGAGATAGTCAACACAATGAGCTCACTCGGAAAGATTGTTCCAGCAAAGGAGCAAATCATGAGATTGTTGAGATGTCTGCCTGACAGATGGAGAGGCACATCCGTTTCAATTAGAGAATCCTGTGATATTGGAACTTTGCCTGTCAAGGAGCTAATTGGTAAGCTGATGATGTACGAAGAAGAGCTAAAGGTGAATAAAGAGGAAGATGAGGAACCAAAACGAAAATCTGTAGCTTTTAAGTCTACTGCATCAAAGAGCAAAGACAAGGAGAAAGTGCATATACCAACTGAAAGCTCATCTAGTGAAGACTTAGATTCTGACAGTGATGCCGAGATGGCACAAATAGCAAGGAGATTCAAGAAGTTCTATAGGAAGAAGAAGTTCTTCAGAAGACCAAACTACAAAGGTAAGTATGATAGACAAGGTAAGTGGAAGAAAGATTGGAAGAAAACTGATAAAGAAGAAGACATAGTTTGCTATGAATGTAAAAGGAAAGAACACATCAAAGCTGACTGTCCTAAGTTAAAATTCAAGAAGAAATATGAGTACAAGGACAAGAATTATAAGAAAGCTATGAAGGCCACCTGGAGTGCTTCAGAAGACAGCACAAGTGAATCAGAGTCCAGTGATTCTGAAAGAAATCGTGCTAATATGTGTTTCATGACAAACACATCTGAGGTAACCCTAGACACTCCCACTCTAAACTCTTATTATTCTGAAGGTGAAGCAGAATCTGGTTCTGATTCTGAAAATATGTCTAAAGATGAATTGACTGAATACTGTAATATGCTGGAAGAAACGTGTAATGAACTAAAGGATAAATATAAGTCTTTAAAGAAACAGCATGCTCTTACTGCAAGTGTCAAGTCTGCACTTGATGTAGAAAAAGAGAAAAATGTTCAATTATTAAAGGAGAATACAGAACTGAAACTATCTAATGAACAACTTAGAAAGGACTTAGAAACATTCACAAATGGAAAAGATACTCTAACCCAACTGCTAGGAAAGCAAGTTGCACCTAAGTATGCTACTGGCTTGGGATACCAACCTGGACAAAGACAGTTTGCTAAAACCCGATTTATTAAGTCTGGAAAAAATCCTGCTAGTTCTAGTTTTGGAAATTTGTATGCCTCAACTGGTTACTTAAATAGTTGTAGATCAAATAAAGTATATCTCTCTAAATCTGTTGCATCTATTAATTGTATGGGACCCATAAAACAAATCTGGGTACCTAAATCCTTGATTGCTAACATATCTGGACCCAAGAAAATCTGGGTACCAAAGTCATTTCTTGTCTAATCTGTTTTGTAGGAAATCTGTTTGAAAAGCAATTACAAGAAGGTATGGTACTTAGACAGTGGATGTTCAAGACACATGTCTGGGGACTATTCGTGCTTCAAAAGCTTAATAAAGGTTGATGGAGGATATGTCACTTTTGGTGATAACTCAAAAGGAAAAATCATCGGCCTAGGCCAGATTGGTAACACTGACTCAGTATTAATTTCCAAAGTTTTATTTGTTGATGGACTTAAGTACAACCTACTTAGCATTTCTCAATTATGTGATGATGGTTTCAATGTCAAGTTTGAAAACAATTCTTGTGATGTTTATAATTCCAAAAATGCTTTAATATTTTCTGCCTTAAGAAATGAAAATGTTTATGCTGTTGACTTAAACACTTTAGCTAAACATGATGTTACTTGCTTAAATGCTTTTCATAAAGAGTCTTGGCTGTGGCATAGGAGATTAGGACACTGCAACATTCACTCACTTAGAAAACTCTCTAAGAAACACCTAGTTAGAGACCTACCTAAGCTTGAATTCCCAAATGACAAAGTGTGTAATCCCTGTCAAAAGGGAAAACAACACAAAGTTTCTTTTAAACCAAAGAAAGAAGTTTCAACTTCTCAACCACTTGAACTGGTTCACATGGATTTGTTTGGACCATCAAGAATTTCAAGTCTAAATGGGAAGCACTATGTCTATGTTCTTGTAGATGACTTTTCTAGATATACTTGGGTATATTTTCTAGCTCACAAAAGTGAAGCTTGTTCTTACATTGTTAAATACTCTAAGTCTGTAGAAAATCTTAGTGGACTTAAGATTAAGACCTTGAGGAGTGATCATGGCCGTGAGTTTGAGAATCAAGAATTTGAATCTTACTGCTCACACAATGGCTATTCTCATAACTTTTCTGCCCCTAGGACACCCCAACAGAATGGTGTAGTAGAAAGAAGAAACAGAACCCTGCAAGAAATTGCTAGGACTATGCTCAATGAATATGACCTGCCAATTTACTTTTGGGCTGAAGCTGTTAATACAGCCTGCTATGTTATTAATAGAGTCTTGATTAGACCGGTTCTTAAGAAAACCCCTTATGAGTTGTGGAATAATAGAAAGCCTAAGGTTAATTACTTTAGAGTTTTTGGTTGCAAAGTCTTTATTCTGAATACTAAAGATAACCTTGATAAATTTGCTCCAAAAAGTGATGAAGGAATTTTCCTGGGTTACTCTATGTCTAGTAAAGCTTATAGAGTGTTCAATAAGAAAACCAAATGTGTGGAAGAATCTGTTCACATCAAGTTTGATGAGACTGATCCACATGAGCCTAAAACTTCTCTTGAAGATGTTGAAGAAGACTTATCTGTTCTGGACCTAAATGACAAATCCAAAGAACCTGTAATAAAAACATCCAGTTCTGGACTTTTTCCAGAATCTTCCTCTGTGGAACCCGAACCTATAAATGAACCTGAAATCTCTAGTCCAACCTTTACCAAATCAACTAGGATTCTAAAGAATCATCCTTTAGATGCTGTTGTTGGTAATCTTGATAGAGGAACACAAACTAGAGCTTCTCTAAGAAATCAGGTTGAACATCAAGCTTTTCTTTCACAGCTTGAACCCAAAAATGTCAATGATGCTATCAGTGATGAATTCTGGGTAATGGCTATGCAAGAAGAACTAAATCAGTTTGAAAGAAACAAAGTTTGGGAATTAGTGGAAAGACCTAAAGACACTCTTACCATAGGCACAAAATGGGTGTTTAGAAACAAAGTTGATGAGTTTGGTAACATAATCAGAAACAAAGCTAGGCTAGTTGCACAAGGGTATAGTCAGGAAGAAGGAATAGACTATGAGGAAACCTTTGCACCCGTGGCTAGACTAGAGGCCATTAGGATATTACTTGCTTATGCTGCTCATCTGAATTTCAAGCTATATCAAATGGATGTTAAAAGTGCTTTTCTAAATGGATATATAATTGAGGATGTATTTGTGGAACAACCTCCTGGTTTTACAAATCCCCATTTTTCTAATCATGTTTTTAAACTATCTAAAGCTTTATATGGTTTAAAGCAAGCTCCAAGAGCTTGGTATGATAGGCTCAGCTCTTTTCTTATTTCAAAAGGATTTACTAAAGGGATAGCTGATCCTACTCTTTTTATTAAATGGATTTCTAAAGATGTTTTAATAGTTCAAATTTATGTGGATGATATTATCTTTGGATCTTCTAAAAATTCTTTATGTGTTGATTTTTCAAAAATAATGCAAAATGAGTTTGAAATGAGTTTAATGGGAGAACTCAAATTTTTCCTTGGATTTCAGATCTTTCAAAATAAAAATGGTATTATTTTGAACCAAAGTAAATATATTAAAGATCTTCTAAAACGTTTTTCTTTGGATGGCACCAAAGGCAGTGACACACCTATGAGCACCACTTGCAAGTTGGACAGTGATGAAACTGGTGAACCAGTGGATCAAACCAATTACAGAGGTATGATAGGTAGTCTACTGTACCTTACTGCCAGTAGACCTGACATCATGTTCAGTGTATGCATGTGTGCTCGGTTTCAAGCCAATCCAAAAGAGTCTCATTTGACTGCTGTTAAAAGGATTTTCAAATATCTAAAACATACTCCCAATTTGGGATTATTTTATCCAAAAGGACAATCATTTGATTTATTAAGTTATTCTGATGCTGATTTTGCTGGCTGCAAGTTAGATAGAAAAAGCACCTCTGGAACATGTCACATTTTAGGCAAGTCACTAGTATCTTGGTGTAGTAAGAAGCAGAATTCTGTTGCATTGTCTACTGCCGAAGCTGAGTATATAGCTGCTGGTAGCTGTTGTGCACAAATCTTGTGGATGAAACACACTTTGCTAGACTATGGATATCAATTCAAACATGTCTCTATAAGGTGTGACAATACAAGTGCTATTAACATTTCTAAAAATCCAGTATCTCATGCTAGGACAAAACATATTGATGTGAGACATCACTTTCTGAGGGATCATTATCAAAAAGGTGATATTACTCTTGAGTTCATTGGCACTGAACATCAGTTAGCTGATATTTTTACAAAGCCTTTGAATTCTGAGAGATTAAGTTACATCAAACATGAGTTAGGTATGATTAATTATAGCACAGTTGAAACCTCACAGTTAGACCTCACAGTAGACCTCACAGTTAGACCTCACAGTTAGACCTCACAGTTAGACCTCACAGTTAGACCTCACAGTTAGACCTCACAGTTAGACCTCACAGTTAGACCTCACAGTTAGACCTCACAGTTAGACCTCACAGTTAGACCTCACAGTTAGACCTCACAGTTAGACCTCACAGTTAGACCTCACAGTTAAACCTCACAGTTGAAACCTCACAGTTAGACCTCACCGGTGTACCTCACTGTTACATCTCTCTGTAGGCTGTTTCGCTGTTTAATTTTATTTTATTTTTGCGGGAATTCGAACCGTTTCTTTTCTTTATACTTTTATTTCTAAATCCCTAAATGATAAAATTGAGAACATCGAACATATCTCAATCCACTCATCTCGACCCTTGCTCTCTCAAGTCCTAAACCCTAAACCTTCAACCGAACCTCGAAACCTCATTCAGCTCCAATGGCCAGAACAAAGCGACCCCCGACTGTCAACGAAGATGCACCAATGCCGAAGAGAACTCGAGCCAAATCCAGTGGCACCAGTAATACCCCAACAAGACTTGCAAACCCGCATCTGACCAAGAGAGAAATCTTTGCGGAAAAGGAGCTAAGTGAAGAATGGTTGTTGTCGAGCAAATCGTTGGTACTGGAAGCACTAAATGTGCAAGGATGGACCGAATGCTTCACCAACAACAATGGACCGTACTACCCAAAACTTGTGAAAGAATTCTATGAATTCCTAAGGTTCGAAGAGGAGGATGATATGCATAGACTAATATCCAGAGTAAACGGCAATGAAGTTAGTTTCTCTTCTGTCGAATGGGCTGCCTGTTTAAGAGTTCCTCATGAAGGAATATATGACTACTATTCTGGAGTAGCTCCTCCGGATAGTGGAATATTTGAGTATAAGAAGGCTCTGGAAGAACTGACAGGTGATGGAAAGTTAAGGAAGATTATTGCTGCCGAGATGAATGGAGAAGATAGACTTCTGTTTAAGTTTGTTCAGCATGTACTAAGTCCCAGAAGAGGAGACTTTGCAGTACTGAAGTACCAGGACATATTCCTGATGTACTTACTGAAGCATGGAAGGAAGATCAACCTATGTAGGTTGCTGATGGCACAGATGGAAGATATGATTAAGGCCAGATCAAAATCCAATGCCTTGTTTCATGCTAAGCTTATTTCGGTGATGCTGAAAGTAAAGGGTGTAGCTGGAAATCAAGAAGAAGTAATTGTGGCTAAAAACAGTGTCTGTATCTCGAAGGTAATCTGCAAATTCATGAAGATCAGCTGGAATCCTTGGAAAAAAGCATGGGTGAATGATGAAGAGAAAATTTATGAGAATTTTGATCCCTCTACTCATCCATCTAGGCCAAGAAACAAAAGAGATCCAGGCTTAAAACCTGATGAGCCAGAACCTGTGTATTCAGATGAAGAGGAGGCTGAAGAAGCTAGTGACCCTACAAGAGAGAACACCCCCATTGATGATGGGAGTGACCCTGAGCTACCTCACAGTCCTGTCAGGAAAATAACGTTTGGAGCAGCAAGCCCTCCAAAAGAACTGCCAAGTAGGGAGACTGTTCTAAGGGACAGTGACACCGAGTCTACTGAAGAAGAAGAAGATGAATCTCAATACGTTGTCAGAGATACCTCTGAAGAGGATGAAACTGTTGAGACAGAAGAGGCTGGGGCTAAGAATGAGAAAAATGAAAATGTTGCTGAAACTGAAGAAGAGGACACTGATGAAGAGAAAGAAAAAGAGCTCAGTTTGAGCCCTCCAATAGGCTATACAATTAAGTCGGTATCTGACCAGGAAGCAGGAGTGGCATCCACTGTTGTTGATATGGAAAACATTGTTGACTCAACAGAGAAAGAGGCTAACCTCACTGCTGAACCAACAGAGGAAACTACAGTCGAACCTGCTGGGACTGCAGAAGAAAATATAGAGTTACCCAAAGCCGAACAGATAGAGGAAAATGCTCAAGAGAAAGCTCCAAGTGAGGGGGAGCATTTTGGTTCAGTCTCTGTACTTTATGATATAGAAGGATGGTCATCAGATCCAGGATATATGGTCCTTGGACTTAACTATGAAGATTCGGATGAGGAAGACAAGCCACCAAGGGATCCAGTTATCCTGACTAACAATCTTCCAATGCTTGAGACTGACAATTTGGCAACCAAGGAGGACCTTGAATCCTTAAAGGTTGAAATGAAGGAGGCTATAAGACAATCCATGGAACAGTTGAAAACCAGTCTTTTTGCTGAGCTGAAAAATGTGGAGCAATCTTTAGAATTATCCCTGGGCTGTGTTGTGGCAAGCCCAGTAAAAGAAACGATGAATGAAGTTAAAGTATGTCATACTCAGATTGAAAGCTGGACTGAAGCTGTGGTTGCCCTAAGACAATCAGTTGATTCTTTGACTGCCATGAGCAGTTCTCAAACTCAAGTGGCCGCTGAGATTCGGTACATCAAAGAGGTGATCAAACAATTTGTGGAAGTGTTTGAGCGTTTCAAGAGTTCAGTCAAAGAACACTTCAGCAATCAGGATGCTGTCATTCAGAAAGTGATTGGAAATCTGACTCAGTCTTTCAAGGAGACAGTGGCTTTCTCAGTCAAGTCCCTTCCTTCTTCTAGCTCTCCTGTGGACCTTGAGCAGTTTAGAAGCCTGCTCAGAGAAGAGCTTACTCAGGCCCGTGCAAATGACACATCAGACCTACAGATTCTTGCTACTACAAGAGAAGTCAGTGGCTTTGTTCGTGAGCACCTGCAGGCTGCTACTGCTTCTCAGGAGGCCATCAAAAGCAAAGTGGATTATTACTTTGATCGGATTTTCACCAAGCATCAGTTGACCAACCACTTCAAGCTCATGCTAGAAACTATGAAGCTGCCTCCTGTAACTCAAGCCTTCAAAGAACAAGTTAGCAAGCTACGAGAGTTGACCCCGGCTTTGGATAAATTCTTGGAAAACAAAGATGACTTCTTATCTGCCATGGACAGAGGAGGAAACATTATCATGGATTTCAGGAATCTGCTCCTACCTTTTCTTCATGTGGATTGCACACCTGTCATAGTTCCTCCTGCTCTCCCTGTCTCCAACCCCAGTGGTTCTTCCATAATGTCTCCTGCTGAAGCCCTCTGAAGCCTTAGACCACTGATCCCTCGGCAAGCTACTCACTACCGGCCTTCAGGAGCCTCTGTTGCTGCCCCTCCAGACATTCCTGCTGCCATTCCTCAGCCTGTTGATCCTTCACTTCCTGCTCCATCTTCTTCCTCCAAAGGAAAAGATCCCTTACCTCCAGATGCAGAGGATTGAGTCTGTTTATGTTTTTTTTGATAGGGATCATGTATTCACATTTTGAGTCATGTATTGTACTCCTTATTAATACAATGTTTATCTTCTCTCTCTCTGTCTTTCTTTTTGTTAATCACAAAGGGGGAGAAATAAAGAGAAATAGATAAGGGGAGAAATGGGGAGAAATAGGGAAACTCAAGGGAAAAATGAAACTATACAGAGAGGAGAAATCCTTGCGGATTATACCTAATTTTTTTTGTGTGCTCATATTGCCAATACTGTGTTTTGCACACTTCTCTCTGATACTTCTATATTTCATACTGACATAATTTGTGATTATCAAAAAGGGGGAGATTGTTGGAATCACCTGTTTTGATAATCCCAAATCATGCTTAAACATTAATTATGATGTATTAAACCTTTGCACTAATCTTATTATTCTATGCTTAAACGTATTTTATTCTAAACAGTTCATATTCTTACTCTCATAACTTTACTGTAACAGCTTACTTTAGCATTTACATAAGTTTGGTATTGTTAGCTACCAGTCAGAGTTTTATTTTCAAAGTCACAGATACAGTTAACTGTCACCACAAGGTTACAGTCGAAGACTCTCAGTCACAAGGTTACAGTCGAAGACTCACAGTAACAAGGTTACAGTCGAACAAGTCTACAGTTGGAACAAGTTCACAGTCGAACAAGCCTACAGTCATAAGCCTACAGTCAAGGTTACTGTTAGACAGCTTCTGTCTACTAAGTCTACAGATGATCGAAGTCTACAGTTGACAAAGGTTACAGCTCTACAAATTTGATGTTACAAGTCTACAGTTAGAAAGGCTACAGCTACATGGAGTAAAAGCTACCATTGCAAGCCTACAGACAGCAAGCCCCTTTGTTGAAGTCCACAGTTGGAAGTCCACAGTTGGAAGTCCACAGTTGAAGTCAACAGTGACATACATTCTCGACTCACTGTTTTTACTTCTTCATTTCCTATATTTAATTTATTTAATTTATCTAACGGTCATATCATACATTTTGATGATTTGTCAAATATCTGATAAAGGTTGTCGGATGTCAGGAACCCGTACCTCGTACCTGCTGAAAAGAAATCTTTTCTGTCCCCTGTCGGGAGATAAATACGAGAAGACTACGCTGCCCACACATACAACGAATACACAGAGCATGCGAACTAGAGAAGTGCGTCGTGGACAAAATATACCAGAAAAACAAAAACGAGCTCCATCAAGAACACAGAGAAGTGTTATGTGCATACACGAAGAACCCTGAAGAACATCATCGACTACATTCTCACTACCTGTGAACCTGGAGCATACGATACTCTGTTTATAGAACAGAAACGAAGAAGAGGACTCAAACTCACTTCTGATCGAATACAAGGAGTCAAGAGCTACACTGAGATCACCAGAACTACTTCTAAACTCTACATCTCTTGTTCTGTGATTTATTCTACTTTTTGAGCAGTGTGTGTTATCTGCTATATTAAACACACACACTGACTCCTGTACTTTCACTGGAGGATCTGTAAATCCTCAGCAAACCCTTTTACACCTCATTTCCCACTGTGTATAGTGGTAGAGGTCTTGTGACCTGGACAGCTTGCTGCTGTTGTCTGTTTTCCCACGTATAACTGTGGCAGAGGTTGTCAAACCTGGGCAGTTTGTGAAAACTGTTGTAAAGCCCGATACAGGCTGTGTATCAATCCTTTTTATAAAATTGCTTGGTGGCAGGTGATCACCAAGTGGAAGAGGACTAAGTCTCGGCTTGAGACTGAACCTCTTGGTTAATTCACTGTGTTTGTAGTTATACTCTTTATCCATACTATACATATTTAATTTCATATTCCGCTGCTACTACTTTGAAATACAATCTATCTTCAAAGCTACTTTGATAAGTTAAATTAGCAAGTGTTTATATTTGTTATAAATCAGTAAGTTAGTTTCAAAGGTTAATTTAATCATAAGATTAAGTTAACTGAGAATTAATCAATCTTTGAGAAATTAATTGAACCTTCATAATCTATATAAATTCACTACAGTTTAATTTGTTTTTGAAATTGGGGGATTTTAATAGAAATTGTTTTTAACAGAAATTTTAATTGGAACTCAATTCACCCCCCTCTTGAGTGTCCACTCCGACCAACAATATTGATTTTGAAAATATTATTATAAGCTTGTAAAGGATGCTTCTATGATGTTATAACGGTGGAAAATAGCCACACCCACTGTATAAGTTAAAAAAACATTCCTACCTTAATTTTATCAAAAAAGTCATAAAGTACCTTGTTTAGAAAACAACAAAAAGATACCTTTCAAAACATTGAAGGTAAAAATAGAGTATAAATGTATTTAACCCATAGTATATGAAATAGAAAAAATATTTTGAAATACATTTTTAGGAAACATGGATGTGGATGATAACGAGGTCTCAGTAGATAATTACCTATAAACAACCTCAGATAATAAAGAGATTGTAGAATTAACTCGTAACTTGTACTTTTCCTTGGTCCAGGGTATGTAAACCTCCTGTATAATGGTTAAATAATTTTTATTAAATTATAAAAGAACCATATACATTTATATTATATCATATATGTTCTTCTAATATTGAATTGTTAATGATATTTCAGTTGTATCATCATTTCTGATGTTAACTGATTAGTTTTACTTTATCTTCTTTCTTATGTAAGTAATGTATGTTATGGATAAGATGTATATTATTCATATTCATAATTGTATTAAATCTTTAAACATTATTTTTTATCATCAAATGAATATTCTTCTTGAATGGATACGATGGGGAATGAATCTCATCGCATTTGTGGAGACTGTAAACCGTACTTACGCATGAGTGACAATATCATTCTTTTGATATTAAAACCATATATAATTGGATGGAATATCATATATTAAGAATCATTATCATGTTATATTTATTATTTTCATCATTTATACTCATTATTATACCCATCCAAATGATGAGGTGTTTGAATAAGAAACTACACCACGATGTAGAGACGGCAATCCATACGTACGCACGAATGATGACATTGTCATTTATAAGATTGATAGAATAATTAATATGATTGTAACATTTTTATAATAACATCCCAGTATATAGAATATACTTGATTTGTTATTTTAAAATGGAGATAACAAATAAATATGGAGTGGAAGAAGAAAAGAACTTGAAAGAGGTGATGAAATATTTACCTCTTCTTCGGGTTCTTCCATTTGATTTGATCAAAAGGGATCCTTAGGTTGGATTTATGACTAAATTAAGGCCTCTAAGATGAAGTAAGGACATTTGGGAGGATATTTGGGTCGGGTTTGGCCGAGAAAAATGGATTTTAAGGTGTGAATTTGAGATAAGGGGAAGTTCCCTTTTATAAGAGGGGTGAGAGGCACATTATGAAAAGATTGAAATATTATTTTATAATAAAATAATTTTCGTTTTCTAGAGGCTAAAAAATTATTTATTTCGAGGATAAGGTGGGGATGGGTTTAAAAACACTAAACCAATAGCTTTTAGATAGGTTTGGGTCACTATATTAACTTTTTCTTTTAGATTTAATTCTTAGTTAAATAGTTTTACATTTACCATGTCTCTTTGTATTTTTATATTATATGGTTAATAAACATACTATAAACTTTCAAGAGAACCCCAATTTGTTTATTAATGATACACCTATCATTATATAAGTATTTTGGATGAAAATTATATTTTTATAATTATTATATCAACCAATAATATTGTATTTGTTTTAAAAATTCATTTATGTCAATTTTGACATTATTTAATAATTTATTTTTTTTAAAGTGCTAAAAACTTTATTACTTCAAAATAAATTCATTTAATCAACCCTAAAATTTAATATTAACCTATAAAATTAGTGTAATTCATTAAAAGAATCAAATTATTTTTATTGGGATATTTATAATATCAATTATTTTAATTTTTCATTAATATGGTAATTAATGCATCATCATTGTGTCATAATTTAATTTAATTATTTAATGTCTATAAATTACCAATAAATAAATATTATACATGAAATATTTTTATATTTATAATGAATATTTATATTCAGAATTCTTATATCTTTAACTTTATAGTAAAAATGGATTAGTTATTAAACATTGAATTTAACACTTTTAACTCTTCTTTGAATTAAATAATAATAAATGTCCCAATCTAATCCAAGTGGACATAAAGGATCATATTTTTTTACTAAGGTTATTTTTGGTTGAATTATAGTTATCCAATAGAATTAGGACATGTGTTAGGGTAATAATAATATCATTTTTACCCTTAATTACCCTATTTACTTTTAACCGTGGCAATAAAAGTAAAAAGTTACTATTCACCAAAAATTATTTTCATCTTATTGAACAACATTTTACTTACTGATATCAACTTTGTCTCTCAGATTTTTGAAATTCAACTCACAAAATTGGTAAAATTAAGTTTTATTCAAATTTGCAAATGCTCCTTGGAGGTGGGTAAAAGACGGTAAAAAGTTCAATGAAAATTTTATATATCTAAAATTATTATAAATTGACTCCAATGAATTACATTGAACTTTTATAGGTATTATGTATCTATTTTGACCTAAAATAAATTTAAATAATATTAATAATTATTTAAATAAAATGTCTGTTTTGAACAATAACTCAGTGTTTTTCACTATTCATAAAAAATTGAATGTTTTCAGAAAAATACCAAAAATCACCCTAAGTTAATATTGATATTCTGAACCCAAAAATGAAGTCCATTTTGAAATATAAAATTGATAAAATTTCAAAAAGTGGGTATTACAATTCATAACGGCTAGTCTAATGGATTTTGGAGTGTTTGAACTCGAAGTTGCATACAACACAAGGAATTGTATTATTCAAAGGGAAACATACCATGGAACCTTGGGGTGTTAAATTATCCCCTACTTAAAATAATTTCATCCTCAAAATTTCTCGAATATTACTGTATAAAAAAATTCGAGTGGTTCTTTATCATAATTTCCTTGGGTTCCCATGTTGCCTCTTCCATCTTATGGTTTCTCCCTAGAACTTTTACCAGACGGGTCATCTAGTTTCTCAGCATTTGTTCTCTGTTATCAAGAGTTTTTATAGCCTCTTCATAATAAGAGAGATCATGTTCTAGTTCAATTTACTCATAGGTGAGTACATGTGTTGGGATAGGCATGTATTTTCTCAACAGTGATACATGGAACACATCATGATCTTTGGAGATACTAGGTGGCATTGTCAACTGGTAAGCTACAACACCAATTCGTTCTAGAGTTTCGAAAGTTACGATGTTCATGGGACATAGTTTACCCTTCTTACCAAATCATATAACTCCCTTAGATAGAGATACCTTCAAGAAAACAAGATCTCCTACATGAAATTCCAAATCCTTTCTTCGGTTATCGGCATAGCTCTTCTGCCTACTTTGTGCTGTTTTGATGTGGGTATGGATAACCTTCACCTTATCCATTGTTTCCTCAACAAGTTCTGGTCCTACAAGTTTTCTTTCACCAACATCATTCCAAAAAGTTGGTGGGCGACAACTATTGTCATATAATGCTTCATATGGTGCCATCTGAATACTGGAATGGAAGCTATTGTTATAAAAAAAATTCTACCTTAGGTAAATATTGATCCCACATACCTTGAATGTCAAGTGCACAAGATCTCTACATGTCTTATAAGGTTTGAAAAGTCCGTTCTGATTGTCCATCAGTTTGAGGGTGGTAGGTAGTGCTCAAATGAAGTTCAGTATCCAGAGATTTCTAAAGACTTTTCTAGAATTGTGATGTAAAATGGGGATCACGATAAAAAACAATCGATAGAGGTACACCATGGGGTCTTACAACTTCATTAATATATATTATTTCTAACCATTCAAGTGGTAAATATTATCTTTTAGACAGAAAATGTGCTGACTTAGTAAGACGATCAATAATGAACCATATTGCATCATTACTTCTAGGTGTCTTTGGTATCCCCATGACAAAGTCCATCGTAATATTATCCCATTTCCACTCATGTATGGGAAGAGGCTGCATGACTCCTCCAGGCTGTTGCCTTCGATCTTTCACTTGTTGAAAAACCATACATCGTGACACAAAATTAGCATTCTCCTTCTTCATGTTGTCCAACCAAAAATGTTCCTTCAAATCTCTACACATCTTAGTGCTACCGGGATGTATATAGAAATTGGAGCTATGAGCATCTTCCAAGAATTCCATTTTTAGATCAGGTATGTTAGGAACACAATGTGTCTTCCCAAATTTAAAAATTCATTCTTCATATATGAAGTCACTCAATATCCCATCATTCACAGCTTTAATTTTCTTTTGAAGCTCCACATCATCAGCCTGGGAATGTTTTATCTTTTCTAGTAAAGATGGTTTGGCAACCATTTGAAAAATTATTGATGTTTCACCTTCCATGATTATTCCCATATCCATTTTCACTAGATCCATGAAATTAGGATCCATTTCAATTCTCATATTGTTCAAAAATCTATGATCCTTTTTGGTCAAAGCATATTCCACCATATTTTCCTTTCTTGGGTGGTAGTTTATTGTGGAATCATAATCCTTGAATAGTTAAATCCATCTCCTTTACCTTATGTTGAGTTCTTTCTGTGAGAAAATATACTTCAAACTCTTGTGATCGGTATATATCTCACATTTACACCATTGATATAATGTCTCCATATCTTCAAAGAAAATATTATAGCTGTTAAATTAGGATCAGGAGTAGGATATTTTTTCTCATGAATTTTTAGCTATCGTGATGCATATGCAATAACTCTATCATTCTGCATAAGGACACAACCAAATCCTTTCTTTGAAGAATCACTATAAATAACAAACCCATCATTCCAAGATGGTAGAGTCAAGATAGGATCATTGACTAATTTTCTCTTCAATTCTTCAAAATATTCTTCACACTCTTTTGTCCAAACAAATTTAACCCCTTTACATGTGATCTTTGTTAATGGGTTAGACAACCAGGAAAAATTATGAATAAAACGTCGATAATAACCTGATAAACCAATAAAAATATGTACCTCAGTTATACTTATCGGTGCAATCCATTCTTGGATTTCCTTGGTCATTGAAGTATCAATAGAGATTCTATCCTTAGAGACAATATGGCCATGAAAAGAAGTCTCCAGAATCCAGAATTCACACTTTCTAAATTTCCCATATAATTCATTTCTTCTAAGAGTTTTTAGAATAATGTGCAAGTGATTTTCATGATCTTCATAGATTTTGAAGTATACCAAGATATCGTCAATAAATAACACTACAAAGTCCTCAAGATATTCCTTAAAACCTATATTCATTATATCCATGAAGATAGAGGGTGCATTAATCAATCCAAAAGGCATTACTGTATACCTATAATGGCTATACATGGTCTGAAATGTTGTTTTCAGAATGTATTCCTTTTTCACACACAACTGATGATATCCATATCAAAGGTCAATCTTTGAAAAATATTGAGCTCCATGAAGTTGGTCGAATAAATCCTCAATGTGAGGTTGGGGATACTTGTTCTTTATTGTTATAGCATTGATCTCCCTGTATTCAATGCACAACCTCATAGATCCACATTACTTCTTAACAAAAAAGAATAGGGGCTCCTTATGGAGAAACACTAGGGAAATAAATCTCTTATTACTTAATTCCTCTAGATATTTCTTTAGTTCCATTAATTCCACATTGGACATTCTATATGGGGTCTTCGATATGGTCCTTGAACGAGGAATTAAATCAATGGAAAACTCAATTTATCTTTCTGGAGGATGTCAATGTAAATTTTATGGAAACACAACAACATATTCTTTCAAAATAAGTACGTCCTCTATTTAAACATTCTTTTACTCACCCACAGTTATTTCATTCTCTTTTTCCACAATAATTGAATTTAGTTGAGCTACTGGGGGTGGATATAGATAATAATTAGGTGGGGATGTTTCTTCTCTAATGATAAGGTACTCTTTATCATTATCGATAATTTTAACTTCCTTCTTCTTAAAATAAATTTTTGCATCGTGGTCAGAAATACAATCTATAACAATGATTATATAAAATTCAATCTTGGGTATGGCAATGATATCAGTAGATAAAGAACATTTGTATGCTTTAATGGGAACTGATACACAAAACATTATTACAATGATACTTCTCTTAGGTGCTTTGAATGACAACTCCCTTGTTATGTCAAATTGAAAATATCTAATTTTTTTAGCAAACTGGGAAGATATGAAATGATGTGGTGATCCAGAATCAAATAAATCATTGGATAAACTTGAAAAATCCATTAAATTACCTACCACTATGTCTTTCAGAGCTTCAACCTCAGCATCAGTTATCGCATAAGCTTGGCATTGATCCATTGTCCCTTTCTGAGGTATGTTTCCCTGATGCTTAGGACATTCATTTCCATAATTCTCCCTTTCTCTACATTTGTATCATTCAACATTGACGGCCTCTTTCTTCCCTTTGCAATCACGAGCTTGGTGGCCTTTTTCACCACACTTGTAACAACCTCCCATTCCATTCAAGAAAGTACCAGAGTGTTTCTTCCCACATTTACTAAAGGATAGATATTCAACTTTTCCCTTCTTCCCCTTACTTCTATTTCTAGAGAGTTCAACATATATCTTCTTCTCTTACTTTTCTTTAAAGTCGTATGAATTAGAGAATTCCTTTTCTGTATTGATAACACATGAGACAATATCTTCATACGATGAGAATAATAGTGAGACTAATGCCCAATGGAGAAATGGTTTTAAACCATCAAATAAATGATAAATCATACTTCTTGGGTTACGTATATAATCTGAAACATGCCTTGTTAACCTTGTAATGTTAGCCTTGTATTTTGCGACATTCTCATCCTTCTTTTGTCTCTGACTCTAAAATTATCTTTCCATATCCGCTCGATGGTCACGAGGAAATTTTTTTTCTATGAAAATATCTTTAAAATCACTCCATTCCATATTCCATACTTCATAATCTTCCTTTATGTTTTGAATCAATGACCACCATGTATCTGCATCTCCCGTGAGGCGATAAACTACCATGAAAAGTTTTTCACTTTTTCTACACCCAAAATAATGAAATATTTTATCTAAGGAACTTATCCATTGCTCATGTACCAATGGATTGTTACTCCCATTGAATGTTGGTGGTTGATTTTTCATGAAGTTTTCTAACATTGATCCTCCACGTTGTGGATTAGGGTGCTCCATAAGGGTTAGGTTATTATTCATAACCTGAGTGAGTTGTCCCAGTATAGTGATAAGATGATCGACACTAGTTGCATCAACATATCAACTATAATTTTCTTGAGTAGGAGGGAAATCCCTATATGGATTATGTGAATTGATATGGTTTCCATTCCTTCTACTAGGTTCCATTTCTAAACAATGGAATACACTAGATTAATTTATGAATCACAATACATAATTCCAAACATGAAAAATAGTTAAAAAAAATTGAACAGTTTATGGATATAATCCATAATAAATATGTTTTATTTGTAGAATAATATACTCATAAACCCTTCATAATGGTTTTTAAAGAAAATGAGAATTATCCTATGCATATCCCCCAAGGGTGTCGTAACCAAGAGTGTAAAAATGGCCATAGTCATACACCAGTTCCCGTTCGAGTCTAGCTCAAAGCGGTGTTTTCAGGTTTTCCCCTAGGTACTTTTGTGCCATATCCACCTCTACCTGCTCGTATCCAGACAAGGAATTATTTCTTAGAAAACTCCAAAAATCTCTACAGTATCAAAATTCTATGAAGTTCTTCTATACTAATACTCAAAGTCTATATTAGGGTAATGTGCTCTAATCAGAGTTTATCTAAATCTAGTTTCCAAGGATTGTACTAAACATCCTATGATATCAACTGTAACACCCCAACCCTAGTTACCTATAGTTGGTGAAATATTACATTACAATGGCATGATCACAAAAGATCAAGTCTTGAATGACCGATTAGTTTAGTATCCTTGGAAATACTAGATACATTCCTAAGTTTTACATTACATTATAAAATGAAAAAATACAACAACATAGTCTCCCTAGGAGACACTCATACCCCTTATAATATCCCTGAAGGTCAGTAATAATATACTTCTTCGCATCCTGGGAAAAATAAAAGAAAGAAATGGGTGAGCTCAGATGCTCAGTAAGGATAACAATATAGTGGAAACATTCATAAATAAGTATAAACATTTAGGGAAATGTAAGACTAGAAAAAAATCCTTTTAAATATGATCTTCAGAATAATATAGAAAAGATAAAATCAAATAATTCTATTTACTTATTCACATGGATATTCTACTAGTCGAATAATCACATGCAATATCAATATCCACTTTCATAATGATGAAATGCATAATACCAGACTCCATAACCACATAGTCCTTCCCTTGTTCCAAGAATAAAAAAAAGATTTTGTCAAAGACTTATGCCAAGACTCTAGTTT
Organism: Viscum album; assembly: GCA_963277665.1. Classification (NCBI taxonomy): domain Eukaryota; kingdom Viridiplantae; phylum Streptophyta; class Magnoliopsida; order Santalales; family Viscaceae; genus Viscum; species Viscum album. The sequence continues at coordinate 783,754,569 of OY728156.1, read as the reverse complement.
GTCTCATAACACCTACCGATGCATCAAGGAGCTATAGTGGGATCCACCTGCCACTTACTAAGTCCAATGCATTCATTACAGGAAAAGGCTGAAACATAACATAAACATTCGTATTATAACTAGTATATGAAATGTTAAAATATTAACCATAAAACATGAATGGTATTAAAATAAAACATCCACAGTAAAACATATAACAAAACCTTCAATTCAATATGTAATATTTTTATCATTCTGAATCAACTTCAAAACAAGTGTAAAATCCATCAAAGGATGTTGACATAGATGAAATCAAAACTATTTGAGAGAAATATCTCTTTATTTTTTTTGAAATCATTTAAAGTCACATAATTATAAAGGAAAATATTTATTTTGAAAATATTCTTATAATATTGTAAAGGAAGCTTCAACAATGTTATAACGACAGAAAATAGATGCACCCACCTTATAAGTTTAAAAACATTCTTACCTTAATTTTGATGGAAAGGTCATAAAGTACCTTGTTTAGAAAAGGATGGAAATATTCCTTTCTAAACACCGAAGGTTAAACAAGGGTATAAATGTATTTAAACCATAGTTTAGTAAATAGTAAAAATGTTTTGAAATACATTTTTAAGAAACATGGATGTGGATGATAAAGAGGTCCTAATAGATAATTACGTATAAACAATATCAGATAATAAAAAATACTGTATAATTAACCCTTACCTTGTACTTTTCCTTGGTCGAGGGTAGATTAAACTACTTTATAATGGTGAAATAATTGTTATTAAATTATACAGTTACCATATACATTAATATGATATCATATATGATATTTTAGTATTGCTTTATTAATGATATTTCAGTAGTATCATCATTTCAGGTGTTAACTGATTCGTCTTCCTTTATACGCTTTGTTACGTAAGTAAAGTTTGTTATGGATAGGATGTATCTTATTAATATTAATAATTATATTAAGTCTTTAAACATTATTTTTAATAATCGAATGAAAATTATTCTTGAATGGATACGATGGGGAATGAATCTAATCAGGTTCGTGGAGACTGTAATTCATATGTACGCAAGAGCGACAATATCATTCTTTTGATATTAAAATCATATATAATTGGATGTAATATCAAATATATAGAATCCTTATAATGTTATATTTATTATTTTAATAATTTATACTCATTATTATACACATATAAATGATGAAGTGTTTGAATAACAAACTACACCACGATGTGGAGACGGTAATATGTACGTACACACGTATGGTGACATTGTCATTTATAGGATGGATAGAATAATTAATATGGTTTTAACATTTTTATAATAACATCATAGTATATAGAATATACTGGAGTTATTGTTTTAAAATGGAAAAAATAAAGAAAGAGGAAGTGGAAGAAGAAATTAACTTGAAAGAGGTGATGACATATTTACCTCTTCTTCAGGTTATTCCTTTTGATTTGACCAAAAGGGATCCTTAGGTTGGTTTTCTAACTAAATTAAGGCATCTAAGATGTAGTTTGTATAGTTGGGAGGATATTTCGGTAGGGTTTGGCCGAGCTAAATGGATTTGAAGGTTTTAATTTTAGAGAAAGAGAAGTGCCCTTTAATAAGAGTGGCGAGGGGCACCTTAGGAAAAGATTGAAATATTATTTTATAATAAAATTATTTTCAGTTTATAATGGATCCAAAATGATTTATTTCTAGGATAAGGTGGTTAGGGATTTAAAACCACTCAAACAATAGGCATTAGATAGGTTTGGGTCACTATATTAACATTATCTTTTAGATTTTACTCTTAGTTATATAGTTTGAAACTTATCATGTCTCTTTGTATTTTTATATTATATGGTTAATAAACATACTATAAACTTCCAAGAGAACCACAAGTTGTTATTTAATGATACAACTATCATTATATAAGTATTTTTGAGTATCCTTATATTTTTAGGATTATAATATCAACCAATTATATTGTATTTGTTTTAAAAACTCATTTATGTCAATTTGGACATTATTTAACAATTGATTTTTGTTAAAGTCCTAAAAAATTTATTAATTATAAATAAATAACTTTAATCAACCCTACCATTTAATATTAACCTATAAAATGATTCTAATTTATTAAAAGTCTTAAATTATATTTATTTGGATATTTATAATATCAATTTTTTAATCTTTCATTTATATGGTAATTACTGCATCATTATTTTTTCATAAATAAATTTAATTATTTAATTTCGAAAAATTATAAATAAAATACGAATATATACAAAATCGTTTTATCATTCTAATTAATATTTATAGATAAATTTATCTTATGTATATCCTGATATTAAAAATTGTTTAGTTATTAATCTTTAAATTTAACACTTCTAGCTCTTCTTTGAATTAAATAATAATTAATGTCCTAATCTAATACAAGTGTACCTAAATGATCATATTTTATTCCTAAGGTTGTTTTTGGTCGAATTACTCTTATCCAATATAATTTGGACATGTGTTAGGATAATAATAATAACATTTTTACCCCCAATTACCCTATTTACTTTTAACCGTGGTAAATAAAAGTAAAACGGTACTATTCACAAGAAATTATTTTCATCTTACTGAACCAAATTTTACTTATTGATATCAACCGTGTCTCCAGAAGTTTTTAAATTCAACTCACATAATTGGTAAAATTAATTTTTATACAAATTTGCAAATGCTCCTAAGAGGCGGTTAAAAGGCGGTAAAAAGTTCAATGAAATTTTTATATATAAAAATTTATTATAAACTAAATCCATTGAATTAAATTGAACTTATATATGTATTATGTATCTATTTTGACCTAAAATAAATTTATTGAAATAAATAATTATTTAAATAAAAATTCGGTTTTGAAAAATAACTTAGTGTTTTTCACTATTCATCAAAATTTGAAAGTTTTAAGAAAAATACAAAAAATCACCCTTAGATAATTTTGATAATACAAAACCAAAAATGCTGTCCATTTTGAAAGATAAAATTAATAATATTTCAAAAAGTGGTTATTACTATTCATAACGGCTAGTTTTATTGGTTGTGGTGTGTTTGAACTCGAAGTTGCGTACAACACAAACCATTGTATTATTCAAAGGGAAACGTACCATGGAATCTTGGGGTGTTACACTAACTAACCACATTTTTTTAGAAATTAGGTATATATTGAGTTATGGATGTGGGAACCATTGAGATATTATGTTATGAATAATAATAGTGAAACTAATGTAAATGATTGTTCAAGATGTTGAACCCCCACAATTAATTGTCAGGTTGATCCAAATTCACCAGTAGTTGTATCATTCTAGATGAAAAAAATGGTGAAATTGATATGATTATCTAAAATAATCTAATGTTTGGTTTACCATGAGTTGGACCATGTTATTTTCATATCCTAAAAAACATGGAAAACACATCAAGGATCTTAGGACTGATCATTTTTAGTTGTGATTCTCATGAAATAATTCAAGCCTCACATTGATAAGAACAGATGAAAAGAATGGACGAAACATGAATATGAAAGAAAAATTGTGTTACCCATGCATATCTGATTGTGCACATATCATTCCTTTGATGATGCCCTGATTAGTGACCTTGTTACTTGTTTTCTTTGTGATTGCAGATACTTTCCTCATTGAAAACAACCTAACTTGAGATAATGTCTTCAACCAATGACAATTTTTAATAATTCTCTATAACTTCAACCTATGATGGCCATATAATGACCACACATACCTGACATCTTAAGCATAAAGTGGAGAATGAAATGGTCTGAGAATAAAATCAACATGGTAAAAATATCAAAACATGAGGCTACTTGGGAGGGTCTCCATGTGCTAAAACATTTGATACCATATCATATAATTAAATATACAATAAATCTAGTGGCACTATTCACCATGGCCAATCATATCAAGAGATTATTATCGGGGCATAAAAATCACAATAATTAGTATCTAATAAAGGTGGACCAAGGAGTCAACTACATCTCTCTTATGCTTCATGGATCACCAGGGAGAGATCTTTTCAACCAACATCACTGACCTCGTCCCACCAATGTCATCCTCTCTTCTACTAAGGGTATCACCCATCACACTACCACCTATGATATAAATTCACGGGAAACTAGTAAGACATACTGGGCGTGGAAGGATTGGGATAATCATGAGTGGAATCATACTATTAATCCTACTAATTATGTCTACCAACATACTTCAGCAGTAACCTGCGAGCATGATCATATCCCTGTTCACTTAGAAGAATTTTCTAGGCATATTTCTACTAAAACCAACACAGAGTTGTATATTACAACCCATATGCATGTAATCTATCAAAATATTTTGGTGGAACATGTAGGATAAAAGTGGCCTCATATCCCTACTTCAATTAATGGAAAATTATAGTATATAGTGGAGATGGAAAAGGTGAAGGATTATATTCCATCAGACAGTTTTCTAAAGTTACATTACATATTATTAACAAATGAAGAACTCATTTGGAATATTCTGAAACTATTATATATATGGAGGCAGAAGAATATTTATATCCCTACAGCTAAGGGAAACCACCACTATGATAAGTACGAACCAGTAGTTTCTCTGAAAAAATCTCTAATTATTTTTCCCATCCAAGGTGATTATCAGAATATTATGGTAATGTGAGAGGTGCCTAAATGAGCTCATATTATCATTCCAACTAGGTATCACCAATTAAGAGAAAGACATTCCATGGGATAAGGGCACATTCCTGTAGAAAAGTCTAGAGGAATATTCCAAAGGCCTAGGATTCAACTCATATCACAACTCTTGCTAGGCTTCACCATGTGAGAGTTGTACATGACTCAGGAAAGGATCAAATTCCTATTGAAAAAGATTGGAAACAAACTCCAAAGGCTTTGGATCAGGCCCATGTCCTCATCGGCAAGATAGAGTGACACATTCCTCAAGATAGGATCAAATTTTAATCAATGAATCTTCCCGGAATATTCCCATAGATCACAACAATCCTGGTTCATATCCATACATTGGCCAAAAAATGACTACATGAACATAATTCCAAGGCCATAAAGTAGGAGGCTCATATCCCTTCTCCCATTCTAGAGGCATGTAAAAATATTCAGTCAGGTAATGCATGATCATCCTAGGATCATATTCTTGTTCCAACTGGGGATCACAAAGTGAGAGTGACACATGCCTCAGTACATAGTCATATACCAATAAAAAACCAGCTACATATTCTGAAGTCCCTAGATTAGTATCATATCTCCATTCAGACCGGGGGTCGCCAATTAAGAATGGAACATTCCACATGAATAGCTCGTATTCCTATCAACAATGAATAATCTCATTTTAATATCCCAACATCTTCTCAGAAGTGGGATCATATTCCCACAACACTATAGTGATATCAATATATTTTAGAATTCAACTTACAATAGGCTCAAATCCCTGCATAGTTTCAAAATGTAGTTTTGGAATGTTCTAGCCATGATGTAGAAGGAGGCTCATATCCCTGATTTTTTAATTTTCAATGTCCTTGTGTTTTTTGGAGACATGTTCTCAACACCCCAAGGGTCTGTTGACTCTTCAACCGAAGAAGATGGTGATAATTTTTGTGATAGTTCTCCTCGTGGTGGTGTAGAGCTGAATCATAGAGACTCTACCCATGAAATTTTATATGGTCAACCTCCCCATGGCGATATCTCCCATGAATAAGGAAATTATCCCCTTCCACAGGCAACTATATATAGATAGGTTCTAAAAACTAACACATCATTATATAGAGTGGTGGTCAAAACATCAGGATCAACTGTATATTGTTACCCATCGACTTCTTGAAAAAATATAATCTTGTAAATAGGAAACCCCAAAAAGAATCTGTTGTGGTCTGACCAAATAAAGGCATGTAATTCTACTAAGGAGTCTGACATTGAAATATGGATAGTGTTATCCAGAAACAACCTCCCCACCATGTTTTATATCCTTTCCACTTTTGACTATGAGATCCCTAATAAGCTAGAGACGGAGTGCATCTCTTATCAATACCAAAATATGTGGGATACTAGTTAATTATTGAAGGCTAGAAAACTCCCTTATCTATGATAATATGGTATCCTTTAGACTATAAATAAATTCTATTGTTAGATAGAACTGGCTACTATCTCCATGGACTGAGACCCAAAACCGTAAAATCACATCACAAATATACATTACACTTTCTTCGATTTCATGAAAACTCATCAGAAATTGATAAATGAAGCCTCTTTATGAATCCATATTCAAGTCTGAGGAATGTATGAAGTGTTACATTTTATATCTCCCATAGAATAGAAAAACTCACTAGACATGGTGTCCTATAATTTCATAGGCTATTGTGAAATCATTTGACTTGGTAAAGCGCATGCTAGTTGGTCACTACAATGAAATTCCCCTGATTCAACAGTGTTGAGAAATCATGATCAAAGGAATGGGATAACCAATATATCTTTTAACTAGACCCCTTAGAGAAAAGGGAAAACATTATAGACATGGAATCCCAAGATGAAATCAACCAAAAAAATTCTTGTAATGAATGACTCCCATCATAGGATTCCATTTCACCTGACTCCTACATATGCACAACTACACCATATCAAATAGTTCGTAATAGCCGCTACCATATAAGCCATCCAAGATAAATCCAAGCGCACTGGGCTAGGGAAATATCTACCGCCACCTCCACCCCTCAAATCATCAACACCTAATAGGATCTAAGACATGTCAGTAATATCTAAAAAAATCAATATCCCACTGGGATTGAGGAATTATTATATCTATTTTTATAACCTAGTTTAGAATCCCCCAAGAGTGTCATGGTGAAATGAACAGTGGTTCCATATCCACCCTATCTTGTTAGGATGGTGAAATTTATATATAAATTTATATTACAGGAATCACTAAATCCTCAAATAGAATCATTGGATCCCCAACAATTGGATCAATAAATGGCAATTGTGGCCCCAAATATCCCCAGACCATAGGGTTGAGGTCATTTTCAACATCATCATAATCATCATCATAATTGTAGAGGGAAGAGATCTTCTACAGGTTGGGAGATAAATATTGACGATTGGTATTCCATTTACTCTTTCCACTATTAGACAAACCTTTCTTATTTAGGCCTCATTTTACAATCATGACTGGAAACTACCTCAATGCAATACTCATTTACTGAGATGAGAGGAGCTTATGTTATGGGAAATAAAACTATGATAGGATTGCAAGTGAAAAACGTTCAATTATTCCAAGGGGTTGAGAAATGAACTTAATGAAGGTAGTGTAGAATTATCCTATTGCATTGAGAGAAATGAGAAAAGTACCATTTCCTGATTCACCTCTATAATTTTTTTCACTGTCTGTACAACATAAAATGTACATCAAGACACAAATTAAAATTTATAAAACAATGAAAATATACCCCAAGAGAATGATATAGATTCACCCCTCGAGGATGAACATACCAAATAACATTGGTGGATCCAAAACCTAGAGCCTCCAAATATTGAGTTCCACCTCTATGAAGGAACCCAACCAAATTTAAAGGAATGGTGTGGCTACATCCCAATCACCACCCAACAAAACCAAAAATCCTTCCATGGAGGACAAATTTTCATGACATTAGAATGAGATACAAAACCTTAGATAACTCAATGAGGAGGTACTTAGGGGAAACATTCCCACTGGGTATCATCTTTAGGAAGAGAGGAATATTGTACCTCCTATAGCCCATCCAACTTTAATCGTGACATCTGAGCAATAGAACATGACCAGATCTAGTAGGGCATCTACATAAATGTGTAAGTCGAAAATGATCATGTCATCCCTCCTTTATAAATATAGTCCACCCCTCACCTGGGAAATCATTCATTCTTATCATGAATTGAGAATTTTAGGTAAATAAAAATGAGTCCATATCATCAAACCTCGCATATTCCTAGTAGATGAGAGGTGTATCCGAGCATAATACCAATAAAATTTCAAAATTCCATCGAGTCGCTGGATACTCAAACTGAATCCATGGAAGGGAGACACACACCTATGTTACATGAGAAAAATCCATAACTAAAATAGGTGTTTGACACCTTTCCCATTCCTAATTTAAAAATCCTACATTCTCCACCTTCAATGGCATGGAAGACCCAAAAGAACATCTCCCACAATTCTTGTCTCCATGCGGTCTGATGATAGGACATTGAGATCAATTGGAGGTGACCAAGCTAAGGAGTTTTTTACAGACTTTGACAAGGATATCCTTTTCTTGGTACATCAGTGATCTAGGAGGATCTATTACAGGATGGGAAGACCTTTTTCGTCCAATCCTTTACCTGTTCATCTTGAAACTGAGAATAACAAAAAATTTCAACATTATGAGCATTAAGAAATTAAAAAATGAGAGGGTTTCCGACATAACTTCTAGATATAAAGGTCTAACATATTTTATCGTCATAAATATCCCATTGAAGAAATTACTGTATCTCTGTGCTAAAAATTTCTAGAATAATTTATAAACACCTCTGATCCCAATGAAATATTAAGGTGGTGTCTGTTAAGGATTTTCATTTACATTTTAGTTTGGGGTAGAAGGAGCATAGACTTATGGGATTGATTTAATTACCCTAACTATATTTCTGGGAAGCACATAATTGAAGTCAATCACACTCTAGGTATTAGAAGGGGTGGTTCCCAAACCATTGCAGGATACAATATTTATACTATTATCAACAATTGGGGATCTCACATATAACATTGAGTTTGTGGTTATCCATCAATACACCATAAACATTTTCCTACTCAAAAGGCCCTATATCGACATCCATATGGCGATACCATCATCATTTCATCAGTGTCTTAAATACACCATTTATGGAAAGGTTAGCATACTACATGGTGAAAATTACCCTATCGAGATGCGCAAAGCCACATATTATGAGGTTGGTTTTTATAAAATGGAAGGAAAACAACCAATGGTGTATGATATTAAACATATTGAATCCAAAAATCACTTCAAGTCACCCATAAAAATCCTTAAATTTTGCTTGACAGTGATTATGTGCTACCCATAAATCTAGTTGAGGTAATGTAATTAATCCCAAATGTCCAAGAACCTTATATCCCTTGGGATAGTGTAAATGAGAAAAAGCTCTAAAACCTCTCTTCAATGACTCTAGTAGTAGGGGATGAAAAAATATCTTCCCATGGCCTCTCTCATACCTATGGTGACATAGATGACCATGTATTACCTACCACATATGAAAGTTCTTCAAATGAATCATAGGTGGAAGGAGAAGAGGATGACCTCAAGAACAACCCTCCTAAATTTCAGGAAGGTTTCTCCACTACCATTGATGAGCTTAGTCCGGTAAATCTATGAATAGAATAAGACCAACAACTTACATTTATTAGTGTCATGATGTTTCTCAAGGTGTAAGATATGTTTATTAGCCAATAAAAAGACAAATTTTAATTAAATTTTAATGGTATTAAATGTTCATTTTTGAACTTATGGGTCTGATTTATTGGATTTTAATTTTGAACATCCATTCTTATCATTTGTGCAATTAATGCCTAATGTACACCAATTTAGGCCCAATGATTCATATGATTTTAAGGATTGTAATAATGCATATTCTAATTTGATATTTTGGGAACATTATATAAACTTAAATATGAACATTTTTCATTTAGGGATCAATGGAGGATTCATAATGGATGATGGAGATATTTGGTGATGAATGAAAAGAATTCTGGAGAAGGTAGATTGAACACTATCCCACTGATGAGAATGTAGGACACATAATATAAACCCAATGAAGCCCATATTTTTTGTGATGATAGAACCCATATATAGTAACAAATAATAATTTAAGAACTAGTGCTAACTCGGCCTCCATGATGGAAATTAAGGCATCCCAAATAGAATATCAAAATCTAGGCCAAAATCTGCAGCCCAGAATATTATCACACTAAATCGGACATAATGCCTGATTCAAAACTCCAAATGGGCCCAACATTTATAGGTGGTTAGAAGACATCACTATATCCATTTTCTTCATCTATGTCCCACTATAATTCAGCCATCTAGAATGTCATTTCGACGTGTCTGTTCAGTGGTTGGAAGCTGGCTTCCACCTCGGGTCAAGAATGAAAAAGTCCAAGTTCCATAAGCTTTCCACCACCCTAGGCCTACCATAATCAAGTGGGATGCTTTGTACTATATGAGTATCTACCCAAGGCTCCCATAATGCCTATTTAAGGCAGTGGTTTTGGAAGAGTTTATCATATTTTGAGCTTTCTTTCATTGTAATGTTATGCTGCGATTTTGTTGGCTCATGTTTGTCTTTCAAATGTTAGTTGTTTTAATTTATCCTAGTTTCTTAATAAAAGTTATTATTATACTATTATTCAGTTATTCTACATCTCCCTTTGATATCGTTGTTCAAGGTGTGAATTTATTCACACCAATCCTTGTGAAATTATTCAGACAATGGTGGAGTGATCATATTCTTTTTATTGTTTTCTTTACTTCTTCAATTCTTCCCTCACGAGTCTACTTCATGCTTCCACTGAAACCATAGCATCAATGGAGGGATAACCCACTTATGGGTTGATCCAAGGAAGTATAAAGGGGATTTATTGGATGTTATTTATCAACCCATTAATCTATAATCACTTCTTTTAATTGATATTTTTTTGATGATTTTAAAACTTCTTCATCCTTGTTGAATTTTAAGGACCACATACTTTAAGTGCTAATTCAAACCTTTACCTTGGAGTGCTCATAAATTTGATACTCCAAGTGTATAGGTGATTTGTATTAAAGGGTGTAGGTATTAAACTAGTAAGTGATGATGTTGTCTGATCTTCTTAAATGAACCCATATCAAATATAATAAATTGAAATCATTGAAAAGAAAATACTTCTAATCCACCCCAAGTGATAACCTAGGATCAAATCACTCTTTTAAATTGAATTCACTTAAGTCCCTTAGAGTACCTTTAAGACCATATTAAATCAACCCAATTTGGTCACTTCATAGCCAAAACCAATCCATATAATGTACATGTATAGAGGTTTTTTCTTAGGTCTATGAGGATTCGACAACCCAAGGAAAACTACAAGGACCATTCTACCTTCATCTATTGGGTAAATTTGAGCATGAATTAAATTTTGGTGCCATTTCTGGGGACCTAAGTAAGTTATCATAGACACTATAATTATTTTTTTCATCCCAATTCTCTTTTCTCACCCCTTACTCTTATGGAAGGCGATTTTGAAAAAATCCAAACATGGGGAACCTCTCCCTACTTTGACTACCCGACACCAGTTATGATGTACAATGACCATCCAAGTTTATATTGGTGGGACAATCAACAATTTATTGATCCACAATGTTTTAACTCATATAATTCAAAAAAACATTCCAACCTATAAGGATTTACAATCCTAACAAGGCTAATCAGAACATCCTCCTATTGAATTCCAACAACTAAATTATCCTTCTAGAATATACCATATGTATCAACCCCTTATCCATCATAATGCACATAAATTGCTTGAAAAACAATGTCAACAAAAGGAGATAATGAATTTTGAGATTTCATCATTGAGATTAGAACTACAAAACCTTGAGACGGTTATGGAACCCATTCCCACTCATGTTATCCCTTCCTTATCATTGATAATATATTATTTTCTCCCACAAACCTCTAATGAATTTATTGAAGAACCATCCTTTGGATATGGTATTGATAAAGAGGATAAATGAATTTTTGAAGGGTTTTTAAATAAATAGGAAATTGATCATTTAGATTCAAAAGAGGACAATTTGACATCATGGATTCAGTCTTATGAATATAACTCCATTGATGATTTTTCAAAAACACCAATCACATAACCATTAAGAGAAATCATAAAATTTGAGTCCATACACATTCCTAACATTGATCATTCCAATTTGGTATTTGAATATAATATTCAAAAGGAACCAATTATATTGAGAAATTTTTAAAATGAAACTGAGTTTGATTCAAAGTGCAAATGTATGTCTGAATTTCCTATCCAAACCAAGCTCAAAATTAGTGTTCTTCCTTCTACTCTCAAGTATCCCTTCATAGTGTATAACTCTTACCTTTATTATGGAATTAATACTTCTATTGAAACTAATAATGTAGTAATGATCATTGATGTCTTAGGAAAGACTAGAGAAGCAACTAGATCAACCATTTCTATTATTCCTTGGATTTACCCAGTCATTTTCGAACATAGGATTGTGAATGAAACAAATTCTAAACATAGAATTAATCTCAACCTAGTACAATTGGGGAAGCATGTGGTCTTTAAAATGTTGAAAGATGTATTGGGTAAGTTGTGGGGTTCAAGTCGAGCAAACAACGTTAAACAAAAGTGCTGCACGAGAGGAAACCCGTGGTTTTTATGTTTCCAATATTTGTGAATCTTCATTATTTTTAAAATAGAATTAGTAAATCATTTTGATATTTTAAAAATAAAAAAATAAAAAAAATTAGACTATTGACATATTCTTCTATTATGAGTATGGATGGGTTTGAGAGAGGAGTGCTATATTCATCTGTGTCACGTGGTGCGATGCTTGAGTAATACCTTACCCAAAAATTTAAAAAGAAAACAATATATCATAAGTTTATTTTATTTTATTTTCATGTGTTAGTAGGTTAAAAAAAATTAAAAAATAAAACAAAAATATAATAATAAAAAAAGGGCACATCGTAGGTCATGGGTAAAACCCCATCACAACAGGCGAAGCTGTGGGGAATTGAACCCGTGACCGAAGGGAGACAAGGGTGTGCGCTTACCACTGACCTACGACATATTGTGCTTCCTTATTCTATAATTTTTATTTATATACTTATATTTTACTTTATTATATATATATATATATATATAGTTTTTTTCCTTTTTCCCACTAAGAAATTCTCAGAGTGATATAAAGATGAAGGGATTAAAAGGGAGCAATAAGAATTTCAACTTCAACCACGAGGTGACTTCATTCCATGATCCTCATTTTCAATTTCCTTTCTGAACTCCAATTATCTGCCTCTACACCATTATAAATTTTCTTTTATTTAAACACTAGGGATATTGTTTCTTTTAAGTTGGGGGGGAGATAAAATAAAATTACATTTGTGTCAAAAAAATGAATGATTTGAAAGAAAATTGTACCTTAATGGAAAGATAAATTTCTCTAACCTTGAACATGACAATAGAAATTGTATACATTGAAACTGAATAGAAAATACTTTAGCATGACATGATTTTTATTTTAATCGACGTATAATTTCTTGAGTATATATTTTGGAGAGTGTGGCTATCTAATGTGATATTTCATGGTTTATATTTTCATCCAAATAAAAAAAATCACAACGCACATCCTTTGGATAGTGGGGTATTAGTTTGATATCTTGGGGTCCCCCAAATAAATATCATATGTTTGGTGATAATTTTAGTTTTAATATGAGTATTCAATAAAAAAATTAAAAAAATAATAAATTTGCACGTAGAGCAATGAAATGACCTAATGCGTGGCTTTTGACACTTGGGGATCGTGACTCCATAGTTGTCTGGCCAAGAGTTAGTAATTTTATCTATATTTTTGGTAATTTGAGTTTGTTTTTGGTTGAATTAACTCGAGATAATGCCCGAGTATGTGGGATTGACTTGGTGACATAAGGTCCTTGAGCCTGGGAGTCATCAGTAAAGTCTCGCTACCAGGGTTGACTCTTTTGAGGGAAATTTCAATTACCATGGAAAAATTGAAAATACAATAAAAGACAATAAAAAAAATAACAAAAAATAAAATTTTATGAATACTAATCTTAATATTAAAATGTCATTACACCTACTGATTCCATCATTTCCCTCTTGAATAAAGATAAACCCCCATTTCTAATGCGATGCACAACAAATTATCACTCTTAATTGATATTAGATGAAATATGGAAATGAATTTGAACAAAGGAATGTTCATGAGATTGGGATATGATTATGAAACTATCTTGTATTAAAATATTTTTATGGGTTTCATGATTCTTTGTTATATGGGTTTTGGGTGATCATTGTGTATTAAAATGTATTTGCAAAAGGGAATTCGAATTTCATATTGTTGAGATACATTTTGCTCGGGACAATCAAATCTCAAGTTGTAGGGGTGTTATTAGCCAATAAAAATAAATATTTTCATAAAATTTTAATGGTATTAAATGTTCATTTTTGATCTTATGGGCCTGAATAAGTGAATTTTAATTTTGAACATCCATTCTTATCATTTAAGCACTTCATGCCTAATGTACACCAATTTAGGCCCAATGATTCATCTAATTTAAAGGATTGTAATTATCCATATTTTAATTTGATATTTTGGGAAATGTATCTACACTTAAATATGAACATTTTTCATTCAAGGATGAATGGAGTATTCATAAAGCATGATGGAGATATTTGGCGATGAAAGGAAATAATTCTAGAGAAGGCATATTGAACACCAACCCACTAATGAGAATGTGGGACCCACAATACAAACCCAATGAAACCAAAATTTCGTGGTATGATAGAAGACATATATAAGAAAAAATAAGTCTATAGAAGATAGTGATAATTCTGCCTCCATGATGGCAATTAAGGCATCCCAAATAGAATATCAAAATCTTAGGGAGAATTTGCGGCCCAGAATATTATCCCACTAAATAGAACATAACTCCCGATTCAGAACTCCAAATTGACCCAAATGTTACAGTCGGTTAGGAGACATCCTTAGATACATGTTCTTAATCTATGGACCACTCTAATTAGTCCATATAGAAGTTCATTTCAACGTTTCTGTTCGGTGGTTGCAAGCTGGATGCCACCTCAGGTCAAGAGTGGAAAAGTCCATGTTCCATAAGATTTCCAACACCCTAGGCCTACCATAATCAAGTGGGATTCTTTTTAATGTTGTAGGATCGACCCAAGGCTCCAAAAAATTTTATTTAAGGAAGTGGTTTTGGAATATTTTATCATCTTTTGAGCTTTCTTTCATTGTAATGTCATGATGCGATTTTGTTGTCTCAAGTTTGTCTTTCACATGTAAGTTGTTTTAATTTATCCTAGTTTCTTAATAAAAGTTCTTCTTCTACTATTATTATGTTATTTTCCATCTCACTTTGATACCTTTTCCTCACGTTGTGAATTTATTCACAGCAAACCTTGTGAAATTATCCACACAA
Organism: Viscum album; assembly: GCA_963277665.1. Classification (NCBI taxonomy): domain Eukaryota; kingdom Viridiplantae; phylum Streptophyta; class Magnoliopsida; order Santalales; family Viscaceae; genus Viscum; species Viscum album. Next base: position 783,739,274 of record OY728156.1, on the reverse strand, counting down.
TGGTGGAGTGATCATATTATTTTTATTGTTTTCTTTACTTCTTCAATTCCTCCTTCATGAGTCTACTTCCTGTTTCCATTGAAATCGTAGCATCAATGGAGAGCTAACCCACTTATGGGTTGATCCAACGGAGCAACAAGGGGATGTATTGGATGTTATTTATCTCCTCATTAATGTATAATCACTTCTTTTAGTAGATATTTTTATTTGATGATTTTAAAACTTCTTCGTCATTGTTAAATTTTAAGGCCACATATTTAAGTGATAATACAAAACTTTACCTTAGAGTAATCATAAATTTGATCCTCTAAGTGTATAAGTGATTAGTATTAAAGGGTGTAGGTATTAAATATGTAAGTGATGATGTTTTTGATCTTCTTAAATGAAACGATCTCAAATATAATAAATTTAAATCATTGAAAAGAAAATATGTCTATTCCACCCCAAGTGATAATTTAGGACCAACTCACTCTTTTAAATTGAATTCACTTAAGTATCTTAGAGTTCATTTAAAACCATATTAAATCAACCAATGTAGGCCACTTCATAGACAAAAACAATCCATAGAATGTACGTCTCTATAGGATTCTTCTTAGGTCTCTGAGGAATCGACAACCCAAGATAAACTACAAGGACCATTCTATCTTAATCTCTTGGGTAAATTTGAGCATGAATCAGATGTACATTGAATTTCTTAGGAAACACCTATACGTGTTCTCTTGAAACTATAAATAAATTCCTAGAATGAATCCAGATGTGGCTATGCACTATCTTGGCTATCCTAATGATGATACATGCATTAAGAAGGAAGCCGAGAGGATTCACCCCTCTCATGATACTAATGTAGAGGTGGGAGTTTTCAAAATGATCAATTTTTTTTGATTAGTGAAATACCAATGATATCTAAAAAACGTCATCCCTATTATAAAAAAGAATGTAATGATTAGGTTCTACAACAATTTAAAAAATCTGAATTGAAATTAACCAAAGGATGAATTCCCATTTCGGATCATAGAACTGATGATTGATGAAACTACTAGATTCTACGATCTTTTCTTCAAGTATGGGTATTCATGGTACAGTAAAATAAAGATGTACCCTAAATATTTGGAAGCTATTTCCTTCATAGAACACTAGGGGATCCTCTTCTATAAGGTCATTCTATTTGGGTGAAAGAACACTAACACTACATAATAGTGTGTCGTACATCATATATTTAAGAACGTTTTGGGATGTATAGCCAGATTTTATGTCAATTCCCTTGAGGTAAAATCTTGATATTGATTTTATCATTTCATAGACCTTCAAATATTCTTCAAAAAGCATAAAAAGTAGGGTTTAAAGATGAATCCACTAAAATTCACCTTCTAGGTAACATCAAGGATGTTACTTGGATTTTTTATTTTCCACCATGTCATTGAGTTCAACCAACAAAAGAAAAATTATATTTTAGAAAATTCACCCCTAGGAATCTAGAAGAGTTGAGGGGGATCCAAGGGATCCTAACATACATTCAATATTTCAAAGCCAAACCGGTTAGAGAATCACTCCCCTTCACTATGGTAATGAAGAAGGGAATCACCTATCATTGTTATGATTAATTCCAATAAGTTGTCGAGAGTATCAATTATTACCCACTATACCGACAAGTACTGATTCCACCAGTGGAAGAAAGACCAATCCTCTTATATTTGGCCACCATGTAATGATTACTTGGCACCATCCTCAAATGGGAAAATGATTCAAGGAATGGGAAAATGATTTACTATGTCAGCTAAATGATTCTATGTTATGAGATATGATACTCATATGTTGGTACGAACTGACTCTCACTCATATTTTCCACATAGAAGTTGAGATGTTACATTCATCACATGATGTCAACTTGGTCTATCATATTTACCTTCTCAAGTTGATCATTTCTCATCCCATAATAAAAGAGATTTTGGCCTGATGGTTGGTCATTCTAAACAAAATGACATCTAGTCTTTTCAGAGAAGTCAGTGAAAGGAACATACTTAGCTAATTTACTCAAATCAATTCCCATCCTATAACGTACACCATTAGAGACTCAGATTCTAAAAGAATTTTTCTATGCACATGAAACTACTCGTAAATGGTAGATATATTATAATATAACCTTGAAAAGTCCTATCAGTAAGAAACCGAAAAAACCAAAACTGAATCGTGTAACATTAGTGGATGTATTTATTTCTATAGACAAAGTAAATTTTCCCCACTCTTTATCAATATTTTACTGCTCTATGAATAATAAATTTGAACACCAATCCCTATCGCTAGCTTGGAACTATCCATGCAGTAACAAATATCCTACCTAGATATCAAAGGGGATTCTGATCTAGTGATAATGTATATCAATGGTGAATATTAAATAAAAAAATAATAAATGACCCTTCACATTGGATATGTTGGAGGAATAATGTAATAATTCCCTTTTTACCCACATTTCAAAATGTTCCCTAATCACATAATGTTTGTGCTAGTGTATTTGAAAATGAATCCATAGTATTGACCAACCCTGATCAAGAGAAAGCAATATTCTGCATGACACACCAAATAATGGTACCATCAATCATCATATATGATATGAAAGAAATTATTTAGGTAAAAACATCCACATAACATGATGAACCAATATCCACCCCTAGATGAATGGAACCCATAATTGGTTATATCAAGAATGATATCCTACTTAAAAACCGAGCTATAAGGGAATAGATTCGATGCCGAGAAGTGAACGTCACTTTGTATATTGGTCCAAATGAGCAAACATCCCTAGAAAAGAATGTATTTGAGAGAATTATCCTCAGATGCATAACAAAAAGTTATATTCCAACTATTATGGAAGAAGTTCAAATAGGATCTTATGGGGCTCGTCAGTATAGGACTGGGATCTCCCACCAAATTAGTATTTTGGGTTACTAACAAAAATATGATATATGGTTATGTGAAATTCATTTGGAAATTTCATTTATACCATGTTTATGAAAACTTAATCCATCAACCCTCAGAATTTATACATACAAATAGATACTGATTTCCATTTTCCATAGGGGGAATGGATATTGTAGGGCCACATCCACTAGCCACATCCAACAAGGTTGAGTATATCCTTACTGTTATCACCTTCTTTACTAGGTGGGATTTACAAAAACCCCTCATGGATGTTGGGATAAAGAATATCACCAACATCATGATTTCTTATACCATAACCATGTTTAGAGTACCTAACATAACATTGATAGAAAATGACATTAACATTTTATCTATAGAGTTGATGAAATTCTATCAGGAGTACAACATCGATCCTAATCACTCATCCCATTTTAATGAAGAAACAAATAGATATATAGTCACAATAAATAATACACTATAAATATACTCTAGAAGATGGTGAATAAAGAAAAGAAGTCTTGTCCAGACATGATCCTTGAAGATTTATGGGCCTATCATATCATCATGAATACAGTGACACAAGAAACTCTATATTCATTGGTATATGAGATCCATGTAGTGTTTCCCATAGACGTTTAGTTACCCTCACTTCAGATAGACATTTGAGGAAAGCTCTTAGATGATGAGAAATAGAAAATGAGGCAAGATGATTTGGAGTTGATTAATGAGAATAGGGTTCATACATTCCACAACCTCAAATTCCATCCAAATCAGATCACACGAGCCTTCATTAAAAAGGCTTTTTTCCATTTGTTCCTTAAAGAAGAAATAGTATTGTTTTTCTGAACCCCAATTATACTAGGAAAGAAGCATCCAAAACTACAACCCAAAAGAAAAAGACATTATATCTTATATAAGGTCTATCATAATGGATCTTACTCGCTAACCACAATGGATGGGGAAGATGTCACACCCAAACTAATGTGAGGTTTCTTACAAAATAAGTTTCATAGCTTCCATCTAGTATCTCTCATCATGTAAGAACGATTTTAGGATACAAAATATCTCTTATCTTGGCCACATTAAATCAAAATACTCAAATGTTTCCTTATCACATGAAATTAAAATTCATGGAATATTTACTCACTGCATGAAATTAAACTTCATAGGAATCATCATCTCATAGAAGGTTCATCGTGCTAAATCTAGATATGTGTGAAAGAATGATGAAATGTCCTTGTCTATTTGTGATAGTACTATAAAAACATAGATATTCAATGAGAACAATCCCCAACTCTATATATGGTTCAAACATTCATAAAGAATTTCCTATTCATGAAATATGTGTGGCTTTATTCCTATCATCATAGAATATGTAGTCACACCCAAATCTCTTATTCATGGGTCCATCTGTGACAAAAATTAAAAAATATTCCCCCCATCCCTATGTACGGGTCATACCTACATAGGAAAACTTCATATAACAATGACGTAAGAATTTATTCATGTCACCATAGGATATGTTGAGACATCAAATTCTCGTATCCTGGGTTTAGCCGTAACATGTGAAATGATATAAATGCACCACGAACTGAATATGGGCAATACCTATGTTGAAAATGACCACACTGCATGACATTAAACTATAAGGAAATGAAAAAATTCTTAATTTCATGATGTTAAATAGAAGGGAATATTTTCTTATCACATGACAGTATAACAGAATAATGAATATGTCCCCATTAAAATATGTTAAAATGTGGATACCAACACCCATCATTATTCCTTATCAATGGGCCCCACACTCATCTTTTCAATGCATACTTTGAGGCATTAATTGCAGTGTGAAGCCCAGAACCTGCACTTCTGGATTCAGTACATAAAAATATTGTTTAATTTTTTTCTATAAAATACAACATCGAAATAAACATATCATTTTACATACCAATACCTTTTATAGTCTAGGTTTGGGAGAACATGACATATACATTAGAAATTAACAAATCTGTACAAAAATTTATACAAATGACTTATTCACTGACTCCTTCTATGAAATGACCACCAATAAATATTCGAATAATATTGTGAAAAATAAATTTAATACATAATGTGAGAAGTAATTTTCATAGTAATTTGTTTGTAAAGAATTTAGATAGTATTTTCTTGGGAAAAATTTATCCAGCAATTCTTTTGATAAAATTAATTCATAGAAAAGGGTTATAAAAAATTAATTTTTTTTCTAATAATACCTAAATAGTATATATATTACATAAAAAATCATATAATTTCAAAATAATAGTTCTTTTGCAATGGATATTTTTAATTATCTATTTTGAATGTAATATCTTTTTTGGGTTATTCATGATACTCAACATGCCATAAGATAACCCATGTTTCCACTTAGCTATATCTCATGTTGGACAACGTCCCCTTGAGGTCATGGTTTTACGTCCCATACCTCATTATATCATTCAAGACTATAATTCCATAATTTATGAAAACATGTTAAATGGTTGTTCCTTTCTCACATAAAACCCAAAAAAATTTCAAAACCATACATAAATTATTTTCATAAAAGAAAAAAATCATAAAAAAATCTGTACATGGAACAATATTATTTTTTAGTAATTTCAAAAAAAATATTATTAGGATAAATCCACATTCAAGAAGTAATTTCTCTTATTTAGAATATATAAATATATTTTCTTAATAATCTAAATTAATTCTTGAATTAAAGTCCCTGGAATGTAAATAATATCTTAGATTATGGCCATATCTAATGTTTTGAATGAAATTCATAGGAATATAAAATATTTTTTTTATCATTTACAATTTACTATAAATAAATAGTACCCATAAAATGATAAACTATATAGAATACATAAAATGACAACTTTTCTCCGAGAATTTTTTATAAATGAAAGAATTAATAATTTAACAATAAAAAAATAATATTTCATTATTACATTAAAATAGATTATTTAAGATAATAAAATAATTCATTTTTACATTTATTCTATACATAATATACATAATTATAGAGAGTTATTTGAAAAAAAATAAATAGGTTATTGGATTTCAAATACCCTTAGAAGGGTTATTATTTAAATCAAAGTTTTGAAAACAAAATATATTTTTTCCCTAAAACACATACTTGATAAATTTTAGGAAATACAATCATAGAATTTAAAACACACACACACAAACACACACACATATATATAAATATCTTTTAAATTATAATATAAAATATATACCCTACCTTAATTAAGAAGAAGATGGAATTTGAGGTTCTCCTCAATGAAAATTTATCAGGACTCAATTTCCCTCTTCCCAACCTATTTCTCTAAGATGAGTAGGTGCAACTTTATTTTTTGAAACAAAAAACATGATGTCGGATACATTGGTATATATAAATATATTCAAAATGGATTATGGAATAATCCGTTTGGTTATATGACTGTGACATTCTTATTTTATTTTTATATAATAATATGCAGTATTTTTTTCTTATCTTCATTTATGGTTGCTTCTTGTGTAAGTGTTTTATTACCACCACACTGGTTGATTTATATCTTTTTACCTATTTTCATTTTTCTCCAACCAAAAGTGACTGAGATTTTTATTTTATCCTCTTATTTCAATTTTCATCACACCTTCTATAAGTAGGTATCCGGGGAAGGTCACACTTGATCGTTCTCTAATGATCAGCCATGATATCATTGAGCAGTCATTGTCGATGGTCGACCATATAAAATAGTTACTGTATGAGGTATATCAACATAGGTCCTATGTGTGGTAATCTCAGCCTTTTCAGAAGGCGACAGACGTGGGTAGTCATGGGGGTATTGGACGTTGACAGTGAAGGTGGGTAAAAGAAGGTGGCGCGAATGTAGGCAAGGGTGACGACGACCTCAGAGGCACCTTTAGGGGGCCAACATTTAATAATACACACTTAGACCAACTCTTACACAACTATCATCATTTCATTCATTTGTTTAATTTTGTTCCTCTATTTTAAGAAAATATGAAAATTAGTTTATTTTGAAATAATTATATAACTATCCTAATTTTATTTATTAATATTTATGTAAAAATTTTTTGTAATAGTTTAAAATTTATTACCTTAATTTTTCAATAATAACTGAATAATGGAAAATTTAAAAAAAAATTAAAAAATTAAAATTTCATATAAAATATATTACCTTTAAATACATTCATTTAAAAAAAATATATATTTTATCATTAATTATTATTATTATTATTACCATTAATAATTAAAATTTTGAAATAATTTATAATTTTCTTATTTATATGGAATTATGTTAGATTATATTTATTTCAAAATAATATAAAAATATAAATTTAATCAGTATCCTTAATATTAAAATATATATATATACATTTAGTTACATACATTTACTCTATTTTAAAAATGTAATTTTTAAATAATCATTTTGGTTTTCAAAAAAGAAATATTATACAAATCTTATACTTTACAAAAATAATAAGATAAATATATTTATATTAAAATATCCTTTTAAAAGATAAAAACTATAAAAAATATTAATTTAAAATAAACACTTATTTATTAAAATCAATAATTTATTTAAAAATATTATAACATAAGGTTCTAAAATTATAAAATTTTCATAAAATAATAAGAGATTAAATGTAATTATTTATAATAAAGTTATTATTCTATAATAATTTAGTGTAATATTATTTATATGTTTCATTATATAATTTTTAATATTTAAATTAACTTACAATAAAATTTTATTTTGATTAATTAAAAGAATTAACTTCAATTATTATCTAAAAAATTTTATTTATTTAAATTTATAAAACAATTAATTTAATAAGCACTAAATATTCTAAATTTTCTTCGATGTAACATTCTTCCCCTTAAAAGAATTGATCACTCACAATTTGTTCATCGGACAAAAGAAAATTCTAAATTTTCATCATCATAATTAAGAATAACTAGAATTGCTAAACTTCTATACTCAACCACTTAGAACGATAATGCCTAATCTCCCAAGATGTCTAGTCTATTTCTCTGGTACCAACTATAAAGCCACATACTCGGGCTTCTGAATGTAGTACATAAAAATACGGTGTATATTTTTTTTATGAAAGGAAAAAAAATCATAGATCATTTTACATACCAAGACAATTTCTGTTCTATGTTTGGGAGAATTAGAATATAAATTACAAATTAACAAATATACAAAAAATTATACAAATTTCTCCACATGTCCTACCTCTTTATATTACATTAACACCAATAGAAATTACAATAAACCTATGAAAAATAAATTTAAAACATAAGGTGAGAATTAATTTTCCCAGTAAGGGGTTATAAAATCCTTTAGTTATACTTATATTGGTAAACATTTATCCAAAACAACTTATTATAAAATCAGTACTTAGAAAAGGGTTATCCAAAATTGAATCATTTTCTAAATATCCTTAAATTGTATACATATTACTTTGAAAATCATATAATTTCAAAACAATAGTTCTTCTGAAATGCTTCATTGAATTTCTCTATTTAGAAAGTAATAATTTTTGTGGGTTATTTATGATAGTAAGTATGTTATAAGAAAACCCATGTGGACAAATATCCATATCTCATATAAGAAAATGTACCCTTTAGTTCATTTTTTTAATCCCCATACCTCATCATATAATTAGGTATTCTAATTCCATTATTTAAGAAATTTTTTTAAGGGTCCTCCATTCTCACTTATAACACAAAAATATTTCAAAACCAAAAAATAATAATTCATTGAACAAATAAAATCTTACAAATTCCTATACTTGGAAAAATATTATTTTTTAATAGTTTCTAAAAAATTACTATGTTAAATATATTTTCTTAAAGAATTACTCTTTTTTAGATGATATAAATATTTTATGTTAATAATCTAAATGAAATATTAAAATAATGTTCATGGAATTTAAAAAATATCATAACTGATGGCCATATCTAATGGTACAAATGACATTCCTAGACATATAAAAACAATACACATATAAAATATCTTTTTTCTTTAAAATATTTCTATCAATAAATTTTACACAAAAAATGATAAGCTATATATGATATACAAAATGATAACTTCTCTCCAATACTTTATTTAAAAAAGAAACAATTTAATATTTTACAATAAAAACTGTTTTGATATTGTTTCAAGATATATTTTTTAAGATCAAGAAATAATTGTTTTTGTTATTGATTCTATAAATAATATATAAATATTTATATATAGTTTTTTGAAAATATATAAATAGGTGATTGGTTTTAAAATACAATTAGAAGGTTTATGAATTAAATCAATGTTTTGAAAACAAAATAGAAATTTTGTTTTATAAAACATATAATAGGAAATATTTATGAAGTAATAACACAGAATTTGGAATATATATATATATATAAATTCGTATATCAAATATATAGCTTACCTTAATTAAGTAGTAGAACCACTTTGAGGTTTCAACATTGAATGAAAACTTATTGGTACTCTATTTCCCTCTTCTCAACCTATCTCGCTAACTTGAGTACATGACCCAGTTTTTTTGAAACGCAGTCCAGGGGTGATATATATATACACCCTCCAAATGCCTTATCTAACAAGCCATTTGGTGAAACGAGTGTTAATTTATTATTTTATTTTCATATAGTAATTCAGTTATTATTTTTCTCTTATCTTACATTATGGTAGCTTACCATGTAAGTGTCTTATTACCAACAAAAATGTTGATTTCTATATATTTAATTTTTTTCATTTTTCTCATAACTATGGTTCTTAGGATGTTTATTTTTTCATTTCCCTTCAATTTTCATCATCCCCTCAACATGTAGGTATTCATAAAAGGTTTCAATAGATATGTCTCTGATGACCAAACTTGTTATCACCGATCAATTGTTGCGAATGGTTGACCTTCTGACATAATCACTGTGTTAAGTCTATCGATGGAGATCCTATGTGTGGTATGCTCACCCTTTTCAGGAGGCGATGATGGCGGATTGTCATAGTGGTGATGGACTTTGATGACGAAGGTTGGTAGAAGAAGGTGGAATGACTACATGCGAGGGTGATGGTGGCCACAATGGTGGCATTGGGGAAAGACATTTAATAGTGCAGGATGAGACTCCCTCTTTTGCAAGTATCATCATTTCATTCTTTTTTTAATTTTATTTTTATTTTTTAATTTTTTTTTGAAATTATGTTTTTTAAAATAATTATATCACTATAATAGTTATAATAATTATAATTTTAAAATAAAATCAAATTTATAATAGTTTAAACTATATTAACTTAATTTTATAATAATAATTTAATAATTTAAAATTTTATAAAACAAATTTAAAATAATTAAATTTTTCTCTAAAAGATATTACCTTTAAATGAATTTTTATTAAAACATTATGTTTCACCGTTAATTATTAGTTTTACTATTACCATTAATAAATAAAATTTTAAAACAAATTATAATTTTCATATTTAAAAGAAAAAATGTTAGATGTTTTTTACTTCAAAATAATGGTAAAATTTTAACTACAATTAGTATCCTAAATATTAAATTAGTAATATATACATTTCATTATATATGTATATTTTATTTTAAAAATGTAAATTTTAAATGATCATATTAATTTTCCAAAAAAATTATTCATTTAAATCTTATATTTACAGAAATAATCATATAAATATATTAATATTAATATATCATTTTAATCAAGAAAATACTATAAAATGGTGTTAATTTAAAATCAACTCTTATTTCTTAAAATTAATAATTTATTTAAAAATATTATAACATAAGATTTGTGAAGTATAAATTTTTCATAAAATCATAGTTGATGATAAATAATTATTTATAATAAAGATATTATTATATAATAATTCAAATTAATATTATTTTTAAGTATTATTATATAATTTTTAACATTTAAATTAACTTATAATAAAATTTAATTTTTATTAATTAAAGGACTTAATTTCAATTATTATTTCCATAACATAGTTTATTTATAGTTATAAAACATGTCATTTAATAAGCACTAAATATTTTAATTTTTCTAGTATGTTAAATTCATCCCCCATTAAAATAATTGAGACCTCACAATTCATTCATTAGACGTAAGAAATTTCTGAATTTGCATCTTTAGAATTAAGAAAAACCAGAATTGCTATTGTTTTTTTACTCTACCACTGAGAATGATAATTAATAATCTCTAAAGTTGTCTAGATTTTCTCTATGGTACCAACTATGAAGCCCTATACCAGAGCTTTCATATTTAGTAAATAAAAATGTAGGGTATATTTATTTATAAATGATAAAAAAAGTCATAGATCATTTTACATACTAGGAAAATTTCTATTCAATATTTTAGAGAATTAGATATATAAATTAAAAATTTACAAAGCAATACAAAAATTTAATCAAATTTATTCACATATGCTACCTCTTTATATGAAATGAACAAAAATAGAAATTATAATGAACTTGAAAAAAAATTAAAACATAGGGTGAGAAATAATTTTCTTGATAAGGGGTTTTAGAAACATTTGGATGTAATTTTATTGTAAAACATCTCTCCAATAAATCTAATGATAAAGTTAGTACTCAGAAAAGGGTTATCAAACATTTATCATTTTCCAAATATCTTTAAATATTAAATATATTACTATAAAAATTATGTAATTTCAAAAGAACAATTATTATTAAATGTTTCTTCAGATTTAACCATTTTGAAAGTAATAATTTTTGTATATTATTCATGATACTCAACGGGACATATGAAAAACCATATGTCCACTTAGTTGTTTCTCATGTATAAAAACATCCCCATAAGGTCATTTGTTTACTCCTCATAACTCGTCATATCATTTGATACTCTAATATCACAATTTATGAAATTTTTTTAAATGGCCATATCTTTATCACTTGTAAATAAAAACAATTCAAAACCATACATAAATTATTTTTATAGAATAAAATAGTCTTAGAAATTTATTTACATGGAATGATATTATTTTTTAAGAATTTATAATAAAAATACCAAGGATAAATACATATTCATAATGAAATGATCTTTATTAGAAGACATAAATATACCTTCTTAATAATCTCAACGGATTCTTGAATGAAACTAAAATAAATTTCAATAATATTTTAGATGATGTACTTATAAAATGATACAAATTACATTCATAGACATATAAAAACAATTTACACAGAAATTAATAAATTTTAGTATTTAATTTTTTCTTGTAAAAAAATTGTACACATAAAATTATAACCTATATAAAATATGATAAATGATAACTTCTATCCATGATATAATTTATAAAAGAAATAATTTAAAATGTATTGGTAATGACAAATAATTTTTTATTATTTTAAAATAACTTATTAATGATCTTGAAATAATTTCTTTAGTAATTTATTATATACATAATATACACATTTATATATAGTTCTTTGAAAATAAATAAATAAATGATTGTATTTCAAATACCCTTAGAAGAGTTGTGATTCAAATCAATGTTTTAAAATAAAAACAGAATTTCTCTTGTAAAAAATATAATTGATAAAATATATGAAATGTTGACATAGAATTTGAAATATATATGTATGTATATATAAATATATATATAAAGTTTCAAATCAATTACATAAATTACCTTAATTAAGAATAAAACCCACATTGAGGTTCTCCTCTCTGAATGAAAATTTATTGGAACTCGATTTCCCTCTTCTCAACCCCTCTTGCAAACCAGATAAGTGCAAAAAATTTTAAAAACATTGAATATGATGTTATATATATATATATATATATGGATTCCAAATGTCTTATATAAGAACCCATTTGGTGAAATGAGAGTGAGTTTATTATTTTATTTTCCAATAATATTTTATCTGTCAGTTTTTATTATTATCTTGATTTATGGTACCTTCCTTTTTAGGTGTTTTATTACTACCACATGCATTGTTTTATATATTTGTTCTAGTTTTTATTTTCCTCCAACCAATAGTGCTTGTGTTGTTTATTTTTTTCATTTAATTTTACAATTTCCTCACACCTTATACATGTATGTATATGAGGAAGGTCACATAAGAACTATCTCTGATGATGATCATTGTTTTCATAGACCAGTCATTGCTAATGGCCAACCTATGAACATTTTCATTGTTTGAGGTCTTTCAATGAAGATCCTTTGTCTTGTAAGCTCACCCTTTTCAGGAGCTGATGATGGTGAGTAGGGAGGGTGGTGTTGGACCTTGATGGTGAAGTTGGGTTGATGATAGTGGAACGATTATTGGTGAGGGTGACATCAGATTCAATTGAATCATTGGTGAGAAGATGATGAATAATGTTGGGTCAGACCCCCTCTTCTGCAACTATCATCATTTCATTCATTTTTTCCATCCCTTTCCTCATTTTTAACAAATTTAAAATTCAGTTTTTTAATATAAAATTATATAAATCTCATAATTATATTTAATATAATTTTAGAAAAAAACAAATTTATAATAATTTAAAATACATTACCTTGATTTTATAATAAAAATTTAATAATTAAAAATTTAATAATTTTTTTAAAAAAAAATATAATTTCATATAAAATATTTTACCATTAAATAATTTTATAAAAATATTTTTTTTCCACTATTTATTATTGTAATTATTATTATCATTTACTTTAATAATAAAAATTTTAAAACAAATTATAATTGTCATATTTATAAGAAAATATTTTACATTTTATTTTTTCAAAATAATGGTAAATTTTTAATTAGAATTAGTATCATAAATACCAATATATATATATATATACCCATTCCATTACATATTCATTTTCTATTTTAATATTTTAATTTTTAAATAACCCTTTTGGTTTTCAGGAAAATGTGTTTATTGAAATCTAATATTTTACAAAAATAATCAGATAAATATTTTTTTATTAAAATATTATTTTAAATATAAAAATACTATAAAATAGTATTTATTTAAAATCAACTCTAATTTCATTAAATTAATAATTTATTTAAAGATATTACAACCTTGTATTTGAAAATTTTAAATTTTCAAGAAAATCATAGTCAATAAAATATCACTATTTATAATAAAGGTATCATTCTATAATATTTCAAATTAATATTATTTATAAATATTATTATATGGTTTTAAATAATTAAATTAACTTACAATCAAATTTTATTTTGATTAATTAATGAAATTAATTTCAATTATTATTTTCACAACTTAGTTAATTTATTGTTATAAAACAAGTCATTTAACAAACACTAAACATTTTAAATTTTCTGGGATGTTACATGGAGCACGATGAAATCCACTTGGTCTCTCATAGTAACCCACATGAGTACATCCTTGGTTATCCGATAGTAATTGGTCACTTGGCCCGATGTGTGGTCATTATACAAAAATATTACATAAAGTATTTGTAACAAAAGTTAGTGAAATGGAAAGAACTGGCTGATATTATAACAACATATCCCACCTAGAAAGCACACCTATAAATACTGAGCTTCTGAAAAAGAGGTTTTCTATACCCATGACACTCCTCAGAAATGGGAGATTTATTTTGATGGTGCCTCCCAAATTCCTATCGAAAAGAAAAGGGAACACGCAATACTCAATCGAGTTGGGTTTGGGATTGTATTCTTTTCACTGAAAAAAGTAAAATTTACATACTATTTTCAATTATCCAAAGGATACATAAATAATGAGGCTAAATACCAAGCCCTTATCACTAGATGGGAACAAGCTATATAGCTACAAATAGCCTACCTAAACATCAAATGGGACTTAGATATAATGATAAAGTAGATAAATGGTGAATATTTCATTAAAAATGAAGAACTCACCCCTCTCACTAGCTATGTCAGAGGACTAATGTAAGATTTCCTTATTATATGAAAATTGCAACATCCTCGCCTATTATAAAATGCACATTCTAATTCAATTTCTAATGCAACCACAGTCTTGGTCGACCCTGATCTGGAGGAAGTGATATTCTACATCATGGAATGAAGAATGGTCTCATTAATCATCATATATGATATGGAATCAATAAATGAGGACAAAACCACACCATAGTGTGATGGACCAATATACACCCTTGGGGTGATGGAACCCATAATTGGTTATCTCAAGGGTGGGATCCTCCTGGAAGGCCAAGAAAATAGGGAATGAATTCGATACTGAGAAACAAACATCAATCTATGGGATAGTCCATCAGAATCATATTTACAGACCTTTAATAAAACGGACGACCTTCACTCATTCCTTCAAGGGGAAATACTATTCTTTATCAAAACCCGATGATAATAGGAAATAATCCTCCTAAACTGTAACCCAAATGATAAAGACTTTCTTTCATACATAAGTTCTATAAAAACAGAGCTTACTCACTGAAAACAATAGATGGGGAATGTGTCACACCACCCACCAATGTACGGTTTCTTAATAAATACTTTTCATACCATCTATCAATAATTTCTCATCCTGCCAGCAATATGATAAACTGGACAACATCTCTCATTCTTGCTTCATGAAATTAAACTGTGAAAATGTGTCCTTATCTCATGATGTATAATTTCATGGAAGATTTTCTCACCACATGAAATTAAAAAACACAGATATCATCATCACACTAAATATTCATCTCACATGAGCTCTATATGTGTGAAAGAAAGATGAAATTCCCCTATCTCTAAATGGGAGTTATGTTCACTTAGGTAGTATCTTTATGTAAGAACTACATGAGGATTTATTCATTCCATAATAAGCAAATAAGTGATTCCCAGAGCTCCATTCTTTGACTCTACACAATATCCTATTTCATTCACATCGGGTAACCCTCATCCTTACCGAAACATGTAAAACTACATGGCTGATGTCCTCACCACATAAAACCAAACTATATGATTTCCAAGAAATATGTGTGTATTTATTTCTACCATCACATGATACGTAGTGATTCCCATACCTCCCTTCTTGGACTAATCTGCAACATTAATCAATATTCACATCGATTCTCCCAAATCTTTATCACAAGATGTTAAACTACATGGATGATTTCCTTATTGTATGACACTAAATTGCTTGGGTTTTTAGAACCACATATGGATTGATTCTCAAAATAATGAGATATGTACGGACACATTGATCATATATATTATCCCAGTAATCGCATGATAAAAAATTTACATATTCTTTCTCTAATTTCCTACATGTATAGGGGATCCTTTTCCATTCCTTATCTCTCATGTAAAGAATAGTTCATGAGAGTTTTGGACATACAGTAGTGGATTCCCCACATGGTCAATACATATTAGCTCATGATTGGGTTGGAATGGTCATGAATTAAAGAACTTAAATGATACACCATAAGTCCTAGTCGCATGACGTTTAACTATATGGTTGATGACCCTTGAATGACACAAAACTACACACTACTGTAGACCACTCCCAATATGGAAACTACCCTTGGTGTTGGTATCCCACCAAAACTCCATTGAGGAACTATGTGTGTTCTAATTCTTATCATCACAAGATATGTAGTGATGCCAATATCACCATTCTTAAGCACATACACATAAAATAAACCTAAAAAATTCCCCCACCCTACATACAGGTCAAACCTGTGAAAAGACCGTTATCAAGAAATATGTGTGGCTTGATTTCTATCATCACATGATATGTAATGATTCCCAGATCCCTGGTATTGGGTGTAACCGTAATATTCCATTTTAACATAAGGGAGAAGATAGCCTTAAATCATGAGGTTAGACTGCATGGCTCATCAATAACTATGTGTGTCTTGATTATTATTAACACATGATATATAGTGAAGCCCAAATCACCGATCCCGTGCGAGGCTACAATAATTAGAAGGAAGAATTACCCCCTCTACATAAGGTTCGGTCCAACATAGTGAGTTTCCCTTTCACGAACTATATGTGGATTGATTTATTTTATCATAGAAAACATTGTGACACCTATATCTAAGATTCTTGAGTGCATTTGTGATAAAAAAATTCCCCCATCCCTGTGTATGGGTAAAGCCTACATAGGGAACCTTCACATGAGAACTACTTATGGATTGATTCTTGTCCAAAAATGATATATAGATACACCCATATATGTAATCCTAGTTTATGATATAATTTGTGAGAATATACACATAAACACCAAACTACATATAGGATAAACATGTTTAGAAAATTTCATCATAACATAATGTTAAACTACAAGGAATGGAAAACAGTTCTAATCGCTTGAAACTAAACTACAAGGAACATTTCAAATTCAAAATAAATTAAAACAACATGATGATTACATCCCTAATAGATGATGTTAAATGTTTAGGCCATCACCCGTCATCATTCCTTCTCAAAGGGACATGAAAGCTACACCTCGATAAACAAAAGTACAAGGTTATTATTCTATCATTTGAGCCCATAAACCCATGAATAATACATCATTTCTTGAGCACCATAGGTTGTTGTAAATTATTGATAGAGATTGTAAAAGAAAACATATATCTCTAATGGAACATGTTATTGATTTATAAGGGCTCAGACCCACCAACCAAATATATATTTTCCTTTTAAGAAGGTTTTTATGATCCTCATGACCCGAACATCACCATGGAAGAACATAACACCCGAGGGTGTTCTAGTCCATTCTTGGCATGATTGTCCCATATAATTACCCATGTTTTGAGAAACTTGATCCACTATTTATAAAATTTTCATCTCCCTCTGAAATGGATATTTTAATACACTTGACCCTAGGTATCCTAATAAGGTTCCTTTATTACATTTCCCCCATATTATGTATATGTGTGTCATGATGTAAAACTGGGTGCAATTTGGAGAAAGCAATATTACCTTAAAATTTAGTCTTTTATGATCCAAATCCCAAGACAATAAACTACATACAAAAGATAGAGACAAATTTTCATGTTGAAAACCAGAAAAGTGAGTCCTGTGAAAATGTCAAGTCTTTGATGTGTAAACACATCATCTCAATAAATTGGAAAAAAAATTATCATGTAAAAAAATGAGGCCTTATAGTGACCTAATATCAATGTACATGTACATTACATCATTTTTGTGGAATAATTAATACATTACCCCAAAATGATAAATGAATGTAGTAGTCTAGTGCCTTTTGAAACATGTAACACAAAAATATAGTCTAGTAGAAGATCATTATTATTTCCCAAAAAATATAATTCCCTTTATTAATCATACTTAATTCCTTCCCTTATAACCCAGGGAAAAGAAAAATAAAAAAAGGGTGAGTTTAGATGCACAATAAGGGTAAAAAATCGAGATATATAAGCATAATAATGAGAATAAGGGTATGAGAACATGATCATGAAAATAGAGGATCATACCCTGCACATCAAAGATTAGAAACATGAATCATGGAATAAAGATAGGGAGTTCATAAGAAATGAATTAAAAAAAAATAAGGAACATAATCCAAAGAATTAAAACATAGTAATAAAATATGGAACTGTGGTGGACATATAATATTATAATAATTATTTCCATGGTCGTATAGTAATTTCTTCCAAGGATACCAGTCTTTTTTGGGATTTGTTCCCATACCGTATTTTTAATCATGGTTAACTCCAATGAAAATCTTAGTATTATAAATTTACTCTTCATACCATATTAGTTGTGATGGTTCACTCCCATGGCCATATTAGTAGTTAAAGTTCACTCCCAAGACCATCTTAGTTTATCTGATGTGATAAAAATATTTACCCAATGAATTGAAGGGTGACATAGCTATCACCCGTATCATAATGAAAGAATACCTACATGGTAAAAAAGATCATAAGAAATAATATAAGTACCAATGAAATGAAATTGGTTTCATAAACATGTAATCATATCATAACATGGGGAAAAGAAACATATTTTATAATCATTTTATCAAAATCATAAACCATAAAAATAAGAGTGTTTATTAAAAAAATTCCATAAAACAGAAAATATTTAAAGAATTAATATTAATGGTTTAATTTAATTATAATAAGGTATTTCATTTTAGATGGATAAATATTTTTAAATATCACATAGAACAGATCATTTAAAAAATCAATTTCTTAATCATAAAACATTTTAAAAACACTTTTCTTTGAAATTTTTTTTAAACATATAAATGAATCAAGAAATATAATTAAAAATATTTCTTAAGGAAATATACTTTATTCTTTGAAAAATGATTTTTGAAACATAAAACCGTTTGAAAACCAATTTTTCCTTAAAATAAACATGAAAACATGTAATGAAGGATTTGAAACATTTTGAAAAATATATTTTTTAAAACATATAAAGGAAGCTTGAAAACATTTTTAAATCCTTTTCACATAAAAATACAATTGAAAATATATAAAGGAATCCTTGAAAAATAATTTCAAACATAAAAATATTTTTATAAACATGTACATGGAAGATAAATATGTCATAGAAAATACTTATATATGAAAAATCCTGAATAATATTGAGATTGGGAAGTTCGCACAGGCGATTTCATAAGAATTTAAATCATATATCCCATGAAACAAAGAAACTATAAGGATATAAATATACCATTATAATGATAATAAATAATCATAAAATACATTTATGATGATTATATAAACAATGAAAAATAAGTGAGTGGTGATATGGCATGTGTCCCAAAAAAAAGCAAGACATAAATCTCCTACCTTAGGTATGATTCCCTCCATACATGTATAAAATTATGTTATAGTAGTTTTTAAAATATTATTAACTTATAAAAATATTGTAACAATATTTATGATATCATATATGATTCATTTATGACTTTATATTACCCGTTTACTAACAATTCCAAGTTTAATCAACGTTTCAGGTAATAACCATATTGTTTATCATATGTATTTTGACTATCAATTCTTGATCCTATTACATATATCATGATTTACATACATTAAATATTTAATAATTTTTTATATATTTTTTATATTATATATATATATAATATAGATATTTGAAATGGAATACACTGTTCATGGAGACAGTAAGCTGTACATACACATGGACGTTGTTTCCGTTTTCTTATTATACTTAATAGAAGAAGGTAAATTGAATATATATATATATAAATTATTAAATTATAATAATTATGTAATATATTCCATATTTATTCATAATATACATTTTTTATAATTATTCTTGAAATGGTTAATCAGGATGATGAATCACATCGTGTCGTGGAGACGATAGGTCGTACTTACACATGAGCGATGATATCATTCCATTAATTGTGAAAAAATTAATGAAGAGGATGGTATACATATATTTTATACAATGAATTTCATGTTATGTTTATTATTTATATACATTATATCCATGAATATACCCATCTAAATAAATTAGTGATGAAAAACATATTACACAACGACGTGGAGACGGTAAGCCGTATGTATGCACGCGTGATAATTTTATTTTTCATAGTGTTAATAAAATATATATTATGGTTGTTAGAAAATAATAATAAAATTTCATAATATATATTATAATTTATTTATTACATTATAATAAAATCAACACATGAATAGGAAGTAGAAGAATAATCCAATTTTAAAGAGTCGGTAAGGAGATTACCCCTTCTTAGACGATCTCCCTCTACATCTCTTCTTAGAGACACTAGATTTGACCTTTTGAGAAGACTAGAAGCTCCATAATATTACTAAGGAATCATATATGGTATATGGGTAGGGTATGGAAAATATAAAACACTTAATGTGAGGTGAATAAGTGAGAGAGAAAGTGCCCTTTTATAGTTGAGGTGAGGGGATCTTTTGGAAATCCTCAAAATGATAAAATATATTATTATTATTCTAGATATAAAAACTTAAAAAAAAACAAAAATTAAATTTATAAGAAATGTTAGATCATAAAATAACCTATTTTTATTATTTAAAATTTTTGGTTTTTTTTAAAATAATTGAACAATAAATTAATTCAATAAGATATTATTATTGTCAATTTTAATACTTTTCAATTAATTTGACTGATAATTCATAAATACAAAGTGGGAATTATAATATAATGTTTTCAATCAATTATAATATATCTAATAGACTAATTAAATTAATTATACACATTAACTAGTAAAACATATATCAAAATAAATATTAATAAAAGCTATTATTCTATTTTTCTATTAATTAAATAAATATTTATTTTTCATTAAAGAATATTTTAAGTAATTATATAACTTATAAATAGTAAAAACAACTTTATATAATGAAAATAATTTCATTTTTTCAATATATACATTTATATTCATTCATATATTGATTTTTTCCCTATGTGCACACATAAAAGATATTAAATACAAGAGAGTGATACATTTTAACTATATTTGATTTAAATAGTATATAATTTATTTTTATGAACATGTGTACTATAAAAAATAAAAAATCAAGAATAATGTTATAAGGGTATAATTATCTTCATCCTATATTTCTTTACAAGTTTTGGTTTCATTTAAAACCTTTTAATTTTGATTTACCTTTAATTAATATATAGTAATTTTAATTGTGCTAACAAAATTTTAAATATGAAGAACTTTTAAATTATTACATATATGGGTTAATTTTTCTATAAATGAACAGTTTATGAAATTATGGAACTTATAATAATATATTTGTATTTTTTAAATATTTTAATAAATTTTATTTAATTTAATAATAAATAAATCATATAAAATATAATTACTGTCTATTATGACACTATTCACGACATTGTCTTTAGATAAAATCCAAAATGAAGATAATTTAGAGATAAACCATTTAAAATACTCCTAACATGGATTAGACAACTGTAAATTTTTTGGCATGGCTAAATTAACTCATATTATATTTATTTTAATAATTTAAATATAACTTACTTGATATTTCCTTTTATTAAACAAGTACTACATTATCATCATGTAAGTCTTTAAGGTAATTATTTATTTCCTAAAAAATAAAATAAAATTACTATGATTAATATAATAATGTTATATTTCAGAAATATAATTTTAGTAGAATTTATATTTTGTAAACTTATATTAAAAATTAATTTGTTATTAACATTGGTGTACATCATCTTTAACTTTTTTGTAAATAAAATATAAGAAATGTATTATTCTCATCGAAGTGGCCTCAAAAGGGTATACTATTGGCCAAATATTGAATTTTCTCGAAATACACTATTAAAAATAAAATATTTCAAATGTTAAAGTAATTTTATATTCTATAAAGTATTATATTTTACTCTTAATTACCCGATTTATCTTTTTACCATGTTAAAAAATTACTAAAGTTACTATTCATAGTGCCCAAAAAATAAAATAAATACATTTAAATAATGTGTACCACCTAATTCCAAATATATAATCCATTTTCTAATATTTAAAACACATATGTTTTAGTAGTTAATTTAAAATTAATCTAGTTTTTGGGGGTGAGAAAACATGTTATTAATGTTAAAACATAAAAAATATTGAAACGTTTTTTATCTAAAATAAATGTAAAATTTATTCTAAGGACATAAATTAGATTAAATGATAAAAATTTAATCTAATTATACTTTAAAACCAATCAAAAATATAATTTAACACGAAATTATTTCTATGAAATAAGCTATTATCGATTAAAATTTAGTGTTTGATTATTATTCATCCAAACATAAATCTTATTTGAAAATACCAAAATTTTAATCAAACTAAATTTTTATATCCATATTTGAAATAATATGTTTATTTTTTAAAATAAAATATATATAGGAGAAAAAATTTGGATTTAAAATGGGTTCTCCTTTAAAAGGTGATAAAATTATCTTTTTGGAAAAATATTGGTTGTTATGCATAAAATTGGGCTTGTTCATATCTTTTTCCTATAAAATAAATTGGATAAATATAAAAAATATTTTACTGAATATATAACAAATATATTTCAATAATATCATTCTCTAATTGTAATTAATATAATTTATTAATACAAAATGACTTTGAGAGTATAAAAATAAATAAAAATTTATATTGAATTGGCGTATATTTAAAATTTATAATTAATTAGAAACCAATTATTTCAAGTTATAAACTTTATGTTTTCCTATGTTAGTTTATAATATTCTTAACCAATAATTTAAGGGCTAGGTGATATCTTATTATATTAAAAAATAATATTTTATTGATATATTATTGTTCAGAAAAACTCGATATTGCATGTAATGAAGGATACAAAAAAACCGGCATTGTGTAACAAAAGCCATTCATAGTGATGATTATACCAAAACATAATATATATTTTTTCTTGAAGTAAAATATCAGCTTGATGTTGTGTATAATTCAAGCCAAACATAGTTTTTTTCAAATAATGAAAGCTATATTCAATATTATGTGGAAAGAAAACTATCTAAAAGATTAAATTAATTCAAAAACAATACATCACAAAATCTCATCATGTTAAATTATACATGTACCTTAAAATTAATTACTCCCTAGAAATTTTTAATGGTTATCAAAGGTTTAATATTTTAATGTTCCGTTCATAGATACTCACATTGAATAAATGAATACTTAATTTCCCTTTTAAAAAGGAAAATTAGAAACATAACAGTTACCCAAAGTAACTCATAAGTAGGTTTCTACATTGGATAATATAAGTGGAAAGTGAAAAAATTGACATAGAAGTGAAATCTACCCATCAATTTTTGATATAGAAAGATAGAGAACATGGTCAGAATAATGTTAATAATAAAAAAGCTATAACATAGAGAGTATTGAGAATGGTCATTGACATCATCAAAAATTTTGATAATATGACACCCTTTAACATCATGGTTCATGTACTAATGTTGAATATTTTTCTAGATAATATATAATTGCTTTATTTCAGCATAATCTCACACATTTAATTCCTTGATTAATTCCCACTTCATCTCTAATTCTAAAAAATGAATTTGATATTGTTATTCCTGAAATGTTAGTAAATCATAAATATAATTATAGGTCATTCCATCTATACCACAAAAAAATTTTATCTCAAGAGATATAAAATGCATAAATCCACCTATAGTGAGATAATAATTTAATCTCACAAACTTATATGAAGTTTAACTTAAAATTCCCATAAATTGTTGATCCAACAATCCTTCCAAAAGCTGGAAATCCAAAACATTATAATGAAGTGAACTAATTTAGCTTAACATTTATCCCCCATATATTAAATGGTTGGTTTTGGTTGTTGAGTACCAAACATGTGAATACCTTTATCATATATTCCTTTGAAACATGGAAATAACCAGAATTTACACAATTCCTTATGGAAAAAATGCATGTTTATTTATTCTAAATTATGTTAAATATATTTTTTAAAACCAAAACGTTGTAAACTTCATTAATGATAGCATAATCAGTTGTCAAAACGTTTTTAATAATTTTCAAGGTAATCTGTATCGTCCAATTTACTTATTTATATCCATCATATCTTTATCTTAAAATATGGAAGATATTAAGGTTTATCTTCCCTTAGTCAAAATTCCACCTTGCCATTAAATCACTTTTCCCATCCATCTGAAACATTCAATATAAACTTGTAAATATCAAGAGAAAATAGAAGCTGAACAATCCTTATATGTTTCACCATTCATATAACATAATTCTTAAAATCAAATACATTAAAACATATATTATTACACTTCATCTTTAAGACATAAAAAATGATACCTCATACAATTAATTAATACCTTTTTTCTTTCACATTTCACATGTAGTTTCATCACCATCAGAAAAATAACCATTACTTGTACCACCTTTATATTTATCTTCGGGTGATTTCCTCAAAGGAACTCAATTTTTATAATGACCCTTCACTCAACACTTCTATAATTTATCCTTTGATGATCTCTTAGGTAAGCTAATATTTCCATCCATTTAAATAATTGAACACTTAATTTTTTTCCTTTGTAGTTATGTTATTTTTTCCTTATTTTCCATAATCAAAACATCTTATTGATCATATAATATATTTACTCTGGATATTCTTTCAACATTATTGACACAATGGAAACTGAATCTTCTTTCTTCCATGGTCTCCATTACCTAAAATCATATCCAAATCATTTCTTCTATTATTTGGTGAGCACAAGAGTGGGTTAAGGTACACATTGGTAATAATGTTTCATGAAAAATAATTAGGAATGATTGCAACATCCATCACTAATGTGATTATCCTATTTGACTGGTAATCAACAACTTTTCCATCACATTCTACATTAATCCAGCTTCTTCTAGTTCCCTCCATCAACTGCAATCATAAATCATTGACCAAGAAATAATTATCTTTTTGAGGAATCACATAATCTAGAAAAAAAACTTATATGACACATTATTTATTCAATGAATCCTTTGATACATCCTTGGTTATTCATAAACAACTTATATTTAAATCCATCATAGTGGTTATTGATGATTTTTTTAATTCTCAAAGAATATCTCCATGGAGTGTCAAACTTGGTATGCAGTAAGGAACATTGTTGTGTACTAGGTAATAATTTAGTTATAACCAACACACCTTGTCATAGTTTTTAAACCTAGGTTCATCTATTATAGAGCCACATCCAAATTTAGCATCTAAACAAGGATGTAATTTATGGAAACCACCCACTCTAACCATTACCTAAATTCTAGGACATTTTACTAAACATTAACTCCTCTATATACTTACTTATAGATATCCCTTGAAATATCCTTGGAAATATCCATTGGTATCTCACTGATGTTTTATCATCCTAGTTTCCAATGGTGGACTAGAACATTGCTATGGTACCAACTATAAAGACCCAGTCTCAACATACATATAAATTACATCATTATTTTGTAATACATAATTCATCACAAAAATCAAACTCCCAAAGACCATAGTAGTCTAGTGCCTTTTGAAACATGGAACAAAAACGTCTTATATGTGGGATTATCTTAAATGTTTCCCCAAAGGAACAATACCTTTAGTAATACTACTTAAAACCATTACTTATAACCTTAGGAAATAAAATACAAGAGAATGGTCCGCTCAAATTCTCAGTAAGGGTATAAAAGGGAGATATATAAGCATAATCATAAGCATAAACTTATGATAACATGATCATGAAAATAAATAATCATGCCCTGCATATAAAATATCACAAACATGAATCTTGGAATAAATAATGAATGTTCATTAGACATGAATCATATAGAAATAAATTAAATAATTCGTGAAACAATATCAAAGAAATAAAATATGGAACTATGGAAGACACATAAGAATATAATAGTGATAACCATGGTAGTCAATGCATCACTTCCAATTCCATCTTTGTAGTAAGGGTTCACTTACTATACCATATTGGTAGTAATGGTTCACTTGAATTTACTTCTTAGTAGTATGAATTTACTCCCCATACCATCTTGGTTGTCATAGTTCACTCCCATGGTCATCTTAATAGTCATGGTTTACTACCAAGACTATCTTAGTTTATCTCATGAGATATAAATCTTTCCCCAATGTATTTGAGGGAGATATAAGACCCACACATATCATAATGAAATCATAAATACATTTTCCAAAAAATCATAAACAATAATATAATAACAAAATAAATGGAAAGGGTTTTGTCAATATGAAGTCATATAATAACCCTTGGAAAATATATGGGTTTCTTAATCACTTCATAAAAAGAATAACCCATGAAAAGAAAGGTGTTTCTTAAAAAACATTCCATCAAAACAGAAACCATTCAGAGAAATAATATGAATGGTATTATTGAATTAAAATAATATAAGTCACTTTATACAGGGAAGGATTTTGAATGATCACTTGGAACATGAAATTTTCATAAAAGTCACATTTTGTTAAATGTAAAATATTTTCAAAACCCTTTACTTTGAAACCACTTTGAAAACATATAAAAGAATCCTTAAAAATAATTTAAAACATTTCTTCAATAAAATATAATTTTTTATTTGAAAAATTATTTCTAAAACATAAAAACTTTTGAAAAGCCTTTTCTTGAAAATAAACATGAAAACTTGTAATGAAATATTGAAAACCTTTTAAAAACATTTTCCCTTGAAAACATATGAAGGATGATG
Organism: Viscum album; assembly: GCA_963277665.1. Taxonomy (NCBI): domain Eukaryota; kingdom Viridiplantae; phylum Streptophyta; class Magnoliopsida; order Santalales; family Viscaceae; genus Viscum; species Viscum album. The sequence goes on along the minus strand of OY728156.1, from coordinate 783,712,141 downwards.
GAAAAAAATTGAATCATTTTTCCTTGAAAATTACATTGAAAATTTATCAATAAACACTTGAAAAACAACATAAAACATAATATTATTAATAAACATGGACATGAATGATAAGTATGTCGCAATAAATACTTGTGTATAAACAATCCTGAATAATAATGAGATTGTGAAATTAACACTAACAACATTATAATTAGTAAAATTGAATTCTGCATGAAATAAAGAAAAATATATGGATATAGAAATACAATGATATTCATAATTAATAATCATAAGATATTTTTATATGAATTATATAGACCATGAAAAATAAGCGACTGGTGATTATTGCATTTGTTCCATAGAAATAACAATGAGACATAAATCCCATACCTTAGGTCTGATTCCCTCCATATGTGTCTGAAACTCATGTATTGTGATTTTAAACATATTATTAACTTCTAATAGAATCATAATAATATTTATTATTTCATATTTTATTCATTTATTAATTTATATTCCCTATTTATTAACAATTCCAAGTTAAACCACATTTCTCGTAATAACTTCTTTGTTTATCGAACAAGTTTTGACTTGTTATTCTTGGTCCAATTAATAATATCATGATTTACATAATTCTAGATTTTAAAACATTATTTATATATAATATATATTTATTATAAAAATATATATATATTATAGATATTTGAAAGGGAATAAACCATTCATGGAGATGCTTAGCTGTACGTATGCTTGAACGTTGTTTCCATTTTCTTATCATACTGAAAGGATGAATGTAAATGAAATATATGTATATATATATATATTATTAAATTATAATTATTATTCCATATATTTCATATTTATTCATTATATAAACTTTTTTAATCGTTATTTATATGGTTAACATGGAAAATGAATCTCATCACGTCATGGAGAGGGTAGGTCGTACGTACACACGAGCGATGATATCATTCCCTTAATTATGAAAATGTAAGGAATTGGATGGTATATTTTTTCAAGACTAAATATCAGGATGCATTTATTATTTATATCAATTATATCCATCATTATAACCCATATAAATAAATTAGTGACGAAAACAGATTTCAAAATGACATGGAGACTGTAAGCTCTACATACGTACACACGGTACGTTCATTTTTTACAGGATGAATAAAAGATATAATATAGTCATTATATAATCATAATAAATATCATAATATATGCTATTTTATAATTATTACATTATAATTGAATCCACCCAATAATATTAATTAAAATAAGATATAATTTTGAAAGATTCAGGGAGGAGATACCTCGTCTTCGATGATCTCCCTTTAGATATCCACTTAGATACACTATAGTTGGTATTTTGAGAATAAAAAACCACTATAATGTTACTAGTGATGTTTATAATGGAAATTTTTAGGGGATATAAGAGATTTAATTCTAAATGTGAGTTGAAAAAGTGAGAGAGGAGGTGCCCTTTTATAATTGAAGTGAGAGACACTTTTAGAAATCCACAAAATGTTCAATTATAATAATATTATTATAGTAATAAATACATACAAACTAACAATAAATTAAAACTAGATGAAATGTTCAATAATATATTATATCCTTGTGATTATGTCTTATTTTTTTTTGAATTTTAAATAATTTAATATTAAATTAATTCAATAAGATATCCTTATTGTCAAATTTAATACTATTCATTTAATTTGACATCAAATACATAAATAAAAATTAAAAACTAGAATATAATATTTTAAAACATCTATAATACATCTTATAGATCTAGTAAATTTTTTATACACATTAAATACTAAAAAATATATATAAATAAATTTTATTAAAATCAATTATTCTATTTTTTTAATTATATAAATATGATTTTATCATTGAAGAAGCATTTAAGGTAATTATATAACTTATAAAAATTCAAAATAAATTCTTATGATGAAAATAATTTCTTTTATATAAAAATATACATTTAAATTCATTCATATCTTTATTTTTTCCCTGTGTGGACACATAAAATAAATGTAATACAAGCGAGCGATACATTGTAACTATGATTGATTTAAATAGTATATAATTTATTTTCATGGACATGTGTCCACTAAAATAATCAAAATATATACTATTTTGATAATGGTATAGTCCTATTTATCCATTTTTTTGAAATGTTTTGGTTTTATTTTATACCATATCATTTTGATTTACCTTTAATTAATGTAATGTATTTTTAATTATGGTAACACAATTTTAAATATTAAGAGGTTATAAATTATTACTCATATGGGATCAATTTTCCATAAATGGGAACTTTTTGAATTTTTGGGCCCTATAATAATATTTTTTTTATTTTTTAAATATTTTAATGATTTTTAAATAATTTAATAAAATATTATTCTTATAGAATATCATTAGTGTCGATTTTAACACTATTTAGAATTTTGTCTTTAGATAAAATCCAAATGATAAGACAATTTAATAATACATTTACGATACTCCTATAATTTTATGTTAACCTATAAAATTTTTGGATAACCTTAATTAATTAAATTATATTTTTTAAAATAATTTAAATATCATTTATTTGAAATTTCATTTAATTAAATAAATACTCCATCATCATCATGTAATCCTTTAAGGTAATTATTTATTTCTGAAAAATTAAAAATAAATTAACATGAGAAATAAAATAATTTTATATTTAAAATGAATATTTATATTCTAATTTATATTTTGTAAAAAACTATTTTTAAAATGGGTTAGTTTTTAATATTTTAGTATGAAATATTTAACTCTTATATAAAAAAATATAATAAATGTATTATTCATAACCTAGTGGCTTTAAAAGGGTATAATTTCAGAACAATATTAATTTCTTTAGAAACCTACTAATAAAATTAAAATACTACAAGTGGTAAGGTAATTTTATATTATTTTTAATATTATTTTTTAGCCTTAATTACCTGATTTAACATTTTACATTGTTAATAAAAATTACTAAAGTTACTATTCATATTGTCAAAAAATAAAGGACACCATTTAGATTATTTAAACCATAGGATTCCAAATATGGAATCAATTTTTTGAAATTTGAAACACCTAAATTACAATAGTTAATTTAAAATTAAACATGATGATGGGGTGAGAAAAAAGTTATTAAAGTTAAATCACGCAAAAGATTGGAACATTTTTATATCCAAATTCTATGTAAAGTTGATTAAAATGGACTAAATTAGATTAAATAATAAAATTTAATCTAAAAACTCTTGAAAAATAATTAAGAATATAATTTAACACAATAAATTATTTTGATGAAAAAAGTTGTTTTCAATTAAAATGTATATTTTTTACTATTCTTCAAAACATGAAACTTATTAGAAATATACAAAAATATAATAAAAGTAAATTTTTATATTCATTTTTCAAATTAAAAGTTTATTTTGTTAGATAGAATATATAAAAGTGTTACAAAATGCATTTAAAATTCATTCACCATTAATAGGTGATAAAATTTCCTCTATAAATAATATAGGTTTTTACGCATTATATTTGATTGGTTCTTATCTTATGCCTATAAAATATATGGGATAAATATAAATAATATTATGTTTAATATATAACATTTATATTTCATTAATATCATTCAATAATTGTAATTAATTTAAATTTTTAAGATAAAATGTCTTTTGGAAAAAAAATAAAAAAAATTCATTTATATTCAATTGGTGTATATTTTCATTTATAAATAATTGGTAACCAATGATTTCAAATTATAAGCCATATATTTTTAAAATTTTGATAATTATATTCATAAATAATAATTTATGGACTAGGTTATATCTTATTATATTAAAAAATAGTATTTTAATAATATATTATTGTTTAGAATAAACCGGTATTGCGTGTAATGAAAGCTATCAAAAAAACATGGAGTTGTGTAACACAAGAAAATAATAGTTTTGTATATACCCCAAGATAATCTTTTTTTGCTTGTATCACAATATCAAATTGGTGTTTCATATAACACAAGACAGACATAGTGTTTTTCATATAAAAAAAATATATTCTGTATTCTGTGAATTGAAATACATTGAAAAGACCATATTTGTTCGAAAAAAATATTTTACAAAATCTTGGGTTGTAACAAGCATAAAGATAAAAGGGTCTACTTTTTTTTCACTAGTAAAAGAAGAGTCATACTTGATGAACCCCCCAATCTAGGAAAAAGTTAAGTAATCATTTTTCAAACCTTTTGTCCACTATAACATGTTCACTAGGAGGCTACAAAGCTCTTAGGGAACAAGAACACTTCTTGAATATTATATTTTTCATAAATCATACTTCATCATTTGAGATGATAAAATCACTAAAGACCTTGTATAAGAAAAGGGAAAACAATACCCAACTTCAATAAACCCTTTGTTTTACTATGTATGTATTCATACGGATCTTGAAAATTCACCTATGGGTATCAAAAAATGTTTCACTTTCTAAAAAGGAATTTCCAATACTTATAAACCCCAACATCACCACATAAGAGCTCATAACCATAGAGTGTTCTATTCCATTCCAAAAATTATTTCTCCATATCATCCTCTAGACCTGAGAACTTTGGACCATGATTTACAATCCTTATAAATAGACTACTCAAGTGGAGTCAACTTCTTTAATGGTATGTCACCATGTTTAATGCCATTTATCAATCAAGGAATGTTACACCAAATTCCTTATCATTTTTATGGACTAAACCTCATGACTCTAAATAACATGGAGTTGGGACCATGTTTCACAATTATATAGGCAAACTACTATAGGGGTTCAAGAACCTTCCTGGATAGATTTGTATCCATAACCAACTTCATCATCTGTAAATTTGAGTCTTCTCAAATCATTCATGGAAACTGGCATAGGGTGGGAACACCTTTATTTTACTAATCTATCAATATATAAGGGATTTGACTTACAAACTAGGTGAATATCCTCCTTAAAATAATGGATCCCCTTTCCTTGTGGGCCCTGGTAACACCATTGTGGAACCCGACACCTTAGGGTGTTATTAGTCATCCCCGACATGTCGTACCCATCCCAAATTCTTCAATTCAAACTTTTGAATTATGTCATCCATCACCCACATTCCAACTATCCATGTGGGATCAACATCTATAGAATTTATCCCTCAAAAAATATTACACCCATAAAACATTCATTTCCTTGTAAAATAGTGGAGAAAAGTCTATTTGACCATGCTCCCAATAAATAAGGGGTTTGACCAAAAAATCATAGGAATATCCTCTTTCCATGAAAAGAAATATAACCCTCTAGATCCTTAACAATACCATGCTAGAACTCATCACCAAATAGTGTTTTGGTTCCTACCAGATATGTCTTCCCCATATTCCATATTGATAAATCACGTCCTAGGTGAATGAATTTAAAGAAAACCGTATTATTAGTCTTCGAAGTAATACTTTAAACATCAAAAAATATTTATGTCCTTACCTCATGACATTAAACTACACAACATACGTCTTTATTTCATGATACTAAAATTCCTCTAAAACTTCCTAACGAAATGGAATTAAACTACGTGGAAAATGTTACAAAATATGTATTATATCACCAGTGAAAGAAGGTATGGTCCAAAATACAAAAAACTACATTAATAGAATTGTTTGAGATATAAGACCCTGAAATACAATATAAAAATTATTTAGTATCCAAGACCTAAAATGTCACAAAACATGTCAGGTCAAAAACCCAAAATTGGGTGGCCTGAGAAAAAAATCCAAGCCCATACCTACTAAGTCATCGCCTATATTAAGATTTGGAAAAAATTATGCCAATATAAAATAAAAATATTAAAAGCTTACAAGGCCCACCATATATCCTTAGAAGAAAACAAGCTATACTATCTAGGTCCATTAAATTAATAAAATGATAGATCATTATCCCTCTGGGAATTAAATATTACCTAAATTCTCCTTACTGGATTAGGTAATATCAAGATAACTGTAGAAGATACATCAATAAAGAATCTCATGTTGGTGGGTATTCTTGATCATTTCTCGAGAAGAATCTATAATTATTTAAATATTCTAATCAAGTAATTCAGGATTACAAGATATTATTTTAAAGATAGGTATTGTTTATTATTTAGTAAACATCATATCAATGTGATATCATGCACATAATTAATGATAAAATTGGAAAATGACATATTTAGTTCAGAAGATCTATTCATTGATAGCATGAAGAAGGAGGAATTTCCACATATCTGAGTCTCTCCCATGAATATACCAGTAATAGAAAAGTTATGAAATTACAATCCCATCATATCATGAATTCAGTGGAGTCATTGATCTCTCAATAATTTTTTTTATGGGGAGGTAATAAATTTGTGCAGTTGATCGACATATTCAATTTCCACCTCCACAACTTGCTGCAACTCTTCCACTATAGTAACAACATAAAGACTTGCCTTCTCTACAATGTCAAAGAGTCCTTGTTGATCTAGTATGATTTTATATGATATACGATGTGCATGGTGAAACTAGGATATATCTTCTTTAAGACCACTAATTATAGACTATAGATTCTCAATTCCAACCTAATAAGCACTAACCACATCTTGGGGAGAATATACCTCTATTTCATGCTTGAAAGCTTCATTTACGTCCTCATCCTGATTTTCTTACTAAAGAGGGAACCTCATGTGCTACCACCCTCAATTCAGGGGCCCTATTTTTATACCTTAAATGGATGAACTCCTTTAACCGAGTATGAAGAAAATTATAATCAATAATTTCATAGTTGAGGGTGGTAAACATGAATAAATGGTGACCCAACTGGTCCTTCATACCTTCAAAAAGAGTGTTGGAAATCATGGTCCATATCTATCTCCCTAATTTTCTCTACATAGACTGATAAAGTGATGAAGACATTAGACTTTGACCTATTCCCATCCTAGGAAAATGAACATATTCTGGGACTATGTCACCAATTGAGAGGTTTGTGCCCATAATATTTAATGAAGTTGAAAGGGATCCAACCACTAAATTGGTTGAGTCTGTCAGAGGAATCCCCATGGAAGCATAGACTAGATCCTCTGAGCTCCGGGGTGAAGGAACTACAACAAAGGGACATGAGTTTATTAGCCATAGAACAAATGATATGATATCACTAAGAAATAAACAGATATGAATGATGTTAAAATTATACCTTTCTCATTTACATTGCTACTGACATCCATTTCCCTAGACCCATATTCTAGTTATGAGGTGAAACCCTCTTATTATGAGTGAATTAATGGAACCTTTGGTTCCTAACCTAAAAAAGTTCATTTCTCACCATCCTTGAGGGAAGGAAGAAAAAAAATACTATGTTGGGATACCTGAAACAATGATAATAATGTTTATAGTTTATGAAGAAGCATTCACCATCTCTGAAACACCTCTATTAAGGATTACTCAATAACAGAATAGATACTTATATCACTATCTTCCAAGAATGAGTTCTCTTATTCCATATCAAATGGAATTAACAATAAATAATCTTCATTAGTCATCGATCCTAACTGGGTTATCTATTCATACATCCCTAATTCTTGATGGGATGGCCCTAACAAAGTTGGTTCTATTAAAGCAACAAAATTCTCACCAACATTCATAGGGGAAGATAACAGATTATATAAGTAGGCTCGATGGGGACCTAATAATTTTTGACAAATTACACTTTTTACTAGAATAATACCTAATAAATAATGCGTGAAATGTTATACTTAATTTGGGATTTTGTGGGAGAAGGCTTAATCAATTCATAACACTACCTTTTCTCATGCCCATATGGGAAAGTATCTTTAGAAGGCATCGATTTTGAGAGCATTAAGGAAGGCCCTCCAAAAGGTTCTAATGCTGAGGGTGTCACTCCAGGAATAAAAATTCTTCCTTTATCTGTTCCAGTTGACCTAGAGATCCCTCACCATTGGTCCACCATTCACTAATTAGCTCAGTTCCAACAGCTGTACCCTCTAGAGAATATATGGTGGGTGGTAGGTTTTTTTGGTCTTCTATTGTCTCCATATATTTCAACACAAACACAAAGGACATCAATACAGTTTCATAAACACTAGAAACCTTTGATCCTGATAGAAATCTTTTCATTACTATTGTCTCAACATTAGGATGGCCTTGTCAATCTAGGGAAACCTTCAATATGCCTTGGAACACAACCTACTAAACTAATGGGGAATAAAAAACCAACCCTTGATTCTTTCCAACATTGCGTAAATGTCTATGAATTATCCCCTGACCACTTTAGGGAATTATTTGAAAGTAATTCCCTGAGGTGCGGTAATGTGACCAGAACCTTCCAAAGGTTATTCTTCCTAGCATAGTATTACCAACATCTTAGCCTTTGATTTTATTATTCTCCAAGTTTTCCACTCTTTAAATTAAATAGTATATAATAATTCTATTATAGCTTCGCTCACCAGCTCCACACCAAATGCATCCATGTGGGTCGTCACTTCTACTAGAAATGAGGGAAAAAATAAATTCTTTACTTCCTTGTGAGGTGATTCTGGGGATGTTGGTCCTCTTAGAACCAACTGTTTATTAGGACCTGTATTTTCTCAGACAACTAGTGAAAGTTGGGTATCTTAGTATACCAGTGTGGATAATTTCCCTTTGGGATATGAATAGATCAAAATATTATCATACCACCGAGATTGACTAATATCTACATTATGATATGGGATGTTTATCTCGGACTGAGTCTCCTACCTGGTAAACATTAGTCAAAACTAGTGATCCAAAATATTATTCACTTCAGATTGAACATTAATAGGGGATAAAATCTCTAATGAAACATAGGAACTGACCGCTAAACCAGAAATGTGATTACCATTCATAGAGGAGACTACCATCGATATAGGTGGATATGACACCCTCTCTAAGAAATATAACATATGTCAAGGTCTCAAGGATATCCCAACTATTATCATATATACTATCTGTGGGAACTGGACCGGAGGGTTTGAAGGAGAAACAATTAAAACAGCTTATTAAGGCCCTGACCTTCAAATCCTTTAGTGTAATAGGCCTCACCATACTGATACATTTGAAAAATGGTTTGAAAATAACGTTTAGGATGCTCCAGATATCTAGATATTCATATCCTCATAGATGATCCCCCATCCAAACACATAACACTTGAAAGGTCCCTGAGATTTTATAAGGGGATTTTCCATTATAAATATGGCACAAAAGGTAGTAATATTTGGCCAACATCCTGATTGGTAGCCTGATATGATTCCCTCCTGACATAGAAGTCACCATCAAGAATTTGGAACCCCTAACACCTCCCTTTTCCTTTATTAGGAGTAATTACCTTCATAGGTACACAATAAGAAAACCGATCAATGGAACAACCTAATAAAAAATGGAGTCAAGATCCCTTCCCTAGTTATTAAATTTCCATTTACTAACAATATACCAGTAGTAAACCTCTAAATTTTGGTATTTCATTGTAAGTTTGTCCTTTGTATTCTTGTATTTCTTCTCAAAATTTGCTATTATAATGAACTATTTCTCCCATTTCATGAACGAGACATCTTCACTAGGAAGTGAGTTCTTTTTAGGGTCTCTTGGTCCAACCTGAACATTTCTTAAGGAAGGGGATAAGTCTTCTATACATTATTCAATATAGATTGTTGGGGAAAAATTAATCATACTTCTCTCCCAATATGGGTACACCACAAATCTGGTAGATGTCCCAAAGAATAAGGCCCACCTCACCATGCATTATGTAGAATGTGTTTGTGTCAAGACTCTAGTGATTGAATATTTCTTATATCAGGCTCTTGTTATAGTATGAGAAAGTTTGTGAGAACTTGATGGAATCATACATATTTAGATCTATAGAAACATCATAAATAATATATTACCCAATGAAGGGATGACCCCAATTTATTCTACACCTACCCCCCTGACCAAAAGTTCCTATTAGGAGCCCACCCAATCTGCTGGATGGTAGAGGAAATCCACACTATTGAATAGTACATAAGGACATTCGAATTGGGCATGAAATTGTTCCCATCAAATTATGTAGGAAAGAATGTCATTATATGATTGTATGTGCACTACCCCATAGAGAAATAATGACCCACATGAGAAATTTTTTACTACAAGGTATTATGGGTTTTTAGAATCTAATAGGGAGGTACAATTGATGACCTAAGTGAATGAATGAGACTTTCATAGGTTTTAATAAACCCATAGAGGGGTATAAAGTCAAAATGGGTGTATTAGATAAGGCTCAATACAATCAGATTTTTCTGACTCATCTAAAATGTCCCAATAACATAGCCAAAAGTATTATCCACACATTAAAAAACTACATCCATATGATACATCACTACTTTAGGATCTTTATTTAAAGACTTGTGAGAACTGTGAAGAGATCTGAAATCTATATGTATAAAATAAAGACGAAAATATAAGATGATGGAAAATACCCTCAAGAGAAATGAATAACACAAAAAGCATCATATGCATCAGATCACCCATAAAAGGATTTCCAGTCAAATGAACTAATATTGGTCTTGCGGGAAGCATTATGACAACCGTGATCTTTTATTTCACAATTAAACATTATTTATTACATAAAATTAATTTGATACAACATAGAAGATCAAGAGGTCTAGTGTATTTTGGGTTTATGATCATTACATAACAACTTAAAACATGAGAAAACCACATCTTTATTGAAAACGTCCTTTACATGACCATTACATTCCCTCTTACAAAGCATTGCATAGGATAACCTAAGGACATGCATAAGAAAAGGTGATCTATAAAGCCCAGTAAGGGAATAATCATGGAACAACATGAGTAATACAATACATGTTAGAAAAGAGTCATATCAATAGGTCACAATATAAGCATAAACATAAAGGCGTGATAATGCATGATAATCATAACATTGAAATGTGGAAACAACACTAAACATGGAATTAGCATGAGCCAAGGCTCATTGCACAAGGAGCATGAGTAAGCCCTCACTACACATGAAGCACGCGTAAACCCTCATTGCACTTGAATAATAACGAGTATACACATATTGCACATGACGTATAATGATACTATAATTTAGAAAATGCATTGGAGAACTATCAGGGCACACCCTAGTTAAACATTTCATTTCACGCATAAGTGTGCCACACAGATCATAAAAAATTGAACCATTCAACATAATAATGTATTACACGATAAAATAGTGTGTAATACATACTTTAAACTCTTTAACAAATAATTAAATGTGCATAAATCTTAATTCCCTTGATAGAGGAATGGGCATGGTATTCACTACACAATGAGTTTGGCTTGGAAAAACATGGTGCAATTTTGGCAGCATAACGACGTGACATAAGAACTCATAAAAATGGTTGATGAGAGAGGAAGGGGTGTATCATCATATTTACATGACATAGACAGTAAGGGGGTCATAAATATACGTGTCCCAACAAATTTAATAGATTTTAGATTCATGATACAAAATAATTGCTTGAATGTAAATAAGGAGAGAGGAATTCCTTTTGGAATTTCAGCATAGTAACTGGTGTACATGGGAGGAATTTAATAAGAGATAAAGGGGTCTCCAATTACTAAAACATAAATAGGGAAGTATGGGGGAGGTGTGAAACTATACAAAAACATTTATAATTGAAATTAAAAGGTCATAATAACTTAAAGAATATTAAAAAAAATGAGAAAGTATGAAAAAACCTTACTTGGAAGTGTGCTTCCAAAGGAATGAGAGAGGCTTGAGAGAGGATTAATGGGAGATTGGGGAACCTTGTGAGGATTCTAGAGAGAGGTGGGTAGAGTTTTGATGGACTCCAAAGGATTTGAGTGAGGAGGAAGTGGGAGCTTCGATGGGTTTATTTAGGAAAGGTGAGGTAATTCTTTATTATTTAGGTTTGGGACACCTCACATTAAAATAATCCAAACCACAAACCAGCCCATGGTTTTTCCCATGGTTTTTGGCAAAGGGAAGTGGGAAAAAATATTTTATAAGGCCAAAGTCAAAACTTCTTAAAATAATCGGGTTGCTTATGTGGAGGTGAGTCACACTCCCAAGGAAAACAATTTTAAAAGACAAAATGTTTAATAAGTATTGAAGGGTCCACTAATGATTTTTAAAATAAATAAAACAAACCCAAAATCAAATTATTTTAATGTTGAAACATATATTTTCCGAAAATAATGTCAATAGTATTTTATTACATCACTATTGGAGCATTATGATGCCATAAAACATATTATATATTTAAACGGTATTTAATTTCTACCCAAAAATTTGATTGTCTCAGAAAATTATGAAAAATTCACCATTGGATAATTTAGAGATCTTGATTCCAGAAATAATATTTATTTCATCTAAATAATTTTCAAAATATTTCAATTTTCACTTTTAAAATAAAAACTGACATTTATTGAAAATTCACGGGTTTTGAAAAAAATTGTCTTCAAACCTTAATAAAATTTAAAATAGCATCCATAAAATTGTAAAAAAATTTATATTTAAAAAAAATAAATTTAATAATAATAATAATATTTTATTGAAATATAATTTAATTCAAAAATCCATTAATCCATAAAAATAGATTTCTTATTTGAACAATAACTAAAATAATCATTTTTCTTGATAACCTATTTACAAGGTAACAATAATAAAATGAAAGTATATTCATTATTAAATAATATATAATGTACATAACCATAGTGCTAAGGTCTTGTTACATAACCCCTTATAACACCCGCATAAGATCGAAAATTAAGGTGTGCAATGGTGACAGACTCTGGGGGTGACTCGAATAACATTAATCGGGTGGTAATCTCTATCAACTTCCACTTCTTTCATAGGCGGTCCCGCTTGAGCTTAACATATTCAAGATCAGATTGGTATTGGTCAATAGAGAAGCCCAAAGACTCAACCTCTTTTATGAGATGTGATAAATGGGCTTCCAATGGGGAATGTCTACTAGATAAGGCCATTGCTTCCTTTGTCTGAGTAAATTGGATTTGTCAAAGGTCTATATTTATACTAATCATGTGATCACTGTTCAACAACTATATTAGCAAAAGTCGCAATTCTTAAGAGTATTTTAAAATCCAAAAACATAAAACCAAAGTAGATGACATTTTATATAAACATTTCATATAAAGAGACATTTTATTAGATCAAGAGGGATTTCCATTAATTAATGTTTGGGTCATTACAATCCTACCCCCTTTTTAAATTTCGCCCTCAAAATTTATTTTTCCCACATTAAAAGAGATGTGGGTAACTCTGCATCATAATTTCCTCTGATTCCCACATTACTTCTTCAAACTGGTGGTTTCTCCAAACACCTTGATGAGGGGCATTTCCTTATTTCATTGACCTTTTTATCTACAATCTAAGATCTTCACTGGATGCTCCTCATATGAAAGATCATCCTCTATCTATACAACCTTTGAAAAGAGTACATGTGAAGGGTCCCATATGTACTTCATTATGAGGGATACATGAAATACATCATGTACTTTGGCCATGGTAGGTGGAAGTGCTAGTCGATAGTCCACAACCCCGACATGATCAAGAATCTCTAAGGGGGCATTTGTACCTTGGAATTTACTTCCCTTTCTTTCCAAACCTCATGAACTTCTTCCATAGAGATATGCATAGGAATACCATGTCTCTAACTTTAAATTGAATGTCTCATTGATGGTTATATGCATAACTCTTCTGTCGACTCTAGGATGACTTGATATGCTGCTGAGTTGTTTTCGTCTTATCCACCATTTCTTCCACCATTTCTGGTCTAAGAAGCTTATGCTCACCGACCTCATCTCAACACACTGTTGTTATGCACCTTTTCCTATAAAGGGATTCATATGGTGCCGTTTCGATGCTCGATATGAAACTGTTATTATAAGAGTTATCAACCAGAGGAAGATGTTGATCCCATCATTCATTAAAGTCCATTGAACATGCTCTCTACATGTCCAAAAGTGTTTGGATAATCTGCTCAGATTGGCCCACATTTTGAAGATGATAGGCCATACTAAAGTTCAATTTAGTATTCAGAGCATATTTAAGACTCTTCCAAATCTTAGAGGTGAATCTTGGTTCTTGATTGGACACAATAGATAGTGGTACTCCATGCAGCCTTACCACTTCCCTGATATAAATCTGCGCTAGTTGATCTAATGATAAATCCACTCGAATAGAAATGAAGTGTGCATCCTTTATAAGATTATCCACAACAACCCAAATTTAATTTTTTTTGGATGTCTTCGGAAGTCGGATGACAAAGTCCATGGTGATTTTCTCCCATTTCCATTCTAGTATCGGCAATGATTGCATCATCCCCTTAGACTTCTGCCTCTCTGCCATCACTTGCGGACACATCAGGCACTTTGATGTATATTCAATGATCTCCTTCTTCATATTATCCCACAAATAATTCTCTCATAGATCTTGAAACATCAATGTGTTTCAAGAGTGAATAGTTATATTTGAACTATGTGCATCATCCAAAAATTCCTTCTTCAGCTCCAAAATTGATGGAACACATAGTATTTTCCCAAATCTCACAATCCATTCTTCATTAACATTAAACTCCAAGGATTTCCCTTTTCCAATAGCTTCCACTTTTTCCTGAATTCCGACATCATGCTTTTAGGTATCCTTTATCCTTTCCAAAAGTGATGGTTGAGCATTGATTTGTGAAAGGATTTATGATGTTCTGTTCTTTATGATTCCCATGTCCATCTTCATAAAAATAAAGAATATTGGATCCTTTTCAATTTTCATCAATGATAAAATCATTGGGTTCTTTCTAGATAGGGCATATACCACCTTGTTCACTTTCCAAGGGTGGTAATGGATTGAGAAGTCATAGTATTTGATCAGCTCTAAAAATATTTGTTGGTGCATGTCTGACTCTTTTTGTGTGAATATATACTTGAGGATTTTGTGGTTCATATATATTTCACACTTCTCCCCAAAGAGATAATGCTGGAAAATTTTCCAAAGAGAATATCACTAAAGACAACTCGAGGTCCTGTGTTGGATAGTTCTATTCATGAACATTAAATTTCCTTGAATAAATGGCACTGAATTTTTCATTTTTCATCCACACACATCCCATGCCCTTCTTTAAAGCATCACTGAATATCACAAAAAGTTATCCACTTGTGGGTAAAGTGAGAACGTGCACAATGATAAGACTCCTCTTCAACAGTCATTCTATATGGAGTACTGGATATTGGCAATGCCCTAGGTATACGATCAATTGAGAATTCAACATCTCTTCTAGGAGCAAGACCAGGAAATTCCTTAGGAAACACTTCAAAGAAATCCCTCACAATAGGCATGTCTTCAAGGATGGTTGCTTCCTTGGACTCAATCATCTTACCCAGATACACGTGCATATAAGGAATTAATATCCATGCTTGATATGATGAAGCTAAAGAAGATTAATCTTCCTCCTTGCACTTGTATTGAATCAGGGGTCGATTCTCCACATAGAGAGTAATTTCCCTATCCCAAAACTTTATGTTGGCTCTAAATAAGGAAAGGAAATCCCTAACAAGAATTGCATCAAATTCCACGAAAGGGAGTATGAAAAGGTTCACCGGGAAGTTTAATCCACATTTTATGATAGGGGTGAAGTTATATCCATGGGATGAAATGATTTCCCCATTTTCCATACTCACCAACATCTTCACTTCCATGATTTGTGTTGGTGTTGGGATTGTTCTACTAAGCATTCATGATATAAAAGAATGTGTATAACCTGAATCAAATTATAAGTTAGCTATTATTGAATGAATAACATTCATACCTGTCACCACTTAATTTTCAGGGTTAACTTCGGAAGTAGTGATGGAAAAAGCATTCCCTTGCTACCCTAGAGGTTGTTGGTTGCCTCTGAAAACCCTTGGCTCAGGGCACTGATTTGCAAGATGGACTAGTTATTTGCGATTGTAAAAATGAACCACATGAAGAGGTTCAAACGGAGTGTTCCTCTCATATGTCACAGCTATGGGTCTTTCTTACTGACATTTAATAGCCAGGTGCCCTTCTCTTCCACACCTAATGATTTTCCTAACCCCCTTCAGGTAATTTCCGTGGTGCTTCTTTCAGCACCTGTGGAAAGTGGGGTGTTGGATCTTCTTTGCATCGTTTGATTTATCCATAAAACCAACAACATTTAATTCCACCTTACACTTCTTATTCCCATGATACCCTTGAGATTCTCCGATCTCCATTTTGACCTTGAGGGAACATCAAAAAATTTTCTCATAGTTCTCCAAGTCACGAATCGCCAGTGCTTTCTGCAGGATAGGATTTAGCTCACCAAAGAAGTAGTAAACCTTGCATTCAGGGGTAATGACAAAGCCGAAGTAATACCATGCAAGCCTTTTGAAGTTTTCCTCATACGATTTGACAGATTTGTCATATTTCTGGATGATGGAAAGGAATTCCCTTTCTACCATAAGCTAGAGGCTTCATGGAAAATATTTATCGAAAAACATGTTTCGAATATCATTCCATTCAAACGCTTTGATCTTCTCCTTAGTCTTTGTATTTTTGATCAAAGTCCACCATTGATCAGCTTCACCCTCTATAGGATAAATAGCCAGGAGAACCTTCTCTTGTTCAGAACATTGAAGGATGTAGAATACCTTTTCAATGGAGTTGATCTAATGTTCAGCAATTGAGGGATCATATTATCCATTAAAATTAGGTGTCCTTTGTCTCATAAAGCTCTCGAAAACGACTTGTTCTTTTTTTATGGGGGTTTAACATTCCTCTTGTACCATGTTTCTATTCAAATATTGAGTTAGCTGAGAGAGAATCATGACCATGTTCGTGATTCCCACTCCCATTGGATTGGGCATCTCATTAGTACAATCATCACATTGATCTTCACATCGATTGTAAGAATGATTCCTCCTATTACCAGCTATTGGCTGGTTTAAAAGGAAAGTTAGGGGTAACACATAAAGTGTAATATAAGGACAAAACTGATGACTTATAAATAACTTTTATTTTTTTAACATATGAATCTATTAGCCTTAGTCTATGTTATCCATGATCTAATTTCTACCATATATTCATAGGGATTTTTTATTCCCTTAATAAGGGTTCATACTTAGCTTGTAAATTTACCAAATCATATCCCCCGAGAGTGTCATAACCAAGAGTGCAGCAAGGCCCATTTTCGGGCACTAGTTTCCATTCGAGTCTATCTCAAAGTGGTGTTTTCAGGTTTTACCCCTAGGATACATTTGTTCTAGAGCCGATTCTACCTACTCATATCCATACATGAATGTATTTTCTTGATAAACCACTTACTCAATATTCACCAAAACACAGGGACTTTATTATTATAATTAGTATTGTCTCTAAGGCTTTACTAGGGTTTTCAAATCCTAATCCCAAAAATAACTAAACCTATCCTGTGATATCAACTATATCAACCTTGTTCTTTTATTTCACAATTAATCATAATTTATTACATAAACTTCATTTGATAAAACATATAATATCGAGAGGTCTAGTGTGTTTATGGAATAGGATCATTAAATAACAACATAAAACATGAAAATCCACATCTTTATTGAAAAAATCCATTACATGACCACTATATTCCCTCGTACTTAGCATTTCATGGGATAACCTGAGGACATGCATAAGAAAAGGGTGAGTTATAAAGCCCCATAAGGGAATAATCATGGAATAACATGAGGAATACAATACATGTTAGAGAATAGGAATATCAATAGATTATAAGATAAGAATAAACCTAAAGGCATGATAAATCATGATAATCATAACATGGAAGTGTGGCAACATCACTTAACATGTAATTAGTATGATCCAAGGCTCATTACATATAGAGCATGAGTAAACCCTCATTGCACATGAAGCATAAGTAAACCCTCATTGAACTTGAATTATCATGAGTAAACACTCATTTCACAATAGGTATCATGATACTATACTTTACCCAATGCATTAGAGTTCTATCAGGGCACACCCTTCTTAAACATTTCATTTCAGGCATAAGTGTGAGACATAGATCATAAAACATTGAATCATTCAAAATAATCATTTATTCCATGATAAAAGAATGTGGAATATAAAATTGGAACTCTTTTAAAAATAGGTAAATGTGAATAATTGTGAATAACCCTGATAGAGGAATGGGCATGGTATTTACTACACAATGACTTTGGATTGGAAAAATGCGGTGCAATTTTAGTAACGGCGTGACATAAGAACTCATAAAAATGGTTAATGAGAGAGGAAGGGGTGTCTCATCATATTTACATTTCATGAACATTAAGGGGGTTATAAAGATACATGTACCAACAAATGTAATGGAATTTAGATTCATAACACAAAAATATTTCTTGAATGTAAATGAAGAGAGAGAAATTCCTTTCGGAATTTCGGCATTGAAACGGGTGTAAATGGGAGGAATTTAATGAGAGATAAAGGGGAATCCCATATTCAAACCTAAAGAGGGCCATATGGGTGAGGTGAGAAACCATACCACAATATTTATTATTTAAAATAAAAAGGGCATAATAACTTAAAGAATATTGGACAAAAATGAGAAAGTAAGAAAAACCCATACATAGAAGTGTGTTTCGAAAGGCTTGAGAGAGGATTGAGAGAGGATTCTTTAGAGATTGGGGAACCTTGGAAGGATTATAGATATAATAGGGAATAGGATGGATGAACTCCAATGTCTTTTAGAGAAGAGGAAGTGGGAACTTGGGTGGGTTTATAAAGGAAAGGTGAGGGAATTCTTTATTATTTAGGTTTGGGACACCTCATATTAAACTAATCCACACCACAAAACATCCTGTGGTTTATTCCCATGGTTTTTGGCAAAGGGAATGGGAAAAAAATATTTTATATGTCTAATGTAATAAATTTTTTAAATAATGGGGTTGCTTATGTGGAGGTGAGTCACACTCCCAAGGAGAACAATTTTAAAAGACAAAATGTTTAATAAGTCTTGAAGGCTCCACTAAAGGTTTTCAAAATAAATCAAACAAACCCAAAATTACATTATTTTAATGGTAAAACAAATATTATCTGAACATAAAGTTTTTAGTATTTTATTACATCACTATTGGGTCATTATGATGTCATAAAACACATTATAGATTTAAACGATATTTAATTTTATCCCAAAAATTTGACCGTCGTAGAAAATTATGATAAATTCACCATTGGATAATTTCGACATCCTTATTCCAGAAATAATATTCATTTTATCTAGATAATTTTCTAAATATGTTAATTTTCACTTTTAAAATAAAAACTGACATTTATCGAAAATTCATGGGTTTTAACAAATATGGATTTCAAACCATAATAAAAATTATAATTGAATTCATAAAATGGTACGATAATTTATATTTAATAAAAAAATATAATAATAATAATATTTTATTAAAAAATTATTTAATTCAAAAATCCATTATTCATCAAAAAATAATTTTTAGTTGAACATTAACTAAAAATACTATTTGTGCTATAAAAAATATTTACAAGGTAACAATAATAAAATGAAAGTATATTCATTATTATATTCAAGAATAATGTACATAACCACAGTTTAAGGACTTGTTACATAACTCCTTATAACACCCACATAAGACTGAAGAGTAAGGTGTGCGATGGTGACAGACTCTTGGGGTGGCATAGATAACATTGCTCGGGTGGTAATCTCTATCAACTTCCACTTCTCTCGTAAGTGGTCCTTCATGATCTTAACATATTCGAGCTTGGATTGGGATTGGTCATGAGAGAAACCCAAAGACACAACCTCCTTTCTGAGCTCTGAAAAATGTGCTTCGTATGGGGCACGTCTACTGGATGAGGCCATTTATTCCTTTGTTTGAGTAAATTTGATTTGTTAATGCCCTATATTTATATTAATTATGTGATCATTGTTCAATGACTATATTCACAACATTCAAAATTGTTAACACTATTTTAAAATCCAAAAACTTAAAACCAAAGAAGTCGACATTTTATATAAACATTTTACATAAAGAGACATTTTTTAGATCAAGAGGGATTTCCATTAATGAATGTTATGGTCTTTAAAATCTTCCCCCCTTATGAAATTTTTCCATATAAATTTCCTTTTACCACACTAAAAAAGATGTGGGTAAATCTGCTTCATCATTTCCTCTGATTCCCACATCACTTCTTCAAACTTTTGGTTTCTCCATGACTCCTTGACGAGCGACATTGTCTTACTTCATAGAACTTTTTATCTACTATCTTAGATCTTCACTGGTTTCTCCTCATAAGAAAGATCTTCCTATAACTGTACCACCTCTGAAGAGAGTACTTGTGAAGGGTTCGATATATACTTCTTTTATAGGGTTACATGAATGACATCATATACTTTGTCCATGGTAGGTGTAAGTTCTAGTCGATATGCCACAGCCCCGACACGATCAAGAATCTTGAAGGGGCCTATGTTCCTTGGACTTAACTTCCATGTCTTTCTAAACCTCATGACTTTCTCCCATAGATATATGCGTAGAAATGACAAGTCTCCAACTTTAATCTCAAGGTCTCGTCTATGGTTATATGCAGATCTATTTTGTCTACTCGGGCCAGCCTCGATATTCTACTGAATGTTTTTTCACCTTCTCCACTATTTCTTCGACCATTTATGGTCCATGCAGCTTACGCTCACCGACCTCATCCCAACATACTAGTGATCTGCACCTTTTCCCATAAAGGGCTTCATATGGTTCCATTTGGATTCTCAAGAGAAAACTATTATTTTAAGAGAACTCAACCAGGGGAAGATGTTGATTCCATCCTCTTTAAAAAGTCCATTGAACATGCTCTCAATATGTACTCAAGTGTTTGGATAGTCCGATTGGATTGGCCATCAGTTTGAGGATGATAGGACGTACTGAAGTTCAGTTCAGTATTCAAAGCCTGTTGAAGACTCTTCCAAAACATAGAGGTGAATCTTGGATCTCAATCTGACACAATAGATAGTGGTACTCCATGCAGCCTTACCACTTCTCTGATATATATCCATGCTAGTTGATCTAATGAGAAATCCTCCAGAATAAAAATGAAGTGTGAAACCTTTCTAAGATGATCCATAACAACTCAGATTGCATTGTAGCCTTTGGATGTCTTTGGAAGTCCGGTGAAAAAGTCCATGGTGATGTTCTCCCATTTCCATTCTGGTATGGACATTGGTTGCATCATCCCCTTTGACTTCTGCATCTCGGCCATCACTTTCCAACACACAAGGAACATTGATGTATATTCAGCAATCTCCTTCTTCAGATTATCCCACCAATAATGCTCTTGTAGATCTCAATACATCTTTGTATTTCCTAGGTGAATAGAGAAATTTGAACGATGTGCATCATCCAAAAGTTCCTTCTTCAGCTCCGGACTTGATGGAACACATAGCCCTTTACCAAATCACACAATTCCTTCTTAATTAACATTAAACTCCTATGATTTTCATTTTCTAATTGCTTCCACTTTTTCCTGAATTCCAACATCATGATTTTGAGCATCCTTTAACCTTTTCAAAAGTGATGGTTGAGCAATAATTTGTGAACGGATTGATGATGTTCCCTTTTTATGATTCTCATGTCCATATTCATCAAATCTATGAATATTGGATCCTTTTCAATTCTCATCAATGATAGAATCATTGGGTCCTTTCTACTTAGGGTATCCACCACCTTGTTCACTTTCTCAGGGTGGTGAATGACTAAGCAGTCATAGTCTTTGATCATCTCTAACCATCTACTTTAGCGCATGTTCAAATCATTTTGTGTGAATATACAATTGATGCTTTTTTGGTCCATATAGATTTCACACTTCTCTCAAAAGAGATAATTTTGCCAAAATTTCAAAGCGAATATCACTTCAACCAACTCAAGGTCTTGTGGTGGATAGTTCTAATCATGAACTTTCAATTTCCTTGTAGCATAGGCAATGACTTTGTCATTTTTCCTCAACAAAAATCTCAGGACCTTCTTTGAAGCATCACCGAATACCATAAGAAGTTCGCCACCTGTGGGTAAAGTGACCACATGCACAGTGTTAAGCCTCCTTTTCAACTCCTTGAAGATTTATTTACATTCATCACTCTAGGAAAACATTACTCCCATACAAGTTAGATTGGTAAGGGGGTTGGAAAATCATGAGAAATTTCTCACAAATCGTCGATGATATCCAGCTAACCCTAAGAATCTACGAATATCTGTTACTGATGTTGGCGTCAACCATCCATCAATTGTATCTATTTTGGAGGGATCCATAGATATCCAATTTCATGTGATGATTTGTCCCAAGAATGAGACATCCTTCAACCATAACCCACTCTTGTTTTACTTTGCATAGAGATTCTCCTTTCACAAGGTCTCTAGTACAGTTCTTAGATGATCCTCATGATCCTCCTTGGTTTTAGAGTATATCATAATATCATCTATAAAGACTACAAAAAATTTGTCGAGGTAATCTACAAAGACTCTATTAATCATTTCAATGAATATTTCTGGAGCATTAGTGAATCCGAAAGGCATTACTATGAATTCATAGTGTTCGTATATTGTAAGAAAAGCAGTTTTGGGGATATCTTCTTTCTTCACCCTTACTTGATAATATCCCTACCCCAAATCCACCTTCGATAAGTATTATGCTTCATGAAACTGATCAAACAAGTCATCAATTCATGGGAGAGTATACCTGTTCTTTATCATGACTTTGTTGAGCTCATGATAATCGATGAAAAGGCACACTGACCCATCCTTCTTCTTAATGAAGAAGACTGGTGCACCCCATGGAGAAACACTTAGGCGAATAAACCCTTTATCTAGATTATCCTATAGATGTTTCTTCAGCTCCCCAATCTCCACAACATCCATTCTATATGGAGCCTTGGATATTGGGAATGCCCTAGGTATAAGATCAATTGAGAATTCAACATCTTTTCAAGGAGGAAGACCATGAAATTCCTCGAGAAACACTTCAGCAAATTCACTCACAATAGGCATGCCTTCAAGGATGGTTAATTCTTTGTACTCTATCATATGATCCATATATGCATGATCATAGGGCAGTATTATCCACATTTGAGATGATAGATCTAAAGAAGATTCATCTTCCTCATTGCACTTGTATAGAATCAGGGGTCGATTATCCACATGGAGAGTGATTTCCCTCTCCAAACAATTTATGTTGGATCTATATAAGGAAAACCAATCCATGCCAAGAATCACATCAAATTACACCAAAGTGAGTATGAAAAGGTTTTCCAGGAAGTTTAATCCACGATTTATAAAAGGGGAGGAGTTATATTCATGGGATGCAATGATTTACCAATTTTCCATACTCATCGAAATCTTCACTTCCATGATTTGTAGTGGTGTTGTGATTGTTCTACTAGACATTCAAGAAATAAAATAATTCATATAACCTCAATCAAAATGTACATTCGCTATTCTTGAATTAATATCTAGCATACCTATCACGACTTCGTTGTTGGGGTTCACATCTACAATACTGATGGTAAAATCTCACCCTTGCTGCCTTGGAGGTTGTTGGTTGCCTCCGAAAACCCATGGTTTAGGGCACTGATTTGCAATATTTCATAGTTTTTTGTAGGTGTAGCAATAAACTATGCGCTGAGGTTTGAATAGATCATTCCTCTCTTATGACACAGCTGAGGGTCTTTCTTGCTGACTGTTAAAATCCAAGTGCCCTTCTCTTCCACACATAAAGCATTTAATCATCCATTTCAGAAAATTTCTAGGGTGCTTCTTTCCGCACCTTTGGAAAGTGGGGTGCTGGATCTTTTTACCACCATTAGATTTATCCATCGGACCGCTAACATTGAAGTCCACCTTACGCTTTTTATCTGCATGATAACCCTGAGATTCTCCGATCTCTATTTGAAACTTGAGGGCACATCAAACAATTTCCTCATAGCTCTCAAAGTCACAGATCGCCAGCGCTTTCCACAGGGTAGGTTTCAACCCACCAAAGAAGAAGTCAACCATGCATTTGGGGGTAACGACAAAGCTAGAGGCATATTGTTCAAGACTTGTGATGTTTTCCTCATACTCTCTGATAGATTCGTCATATTTTTTCCTGAGGGTAAGGAAGTCCCTTTCCATCTTAAGCTGGAGGGTGTGTGGAAAGTATTTATTGAAAAACAACTTCTTGAAATCCTCCCATTCCAACACCTAGATCTCCTCCCCAGGATTCGTATTTTTGATCAACGTCCACCATTGATCAGCTTCACCCTCCATAAGATAAGCAGCTAGGATAACCTTCTATTATTTAGAACATTGAAGGATGAAGAAGATATTTTCAATGATGTTGATCCATTGTTCAGTGATTGAGGGATCAGATGATCCATTAAAAGTAGGAGGCCTTTTTCTCATGAAGATCTTAACAACAACTTGTTCTTTCTTAGGGGGTTGAATGTTCCTCTTGACCCATGTTTCTTTTCAAATCTTGAGTTAGCTGACAGAGAAGTGTGAAATGTTTTGTGATTCCTGCACCCATTGGATTGGGAATCTCATTAGTATAGTCATCACATTGATCTTCACATCGGTTGTAAGCCCAAGTCCTCCAATTACCGACCATTGGCTAGAATAAAAGCAAAGTTTTGGGTAACACATAAAGGGTAATACAAGGACAAAACTGATGACTTATAAATAACTTTTATTTCCTTAACATATGAATCTATTGGCTTTAGTCTAAGTTTACAATTCTGTACTTTCTAACATATATTCAAAGGTCATTTTTTAGTCCCTTAATAATGGTTCATACTAAGCTTGTGAATTTACCAATGCATATCCCTCAGGAGTGTTGTAACCAAGAGTGAAACAAGGATCTTTGTCGTGCACCAATTCCCATTTGAGTATAGCTCAAAGCGGTGTTTTTGGGTTTTAACCCTGGTATACATCTGTGCCAGAGTCACCTCTACTTTCTCTTATTCAGGCAACGATGAATTTGCTTGATAAACCACTTAATCCATACTCAGCAAAACAAAGGGATTTTTTTATTATACTTAGTCTTGTCTTTAAGGATTTACTCAGTTTTTCTAATCCAAATCCCAAAAATTACTAAATATATCCTCTGATACCAACTATGACAACCCTGATCTTTTTTTTCACAATTAAACATAATTTATTACATAAAATTCATTTGATACAACACAAAAAATCGAGAAGTCTTGTGTATTTAGGGATTAGGTTCATTACATAACATCATAATACATGAAAAAAAACATCTTTATTGGAAACCTACTTTACATGACCACTACATTCCCTTGTATTTAGCATTGCAAGGGATAACCTGAGGACATGCATAAGAAAAGGGTGAGCTATAAAGCCCAGTAAGGGAATAATCGTGGTATAACATGATTAATACAATACATTTTAGACAGTATGCATATCAATAGAGCAAAATAGAATCATAAACATAATGTCATGATAAATCATGATAATCATAACATGGAAATGTGGCAACAACACTTAACATGGAATTAGAATGAGCCAAGGCACATTGCACATAGAGCATGAGTAAACCATCATTTCACATAAGGAATGAGTAAAACGTCATTTAACTTGAATTATCATGAATAAACACTCATTTCACATGATTTATCATGGTACTATACTTTACCCAATGCATTGGAGCACTATCAGGGTGCACCCTTCTTAAACATTTCATTTCATGCATTAGTGTGCCACATGGATAATAAAACATTGAATCATTCAACATAATAATTTATTCCATGATAAATTAATGTGGAATGCATACTAGAAACTCTTTAAATAATAAGTAAATTTGAATAAATTTGAATACCCATGATAGAGAAATGTGCACGGTATTCAATACACAATGACTTTGGCTTGGAAAATGCAGTACAATTTCGGTAGTATAATAGTGTGATATAAGAACTCAAAAAAATATTCGATGAGGAAGAGAGGGGTGTATCATCATATTTACATGACATGGATTGTAAGGGGTTTATAAATATACAAGGCCCAACAAATGTAATGGAATTTAGATTCATGATACAAAAGAATTGTTGGAATGTAAATGAGGAGAGGGAAATTTCTTTCAGAATTTCAGCATAGTAATGGGTGTACCTGGGAGGAATTTAATGAGAGAGAAAGGGGTATCCCATAATACAAACATAAATAGGGCAGTATGGGGGAGGTACAAAACAATACCCCAACATTTATAATTGAAATTAAAAGGGCATAAAAACTTAATGAATATAGGACAAAAATGAGAAAGGAATAAAAACCCTTACTTGGAAGTGTGCTTCTGAAGGATTGAGAGAGGCTTCTTGGGAGCATGGGGCACATTGGGTGGATTCTAGAGAGAGGGGGGAAGAGGTTGGACGAACTCTAAAGTCTTTGAGTGAGGAGGAAGTGAGAGCTTGGGTGGGTTTAAAAAGGAATGCTGGGGGAATTATTTATTATTTAGGTTTGGGACACCTCATATTAAAATAATCCAAACCACAAAACAGCCCATGGTTTTTGGAAAATGGAAGTAGAAAACAATATTTTATAAGGCCAAATCACTATCTTCTTAAAATAATGGGGTTGTTTATGTGGAGGTTTGTCACACTCCCAAGGAAAACAATTTTAAAAGACAAAATGTTTAATAAGTCTTGAAGGGTCCACTAAAGCTTTGTAAAATAAATCAAACAAACCCAAAATTACATTATTTTAATGGTAGAAAAAATATTGGCTGAACATAAAGTTTATATTATTTTATTACATCACTATTGTGTCATTATAATTTCATAAAACACATTATATATTTAAACGGTATTTAATTTTTACCCAAAAATTTAACTATCTTAGTATATTATGAAAAAATCCCCATTGGATAATTTTGATGTCCTGATTCCATAAATAATATTCATTTTATCTAAATAAATTTATAAATATGTTAATTTTTACTTTTAAAATAAAAACTGACATTTATCAAAAATTCAGGGATTTTGACAAAAATGGATTTCAAACCTTAATAAAAATTACAATTGCATTCATAAAATTGTACAATCATTTATATTTAATTAAAATTCATATAATAATAATAATAATATTTTATTAGAACATTATTTAATTCAAAAATCCATCAATTCATCAAAATAGTTTTCTTTGTTAAACTTTAACTAAAAATACTACATGTGCTTTAAAACAAATTTATAGGGTAACAAAAATAAAATGAATGTATATTCATTATTATATACAAAAAAATGTACATAACCATAGTGCTAAGGTCTTTTTACATAACCCCTTATAACACCTTCATATGACTGAAGAGTAAGGTGTGCGATGGTGAGAGACTCTTGGGGTGGCTCGGATAACATTGCTCGGGTGGTAATCTCTATCAACTTTCACTTCTCTCATAGTCCATCCCACTCGAGCTTAACATATTAAAGATTGGCTTGGTATTGGTTAAGAGTGAATCCCAAAGACGTAGCCTCCTTTCGGAGCTCTAAAAAATGGGTTTCGTATGGGCACGTCTACTAGATGAGGCCATCTTTTCCTTTGACTAAGTAAATTGGATTTGTTAAAGACCTATATTTATATTAATCATGTGATCACTATACAATGGATATATTAGAAATGGTTACAATTCATAACAGTATTTTAAAATCCAAAAGACAAAATACCAAAGAAGTTGACATTTTATATAAAAAATTTACATAAAGATACAATTAATTATATCAAGAGGGATTTATATTAATGAATGTTTGGGTCGTTACATTCATGACCTGTGAAGACCTCATGGGATGCATAAATCCACAATACATATAACTATTTCATGAAAGACTATGAGATTCATGATTTTGTGACCACGACTCGGTAACACGATACCCATAATAGTTGAATGGTCATGCAGAAAAACAGGTAGATCCTATAAAAACATAAAGACAACCATATAGATGTATGGCCAATATTGAAGAATCTATTAAAGATAGATTCATGGATTACTAGAAAAAGTTGTGGTAAAATAAATTCTTGAGATTTTTTTCATTTGAAATGGTCCTATAGACAGGTCTCGTGATTGGTTATAATTGGAAGGCTTGCAAAGGGGTTATGGTTTGAAGGGAGATCACAAGAGCTCCAAGAGTTGGAGTGGATAGATAATGAGTCTCCCTACTATCCTCTATTTATAAGAAATTCTGTAGAGTTACAAAGGTCTCCCAATAGAAAAAATATCACCTAAGAAACCGATTAGAGGCACCCCAAAATAATTTGGTCGGGATTTACTTTCTTTATAACCGAGCCATTTCCCCATAGACACTGATCTTGAGGGGTGGGAAATTTTTTTATGTCAACTGAATGATCATCTAAAAATATATAAGGGGATTAATATTTGAATCATGAGTACCATTTTACCTATAATTAAAATTAATAAGAAGGTTTTAAAAACTCCTAGATCTTTCAATATTCAATTGAAAATGTGATCTCATGACTTTTGAAAGGTCATGTGAATGGGTTATTCAAAAAACACGACTTCATTCAGTTTAGGTAGAGCCCCCTCAGAAAATCCTCTAGTTCTAAAAAAATGAATCAAAGACATTTTCTAATCATGAAGATACTTACAAGTGATCTATTCTTCATCATGTGACTTTTCATTTGGTGGAAAATAGCCAACCATCTAAAAATACTTTTAAAATAAGAGGGAAAATATAAAAAAGGTGGAATCTTTTCATGGTCATTGATCTATATATTATGCTCCTACACAGTTTAAAAGACACTAAAAAGCCTAGGAAACATGTCTACCTTATCACTCAAGAGCCCACATGGACTTAATTCTCATTTTATGAAGGGTTTCAGACATTTCCATATGGTCTTGCGCTCCACCGTTGGCTCCATAAGGAAGAAAAAAGGGGTTTCCATGACAATTCCCACACATGACCATAAGACCCTTTATTATTCATGCAACATATCAGGGAAGTGGTCAGTTTTTTTCATCAAAAACACTTATATAATATCACAATATACCAAACCCTTTTAAAATAAACTAGTAAATAAAAGGGGAGCTGACAAGAGCTGCTTTCCTGGGGAGGAAACACTGATTTTAAGTGAATAGATTTATAAAGACCAGGTGATCACAATTGATCAAGTGAGGCTCCCCTTGATATGATGACATAGTCCCACAAGACCCCACTGAATATTAGATTGATCAAACAAAGGCTACCTAAAAAGAAACATTTGTCTAATTCATGATCCCAGACAAGTACTCTTTGCCCGAATGGCCTGAAGGCCTTCTTTTTTATTTTATTATGGATAATCCCCCTTTTAAGGGTAGAATGGGAACCCATACATGACCCATAGGCCCAAAACAAAAGGCCCGAAAAACCTGCAATACATGACTCGATGGCCCAGAGGTATACCATTCCCAATATATTACCCGTAGGCCCAGCCCACTTGAACTGCCCCTCCCCAGATTTCTGCATCATTGATCACCTATCTCCCACCATGCATTGATGATCGGATAGCATTGCCCCGTGAAATGATGCATGGTGCCTGGTCCCGATAGCGGCTTCCATACCCTCTCATTATTCCAATCCGGGTAGCTCTGCTTCTGGTGGCTGATACTCCTGTGATCTGATCCTCTTCTAGGCCCTGTTCTATGTGAACTGGGTTACTCCATGGTCTACGTTACCTGAATGCCCTGTGGCTCGAAGGCCTTTGATGACCCGAAGGCCCTGGAGAACCATAGGCCCAAACCGGTGGCCTGAAGGCCCAAATCGGGTGAATATTTCTGGCTGTTACAGTACCAAATAGTAACAACTACAGTGACTTCTAAAGTACTATTACAGTGACTGCTATAGTACCCCCATAAATTTACCTCCACCCGGTTTTGGACCTAGTTCTCTTGGATTCCAAGCAGGAGCCCTTACCACTCGGGTACGGGCTAGTCGGCAAACATGTTGTTGGGTAACAAGGTATTGGGATGACCTTCCCACCTGCGTGTCGCACGTCCCCAACGAGGCCCAAGGTAGCCAACCCTTGGGCTTAAGCTAGTTCCTAATGAGGTAGAGGGGCACATGAGTGGTTTGCTAGCATATAGTGCACATTGCCTTGCGAGGACTCAAACCTGGAACCTCGGGGTCAGGACGCCACCGCCTTTAACCAACACACCAATGCCCTGCAGGCTAAACATGTTTTTGTGTAATGAGGTATTGGGCTGACCTACCCACCTGGGCGCCGCACGTCCCCAGCGAGTCCCAAGGTGGCCAACCCTTGGTCTTAAGCCATTTCCCAAGGGGGTAGAGGGTCCCACGAGTGGTTTTCTAGCATATAGTGCACGTTAGCTTTCGAGGACTCGAACCCGGAACCTCAGGTTCGGGACACCACCACCTTTAACCAACTCACCCATGCCCCGTGGGCTCCAGAAAAGTCCTCTTAGATCAACTTATCATGTCCACATGGTAAGGAAAAACCCCTTTTATTTTCTAAAAAAAATAAATGGGGTGGAGATGGGGTGATCTTTCAGTAATTTATCATAATGTTATGCCCCTATAATAACCCATTGATGGATCTTATGAAAAACGTAACACTAAATCCCTCCACCGACTCGAGGCCAATTCTACACAATAAGCACCACACAAGGTGGAATATAACTAGTGCAGAAAGGATTATAAATTACTCCCTCATAGCACAAAAAAGCATCAAATCCGCTTTGCACCAATTCATCTAGGCTTCCCTGACCAAATACATATTTAGTGAACTTATCAAAGAATAAAATATCTTGATCGCAATATTATTTTTGCAGGTACAATATTGGGATCAACCTAAGGGATCACAAGTCTTGCATAGGCAATTAGTGTGATAAATTGAGATCATGTGAAAGACTTATGTATTGTTAGTTGGGTTATGTGAAGGAGGTCTAGAATATTTTTCTAGTCATGTGAAACCTAAAAAAGATAACACTAGAAGAATCTATAGCACCCATGAAATAAAAATGTGGAATAAATACTAGTAGATGGGAAACTAATGTGGAGATAGATTCATTGATATTCTTTTAGTTCTCATGACTCATCCATCTAATGTGATAGTGTTAGTACATGTCACCCAAGACATGTGGAATCCACTTAACATGTCATTTGGATCATCTAATGCCCTTTGGATATGTCAAGAAAGTCACATGACACCCACCATGCATGCCACCAAATTCTTGTGAAGCCCTTCGATATTTCCATCCCGATCTTTCGAAGTCCTCAAATAGGTATCCCAAATTATGTGATGACCTCAATATATGTAAACTCGGTGTTTAAAGGTCCTTTGGTCCTACCATCCAAATCATACGACACCCTCCAAGCATGTCAGGCGGGTTTCACGATGACAATAGGGAAAGTGAGCTAGATCACACGATGTCCCTCAGGCATGTCGGCTATATCATGCACAGAATCCTGGTATGAGAGATGAGATCATGTGATGGGTTTCAGGACATATTAGTTAGGTATTATGATTTCCTCTAGATAGGTCTGACTAGATTATACAATTTCCACTAGAAGTCATTTAGATTATGTGATGTCCTTTTGATGATTCATATAGATCATGAAATTTTCTCTGTATATGTCCATGATACAACTAGATATGTCCAGAAATTCTCCATAATGTTAGGTAGAAAATCAAGGAATGTTAGGAAGACAACCATGTAGGTTAGGCATACAACCAATCCATGTCAAGAAGGAATATTGGGACATGATAACAGTGTCTAGCATGCATATAAGGAAATCCTAAGTGTGTAATACCCGATCTATGGCATAATATAACTACCCCTATATTAGGGAATATTTAGTGTGTAATCCTCGATCAGTTTCATGATTTGACAACCACCATATTAGAGAAGCCTCAGTTTGTAAGCCTGGATTAGTTACACGATATGACTTCCCCCATATTAAGTCAGCCTCAGTGTGTAATACCCATTTAGTTGAATGATATGAATTCCACCATATTTATGAAACCACAAATTGTAATCCCTAATCAACTGGACAATGAGAAATATGATCCCTTCAATAACCAGGATATTTAGTATGCCTCTTTAAGGCCCAAGCTCAAATAGGAATCCTCTTCAGTGTAAGTATCCTCATGTATCCGACATTTTGACCATCGTGACCCAATAATTCCCATGGGATAATCATTCTATCTCATCCATCATCATGCAAAGAATCCAAAAGAACTAAAAGAAATCTAATTATCACAATAACTAAGATACATAGGATTATTTCCAATGTCCCAAGCTCAAATGGAATTAACTTTGGGGTAATCCCCCCATGCCTCCAATGTTCTAACCATCAAGACCCAATCTCTCCTATGAACTGTTCATTCTTCCTCATACATTATTGGACTGATAATTGAACTAAACTATGAGAGATGTAATTCCTACCAATCTAGGTTACATAAGACACCTTTCTAAAATCCAGGATCCATATTAAATATCCATCGGGCAGTCCCATTACACAATTCCCACATTTATATATAGTGAGGCTGATTACTTTATACCCCTTATTTCTCCACTGAGAATGGATCATGTGGGCTTAGGGAATTTCTATGTTCATATAATTCATATCATGAATCTCTACTATCCATGGTAAACTTAGTGTGTAAGTCCCTATTAGTGGAATGATATGGCTATCCCCATAAAAGGGAATCTACGTTGGGGATAGTCCCAAGGGTGTGATTGAATTATGATGACTCTGATTCTTGCCAAAACTAGGACATGTATGATTTTTCCCTGAGGCTCGAGTTGAACACTTGGTGCCTAATTTCCCTCGTATATGTATTTTTTTCATGAAGTTAAACTATAAGTATTTAACAAAAAAATGTGGGGTTTGATTCATCTGATAAAAAGGATTCGTTGGACACCCCCTTGAGGTTCAATCCCATACTTGACATATTAATCACCTCCTTAGATGAAAACAAATCCTGAAGTGCCTAGTTATAGGAATTTAACATATAATCATATACCTATCGATGGGAATCTAACGAGAAACCTTCAATACATTAATATGGACTCACTAAAAGATTCCACTTCACATATTAAACGATTTAATCTATAATCATTTTGTTAGGGTAACCAATCCTATAAATGGATTGGGAAGACATTCAAGAACATATATTAAATCTATAAGATATTCCTTGAGTAGGAAATAATTCCTCCCAAAAGGGTGTGATGAGCCCAACCTCACATCCTCTCAGCCATTGTGAGATCCTATGTGCCGTTGGGTTTAAAACCCCAATTGAACACTTACCTTTGGAAAGTAGGCATGTATCCAATTATGGATGTGGGAAAAATTTGGAGATTATATTATGAAAAATAATTTTGAAACAAATTTTAATGTTTTTTATGACATTGAACCCCCCACAATTAATATTTAGGACAAATTTAATTCATAAGTAGTTATATATTTCCTGATGAAATAATGTAGTGTCAACCTGGATTGATTTAGGAACTAGAGACAACCCTTTATAGTTTATTAGAATTTTTACCATTATTATATATTTACACTACTCATATTATATGAATTGGATGGATACTTAAAGACACTATTGGTGGTGGCCTACTTAGTATATATCACATCCTATTCAAGCCATCGTTTGGTACCCATACAGACTTCATTGATGTAGGTTAGGATAAGGGAAAGTGCCCAGTTTCTAAGGATTTATTGGTTTATTTCATGAGAGTGGGGATCACAGGACCGAGATATGGATTTTTATGATATTTGGAGATAGAATTTTGGTTTCTTTGATTTTTTTATATAGAATATGCAAGTGAGTCTTTAGACATGATTTTATGTTCCTTTTTTTTATTAAAGAAAATAAATTACATCATTTTGTACATGGTATTGGAAATTTCAATGGATTAACGTCTATTTTATATGGATGGATTACATTCTACTGTCGATCGACATAATTATTTTTCTATTTATTTTTTTATTAAACATATGTAATACTCTGATTATGAGAGTATAGTCCCCCACTATACCATTTTGGATTGGTAAAACACATTTTTATTGAATATTTTTTTGATAATAAATGGATAATTTTCCTCACACTTTTTAAAATATGTTTATTTATAAAATATTAGGGATTAGATCATTCATTTGAAAATTTGATGGTAATTCCAGTTTTACCCTTTATAGTGAATTGTAGTATTTCAAATATAAATATTATAATATATATTATTTGAACATGAAATTTTGTAAATGTGTTTCTGAATTAATGGTGTAGAGACTAGAATCTTAACGTACATAGACATTACATTACTTTTGTGTAATAATTAGTATATAACAAAAACACACACACAAGGACCGTAATAGTTTAGTGTCTTTGGAAACTCGGAATATAATCTTCTAATCGTGGTGAAAGATCTTCAACATCTCCCATAAAGATCTTCATTTTTTTAAACCTAAATCATTTCTTTATATACCGGGGAAAATAAAACATAAAAGGGTGAGCTCAAATTCTCAGTAAGGGTAAACAAAAGAAATATCAATCACATCATATTCATAAGAACATATCTTTTGGAAATCTTAACCTACAAAAGAGATCATAATTTCATAAATGGGATAAATCATAGTAGTGAAATGTAATCCCAATAATCATAACTTAAAACATGAAACATTGTGGCATACACACATAATAATAGAGAATCATTTCTTATTAGTCAAGACTCATTTCCAAGATTATCTTAGTGGACAAAGTCCCTTTCTGAACCGAGTTCACTCCTCGTTTCAGTCCTATTTCACTGAACCGGTATAACCTACCGTTCCAGCCATGTCTATCTCATGAGATATAAAATCTTTACCCAATGCATTGGAGGGAGATATAGGTCCCACCAATCTCATAATGATACCATTGATATGTGTGCCACAAAATCATAAATCATACATCATTGCATAACCCGTGTAATACAAATGGGAATCATAAACATCATGACATCATAAAACAATTCATATAAGATAAAGGAATTCATAAAAATAATTCCATCACAACATAATTAAATCAATGTAATAATAGGGATAAAAATATAACCCTTTATTATCGTAGATGGAAAATAATTTTGATAAAACAATTGAACTCCATTCTTGAGGAAAATATCCTCTCTTCTTCAAAAACATTTTTCCTTTCATAACATGTCATACAATTTTAAACTAAAAGAAGTTGATTAAAAATAAACATGAAAACTTTTAAATTAATCTTCTTGGAAATAATGTTTTAAAAATCCATTCATGCCGTATAAGTTTAAAAAAACATTCTTCTCATACTTTTGTCGGAAAAGTCAAAAAGTACCTCATACGAAAAATGAGAAAATATTCCTTTCATATCTTTTACTAAAAACTCACCAAAGGGTAAAATAGGTTTTAAACAATTTTAGGTGGATGGAAATATTATTACTTATTTTGGAAACAGGGATGTGGATGATAAAATACACCCTAGTAAATTCTGAAGTATAAACAATCTCGAATAAAAATGAGATTGTGATATTTCCCTTACCTTAGGTCCGATTTGCTTTGTAAGTGTCCGAAACTCCTATATAATGATTTAAATAATGTAATTGAATTGTTACAGAATCATATTCATTTTTATGATATCATATATGGTTCACTTATGACTTTATATTACCCGTTCTTTTGTAAATTCCATGTTAAAGAGTGTTTTGGGTAAAATCGTTTCATTTGTCATCCGTGTTTTGACTTGTAATTATTCATATGATTACTTAGATCATGATTACTTAATTTCAGAATATAAAACATGATTTATATATAATATATATTCATAATATACGTATATATAATAAATAATTAAATGGAAAGAAATACACCGTTCCTGGAGACGGTAGGTCGTATGTACGCATGAACGCTGTTTTCGTTTCCTTATTGAGTTGAATGGAATTAAGTAGATGACATAAATATATATACACATAAATCCAGTATCATTATTATGTCATATATTTCATGACTACTTATTATATAAACTTTATAGTCATTCATGAATGGTTAATCGTTGAGAATGAATCTCATCGCGTCGTGGAGACGGTATTCCGTACGTACGCACGAGTGATGATATCATTCCCATGATCGTGGAATTTTATTGGAGCGTATGTATACTATTACAGAATCAATATCACTTTAAAATAATCATATATAGTTATTATTTACACCATTATACCAATCCAAGTAAGGTGGTGGTGGAAAATAGATTACACCACGACGTGGAGACGGAATTCCGTACGTACGGACGCGCGGTGATTTCGTTTTCCGTAGGATGGATAGATGGTGAAATAGGGTTGTTTAATACTTATAATAACATATAAGTATATGAGTGATACTGATGTTATTACTTCATAATAAAACAACCTTATAATAAGAAGTGGAAGAAGAAATAAAGGTGAAAGAATCGGTAACAGAAATTACCTCTTCTTTGAAGCGCCTCTTTGAGACCTCCTATTAGGGCACTAAAATTGGTCTTTGAGGAATACCAGAACCTCTAGGATGTTTCTAGGGAATCGGAGAAGAGAATTTTTCAGAGTTTGGCCGAGTTTGAAGGCTCAAAGTGGTGTGAGGAAGAGAGGGAGGGGGTGCCCTTTTATAATGTAGGAGAGGGCCACCTTTGGAATAACTAAAAATATTATTTTATTATAAAGACAAATTCAATTTTAAATAGCTCCAAATTGATTTATTTCGAAACTAAGGTGGGTATGGGTCGAAATACTCTCATCCAATATAATTTAGACAAGTTTAGGTTCCTATTTTAACCTTATCATTTAGATTTAACATTAAGTTAAATAATTTTACTTTTACCTTGTCTTCTTGTGTTCTTACACTATAAGGTTAATAAACTTACTATAATAAGACAAACGAACCAAAAATTGTTTATTATTAATATATATAACCTTATCTAAGTCCTTTGGCCGACCCTTAGATTTTTAGGAATAAAATAACAATTAATAATATAATATTTGTTTTAAAAACTATTTTATGTCAATTTTGACACTATTTAGTAATTGATTTTTGTGAAAATCGTAACAGAATTATTAGTTCTAAAAAAGTTAATTAAATAAATAATAACATGTCATATTAACCTAGAAAATTATTGGAATTCAAAAAAAGTCTAAAATATATTTATTTGGGTATTTATAATATCAATTATTATAATTTTTCACTATTATGGTAATTACTGCATCATCATTGTGTCATAAATAAATTAATTTATTGAATGTATAAAAATTATAAATAAAATATTATTATGTATGAAATCTTATTATCTTTCTAATGAATATTTACAATCGAATTTATCTTTTGTATAACCCTATATTAAAAATGGTTTAGTAAATAAACATTGATTTTAACTCTTTTAACTCTTCTTTGAATTAAATAATAATAAATGTCATAATCTAATCCAAGTGGGCCTAAATGGTCATATATTATTCCTAAGGTTGTTTTTGGTCGAATTACACTTAT
Source organism: Viscum album (assembly GCA_963277665.1). Lineage (NCBI taxonomy): Eukaryota > Viridiplantae > Streptophyta > Magnoliopsida > Santalales > Viscaceae > Viscum > Viscum album. The sequence continues at coordinate 783,674,550 of OY728156.1, read as the reverse complement.
CAAATAGAATTCAGACATGTGTTAGGGTAATAATAATATCATGTTTACCCTTAATTACCCTATTTACTTTTAACCGTGGTAAAAAAAGTAAAAAGTTACTATTCACCAAAAATTATTTGCATCTCATTGAACCACATTTTACTTACTGACATCAACCGTGTCTCTCTGATTTTTTAAATTCCACTCAGAGAAGCGGTAAAAATAAGTTTTATGAAAAATTCATTTTTTTACTACCACTTAGTGGTTTCACTATTCATCAAAAAAATGAAAGTTTCCAGAAAAATACCAAAAATTAGGCCTAAGATATATTTGATATTATGAACTCAAATATGATGTCTATTTTACCAAATTAAAAACATATTAGTTACATTAACTAATTTAAAAATTAATTCCCATCGTCCAAACAAATGGCGTGTTTTTAAGAGATAATAACTATCAAAAGATTGACACTGGTTTATAACTGGTTTAAATGTGAAATTACATACAATGACCAACATTGTATTAAATTGTAAAAATATATTCTAAATATACTTTAAAACAACTCAAATTAATAATTTATCACTATTAATTATTTCGATTAAAAAAGTTCTTTTTAATTAAAATTTAGTAATTTTCACTATTCATCAGATTATGAAAGTTATCCGAAAAGTACCAAAATTTACCCTTAGGCTAAATTCGATACTCCGAATCCAAAAATGAAGTCCATTTTGAGATATAAAATTTCTAAAATTTTAAAAGGTGGTTATTACTATTCATAACGGCTAGTTTTAATAATATTTTAACAGCATATCGTTGTTTAGTGAAACTCAGTATTGCATACTACACACGCTATCGAGGAAGGTCGCGATTGCGTGTAATGCAAGGCAAATCAAGGATGCGTGTTGAGAAAGCTCCTTTTGGTGTATGGTACAACACAAGACATTAATGAAATTAAAAATAATATTTTTCATAAAATCTCGGGGTGTTACATTCTACCCCCCTTAAAATGAATTTCGCCCTCGAAATTCGTCGGGGTTATAAATGGTTTACTATTCGAAAGTTTCTTTAATAAAAACCCACATCGTAAAAAGGAATACCAAAACCAATCTATAAAAACAAAAGTATGAAACGTAACGTTTACCCAAATAAACTAATCACTGGGTTTCCACATAGGTGAAAATATGGATATGGAAGAGAAATATAACCATCATGTTCTGATGGAGAGTGGTAGAGAACATGGCTATGGAAAAGCCAGCAATCACAAAGCCATAAATTTGTGACGATCTAAGGTACCATCTGATTCATCAGATATAAGAGCACTATGACAACATTTTTGGTTTTCAAGATCGTTTCCTTAAAGTTGATGAAATTGAAATTAGAAGAAATACTTTGGTGATTTCGGTATAGTCTCACCATTGGACAATTTCAACTTCATATCATAAAGAAATGAAGTTGGATTTGTCATTCATGATGTGTTAGCAGATCATATTATAGAATTATGGGTCATTCCATCTGTCTCAAACAAAAGGTTAGAAATGTTATCAAAAAATACATAAGTCCATCTATAGTGAGATTAATGATATATGGTTCCTAAAATTGACTTATACTTCATATATCGTACTTCTTAATATAATAAAACTAGTTTCTACTAAATAGGGACTTCCTGTTGGCCAGTGGTGGGCGATAAAGGCCAGTCGCACTTCGGTTGTGGGTTCGATTCCCACGGCCTTGTCCGACGCGATGGGTTGTCGCCCGTCCTACAGGTTGTCATTTTTCTAAAACTATATAATATCAAAAGTTATATCCTTAAATAATACTAACTTATGTCCAACATAATCTATACCAATCTTTAGGCTTATCTAAAATACTTCGGTCCTAGCTCATAATATAAAGAAAATGATTACTTGAAATGTCATCAACCAAGCATGTGAATACCATCATTTATCCCCCATATATCTTGTTGGTCACATTCCAATAATGTGAATACCTTAATCATGTATTCTCTTGAAAAATGAATACCCATTAAACCTTAGTGAAAACATGAATGCTGTCAAAATTTAACTCTTCCCACATACCAAAATCCGAAAATTCTATATACTCAATCCATTAAATAGCCTTCTCCTTATATCATTCATGAGCTCATGAATACTATCAAACATTTAATTTTATCCTTATCCCTTAATTATGCGCATATCATCTATATTCCAAAAATATCTGAATATCCTTTAATGGAAACTGGTACCATTAATCATACACTTTCAAAACTCACGGAAAGTCAATAGTGTAACAATTCGTAGATGTCTCTTTATTCCATAGTACCATGAGATTACTTATACAACATTACACTTGATAAACATGTAATCATTCCACTACCTTCTTAAACCATTGACTGAGCTTCAACAATTATTTCAACTCACATATCATTTGTAGTCTCTTCATCATCATCAACATAAATACTACTCATACGGCCGTACTAATTCTCTTCATGAGACTTTCCCTTAAGGCATTGGTTTGCATAATGCCCGCACATTCCACATTTAAAACATTTAACCATTGTTGATGTCGTAGAAAAACCATTATCCTCATCCATGGTGTTAACTGAACCTTTTCCTTTGCACTTACTGGCTTTGTGTCCTTCTTTTCCACACCCAAAGCATCTTCCAGTTCCATTGAAACAATATCCCTAGTGCCTCTTCACACATGATTTACATGAGGGAAATTGAACTTTCCTTCTTCTATGATCATCATAAAACTCTATCTTTCTCTTATTAGCCGAGTCAGGAAACATACCAAATTTCGGTTTATTGATCATATTATGAGATTGCTGATTCGTCATAATAATGATTGTTGGACTTCCAAATCCCATTTCATTTGGTTTCTCATGAAGAATATCATTCCATTGTCCATAATATCCTCCATTATCGTGAATCATCTTGTTTCCAGCCATTTTCTAAAACCCAAAAAGAATAGTGTGAGAGGCAAAAATCATGCTAGGGAAAACAACACAATAAATGGGGAGTACCTTCAATATCTATCATCTTAGGTTAAATTATAAGATCCTTATCGCAATTCTAGGACTATAACCTATACATATACTTAACCTTAGAAACATCCCTATACATACCTTAGAAATATCTCTAGGGATCTCACTAACGTTTTCGCAACCTAGTTTCCAAAGATTGACTAAAACTTTCCTCTGATACCAACTATAGAGACCCGAAGCTTAACGTACATAGAAATTACATTACTTTTGCGGAATACTTAGTACATAACAAAATCACACACACAAGGACCGTAATAGTTTATTGTCTTTGGAAACTCAGAATATAATATTCTGATCGTGGTGAAAGATCTTCAACATCTCCCATAAAGATCTTTTTTTTAAAACCTAAATCCTTTCTTTATATCCCGGGGAAAATAAAACATAAAAGGGTGAGCTCAAATGCTCAGTAAGGGTAAACAAAAGAAATATCAATCACAGCATATTCATAAGAACATATCTTTTGGAAATCTTAACCTGCAAAAGAGATCATAATTTCATAACATGGGATAAATCATAGTAGTGAAATGTAATCCCAATAATCATAACTTAAAACATGAAACTTTGTGGCATACACACATAATCATAGAGAATCATTTCTTATTAGTCAGGACTCATTGCCAAGACTATCTTAGGGGACAAAGTCCCTTTCTGAACCGAGTTCACTCCTCGTTTCAGTCCTGTTTCACTGAACCGGTATAACCTACCGTTCCAGCCATGTCTATCTCATGAGATATAAAATCTTTACCCAATGCATTGGAGGGAGATATAGGTCCCACCCATCTCATAATGATACCATTATTATGTGTACACAAAATCATAAATCATACATCATTGCATAACCCATGTAATACAAATGGGAATCATAAACATCATGACATCATAAAACAATTCATATAAGATAAATTAATTCATAAAAATAATTCCATCACAACATAATCAAATCAATGTAATAATAGGGATAAAAACAGAACCCTTTATTATCTTAGATGGAAAATAATTTTGATAAAACAATTGAACTCCATTCTTGAGGAAAATATCCTTTCTTCTTCAAAAACATGTTTCCTTTCTTAACATGCCATACAATTTTAAACTAAAAGAAGTTGATCAAAAAAAACATGAAAACTTGTAAAGGAAGTTTCTTGGAAATAATGTTTTAAAAATCCATTCATGCCGTATAAGTTAAAAAAAACATTCTTCTCGTACTTTTGTCGGAAAAGTCAAAAAGTACCTCGTACGAAAAACGACAAAAGATTCCTTTCATATCTTTTAGTAAAAACTCACCAAAGGGTAAAATAGGTTTTAAACAATTTTAGGTGGATGGAAATATTATTACATATTGAGGAAACATGGATGTGGATGATAAAATACACCCCAGTAAATTTTGAAGTATAAATAATCTCGAATAAAAATGAGATTGTGATATTTCCCTTACCTTAGGTCCGATTTGCTTCGTAAGTGTCCTAAAATCATGTATAATGATTTAAATAATGTCATTAACTTATTACAGAATCATTTTCATTGTTATGATATCATATATGGTTCACTTATGACTTTATATTACCCGTTCTTTTTTAAATTCCATGTTAAAGAGTGTTTTGGGTAAAATCGTTTCATTTGTCGTCCGTGTTTTGACTTGAAATTATTCATATGATTACTTAGATCATGATTACTTAATTTTAGAATATAAAACATGATTTATATATAATATATATTCATAATATACATATATATAGTAAATCAGTAAATGGAAAGAAATAAACCGTTCATGGAGACGGTAGGCTGTACGTACGCGTGAACGCTGTTTTCGTTTCCCTATTGAGTTGAATGGAATTAAGTAGATGACATAAATATATATACACATAAATCCAGTATCATTATTATGTCATATATTTCATGATTACTTATTATATATACTTTATAATCATTCATGAATGGTTAATCATTGAGAATGAATCTCATCGCGTCGTGGAGACTGTATTCCGTACGTACGCACGAGCGATGATATCGTTCCCATGATCGTGGAATTTTATTGGAGTGTATGTATACTATTACAAAATCAATATCACTTTAAAATAATCATATATAGTTATTATTTACACCATTATACCCATCCAAGTAAGGTGGTGGTGGAAAATAGATTACACCATGGTGTGGAGACGGTATTCCGTACGTACGCACGCGCGGAGATTTCATTTTCCGTAGGATGTAAAGATGGGGAAATAGGGTTGTTTCATACTTATAATAACATATCAGTGTATGAGTGATACTGATGATATTACTTCATAATGAAAAAACCTTAGAAGAAGAAGTGTAAGAATAAATAAAGGTGAAAGAATCGGTAACGAAAATTACCTCTTCTTTGAAGCGCCTCTTTGAGACCTCCTCTTAGGGCACTAAAATTGGTCTTTGAGGAAGAACAGAACCTCTAGGATGTTTCTAGGGAAGCAGAGAAGATAATTTGGCAGAGTTTGGACGATCTTGAAGGCTCAAAGTGGTGTGAGGAAGAGAGGGAGGGGGTGCCCTTTTATAAGGGAGGAGAGGGGTACCTTTGGAATAACTAAAAATATTATTTTATTATAAATCCAAATTCGATTTTAAATAGCTCCAAATTGATTTATTTCAAAGCTAAGGTGGGTATGGGTCGAAATAATCTCATCCAATAGAATTTAGACAAGTTTAGGTTCCTATTTTAACCTTATCATTTAGATTTAACATTAAGTTAAATAATTTTACTTTTACCGTGTCTTCTTGTGTTCTTACACTATATGGTTAATAAACTTACTATAATAAGCCAAACGAACCCCAAGTTGTTTATTATTAATATATATAACCTTATCTAAGTCCTTTGGCCGACCCTTATATTTTTAGGAATAAAATAACAATTAATAATATAATATTTTTTTAAAAACTATTTTATGTCAATTTTGACACTATTTAGTAATTGATTTTTGTGAAAATCATAACAGAATTATTAGTTCGAAAAAAGTTAATTAAATCAATAATAACATGTAATATTAACATAGAAAAGTAGTGGAATTAAAAAAAGTCAAAATTATATTTATTTGGATATTTATAATATCAATTATTATAATTTTTCACTATTATGGTAATTACTGCACCATCATTGTGTCATAAATTAATTAATTTATTTAATGTCTAAAAATTATAAATAAATATCATTATGTATGAAATCTTATTATCTTTCTAATGAATTTTTACAATCGAATTTATCTTATGAATAACCCTATATTAAAAATGTTTTAGTAAATAAACTTTGATTTTAACTCTTTTAACTCTTCTTTGAATTAAATAATAATAAATGTCCTAATCTAATCCAAGTGGGACTAAATGGTCATATTTTATTATTAAGGTTGTTTTTGGTCGAATTACAATTATCCAATAGAATTAGGACATGTGTTAGGGTAATAATAATATCATTTTTACCCTTAATTTCCATATTTACTTTTAACCGTGGTAAAAAAAATAAAAAGTTACTATTCACCAAAAATTATTTTCATCTCATTGAACCACATTTTACTTACTGACATAAACCGTGCCTCTCGGATTTTTTAAATTCTACTCAGAGAAGCGGTAAAATTATGTTTTATGAAAAATTCATTTTTTTACTACCACTTGGTGGTTTCACTATTCATTAAAAAAAATGAAAGTTTCCAGAAAAATACCAAAAATTAGGCCTAAGCTATATTTGATATTATAAACTCAAAAATGATGTCCATTTTACCAAATTAAAAACATATCAGTTACATTAACTAATTTAAAAATTAATTTCCATCGTCCAAACAATTGGCGTTTTTTTAAGAGATAATAACTATCAAAAGATTGACACGTGATTATAACTGGTTTAAATGTGAAATTACATCCAATGACCAACATTGTATTAAATTGTAAAAATATATTCTAAATATACTTTAAAACCACTCAAATTAATAATTATCACTGTTAATTATTTCAATTAAAAAAGTTGTTTTTAATTAAAATTTAGTAATTTTCACTATTCATCAGAATATGAAAGTTATCCGAAAAGTACCAAAATTTCACCTTAGGCTAAATTCGATACTCCGAATCCAAAAATGAAGTCCATTTTGAGAGATAAAATTTCTAAAATTTTAAAACGTGGTTATTACTATTAATAATGACTAGTTTTAATAATATTTTAATAGCATATCATTGTTTAGGGAAACTCAATATTTCATACTACACACACTATCGAGGAAGGTCGCGATTGTGTGTAATGCGAGGAAAGTCAAGGATGCGTGTTGAGCAAGCTCCTTTTGGTGTAGCGTACAAAACAAGACATTAATGAAATTAAAAAGAATATTTTTCATAAAATCTCGGGGTGTTACAAATGGGATACAACTTTTTTTAGTATATTTTTGCTAAAATGTGCATTTGGTTGGACTAAATGGACCATGAAGTCAAATGTGGGAAGGACCCACCCGATTGGACATTGGTTCTGTATTTGGGCCATAACCTTTTCATATAAGATTATATTGGGCCCAAATTTTGAGAGGTTATTTCCAACCCAAATTTAAACAAATCATTCTTCTAGAAGAACATCCTGTTCACACATTTTAGATGTCAAATGGGCGGTGCATGTAGGATTAAAATATTTGGCCGAGATTCCCCAATCACACTTGAAACATTTTTAAACCTAGCCTCCCCCCCTCTATAAATTAGTTTTTTTAACATTTATATGGGTTGGGACATGTATTAGGAGATTTTGAGAAGATTATTTGTAACACCCCAAGCTTCCATGGTATGATTCTCTTTGAATAATACAGTAGCATGTGTTGTACGCATCTTAGAGATTCTAACACACAACGACCATTCAAAGTAGCTGTTATGAATAGTAATACACACTTTTTGAAATTTTATATATTTTATCCCTCAAAATGGACTTCTTTTTTGGATTCAGAATATCGAAATTAGCCTAGGGTGAAATTTTGGTACTTTTCAGATAACTTTTATATTTTGATGAATAGTTAAAATTACTATATTTTAATTAAAAACAACTTTTTTAATCGAAATAATTAATAGTGATAAATTATGAATTTGAGTGGTTTTAAAGTATATTTGGAATATAATTTTACCACTTAATACAATTTTGGTCATTGTATATAATTTCACAATCAAACCGGACATAAACAAGTGTCAATCTTTTGATAGTTATTATCTCTTAAAAACACGTTTTTTGTTTTAACAACGGGAATTAGTTTTAAATAAATTTCTGCAACTTCTGTGTTTTGAATTTGGAAAATTGATTCTTTATTTTGAATCAAGATGTCCAAATTGTGTAAATAGGTAACTTTTATTTTTATTCATTTTGAATAATTACATCGGTGAATATTTTATTTACCATGGTTAAAGAGTAAATTCGTTAAATAATGGTAAAAGTAATAATATTATAATAATAATAAATTACCCTAAGATGGGTCCTAACCTTATTGGTTGATACATTTCTGACCATGGGCATCGTTGGGTCTATTTTCGGACCCCATGTATCCACTTGTAAATGATAAGGACATTTTATATTAATTATGTAAAAATAAATACAAAAATAACATAAGCATGTATCTTTTAAAAAAACAATTTTTACATAGGATTATATATGTTAGATTTTTGACTATAAATATTAATTATAAATCTAAAAATTTTTCCTACAAAATTGTATTTTATTTTTAATTTTTATACTTTTAATAATTAATATTATTTTTGACACAATAATGATGCAGTATTTTCCTTATTAATGAAAGAATAAAATAATTGGTAATTTAAATGTTAAATAAATATAATTTGAAATTTTTGATGACATCCATGAATTTTATTGGTTAATATGACATTATAGGATTTCTTAAAGGAATTTTTTTCGAATTAATAAAGTTTTTAAGACTCTAACAATAATCTATTATTGAATAGTGTCAAAATTGACTTAAATGAGTTTTTAAAACAAATATTATATTATTAATTGATATTCCATTCATAAAAATATAAGGATTGAAAAAAGGAATTATATCATGATAGGTTTATCATTAATGGACCACTTGGGGGTCTCTTGGATGTATATAGTATGTTTAAAAACTATATAATATAAAAATACAAAGTGACATGGTAAATGTTAAAATAATTAACTAAGAGTTAAAACTAAAAGATAAGGTTAATACAATGACCCAAACCTGTCTAAATTATATTGGTTAAAATTATTTTGACCCATCCCCACCTTCAAATTTTAATAATACACTTTGGATCATTTTAAAACTGAATATGAAATTATTATAAAATAATATTTCTATCGTTTCCAAAGGTGCCCTTCACCCCTCTTATAAAAGGGAACTCCCCCTTCTCACTAATTCACACATTCAAAGACTTTTGGATCAGCCAAAACCTGACCAAATACTTTCTCAACTCCCCTCACTTCAACCTAGAGGCCTTAGTTTGATCAGAAAGCCAACCTAAGGATCCCTTTTGGTCAAATCAAAAGGAAGAACCCGAAGAAGAGGTAATGTTTTCACCACCATCTTTCAAGTTCCTTTCTTCTTCCACTTCTTCTTTCTTTGTTATTACAATTATAAAATAATAACTCCTGTATATTATATATACTGTGATATTATTATAAACATGGTACAACCATATTAATTATTCTATCCATCCTTTGAATGACATGTCACCATACATGCATACGTATGGCTTACCGTCTCCACGTCGTGGTGTAATTGTTATTCAGAACATTATTATTTGGATGGGTATAATAATGATGTGTAATTCATTTAATTATTAAATATTACATGATAATGATTCTGTATATATGATATACCATCCAATTATATATTATTTTAATGTCAAAAGAATGATATTGTCGCTCGTGCGTACGTACGTACTACCGTCTCGACTAACGCGATGAGATTAATTCCCCATCGTATCCATTCTAGACTAATTCTCATTTGATGATTAAAAATATTTTTTAAGGACTTGATATCATTTTGTATATGAATAAGATACAACATATCCATAGTAAACATGACTTATGTAACAAAACATATAAGTTAACACCCGAAACGACGATAATACTAAGATATTATTAACAAAAAAATGTTAAAATATCATATATGATATCATATTAATGTATATGATTCTTTTATAATTTAATAACAATTATTTCACCATTATACAGGAGGTTAACCTACCCCAAACCAGGGAAAAGTACAAGGTAAGGGTTTATTTCACAATCTCTTCATTATCCGAGGTTGTTTATACGTAATTATCTACTGGGACCTCTTTATCATCCACATCCATGTTTCCTAAAAATGTATTTCAACTCATTCTTACTATTTTATAGACTATGGGTTAAAGTCATTTATACCCTTGTTGACTATTTGTAAGATGTTTATAAAGGAATATTTCCGACATTTTCCAAACAAGGTCCTTTTTAACCTTTTCGGCAGAGTTAAGGTAAGAAGGTTTTTTAAATTATATGGAGAGTGTGGCTATTTTCCTCCATTATAAAATATTCAAAGCTTCCCTTACAATCTTATAATAATATTTTCAAAGTAAAAGTTTTATTTTATAATTTTGTGACTTTTATATGATTTAAAAAAAGAGACATTTCTATCAAATAGTTTTGATTTCATCTATGTCAACATACATTAATAGATTTTAAGCTTATTTGATGTTTATTTATTATGATACAAAACTTCCATATTGTATTGAAGGTTTTGTGATATTTTTGAATGTGGATGTGTTATTTTTACACCATTCATGGTTTATGGAGAATGTATTGACATTTTGTATGATTTTTTTAATATGAATGTTTATGTTATGTTTAAACCTATTCATATGAGGAATGCATTGGACTTAATAAGTGATGGTTGGAGCTTAATATAGCTCCTCGATGTATCGGCTGGTCTCATGAGACAAACTAGTGTATTGGTACAAGGCCTTGATAAAATCTTATTTGTAGTTTTGGCACAAAGCCTTGACTATGTGGTTATGATAGACTGGAATTACGCATTCCATCATTATGAAAGTGGATATTGATATTGTATGTGATTATTATACTAGTAGAATATCCATGTAAATAAGTAAATGGAAATATTTAATTTAATTTTTTCCATATTATTCTGAAGTTCAAGTTTAAAATGATTTTGTTTTTGTTATATATTTCCTTAAATATTTATGCTTATTTATGAAAGTTTCTGCTATATCGTTATCTTTAATGGGAATTTGAACTCACCCCTTTTGATGTAAATTTTTTTACCAGGATGTGAAGAAGTATTTTATGAATGACCTGTAGGGACAATATAAAGGGATATGAGGGTGGATACAAGATGTTGTTGTTGTTTTCACTTTATGATTTAATGTAAACTTTATGAATGTATCTAGTGTTTCCAAGACTACTAAACTAATCGGTCCTTCGAGACTAGTTCTTTTTTGATCATACCAATGTTATATAATAATGCACCAACTCTTGGTAACTGTGGTCGGTTCATTAAAGTTGCTATCAGAGAATGTTTAGTACAAACCTTGGAAGATATATTTAGATAAACCCTGATTAGAGTACATAACCCTAAGATATACATTGAGGATGAGTATAGAAGAACTTCTTAGAATTTTGGTGTTGTAGATATTTTGCGAGTTTTTCGAGAAATATATCCCTATCTGGATACGAGCAGGTAGAGGCGGCTCTGGCACAGATGTACCTAGGGGTAAAACCCGAAAACACCGCTTTGAGCTAGACTTGAACGGGAACTGGTTCACGACAATGGGCCTTGCTGCACTCTTGGTTACAACACTACCAGAGGATATGCTTAGGAAAGTTCTCATTTTCTTTACAAACTATTATGAAGGGTTTATAAGTATATACTTCCTCAAAGAAAACATTTTTATGATTATGGATTATATCCATAAATAGTTCAATTTATGTTAAGTGTTTTACAAGTATAAAATTATGTATTTTGATTCATAAACTGATCTAGTTTATGCCATTGTTTAGAAATGGTGCCTTGTGAAAAAAATGGAAACCGTATCAATGCACACACTCCATGTAGGGATTTCCCTCATACTCAAGATAATTATAGTGGAGTTGGTGATGCAACTGGTGCTGATCAGATAATCACCATACTGGGACAACTCACTCAGGTTATAAATAATAACCTTACCCATATGGAGCACCCTGATCCATGGTGTGGAGGATCAATGTTAGATCGCTTCATGACGTAGCAACCACCAACATTCAGTGGGAGTAAAAATCCATTAGTAGCTGAGAAATGGATAAGTTCCCTAGAGAAAATATTTCAGGCTTTGGGGAGTAGTGAAAGGGAAAAAGTTGTCATGGCAGTTTATCGCCTCCCTGGAGATGCTGATCAATGGTGGTCATTGATTCAAAACACGAAGGAAGATGACGAAGTATAAAATATGGAATGGACGAAGTTCAAAGATATTTTCTTAGAAAAATACGATCCTCGTGACCATCGAGCAGATATGGAATGGAAATTTCTAAGTCCGAGACAAAAGGAGGATGAGAATGTCGCAAAGTATGAGGCTAACATTATAAGGATAGCAAGGTATGCTAGAGATTATATACATAACCCAAGAAGTAAGATTTATCGTTTATTTTATGGGTTAAGAACATTTATTCATCGAGAATTAGTGTCACAATCCTTCTCATCGTACGAAGATATTGTCTCATGTGCTATCAAGATAGAAAAAGAATTCTCTAAGTCTTATGACATTAAAGAAAAGAAAGAGAAGAAGAGATCTACTGATCACTCTGGGAATGGAAATAAGGGGAATAAGGGAAAAGTTGAATATACATCCTGTAGTAAATGTGGGAAGAAACACCCTGGTACTTTCTTGAAGGGAATGTGAGTCTATTACAAGTGTGGTGAAAAAGGCCACCAAGCTTGTGATTGCAAGGGGAAGAAAGAAGCTACTGATGTTCAATGATACAACTACAGAGAGATGGGACATTATTCAAATGAATGTCCTAAGCGTAAGGTAATATTACCTCAGAAAAGGCCAAGGGATGAAGGCCAAGATTATGCTATCACTACTACTAAAGTAGAAGCTCCGAAAGACGTGGTGGCAGGCAATTTAATGGTTTCCTCAAGTTTAGAAAATGCAATATTTTTTAGAGATCATCGCATTATTTCATATCATCCGAGTTTGATATGAATATTAGATATTTCCAATTTGATTTGAGAAGGGATTTTTCAGTTAATACTCCTAAGGGAAGTATCATTGCTACAATGTTCTGTGGATCCGTCCCCATTAGAGCACAAAAATTTTTTTATCCGCTGATCTCATCGTCATACCTATGATTGAGTTTGATATAATCCTCGGTATGGATTGTCTTTCGGACCATGATGCGAAGATTTATTGTAAGTAGAAGGAGGTTACAATTTTTGACGATGATGATAATGAACACCTTATCTTTAGAGCGGAATCATCACCACCTAATTCTTATCTAGATCCACCCCCGGTACCTCAACTAAATTCAATTATTGGGGAGGAAGAGAATGAAATAGCTAGGGGTAAGGAATGGAATGTTCAAATAGAGGATGTAGCTATTGTGAAAGAATATGTAGATGTGTTTTTGGAAGATTTACCTGGACATCCTCCAGAACGAGAAGTTGAGTTTTCCATTGATTTAATTCCTGGTTCAAGGCCTATATCGATGACTCCTTATTGAATGGCCACTGTGGAATTAGTTGAACTAAATAAAAAACTAGAGGAATTGAGTAATACGGGATTTATTCTCCCTAGTATTTCTCCATGGGGAGCCCCTGTCCTTTTTGTAAAAAAGAAAGATTGATCTATGAGGTTATGTATCGACTACAGGGAGATCAATTCTATAACAATAAAGCAAAAGTATCCCCTACCTCACATTGATGATTTATTTGGCCAACTGCATGGAGCTCAATACTTTTCTAAGATTGACCTTTAATCTGGATACCATCAGTTGTGTGTGAAGAAGGAAGACATTCCGAAGACATCATTTCCAACCAGGTACAGGCATTACAAGTTTACAGTAATGCCTTTTGGGCTGACTAATGCACCCTCTGTATCCATGGATCTAATCATTAGAGTTTTTAAGGAATATCTCTATGATTTTTTGGTGGTATTTATTGATGATATATTGGAATAATCCGAAAGCTACGAGGATCATTAAAATCACTTGCGAATTATTGTGAAGTCTCTTAGAAGACATGAATTATATGTGAAGTTTAGTAAGTGTGAATTCTGGATTTAGGAGATTTCTTTTCTTGGCCATATTGTGTCTATGGATGGAATCTCTATTGATCCTTCTAAGACAAGAGCAATCCACGAATGGCATGCACCAATGAGTATAACTGAGGTATGATGTTTTATTGGTTTAGCAGGTTATTATCGATGTTTCATCCAGAATTTTTCCCGGTTGGCTAACCCATTAACGAAGCTCACATGTAAAGGGGTTAAATTTGTTTGAAAAAAAGAGTGTGAAAAATGTTTCGAAGAACTGAAGAGAAGATTAGTCAATGATCCTATATTGACTCTTCCATCGGGGAATGATGGGTTTGTTATTTATAGTGATGCATCGAAGAAAGGACATGGTTGTTTCCTTATGCAGAATGATAGGGTTATTGCCTATACATCACCACAGTTGAAAATTCATGAGAAAAACTATCATACTCATGATCTCAAGTTAGCAGCTGTGATGTTTCCTTGAAGATATGGAGACACAACCTCTATGGTGAAAAATGTGAGATTTATACTGATCACAAGAGTTTTAAGTATATTATCTCACAAAAAGAAATCAACATGAGGAAAAAGAGATGGCTTGAATTACTAATGGATTATGATTGCATGATACAATACCACCCGGGGAAGGAAAATAAGGTGGCAGATGTTTTAAGCAGAAAAGATCATGGAGTTTTGAACAAAATGAGAATTGAAAGGGATCCAATTTTCATGGATCTAGTGAAGATGGAAATGGGAATAACCTTGGAAGGTGAAACATCAATTCTTTTTGAAATGGTTTCCAAACAATCTTTATTAGAAAGGATTAAGAGTTCTTAGACTGATGATGGAGAATTTCAAAAAAGATTAAAGTTGTGAATGATGGGAGATTGAGAGACTTTGTGTATGAAGATGGAATTTTGAAATTTGGGAAGAGACTTTGTGTTGCCGATATTCCTGATCTAAAAAGGGAATTTCTGGACGATTCACATAGTTCCAATTTCTCTATACACCCTGGGAGCACAAGAATGTATAGAGATTTGAAGGAACATTTTTGGTGGGACAACATGAAGAGGGAGATTGTAGATTTTGTGTCAAGATGTATGGTTTTTCAACAATTGAAAGCTAGAAGGCAACAACCTGGTGGAGTATTGAAACCTCTTCCCATACCTGAGTGGAAATGGGATAATATTACAATGGACATCATCATGGGGATACCAAATACTCCTAGAAGGAATGATGCAATATGGGTTATTGTGGATCATCTTACCAATTCAGTACATTTTCTTGCTATAAGAGAAGATTTACCACTCAAACGTCTAGCAAGAATATATATTAATGAAGTTGTGAGACTTCATGGAGTACCCCTATCAATTGTTTCTGATCGTGATCCCCATTTTACTTCACGATTCTGGAAAAGTCTTCAGAAATCCCTGGATACTGAACTTCATTTGAGCACTGCCTGCCACCCTCAAATAGATGGAAAACCAGAACGGTCTATTCAAACCTTAGAAGACATGTTGAGATCTTGCTCACATGACATTCAGGGCATGTGGGATCAATATTTACCTCTCTTAGAATTTTCCTACAATAATAGCTTCTAATCGAGTATTCAAATGGAACCATATGAAGCGTTATGTGGAATGAGATGTTGCATACCAACCTGTTGGGATGACGTTGGTGAAAGAAAACTTGTAGGCCCAGAATTGGTGGAGGAAACGATGGAGAAGGTGAAGGTAATCCAAAACCACATCAATGCAGATCAAAGTATGTCGAAGAGCTATGTCGATAATCGAAGGAAGGATTTGAAATTTTTGGTAGGAGATCATGTTTTCATGAAGGTATCTCCATGGAAGGGAGTTATACATTTTGTTAAGAAAGGTAAATTGAGTCCCAGATACATGAGACCATTCGAAATTCTAGAACGAATTGGTGCGGTAGCTTACCATTTGGCAATGCCTCCAAGTCTCTCCAAAGTTCACGATGTGTTCCACGTATCACTGTTGAGAAAATACATGTTTGACCTAATGCATGTACTCATTTTTGAAGAATTAGAACTGGAACCTGATCTGTCTTACTGTGAAGATCCCATCAGGATTCTTGATACTAAAGAACAAGTGCTGAGAAACCGGACGACTCGTCTGGTAAAGGTTCTTTGGAGAAACCATAAAATGGAAGAGGCAACGTGGGGACCCAAGGAACTTATGATGAAGAATCACCCGAATCTTTTCACATGGTAGTATTATAGAAATTTTTAGGACGAAATTATTTGAAGGAGGGGTGAATGTAACACCCCATGCTTCCATGGTATGATTATCTTTGAATAATACAATAGTGTGTGTTGTACGCAACTTCGAGATTCTAACACACTCCGACCAATCAAAGTAGTTGTTATGAATAGTAATATCCACTTTTTGAAATTTTATAAATTTTATATCTCAATATGGACTTCATTTTTGGATTTAGAATATCAAAATTAGCCTAGGGTGAAATTTTGGTACTTTTCGGATAACTTTTATATTTTGATGAATAATGAAAATTACTAAATTTTAATTAAAAACAAATTTTTTAATAGAAATAATTAATAGTAATAAATTATGAATTTGAGTGGTTTTAAAGTATATTTAGAATATTTTTTTACCACTTAATACAATGTTGGTCATTGGATATAATTTCATAATTAAACCTGACATAAACAAGTGTCAATATTTTGATAGTTATTATCTCTTAAAAACACGTTTTTTGTTTTAACAACGGGAATTAATTTTAAATTAACATCTACCACTTCTGTGTTTTGAATGGGGAAAAATGGATTTCATATTTGGAATCAGGATATCTGAATTTTGTAAATAGGTAATATTTA
This sequence comes from Viscum album, assembly GCA_963277665.1. Classification (NCBI taxonomy): domain Eukaryota; kingdom Viridiplantae; phylum Streptophyta; class Magnoliopsida; order Santalales; family Viscaceae; genus Viscum; species Viscum album. Next base: position 783,657,433 of record OY728156.1, on the reverse strand, counting down.
TTTTTAGACATTTTGAATAATTACTTCGGTAAATATTTTATTTACCCTGGTTAAAGGGTAAATCCGGTAAATAAGGGTAAAAAAATAATATTATAATAATAAGAAATTACCCAAAATGTGTCCTAACCTTATTGGTTGATACATGTCCTACCATGGGTAGCATTGGGTCGATTTTGGGACCCCATGGATCCACTTGTAAGTTATAAGGACACTTTATATTAATTAAGTTAAAATAAATACAAAAATGACATAAGCATATATCTTTTATCAAAAAAAATTTTACATGGGGTTATATATGTTTTATTTTCGACTATAAATATTCATTAGAAATATAATAATATTTCCTACATAATGATATTTTATTTATAATTCTTATACTTTTAATATTTAATATTATGTATGACACAATAATGATGCAATATTTTCCATATTAATGAAAGAATCAAATAATTGGTATTAGAAATGTTAAAATAAATATAATTTGAATGTTTTGATGACATTAATGAATTTTATTGGTTAATATGAAATTATAGGATTTCTTAAATTTATTTGGTTCCAATTAATAATTTTTTTAGGACTTTAACAAAAATCAAATATTGAATAGTGTCAAAATTGACATAAATGAGTTTTTAAAACAAATATTATATTATTAATTTATATTCTATTCTTAAAAATCTAATTATTGGAAAAAGGACTTATATAATGATAGATGTATCATTAATGGACCACTTGGGGGTATCTTGGATGTATATAGTAAGTTTATTAACTATATAATATAAAAATACAAAGTGACAAGGTAAATGTTAAACTAATTAACTAAGAGTTAAAACTATAAGATAAGGTTAATATAATGACCCAAACCTGTATAAATTCAATTTGTTCAAATTATTTCGACCCATCCCCACCTTATACTTTTAATAATAAACTTTGGAGCAATTTGAAACCGAATATGAATTTATTATAAAATAATATTTCTAGCTTTTTCAAAGGTGCCCTTCACCCCTCTTATAAAAGGGCACTCCCCCTTATCACTAATTGACACATTAAAAGCCTTTTGGCTCGTAAAAAACCTGCCCAAATACTCTCTCAACTTCCCTCACTCCAACCTAGAGGCCTTAGTTTGATCATAAATCCAACCTAAGGATCCTTTCTGATCAAATCAAAAGGAAGAACCCGAAGAAGAGGTAATGTTTTCACCACCCTCTTTCAAGTTACTTTCTTCTTCCACATCTTCTTTATTTATTATTCCTATTATAAAATAATAAATACTATATATTATATATACTGTGATGATATTATAAACATGGTACAACCATATTCAGCATTTTATCCATCCTTTTAATGACATGTCACCATACGTGTGTACGTACGGCTTACCGTCTCCACGTCATGGTGTAATTGTTATTCAAAACATTTTTATTTGGATGGGTATAATGATGATGTATAATTCATGTAAATAATAAATATGACATGATAATTGTTATTTATATATGATATACCATCCAATTATATATTATTTTAATATCAAAAGAATGATATTGTCGCTCGTGCGTACGTACAGACTACCGTCTCCACGAACGCGATGAGATTCATTCCCCATCATATCAATTCGAGACTAATTATCATTTGATGAATAAAATTAATTTTTAGGGACTTGATATCATTCTGGATATGAATAATATACAACATATCCATAACAAACATGGATTATGTAACAAAACATATAAGTTAACACCCGAAACGACGATAATACTAAGATATTATTAATAAAGCAATGTTAAAAGATCATATATGATATAATATTAATGTGTATGATTATTGTATAATTTAATAACAATTATTTAACCATTATACAAGAGGTCAAACTACCCCCAACCAAGGAAAAGTACAAGGTAAGGGTTTATTTCACAATCTCTTCATTATCTGAGGTTGTTTATATGTAATTATCTACTAGGACCTCTTTATCATACACATCCATGTTTCTTAAAAATGAATTTCAAATCATCCTTACTATTTTACAGACTATGGGTTAAAGTAATTTTTACCCTTGTTGACTTTTAGTAATTTTTTTATAAAGTATTCTTTCTGTCATTTTCCAAACAAGGTCATTTTTAACCTTTTCGGCAGAATTAAGGTAAGAATGTTTTTTAACTTATATAGCGGGTGCATCTATTTTTCACCATTATAAAATCTTCAAAGCTTCAATTACAAGATTATAAGAATATTTTCAAAGTAAAAGTTTTATTTTATAATTATGTGACTTTTAAATGATTTCCAAAAAAGAGATTTTTCTGTCAAATAGTTTCGATTTCATCTATGTCAACATCCTTTAATGGATTTTAAGCTTATTTGAAGTTTATTTATTATGGTAAAAACATCCATATTTTATTGAAGTTTTTGTGATGTGTTTGAATGTGGATGTTTTATTTTTATACCATTCATTGTTTATGGAGAATGTATTGATATTTCGTATGCTAGTTTTAATATGAATGTTTATGTTATGTTTAAACCTGTTCATATGAGGAATTCATTGGACATAATAAGTAATGGGTGGAGCCCACTATAGCTCCTTGATGCATCGGTAGGTCTCATGAGACAAACTAGTGTCTTTAAACAAGGCCTTGACAAAATCTTATTTGCAGTCTTGGCATGAGGCCTTGACTATGTAGTTTTGATAGTCTGGCATTATGAATTCCATCATTATAAAAGTGGTTATTGATAATGCATGTGATTATTCGACTAGTAAAATATCCATGTGAATAAATAAATGGAATTATTTCATTTTATTTTTTCCATATTATGCTGAACTTCAAGTTTAAATGGCTTTTGTTTTAGTTATACATTGCCTAAAATGTTTATGGTTATTTATGAATGTTTCCACTATATTGTTATCCTTACTAGGAATTTGAGCTAACACCTTTCTATGTTTTATTTTTCCCAGGATGTAAAGAAGTGTTTTATGAATGACCTGTAGGGATAGTATAAAGGGATATTAGTGTAGAGACAAGATTTTGTGGTAGTTTTCAGTTTATGATGTAATGTAAACTTTACGAATGTATCTATTATTTCCAAGACTACAAAACTAATCTGTCTTTTGAGACTTGATCTTTTGTTATCATGCCAATGTTATGTAATAATGCACTGACTCTGGGTAACTGGGGCCATAGTGTTACATTAGAAGTGGTTCTACACCATTTCAATTCACAATTGTCGGAGGAAAACTACCAAGTTAGGATCTCCTAAAAATGATATTCTTTCCTTCTTTTTTGATGTAATGTTGTTGTGATTTCAATAAACTCTTAGTTTATCTTCCACTTATTCTGTTATTTTAAATTTAATTTTTCTCTTAATCTTTCTTTTTGGGCTTTAATTCAAGATTAGAAACAATACTGGGTTATTCCCTTTCTAAACCTTTGTAGTTGCATAACGTTTCTACGATGACTACACCACCCATGGATGAGTAGTTTTCTTAGTAATACATCGACCTCAATCGTTATACACTAATTTATTTTGAGTCAATGGTATACTATAATTTAAATAATATGATCAATTAATAGAGTTTTTAGTTTAATAGAAACTAAGAAAGAAATTGAACAACTTACAAAAAAACACGTGAGGATGAGATTATGTTTAAATTGTGAGAGTGAAACTTTAATCAGAAAAACAAAACCATATAAGATCAATTTATAGTGTTAAAATATAATTCCTAAAGTCGATTAATTCAAATTTCTAGATAAGAAATGTGCCTTAATTTACAACTTACAATAATCTAACCTTATAACATCAATCAAATATGGGTGTTGCGATTACATGTTCCGAAGTGAGCCTTGTGTTAAACTCACATCGTCTTTGGGGTAAAGTTAATTCTTGGAGGGTTCAAGATTTAAAAAATTATGGGATCATAGTTAAGTTAATGTTAATTTAAATTATAATAAAAAATAAATGAGCTAATATGTAGAGTTAGATTGATTACTCCTTTTAAAATATTTTCTAAGAAACATATTCATGTAGGGTCTTTTTAATTGAACTTCATTTCAAAAATAGAAACAAGAAAATACAATATTCTTCCCGCAAATTTATTTTAAATTTATAAATGATTAAAAAATCCCATAATTTTAATTAGTTTTATTATTTACTTTTGTTTTATTTTGAAAATACCATTAATATGTTGTTAAATTTACTTCCTCCTTTGAGAGATTACCTTGGTCATCCACTCCACTGCACCTAAGTACTCAATAATCACGTATAATTTAAAAGAACCCATGAAAACATCTTTCAAATTGGCACCGCTGCTGGGGAGGCATGTAATTATTTCAACCATTTAGATGTATTTATTTTATTTTACTTTTTATTCTCTTCCTCTCTTCTTTCTTCCCTCTTTACCCAATCTGAAATTTTCTTCTTCTTTTGTTTAATTCTTATTCTTATTTTTGGACCTTAAACTCAAAATTCTCATATATTATTATATTATGGTCTACATTTCATATTTTCATTTTCATTTTATTTATGACATGAACTAATCCTATATATCTCTTAGATCTTGAACCTAAGACTGAACCTAATGCTCGAATCAGACATTCTCAGTCTATGAGAAGTTTATACATTCAACAAGTTGGAGAATAACTAAACTCATAAAACATTGAAATTGGGAGAAATTCCAATTCAAACATAAAATGAGAACCAATGGCTAAAAATAATGGAAATGAACTTAATATAAGCATTTGAGAATTGCCTGCACCTCGTATTAATTATCAACCAAATTGAATTGCATACCCAAATCTCGAATCAGAATTTGAACAGAAATATGGGCTAATTCACCTACATCCAAAATTTCATAGATTATATGGTGAGGATCCAAAAAAAACATTAAAAAATTTAATGTGTTTTTCTCAACCTTAGAACCAAGAAAAATATCTGAAGATCAAATGAAACTAAGAGCATTCCAATTTTCACTTGATGGAGCTACAAAGGATTGAATTTATTATTTACAGTCTTTAGATTTAACTTGTTGGGACGATTTGAAATTTCTTTTATTGAAGAGAGGTTTTCCAGAATCAAGGACCACATCCATACTTAAGGAGATATTAAAGATTAAGAAATCCCAAGGAGAGTCAATATATGAATACTAGGAGAGATTAAAGAAGTTTTGTGCAAGCTGTCCGTATCAAAAAATTGGTGGGAAACTCTTCATCCAATAATTCTATGAAGAAATCACACTTATGGAGAGGAGAATGGTGGATGATGTGGCTGGAGTAGCATTGGTCGACACAACACCAGCAACTACACATGCATTGATAAAAAAGATGGCACAAAACACCCAACAATTTGGCGATTGAGGTACATCACATGTTAGAGGAGTACATTAGGGAAGTCATTCCTCTCTTGAAAATAATTAGATTGATACTAAGTTGGATGAATTGACCACTATGACAAGGAAAATTTCTTTTTCTAAAAAAACATCCCAACCCCCATCCTTCAAATCCCTGTGGAATTTTCACTAAGACAAGCCACCGAACTGATTTTTCCTCCAACAACAAGAATCAGAAGATTGTACAATAGTGTTCCCAATGAGACCATATCAGCAACAACAATAGCCACATCCCCAGAAAAAGTATGCTTTATTTTTACCAACATACAACCAAGGGTTGAAGGATCAATCATACATGAGGTATGTCTATGGACAACAACAAGGAACCCTTTTCCACAAAACATCCAACTGCCTCCACCTTACCAATAGGGTTTCCAACAACCCCAAAGGTGATTTGAAGCTCAAGCATCAACAAGTCAACAATAATTGAATTCTGAACCATGGGTAGATTTTAATATTGCTGATATTTTGGAACAAATTGTTCTTAATCAACAAAATGAGATGAAGAGTCAAGGTTCAGATTTGAGGGAGTGGAAGACTCAAATGAGCCATATTTCCACCACCATCCATGAACTGGTATGCTTGAATTCTGGAAAAATACTTTCCTAACCTACTCCAAATCCAAATGGGAATGTTAGTACAATCACATTGAGAAGTGGGAAGAAAACAACCGATGCTTCTCCCCCAACCATTCCACCAGGATTCACCTCAACTATGGATAATCCCCATTCAAAACCTACCGATGAGAAACCTAAGTAGAAAGATAAAGGTAAGAAAAATATTAATTATATTCCTCCTAAACCGCTTCCTTTTCCAGACAAGGTTGTAAAAACTTAGAAGATGGCTGACGAGGCAATGAAAAAAGAGGTCTTGGAGACATTCAAGCATGTGGAGATCAATATCCCCCTACTTGAATCCATCAAGAAAATCCCAAGGTATACGACATTTTTAAAGGAACATTTAACCAATAGAAGAGGGATCAAGAGAAATAAGAGGATCAATTTTGGATGGAATGTGTTAGCACTCATTACACCAACTCTAGCAATACCAACAAAGTACAATGATCCAATGAAACTCACCATTCCATGAACCATAGGGGATTCACACATTTCTATTGCTTTATGTGAATTAGGAGCTCAAATAAATGTGATTACTCACTATGTATTCTCTTCTTTACAGGTTGGTGAGTGGAAGCCAACATGAGTAGTGGTGTAGTTGGAAAATAGAGCTACATCATATCCAGCAGGAGTCCATTGAGATATAATTTTCCGGGTAAGAGACATGATATTCGTAGTATATTTCTACATTCTTAACATGGTAGATGATTATATAAGTTCTCATGCTCCAATTATCCAAGGTAGGCCCTTCCTCAAAATTTCCAAAACAATCACAAGTTTCCATGAGGGTACACTTTCCTTGGAGTTTGGAGATGAAGTTGTGATATTTAATGTTATGGAATCCATGAAGTACCCCTTATAGGACCATTCTTCTTTTGTTATCTCCCATTTTGAACCACCAAGTAAAAACCACATGGAATATTATTATCCTATGAGTAGGGGGATTAGGATAATTGATTATAGTTTTATTTCTAAGAGTACTTCCGCACCAATTTATAATGCACAAGACTCACTTAAATTTGATTTTTAAATGGATTTATATTCTGATTTTGATCATGTGAACTCTGATTATGACATACATGTTGAGTATGTTGATGGATTTGATGCTTTATTCTCTAATATTGATGATGTATATTCTAATGCTAATGTCCATTGTGCACAGATCTCAGTTTCTTCAATTTCTCCATCCATAAATCACCCCCCTTCATTGGAACCCAAGAAATTTCCACCTAATCTCAAATTCACATACTTGTTATGTGGTGAGAAGATGCCTATTGTAATTGCTCATAATAATCCATTTTAACATAAAGAAATGATTTTGAATCTTTTGATGGAGAACATCAGAGAAATCGAGTGGACCTTGGCTGACATATCATGTATTAGCCTTTGCATTTGCATGCATAGGATCCTTTCTGAGGATGGGGCTAAACCGGTTAGGCATCAACAAAGGACATTGAACCCAAATATTCTGGAATTTATGAAAAATAGGTTGAAAAATTGCTCGAAGAAGGTATAATCTATCCCATTTCAGATTCTATGTGGGTGAGTCCTTTTCAGGTTGTCCCTAACAAAATTGGTGTTTCTATTGTTAAAAATGAGAAAGATGAGTTAGTTCTAATGAGGGTTAAAAATAGTTGGCCTGTGTGTATTGATTATAGGAAACTAAATCAATCTACTCACAATGATCATTTTCCCCTTACATTTTTTGATAAGTTTCTTGAGAGACTAGTTAGGAAAACACACTATTGTTTATTGGATGGATTTTCTCGATATTTTCAGGTCCTATTGTTCTGGAAGATCAAGAAAATGCAACATTCACTTGTACATTCGACACATTTTTCTATTAGAGGATGCCATTTGGACTTTTTAATGCCCCATGTACCTATCAAAGATGCATGGTGAGTTTTTTTATGATTTTATTGAGACATGAATAGAGGTATTTAGGGACGATTTACAGTTTATAGATCCTCATTTGATGAATGTATAAAATTTTTGGGAAAGGTGTTGAATCATTGTATTGAGAAGAATATGGTCTTGAACTTTCAAAAGTGTCATTTCATGGTAGAGCATGGAATTATCTTAGGGCATGTGGTATCAAAACATGGTATAGAGGTTGATAGATCTAAGGTAGATATTATTTCATCATAAACCTATCCTTCACGTTTTCGTGATGTTAGATCTTTTCTAGGGAACACAAGATTTTATCAGTGCTTCATCAAAGATTTTAGTAAGATTTCCCTTCCTATGTCAAAATTACTTCAAAAGGACTATGATTTTTTGTTTAATGTTTCTTTTAGTAATTCCATTGATGATCAAGAAAAATATTTGACCACTCCACATATCTTTAAACCTCCATGATGGGAGATTACTTTTGAGCTTATGTGGGATGCCTCCAACATCGCAGTTAGAGCTGTCTTATCTCAAAGGGTGGAGGGACGTTCACATGTGATTTCCTATGCTTCAAGGACAATGGATTCGGCCCAATCAAATTCAAAAACCATGGAAAAGGAGTTTCTTAATTTCATATTTTCTTTAGATAAATTCTATTAATATTTATTGGGTTCTAAAGTAGTTGTTTTGTCTAACCATGTAGCTCTGATGTACCGCTTGAAGAATCCAAATGTGAATCCTAAGCTTATTCGACGGATGATCCTTCTTCAGGAATTTGATATTCAGATAAAGTATAATAAGGGGTTAGATAACTCGGTGGTGGAAAACATGAGTAGTCTTACTCACACACTAGAGGATGACACCTTGGACCAGATACCACTTAAAGACACTTTCCCCGATGAGTATATTTATTCCATCTTAGGTATGAATCCTTGGTATGAAAATTTAGTTAACTACATTGTTTCCTATACAATCCTTGATAATTAAATGAATCATCACGTTCAAAAATTACAGAGTGAGTTAAGATAGTATGTTTGGGGTGATCCATACCTCTAGTGCGTGTGTAGTGATCAAGTTATTAGGAGGCGTGTTCCTGATCATGAGTTGGAGTCTGTTATGTATAGCTACCACACACACTCACGTGGATGATAATTTGGACCCCAACGAACAACTAGGAATGTCTTAGACTCTGGATTATATTGGCCAAGATTATTCCATGATGCCCATGTGTTTTGTAAATCATGCTCTTGTTTCCATCACAATTGGAACATTTCTAGGAGACATGAGATGCCCCAACAACCCATAATATTCATTGAGATATTTGATGTATGGGGCATCAATTTTATGGGCCCTTTTCTTAGTTCATTTTTTGGTATATTTTGGTTCCTGTTGATTATGTGATAAAATGGGTAGAGGCTAAGGCCACCAGGACTGACGATTCTCATGTTGTTGTGGACTTTGTCAAAGCACATATTTTTTGTACGTTCTATGTACTGAAGGCCATCATCAGTGACCAAGGGACACACTTTTTCAATCGTAATTTGTATTCCCTCCTTCAAAACTATGGGGTGACATAGAAAACATCATCTCCATATGACCCCAAAACAAATGGCAGGGATGGGGTTTCAAATATGTAGTTGAAACATATTTTGGAGAAAACCATGTATCCAAATAGGAAGGAATGGAGCAAGCACATGGATGATGTCCTTTGGTCTTATAGGATGGCATATAAAACTCCCATAGGTATGTCCCCATTTGAGATTGTTTTTGGGAAATCTTTTCATCTACCTATAGAAGTTGAGAAACATTATTATTAGGTTATAAAGATATGTAACAGGTATTTGGACCAAGATAGAATCCAAAGGAAGCTGCAAATTCAATAGCTTGAGGAGATTCAATTGTCTTCATATGACAACTGATGGCTCTACAAGGAAAGATCAAAAGTAGATCTTTAAAAAATGATCCAGAAAAGATAATTTCAAGTTAGAGATAATCTCTTGCTCTATAGTTCATGATTGAAGCCGATTCCAGGAAAGTTGCGTTCTAGGTGGTTTGGACTTTATGTTGTGACTAATGTTTTTCCTTATGGTGCAATGGATATCACATAAGAGTACACAAGAAGGAGCTTTATAGTCAATGGGAAACGTTGGAAGATATACGTTGAAAGACTTCCTACCGATGCAGTGGATTTCATCACACTATATAACCCCATCATCACTTGATAATATCTAGTTGTTCCTAACCCTTTTACTTTTATATTCTTTGTCTTATTTAAAAATTATAAAGTTCATTTGAATATATCATCTCATAGGTTAACATTGAAGACAATGCAATATTTTTTGTGTGGGGGAGGGGACAACATTTTGGGGTAGATATTTAGGATTTTCATTTTTGTGTTTTATGTATATTTTCTAGTATATTTTTGATTAAAATTTTCACGAAAAATGAATAAAAAAGAAACAAATATATCATGTAACATTCTATTTTCGAAAATATAGAAAATGCATGTTTTCAAAATTCATTTGTAGAAATATAATCATGAGTAATATTTCAACATCAAGTGTTGACATTTTTAAAAATTGAAGTTGTTGATGATATGAATGGTTGTGTCATTATAAAACCTTTTAAATTTTGACATCATTATTTGTGATATTTTTTCATGGTAAACTATTTCATTGATTTTTTTTAAAAGGTAATGCTTCGGTCAAAAGACCAAAGCACAAGATATATAAGAAAGCAAGAGGATTACAAAGTTCGGAAAGATGGGATTTTGTTACAGTCTCTCTCAAAGAGAGGCAATAAGTCAGCTGGAAGATTGTCAAGCCAAGTCATGCTCTGCTGAATACCTTTGTTGGCGAGAGCATCAGCAATAGAATTCGCTTCACGGTAAGCATGAGTAGCAATATAATCTAGCCCGTGAAGCGAGTTCAGACACTTCATCCAGAGAGTGGTAAGCGGCCAAGCAAGATGAGTGTCGCTGTTCCATATGGCCTGAACGATGGTTGTGGAGTCACTTTCAATCCAGAGCTTTCTCCAGCCTCTTTGAATGGCAAAATCAACAGCATGTATGACACCAAGCATCTCAGCCTCGTGCGAAGAAGAAAAACCACAGCCAGCATAAAAACAGCCTTGACAGTGACCAGATGAGTCTCTGAAGATGGCACCACAACTAGCAGGACCAGGGTTGCCTTTGGAAGCACCGTTAAGTGGAATTGAATCAGGTATGAAGAAAAGTTTTTATTGACATGAATATACTAGATAGAGGGTGGAGGGACAAGATTGGAATGGTTGGCACACACACACGTGGAGAATTAGTGGCATGGTAGACCCTTGACTTGCTTCCCTATGATTAGTGTTTTCAATATCACTGGATTTTGTTTCTACATAATTTATGAGACAATGAATTTAAAATTTACTAATATCAACTCTTTATGGGATTCTTAATTTTCCTATATTTGTACTGTGGATTGAGAAATATTAATATGCATATCTTGTCACAATTTTTTCTTTTATATGATATGAGGTTTTCCGTAGGAGTGCAGAGGTGTAAGTTTGGGGGAGTTGATAAAATTTTTTTTATTAAATATTTTACTGATAATAAAAGATAATATTTCCTCACATTGTTTTAAATATGATTATTTATAAAATATTTTGGATTAGATAATTCATTTGAATATTTGATGGAAATTCCAGTTTTACCCTTTATAGTGTAGTGTAGTATTTAGAAGATAAATATTTTAATATTTATTATTAGAACATGAAATGTTTTAACCGTGTTCCTGAATTAATGGGCTATAATTTTGTTCCATACATTGGAGCTAAAATGTGCATTGGTTGGACTAAATAGACAATAATATCAAATGTGGGATGGACCCACCAAATTAGACATTGATTCTACATTTGAACCATAACTTCATCATACGAGAATATATTGGGCCTAAATTTAGAGAGGATCTCTACAAACCAATTGGGAACAAATCATGATTCTAGATAAATAGTTGGGTCATGAGTTTTAGAGGCCAAATGGGAAGTGTAAGTTGGATTAAGATATTTGTTCGAGATTCCCCATTCACACATGAAACCTCTTTAAACCTAGCCTCCCCTCCACTCTATAAATTAGTTTTTTACTTTTTAAAGGGGTTGGGAAGTGCATTATGTTATTGGGAGTAGATTATCAGTGGTTATACACCATTTAAATTCAAAATTGGAGGAGGGAAGCTACTATGCTATGATCTCCTCTAAAATGATCTTCTTTTCTTCTTTTTTGTGTAATGATGTTGTGCTCTCAATAAACTCTTTGATTTTCTTCCACTTATTATGTTATTTTTATTTAAAATATTTTTTAATCTTCCTTTTTGGTCCGGAATTCAAGAGTAGAAATAATATTGGGTTATACCCATTCTAAACTTTTTCACTTGCAAAACATTTCTACGATGACTACACTGCCAATTGAAGAGTAGTTTTTTAGTAATCGGTCGACCTCTATCCTTATTAATTAATTTATATTGAATAAATTATATACTATAATTAAGATAATATGATCAATTAACTATGTTTTTAATTTAATTTATACTATGTAAGAAATTGATCAATTAACACAAAAACACATGGGGACAAGATTTTGCTTAAATTGTGGGAGTGCGAACTTAATTAGTAAAACAAACCCATATGGGAAAACTTTTTTGTGTTAAAATATAATCCATAAACTCAATTAATTCTAATTTCTAGAGATAAAATGTTCCTTAATTTACCACCAACCACATGCTAACCTCAGAACATCAAATAAAGTAGGGTGCTGCTATTGCATGTTCTGAAGTTGGCCTAGGGTTTAATTCACTTCATCATTGTAGTAAAGTTTATTGTCATTAGGTTTAGGATTTAACAAATTAAGGGATCATAATTAAGTGAATTTTAATTTAAATGATATTGATAAATAATTTAGTGAAGTGTTAGAGTTAGATCAATTACGCCTTTCAAATTTTTTTTCTAAAAAAATAATTTTCTTGTTCGGTCTTTTTACCCAAACATCATTACAAAGAAAATACAATATTCATCTAGAAATATTCTTTTAAATTTATAAATGATAAAAAATCCCTTAATTTTTATTAGGTTTCTTATTTACTTTTTTTTATTTTCAAAATACCTTTAATATGTTGTTAAATTTACTTCCTCCTCTGAGAGACATCCTTGGTCAGCCACTCTGCTGAACCCAAGTAATAAACAATCACATATCATTTGAAAGAACCCATGAAAGCATCTTTCATAGACCCTCACTAATAGTAATCAACCTTTGGAATTATGGGCATGAGGAAATGTGACCAACCATATAGGTACTAGGATATAATATTCAACCTAGGATATGAGTTTGGATGAATTCTGAAGGATTCAAATTTTCATGGAATAATTTATACTTAATATTTAATTAATTAAACATAAATTTATTTGCATGTGTTCTTTAAATAATGTAATTTTATTGTAATGCCATATTGAGTTTATGTATCTGTATGTGAGCTTAGGATATGGGGTTTTATTAGGCTTGTGATAAACTGATGTTGGGAAATGGGCCTGAGTCCTAACCCATTTATTTCTTTTCCTTTTCTTTTTTTCATTTCTATTTTCCTTTTCTATTTTATCCAATGTATTCTCAAACACACTTTCTATGTGTTTCCTTTATCGTAACCAAAAAAGGAGAGTGATAGGAAGATATATAAAGAAATAAATATAAAGATAGGCTCCACCATGGAGATTGGAGGAACCATATCATCATGCAACAATAGTGGAGCATGAACCGATAGCAAGAATAAAAGGTTTTTTCTGAAAGGTTGGATAGTTTTTAATATATGATGCAAATACCAAGAGATTTTGAACTTCTTGGTTTTGAGGACCTATTATGACTTATTAGTACCCCTTGAGTGTAGATCAATATAGTTTTTAGAGAAATAGAGATTTTAGGCTATTCGTAAGGGTTTCCCATTCATAAATCTCATTCACACAGTGTGTAGTTCAAGAACAACTGATGTGTGTTCATATAATTCATGAAAGATGATTTTTTTAGAAGCACATGTCATGTATTGGGATTATAATCCATATATTGGTACTTTTCAATGTAGATGAGAACATAGCCAGACATCCCCTATAGGGGAATATGACTTTGTAGAGTACATGACCAGATCTCTTGTGGGATACACATCATGTTTAAGTATAAAGAATGGAAATGAAACACAATCCAACCATGCGAGTTATATAGGTAAGTACCCCATATAGGGTAAAATCAATTTACATATTTTACATGAAATGTAATTTTTTTTACATTCCAAGACAAGATTAACTATATGTATAGTCGAATATTTTACAGTATACACCATGTACCATATTATATATTCTATTCACTTCTCCCTTACTACCCTTGGGTGGATTTCCTTTTTTACACCCTGGATTCATAATTGAATGTATATGTGATCAATTGTTAATATTTTTACATGTATATTATGGTGGTGTAACCCTTGGGATGATGTAAGGACTCATAAAAAGTTTCATGGTGTGAATAATATATAATGAAGATGCATATCCCCCAATAATTGGATTATGTTATCTCCTGAGGGTAAGATATATTGGAAGGGTGTTTATACCTTCCTAGAGTTAGACCATGATCTGAGATGAGCCATGGGTAATATCCCTATATTGATTCCTAATTATCCTTTTTTAATACATATCCTTAGATAGGTTCTTGCTTATATCATATGAGGTTTTGAGATATTTGAGATGGCGTTGTGATATATACTCACTCTAACAATAGAGCTGTGGCTGAGGATCCCATGTAAGATGCATTAGCTTATTAATTTAGATGATCCCATGTTGGATTAATCCTCATACTATTTCTAAGGATACAATGTATTTTTTCTATTCTTGCTATTATGAAAAACAAGAGCTGGATTCCTCCTTTTATGTGCTAACATATAGGATCCAAAGTAGGATATATCTATAGTATTTTCACTTGAGGGACTCAGTGGGTGACTCAATGTTTGACTGAACCTTTTCTATTGCATTGGGGGTTTGGATAGTGATTTTAGTTGGTTCCACCTTATAACCCATACCAAACATGTGATATTGAGAGGCTATGGTAGTAGTGGATAGCATTTGACTACCCTCACTTTTTATTTATGCATTTCATGATTACTCTTGATATAACTATAATTTCTAGAGGCGATTCATATCATTTCATCCAATGTGGATGATGTGATGTGGTATTTGATTAGGATTACTAAAAGTAATACATATTATATAGATTATGATCCTATCGTATTGATTTTGATATTATTGGGATTCCCATACGTGCTTTATTGGATCTGGTTTTTGAGCCTACATGTTTGTTGGGAAGCCTAGATGTGATTCCTAGGATATGACTATTGAGCCTACATATTGAACAGAATCCCATGTATTCTTCCTAGGATCTATCTGCTAAGAATTTTATTAGTTATTTCATTATTGGGATGTCTATATGTGATACTTATTATCCTTACTAGAGGGATACTTGGGTTCTTGATATTGAATGCCTTGGATGAGCTTATAGGTTAAAAGAGTTGGCATTATTCCTTGGGTGACACTTGGATTTTGGTTATAAAATTCATTCGATGGGATCATGGGATTTATAGAAATCAAGTACATGGTGTTCCATATATGTTATCTGATAGTGGGTACACTTCCCTGGAGATCTTTATATGCAGAAACTATTGTGGATGATTATTCTCTTCACGAGAGATGCCAAGGATAATCACCTTGGTTGGGGTAGATGCAAAATTTATACATTTTCCACTTTATGATTTTATTTATACTTGTATTCTCATATATGAATTCATTATATGGAAAAATAAGTAAAATAATTTATATATTCCTTATGTGATACTTGGTTTCCTAAGTAAGAATTTATTGGATGAACTCATGGAGAAAATGAATTTTTTATGATTATTTATCATTATAAATATATTCCTTCATTACATACCTCAGGTCCTAATTTCATTATATGATTAAAAAGTTCTATTTTTATAGGATGTTCACTTACTACTTATAATACTTCATTTTAGTGAATGGATGTGAGTACGAGTTATCCTAGGTCTAGGATATGTACCCCATGTGGTGACAAAGCTTGATTAGATATAATTCAAATACTGGATGAAGTAGGCATTGTCAATAGGGAATGAATAACCATGGATTGACTTCATTATACATGGCTTGAGTTGTATGAAATCTATCTTAGTTCCTTCTGTATATGATTTATAGACGATCGAGTTTATAGACCAAAGGATTGGACACTGTTGATTCATGTTATATGTCTTCTTACTCTCACTCACTCAAACGCAGATATTTATATATATTAATGTAAATAAATAGATATGAACATCTAAATATATATACATGTGGGAAAATTATTTAGAGACATTTCAGCTTGGACCCATGAAAGTATGGTTGGTTGGAATAACAATCCCAAGGATCGACTATAGATTATTTATTTATCTATTTTCTATTATCCAATTGTTTCATGGATAAAAAACATATTGTATCAACAAGCACTTATGGCAATAGATTATATGTTCACTATTGAGGGTGGCCTACTGAAATTATTTGTGACCCCTTGTACGTGCAACTGGATGTGTGTGTAGACGATATATCTGATTTAGGTTGAGCATAGCTGTCGATTGATAGGGTGAGGAACATATTTTCATGATTGAGAAAATACACTTGTGTGGATTTGTATGATCAGGCTAGAGCAGTTTGATAATATCATGGAGAATGAGTATGTGGTTAGGTATGGAGTTGGTAGTATATTCTTGTACTTTTATTTTTGTTTCTTTTATAAACTCTTGAATATGTGATCATCGCAGTGGGTGTTTAGTGTTGTATGTATGAAATGGTCATTTAGGCCTTTAATGAAATTCATTCTTTATTTCATCCTTGTTGATATTTATTGCTTTCCCACTCAGTTTATTTACTACATTATATGATATCTGGATATTTACACTAATTTTTACTCTAATATAAGGTAATATTCACTCCATAGAAATATCATAGGCCTTTGATCCTATTCAAAATCCTCAAGCATATGGAGAGGCATTGTTATGAACTTATGGACTACTAGATTAGGGACATTTTAGTGACTCCGGATCTGAGATGTCAGAATTACAATTAGGTACAATTATTCTAGAGAAACATCCACTTGTTGTATCAAGACATGGATGCAATTACTTGGAATACACTCACTCTATCCTTCACTAAATTTCTATGATATTTTACTATACATATACTTATAAATAGTCTTATAACATGACATATTATTGAACATGTCCTTAGGGATCTCAATAATGTTTTCTCATCCTAGTTTCCATTTTATAATAAAATCTTTTTCCAAAACAAGCTATAATGACCCACAAATATCATGGATAATTATCAAATTTTAATAGATGAATATTAATTAAATAACTATATTATCCATGTGTTAATCATATAATTTTAGTGCCTTTGGAAACACAGATCCATAAAAAACTAGTTCCTAAGTGTTGTTAATTATCTCTGACTTAGTTCTTTATAACTAGAACCTTTCTTAGAACTACCATATATAAATCCACTCTTCATACCCTAGGTAATGGAATCATAACAAATTGTGAGTTTTTATTCTCAGTAAGATTAAAGAAGTGAGATATTAATGATCACATAAGCATTAACTTAGTATAAGGGTATTAAAATATGGGCATAAAATTTGAAAACCATACCATGAAAATCATAGATCATAACCCCAAGTCATGGAATAAAGCTTGGAGATTCATAGAAATCAATTTTCACTCCCATGCCTATTATAGTTGAAAAATATCCTTACTAAACTAGATTGACTCCCTATTACAATCTTGTTTATCTTATGAGATATCAATCATTGCCCAATTCATTTGATGAATTTATAGGTCCCCCTTGTCGTGTAATGAAATTCTTATAAACGTGTTCCACAATATCTTAATAATATTTATCATGGAGTAACCCGTAGAATGTAATTGGATTTCATAATCATTTAATAATAAAATAAAACATGTAAAATAAATGTTTTTCATACAAAATTAATTATATAATAAACCATGGAAAATAAATTATTTTCATAATCATTTCATCAAATTCATCATATCATAACCCATGGAAAATGAAAGGGTTTAAAAAACATTTTATCAAAGCATAACTTAGGGAAATGAAAAGGGTTCCATAAAAATCTTTTCATCATAATCATAAACCATATAGAGTAAAAAAGGATGATATCATTGGATCATATTCCCATAAATTATTACGTAACATTATAATTTGTCATTTTAGATAGAAAAATAATTTTAAAAATAATTTGGATATATTTTTTGAAGAAAATATTTTTTCTAATTTGAAATAACTTATAAAATGTTGTAATTTCACAAAAATTTTAGAAAAAAATTTCATTGATAAATTACATGGAATAATTTAATGTAATATTTAAATCACTGAAATTTCATGATGGTGAAAAATTATATTTTAGTTGTACACATAACAATAAATATTCCTTTCAATGTTTTGGTAAAATGTCAAAAGTTCATCATTTGGAAAATATTAAGAATATTATATTTAAAATATTTTGTATTACATGAAAAATGGGTAAAAATATCATTAAAAAATAATTTTATAACAGTAAAAAAATTAATATATTTTTAAAATAGTTGGAAAAGGTTAACAAATGATTTTTAGGTGAAGAGAGAAGTAAAGTCGAATTTTCTTAAAATCATTTTTTGGTATCATTAATCTAGTAAAAGAATAAAATGAATTTAAAATATGTATTCTATGGAGAAAAATAGTTTATAATAAATTGAATTATTTTTATGAGAGGTAGATCATAATATTTCATCATTTTTAACTTAATTATAAACAATCCAAATACACAAGTGTATTGTTACATAAAACACTTAACGTTTCGATATATTTAGAATTTTAAGACCAACAAAATAAATAAACGTATATAGATATGTATTTAAAATAATTATTTTTAAAATAATCATAAAATATATTCCTATTAATTATATATAAACCACATAAATTAAACAAGTGTTGTATAAGGCATGTGTCCCACAAAAATAAAAGTGAGATAGAATTCCCTTGTAGCTCTAGAAAGTTTTGACTCTAATTCAAATTAAAGAATAAAATGAAATGGAATATTAAATAAAATTTATATTTTGGGATTCATGAAATAAAATATCAATGTGGAATTTGATACAAATCATTAAATAATATCGGTTTATAACATAACTTATGTCCGAAAGAAAACAATTTAAGAAACAATAACTAACCTCATGTCTTGACATTCATCATACATGTTCAAAACTACTGTATAATAAATATATATTTATTATATATATTTTTATAAATTCTATTAATATATATAATTAAATATATTATTTACCTGTAAAATTTTACAATATGATTATTAATGATTCTTTATTAAAATAACTATTATTGGTGATAACTGATTTTTTCATGTATGTTTTTCATCAGTAGTTTTATTAATCTAATTTATCATTGATAAATAATCTAAATAATGTTAATAATGATGTAGATATCAAATACATTCAGTAAAAACTTACTTATATTCATCCAAAAATGTTTATATAGAAAAAGGAATTACACTATTCATGGAGAGAATATGCCATATATACGCCTGAAATCTGCATCCATTTTTATGACAGATGGAGAAACAGAATGGTAAATAATAATTAAATATTATAGATTAATTATTATTTCATATATATCAAATATTTTGATAAAACATACCCATATGAACTTTCATGTAAATCATAACTGAGAAACAAATCACATCACTTTGTGATGTGGTAGTCCACCATACACATGAGTGATATTAATATATTTCTGTAGAATGGAAAGTAAGAATGAATATGTGATATTAAAATTCATGAATTTTATTAATTTAATTAATATTATATATATATATATATTTAATCATTATATCAAACCATGAGAATCGGTGAATAAAAAGTAATTACCACGGTACATGGGGTGGTAGTCCTTTGTACACACAATTGAAGATTTCATTTCTAAATTGAAGGAAGAAGAGATGTATATATTTTATCCCTTAAAAATAATTGAATATAAGTAAATTTTATATTGTGTATTTATTATATTAAAATTATTAATACCTGAATAGTTGTGGAAAGAGGAGATGTAAAAAATAAAGAGGTCAGTGAAGACAATTACATTTTCCTATAAAAACTTATTTTGGATCTCTTATTAAAGGCCCTAGGGTTTGAATTTTTGAAATAAATATTCTTTAGAAAATTAATAGGGATATAAGGGGTAAAATATTTCAGGGGTCGGTTTCTCCAATTACTTAGAAGGTGTTAACACTTTAGTGGAGGAAGTCCTCTTTTATAATTCTGGATGAGTTGTATTTTGAAAATACCCTAAACTATTCAATAATGGGATGTCACACTCAAGATATATACCTAAAAAATTGATAAATAGTGGAGTGGATGGATTATATGGTCTATATGAATATCCACAACAAAATAATCACTTTTTTAAACATGTCATTCCCTTAACGTCTATGTTTACTGACTTTTACCATTTTAGTTTTAACCATGGTAACTAGTCTCAATTTATTTATCTAGGTAATTTTTCGTTTAATAATAAAAATAAAAATAAAATTATTATTTAATTTGTTCCAAATTATTCAAAATGTGAAATCATAATTATTAAATTAAAAAGATATATTTTATGAAAATTAGTTTTTACACATTCGTATGTAATTTATAAAACACCATTTTACCCTTAACCACATCAAATAATTTTATGTCTTTATTGATATCTATAAAAAAATTAATTTGAACTTAATAAATAATATAAATAATTATTATTCAATATATTTAATCCAATTTACCAAATTTAATTTTCAGAAGTGGAAAATTTTAATTTAAAATAAAATCCACTAACACGACAAAAAACTATTTTCCATAGTAAAATTTTTCTAACTATAAAATACTTTGATATAAAAATTGAAAATAAGATTGATTATAATGACTTAAATAAGATAATTTATAATATTTTTATAAATATTTTATTTTAAAAACTTTTTAAAACAATATGATTTTTTGTAAATGATTTGAATCAAAGAGGTAATCTTAAATAAAAATAAGTATGGTTAACTATTCATCAAAAAATTGAACTCTTTAGAAAGAAATAAAATTTTATATATAATATTATTTTTAAATTATTATTTTAAAAAATAATTTTATTTTTATGATAATGTTTCTTAAATTGGTAAAAAAGATAATCTTGAAGTTAGTGTGAAAAATTAGACCAAACAACGTTTTATGAAAATACAATTTATTAACATAAAACTTAATTTATCCTTATCTCATGAATATAATAAACATTTTATGAATTATAACAAACAATAATAAATAAATATTTTTTATCTTTAATTAATATAATTAACTAATAGTGACTAATTTAATTTATTAAAAGAAAAACAATTTGCAAACAGAAAAATAGTTGTTCAGAAAAATATTTCTTCTATTTTTAAATGTTTTTGATTTTAAAATATAATCAATTTATAAACAATGAATTTATTTTATTCATGTGTAAAACATGTAATCTTCAAAATATAGTTATCCATATTCATACCTTCCAATAAAATAACATGGAAATAACTATCATGTTAAATATTAATATTTTATTAATATATTGTGGTTCTTTTGAACTTAGTGTTGACTATAACACAAGATATCTAAGAAATTTAATTTATTTAAAATAAATATTTCATAAAAACATGATATGTTATAGTCCAATTAATTTGTTACCTCTATATCCTAATTTGGTGAAAAATCTTATCTAGGATATGGTGTCAAAACAATAATGAAGGGTATCCCATATGAGCATATGTTTAATGAATCCTTTTTAGGATAATGACGCATCCCATCATAGATTTTTTTAATAGAAGAAAAAACCACTCCCCCTTTTTACGATCTGTTTACACCATCTTTAACATATTATTTTATGAACAATCACTACCAGATGGTACTTGTACCCTAGTAGTTTAACCTTGTCACTCATTTTAGATGACCATTGGTATAACCATGCGAAACATTCCATCTCAAAAACATAGAATTATTAGGAGGCTTACAAAAATAAATCACACTAAATTTATCTCATAGACTAACATTATTGTGGAATTATTCCCAGTGGTTAATTAACTAGTAAAATGTGTGTGGAAGGTTTACACCCATTCCATTTAAGAATATAATTACCCTACTAATATCCATACTCAAAACCATGGGTTATCCTAATATGATTACAAAATATCATATTATATCTTAATAAAATCTTAATTTAATGTTTATTATTCCATCACAAACAATGGTTCCCTATGTTAGTAGATATGATACCTTGGAAAGAAACACAAAAATAACCAAAGGTTATAATCCCTTGATGAAACTTATCACAATTTATATCCAAGATAAGAAACAAATCAGTAAAATGATCAACATAAGAGTCCTATGAGTGTGTATGGAGAAACTTTAATGAACCTAATAGGCCAATATCATTTTTATAAAACCAAAATAGCCACTTCAGAATTGACTCTCATCAAAACTAGTCTCTCCATTTTTAATCTAAACATATTATCGGTAGTAATTATATATATGGTAATATTAAGAATGTACCACCTCAACCTAGATTTCATTATTCATTAATCTAAGCCTTTCATCCGTCCAACCTTGGCTCAATGGTTGTCGATAAAAATAATCACCTTTGAGTCTTTAATTCATGAAAAGTGCTAAAATAATTTATTATCAGGGATTTATTATCAATTAATATTATGAATAATTAAATCTTTTAAACATAAATGAATAAAATAATTTGGTTTAATACCCCCAACTGAATGTCATGAAATAGGTTATAGATAACTCTTTCCCTGATTTCAAGTCTAATCCATGAAAAATTCACAATTCTCAACTCAATATGCTTCCCAATTATACAAAAATTTAAAACATCCATAAAAAAAACTACTAACTAATATATATGAGTTAATATAAAACCTCAAAAATTATCATTCCCAAAACTCATATTGAATTCAAAAATAAATGTGATATCTTATTAATCAGATTCTACCATGATCTAGAGTAACAACACACCGCATCCAAAAATAAAAAATAATAATTTTTTTGAAGTGGAACGAGGATGAAATATATAGAAGGATGAGTAAGAAACAAACTTAATCAACCAAAAATCTAACATCCCAATAATTTATAAAATAAACATTGTGTTCAATAGCATAAAAAATATTCCACATCAAGATTAAATGAACAATTTAATACTGTTATTCAAATGTTACCCTTATAACCTAGCTCTTAGAATAAGGAGTATTAACATGATTAACGGAGTTATTATAATATTTTTCATAAAGGCATATAAAATTAATTCATTTTCTAATTAATTATAAATGAAAATAAAACCCTTTTAAAAAGAAAAGGAAATATTTTTTTCTGAAAAAACATTTAAATGTGAACATGTGTGTTTTATACCAATAAATAAAAAAATTACATTTTTTCATTATATTAATTATATTTAAATATAATATATTTAATATATTTTTAAATATTCATATTACATGTTTTCTAGACATGATATACGCGTAATGCCAATTTTAAGTAAAAAACAATATTTTTCTAAAAGGTAATTTTCTTCCTTTTAATTGTGAACCAGTTTTTAGTATTTTTTTTACAATTTTGTAAATAATATTTTAAAAAATAAACTTCTTCATTTAAGTAATAATATCAAAATTTACATTGGTTTATTTTTTTTTCTAGTAACATTAATTTTTTGATGATTAGTAAAAATACACAATTTTAATTGGAAATTTTTTTCTCAATAATTTACAATGTAAAATTATATTTTTATATTATTTTAAAGTATAATTAAGTCCATTTTATATCATTAAATATAATATATTTCATTTTTATAAATATAAAAATGAATTTTGATTTAAAAAATAATCTTTCGTTTGAACATTTTGACATTAAAAACTTATTTTTTTTCATTCCGCCAATGAGATTAATTTTACACTAAATTTAGAAAATTATATGTTTTTAATTTAATAAAATGAATTTAATATTTTCAATCATAATTTCAAAATTTAGTAAATATTTCCTTTTTATTTCTGAAATATATGACTAATAACTTTAATAGTTTTTATTAACACGGTTATGGGTAAATTTTGTAATTCAGGGTAATAATAATATTATAAATATTATAAAGTTACCCAAAAACAGGTTATTATTTCATTTTATGAGTTGCTGTTGACAAAAATCATCCTTGGGGTGAAATAACAACCTTTTTAATACACATGGATGAGTGAATGGAATTTATAATATTTTATTTAAAAAAAAGTTAAAGATACTATACTCATGTTTTCAATAACAATTACATTTTTAATATGTAGTTATTAATATGATAAATTTGAATATAAATATAGATTTTTTGAATATAAAAAGTTTATTATCTTCATGGTTTTTATTTTTTTATTTTTTGAAAATAAATAATTACCTTAAAGTCATACATAATGAAAATTTAGTAAATGTTTAATTAATTGAAGTGTCTTATAAATGATATTGAAATTTTAAAATAAAAATAATATGAGATTGTTAATGTCACAAAATAACTTCATAGATTAAATTTAAAATTTAGTTTTTGTAAATATTTTGTTCTAATATATTTTGTTTTTATTTTTTTTCCAAAATTCAAAGTAATGAATAGTCTCAAAATTGAAATTAATGATATTCTAAACTAAATAATATTTTATTAAATAATATAAATTTCAAAAAAATATAAAATTATTCTAAATCTTTTGTATAAGGTCTATAATTTCTTCCTTGATTCATTTATGGTTCTTTTTTCAATTTATAGTAAATATATTATCCCTTAAATTGTAAAAATCATTGTTTCCATGGTAAGAGTTAATGAGGTTAAATCCAAAAGATAAGGATTTAAGAGTAGTAAAAACCAGCATAATTTTTATTTTATGGATGTATTTAGACCTTTAAGAATCATATGATGGAAATAAATCATTTTCAGTACATTTCAAATAGAACATTAATTTATATGTATTTAATATTTTGAAGAATTCATTGAGTGCCCCTCCCTTCTCTTATAAAATAGAACATATTCTTATATTCTATTAACACACAAAAAACATATTTTATTTTGAAAATATCTTCCCAAATAAATTTCTATAATCCCTTCACACATTATAGTTCTACTAGTTTTGTCATAACACCACCATTAGTGGACTTAAGTTGTTAATCAAGGAAGATTGTCCAAAAAAGACATATCATTTTTAATTAAGTGTTTCTATTTTATTTGTAATTCAACATCCATAAATACATCTTTAAACTAAATTATATAATAATTAAATTATAATAAATGTACTTATATTTCATTATGTTTGATTCAATAAATATATCTATCTCTAATTACTTCAAATGTGAAATGAAATATATGTTCAGGTGTACAGAGGACTACCACCTCAGAAAGTGTTGTGATTCCATTTTAAAAACTACATCTAATGGATGATATAAATAATTTTATTTAAAGTATTAATTTTATTTTATTGATATTATAATAATTATGTAAAAATAAAATAATACTTACCTTCTTTCCATAATTATCATTGAAAAATGAAAACATTTCTCACGCGTACGTACGACCTACCATCTCCATGATTGTAACGTAGTACTTTTATCATATAAATATGTAATGGATGGATTTAAAAGTATAATTGATATATATAATTTATAATTATTTCATTATTATAAATCTTGAGATTATATACTAATTACTATTTTGACTTTAGACATCATACCCAAGTCATGTTGGACTCATGTACCGAATATCATAAAAACATACAACATGAACTTAAATAAATTATTAATTGTTATAAAATGGTAACAAGTGATATAAAAAAATAATAAAAATTAAAAAATTTCTTAATATAGTTAATAACTAAAATAGTTTTATTATTTAGGATGGTAAAGGAAATACATTATAAATCTGACGTAAGGTAATGTATTTCGTCTCAATTTCCTTTCATTACAGAAATTCTTGATGCTATACACCAATATTATTTATATGGTGTATATAGTTTAACTCCATGAACCCATTTTCCCTGATTTGATGCATTATTTATTAAATTTTATTGATCACAAGAAAGACAAATCTCTAATGATCGATCAGTTTAGTAGCCTTGAAAAAACTAGATACAAACACAAATTTTTAAATAACATTTTCAAATGAAAGAAACCATAAAAATCCATTGAAAATATTATTATTCCATTTCCTCATCCATATAAGTAATTAATAATTTATGTCTTCACATACTTTGGATAATGAAATATATGAATTGGGTGAGCTCAGATGCTCAGTAAGGGTAAATAATTCAGTAAGAGCTATCATAAATAAGAATAAACTTTAAAGGAAATATGTATAATAAAAACAGTATCCAATTAAACATAAACATGAAGATAACATGGAAAGAATAAATCAAACATTTCCATATAAATATTTATATGGATATTCTACTAGTAGGATAATAACATGTAAAAACAAATCTTATAAAGAAGGAATACATATTGCAGGACATCTTAAACACACTATCAAGGCTTCATGCAAGACACCATACATAATTTGGTAAGACATTAGCCAAAACCCAAACATAATTGTCTCAAGAGATATATGGATGCATTGGGGGACCATAATATTCCCCTCCTAACACATAAAATGTCCAATGAATTCCACTTATGAAAGGGGTAAAACATGACTAACAAAAAAGTTCATATTAAAACTAGCTTATGAATGCCAATACTTAAACAATAAATTATGAATGATATAAAAATAATACATCCACATTCAATAATATAATAAACCCATCAATAATATAGAAAATATTTTATCACAATACATTAACCTTAATTATGCATATAATCCTACAAAGGATGTTTATATAGATTAACTTGGTCTAACAAATTGATTAAAACTTGTTTAGAAATATCCCTTTTTTCTATGAAATCATTTAAAAGCCTGCATAATTAAAAAATAAAACATTTACTTTGAAAATATCGAATTAATTTTGCAAGGGGTGCTTCATGTTAGGTTCAATAATGGAATAAAGTAGACGCATGTTCCGTATAAGTTAAAAACATTCTTTCCTTAATTTATTGAAAATGTCATATAATACCACGTTTGGGAAATGACAGAAATATTTCTTTCAGAAAAATTTATAAAAAGTCAAACATGGGTATAAATGAATTTAAAAAATAGTATATTTATAGATATATTATTTTTAAATACATGTATAAGAAAAATTTATGTGGATGATAAATATGTCCCAGTAGATACTTATGTATAAACAATCTCAGATAATAATGAGATGGAAAAATTAACCCTTACCGTGTACTTTTATATAGTAGAGGGTGTGTTAAAATCTATTATAATCGTTAAATATTGTTTATAAATTATTCTAGTATCATTTATATATTTATGGTATCATATAAAATCCTCTAATTTCATTTGTTAAAAATATTTTAGTATTACCATTATTTCAGGTGTTAACTAGTTTATTTTCCTATGCATGTTTTGTTAAGTAAGTAAGGTTTCTTATGGATAGGTAATATTTTATTCAAATAAATAATTATATTATGTTCATAAATATTATATTTTCTTATCATATGATGTTTATAATAATTCTTGAATGGTTAATGTGGAGAATAATCACATCATGTCATGGAGATGGTTGGTCGTACGTACACACAAGTGACGAAATCATTTCCTTAAGGATTAAATAGTATTTAATTGGATGTAATATAAATTGAAAAAATATCAAGTCATATTTATTATTTACATTCTTCATATTCAACTTTTTACCCATTGAAATAATGTAAATATGAAAAACTGTTTCCACCACAACATGGAGACAGTAAGCCATACGTACGCATGCGAGGTGATATTGTTCTTCATAGTATGGTTATAAGAAGGAATATGGTTGTACCATATTTTTAAAAAAATCCCATCATATAATAAATTATTTATTTTTTAATTTATTATAGATACAACTTAGGAAGTAGAAGTAGAAGAATAAAAGAAGTTTGAAAGAGGTGATAAAATGATTACCTCTACTTCGAGTGTCTTCATTTGATTTGTACAGAAGGATTCCTTAGGTTGAATTTATTCCATATTTTTGGTCTCTAGGATTAATTTTGGGATGTTGGGGGAGTAAATGGTTTGGGTTTGGCTGAGCCAAAGGTCTTTGAAGGTGTGAATTAAAGAGAAAGAGATGTGCCCTTTTATAAGAGAGGTGACGAAATTTTAAGAAAATCATGAAATATTAATTTATTATAAAATTATTTTGAATTTATAATATGTCCAAAATTGAATTAATTTAAGGATAATATTAGGATTTGTCGAAATAATTTTATCTAATAGGATTTATACAAGTTTAGGTCACAAATTTAACCATATATTTTGGCTTTAACCCTTAGTGAAATAAGTTAACTCGTACCATGTCTTCTTGTATTTTTATACAATATATTTAATATAGTTACTATAAAATCCAAAGATAACCTCAAGTAGATAAATAAGGAAATTTTTAAAACTATCTAAGTCATTTGGCTGAATATTATATTTTTATGACTATTATATAATTTACAAAAATAGGGTTTTTTAAAACTCATTTCTTTCAATTTTGACACTCTTTTCTAACTGTTTTTTAAAATTAATAAAAATTTGATTACATAAAATAAGAATTAAATAATCCCTAACATGTCAACAGTATCCAAAAAATTAATCAATGGAATTAAAAAATTCAAATTAAATTTCTTTTAATATTTATAATATCATTTTTTTAAATAATTCATTAATAATGTAATCACTACATCATAATTATGTCATAAATAAAAATATTTATTTAATTTCTAAAAATAATAAATAAAATACTATGATTTGGGAAATATTTTTATATTTCTAATTAATATTTATCGTCAATGATAATAGTTAAATTACACAATGTTAAAATTTTATTAGTAAAAATATTCATGTTTATGTTATATTTTACTTTACTTTAAAATTATTATTATAACATGTCATTATCACACTAAAGTGACTCTCAAATGAAAAAAAATCAGCCTAACGATTTTTTACCCATGAATCATCCAATAATATTAGGACACATGTTAGGGTATTTCTATATTATTATGGTATTGTTTTACCTTTATTCACCCAGCTTACCCTTCAACCAAGGTAAGTAAAAAAAATTTCTAAAGTTACTATTCATAATGTCCAAAAAATTAAAGGTACCAATTTACAAAATTTGGACCTTTTTGATTCCACATATGGATTAAGTTTCACCAAATTCAAGATATATAAGTTACAGTAATTAAAATAAAATTAATCCCCATTTCCAAAATGAGAAAACTAGGTTTTGAAATGTAAAACTATCAAAAGATTGACATGTGGTTTTATCCAACATAAATGTGAAAATAATTCCAATGATATAAATAATATTAAATGATAAAAACATAATATTATTATACTTTAAAACTATTAAAATTTATAATTTAACACTATAAATTATTTTGATTAAGAAATTGTTTTCAATTAAGATTTATTATTTTCCACAATTCATCAAAATATGAAAGTTATTAGAGAAGTACCAAAAATTCACCCTTAGCTAATTTTGATATTAAGAATTAAAATGTGAAGTTTATTTTAGGATAATTGAATTTATAAAATTTCAAAATGTGGTTAATACTATTCATAATTTCTTTTTAAATGTCTAGTTTGATAGGTCATGGTTTTTTTGAACTCGGGGTTGTGTACAACACACACTATTAAATTATTTAAAAGGAAGCATACCATGGAAGATTGGGGTGTAAAATTCTTCCATCCATCAATTAATTTCATCCTTAAAATTTCTAGAATATGATTGCATAAAAATATTCTATTGGTTCTTCATCATATGTTCTTCAGGTTCCCATGTCACCTCTTCAAGCTTATGGTTTCTCCAAATAACATTTACTAGATGATCCATAAGATTCCTCAAAATGTGTTCTTTAGTATCCAGAATCTTGATAGGCTCTTCACAATAAGATAATTTAGGTTACATTTATATTTCTTCATAGGTGAGTACATGTGTTTGGTTGGGCATGTTTTTCCATAATAGCGATACACGGAACACGTCATGAACATTCGTGAGACATGGCGACATTGCCAATCAATAAGCTACAACTCCAATTATTTCTAATTTTTCAAAAGGTCGAATGTACATGGGACTTAATTTACCTTTCTTACTGAATTGTATTACACCCTTCCATATAGACACCATCAAGAAAACACGATCTCATAATTGAAAATTGAATTACTTCCCTCAGTTATCATTATAGCTCTTTCTCCTAATTTGATCTATTTTAATGTGGGTTTGGATAATCTTCACATTCTTCATAGTTTCTTCAATTATTTTTAGACCTATGAGTTTTCTTTCACCAATATCATCTAAAAAATTTGATGTATGATATATATTTCCAAATAATTTATCATATGGTTCCATGTGAATATTTGAATGGAAGATATTATTATAAGTATATTATACTAGAGGTAAATACTGATCCCACATACAATGAAAGTCACGTGAGAAATATCTCAAAATTTATTCTAAAGTTTTAATTATCCATTCTGATTTCCCATTTGATTGAGGGTGGTATCTTGTGCTCAAAAGAAGTTCAATATCTAGGGATTTCTAAATACATTCCTTGATTCTTTATGTGAAATGGGGATCACGATTAGAAACTATTGATAGTGGTACACCGTGAAGTCTTACAACTTCATTAATATATAGTCTTTCCAAATGATCAAGTGGTAAATCTTCTCTTATAGCATGAAAATGTGCTGACTTGGTAATACTATCCAAAATGACCCATATCACATCCTTTATTCTCAATGTCCTTGGTAGTCCCATAATAAATTCCATCGTAATATCATCCCATTTCCACAGAGGGGTTGGAAGAGGTTTCATAACTATTCTAGGATGTTGTATTCTTTCCTTCCCCTACTGACAAACCAAACATCTTGACACATAATCAACACTCTCCCTCTTTATGTTGTCCCACTAAAACTTTTCCTTCAAATCTATATAAATATTATTACTACCAGGTTGTATAGGGAAATTGAATATATAAGAATCATCCAATAATTCCCTTTTTATATTTGGTATAGTAGGAACACAATGCCTCATCCTAAATTTAAAATTTCATCATCGAATAAGAAGTCAATCAATCATCCATTGTTCACAGCTTTAATTTTCTTATGAAATTCCTCATCATCAGACTGATACATTTTTTCCTTTTTAGTAAATATGGTTTTGAAACCGTTTGAAAAAGTAGTGACACTTCACCTTCAATAATAATCCCCACAAACGTCTTTACTAGATGCATGAACATAGATCCTTTTAACTCATATTTTGTTCAGAACTCCATGGTCCTTTCTTCTCAAAGCATCTGCCACCTTATATTCCTTTCAAGGGTGGTAGTGTATTGGGAAATTATAATTCTTGAGTAGCTCAAGCCATCCCATTTGTGTCATTTTGAGTTATTTCTGGGCCAAAAATATATTTCAAACTCTTGTGATCGGTATATATCTCACATCATTCACCATAGAGATAGTTTTTCTATATCATAAGAGAAAATTTTGCTACAACCAACTCAAGATAATGAGTTGGATAGTTTTGTTCATGAATTTTGAATTACCTTGATTCATATGAAATAACCCTATAATTCTATATAGGGACACCACCATGTCCTTTCCTTGATTCATCACTATAAATAAAAAACCCATTAATTCTGAGTGGTAATGTCAAAATAGAATCATTGAAAAATATTATCATCAATTATTCAAAAATAGTCCTCACACTCTTTGGTCCAAATGAATTTAACCCCTTTACTTGTGATATTGGTTAATAGATTATCCAATCAAAAACAATTCTGGGCAAAATTCTAATAGTAAACTTCTAAGACAATAAAAATATGTTCCTTGGTTATATTTTTCGGTGATAGCCATTCTTAGATTGCCTTTTTCGTTGAAGGATCAACAAAGATTGCATCCTTCAATTCAATATGGCCATGAAAATAAATTTCCATGAGTCAGAATTCACACATTCTAAACATCACATATTTATCATTTCGTCTTAGATTATTTAGAACAATCTATAAGTGGTTCTCAAGGAATTTGTATATTTTGGAGTATACCGAAATTTCATCAATAAATAATACAACAAAATCATCAAGATATTCCAAGAACACTCTTTTCATTAGATCCATGAAAATAGAGAGTGCATTAGTCAATACAAATTGAATTACTATAAATATGTAATGAACATGCCTCATTCAGAATATAATATTTGGAATATATTCCTTTCCAACACACAATTGATTGTATCCAGAATGATGGTCAATCTTTAAAAAATATTGACCACCATGCTTTTGATCAAATAAATCATCAATGCGAGGAAGAAGATACTTATTCTTTATTACAATATCATTGAATTCTATATATTCAATGCACAACATCATTGTTACATCTTTCTTATTAAGAAAAAGAATAGGGGATCCCCATGTACAAATACCAGGGAAAACAAATCCCGTATTACTCAACTCCACTAGTTGTTTGTTCTGCTCTAATAATTTCACAATGCCCATTCTATCAGGATTTTTTGACATTGGCCTTGCATTAAGGATTAAATTAATAGACAACTCATCTTCACTATAAAGAGGGTGTCTAAGTATATCTTCAGGAAAACATCAATATATTCCTTTATAATATGTACACCCCCTATTTGAATATTTCTTTCTTCATACCTAGATGTTATTCCCTCTTCCTCCTTAAGAATATCAATAAGTAAAGATATGGGGGGTTGTTTTTAATAAGTATCTGGTGGTGAAGTTTCAGCTCTAAAGATAATAGATTCTACATCTTCCTCACAAATCACAATGTATTTCTTCTTGAAATATATTTTCACATCATATTTTGATAGAAAATACATACCAAGGATTATATCAATGTAAACCATAGGTATGATGATAAATTCAATAGATAATGAGTGTTTATATTCCATAATGGGAACTACCTAGAACATATTTATTACAATAAGGATTCCCTTAGGGGTTTCAGCTAACAACTCCCGTGTTAATGTGAATTGGAAATAACTAATTTTAATTCAAATTGGGAAGATATAAAGGAACATGATGATCTGGAATAAAATATAGCTTTGCTAAAATTTGAAGAGATGATGAAAGTACGTACCACCACATCCTTACGAACTTAAACCTGAACAATTGTGATCGCATAAGCCTGACCATGATCCCTTGACACTTTCTAGGGTATATTTACTTGATGCGTATGATATTCATGTGCATAGTTTCCGATCTCCTTGAAATTAAAGCAATGCACATTACCCGATTCTTTCTTTCCCTTGCATTCAGAATCATGGTTGAATTGTTCTCCACACATGTAACAGACTTCTATACCTAATAAGCATGTTTCAGGATGTTTCTTTCATAATTTATTGCATGATGGAAAATCAACCTTTCCCTTCTTCCCCTTTACTTTGTTTCCTTTATTAGAATTCTTAGCAGCCCTCTTCTTCTCATTTTTCTTATTCATGTTGTAGGACTTAGAGAATTACTTCTCTATCTTGTTGGCACATGTGACTATATATCTATATGTTGAGAATGTTTGGGAGACCATAACCCTTCGAAGGAATGAGTTTAACCCATAAATGAATCGATCAATTTTACCTCATGAGTTACGTATGTATTCTGTAACATATCATGATATGTTTTTGAAGATAGCCTCATACTTGGGACATTATCATATGCCTTTTTTAAGACTCCTAAATTTCTTTTCCATATCACCTCGTTGTTCATGAGGAAATTATGTTTCTATGAAAAGGTATTTAAACTACCTTTATTCCATATTTGATACTTCTTCATACTCTATTTTGTTTTGAATTAATGACCAGCATTTATCTACATCTCATGAGAGATTATAAATTTCTATGACAACTTTTTCCCTTTCATTACTCCCCAAAGCATAAAATATATTCTCTATGGAATTTTTCCCTTTCTGATATAAAAATGGAATTGTAGTCCCATTGAATTTTGGAGGTTGTTATGTCATGAAGCAGTCTAACTTATAGCCTCTACATTGTGGATTAAATTTTTCCATAAAATTAAGGTTGTTATTCATAACCTTAGTCAACTATCCAAGTATGGTTATAAGCCGTTCTACGACATTTATATCACCAGCTCAACTATAGTTATATTTTATAATAGGGAAATCCCTACATGGATTATGTGCATTGATATAATTTATATTCCTTCAACTAGTTTCCATTTCTAAAAAATGTCATACACTAGATTATGTTATGAATCATAAATCATAATTTCAAAATAATTAAATACTTAACATAAATTGAAAAATTTATGCATATCTAATCCATAATCATAAAGATAGTTTCTTTGAGGACATAGTTAATCATTAATCCTTCAAAAAATATTTGTATAGAAAATATTAAATATCCTAAGCATATCTCCTAGGAATTCCAAACTAAGTGCAAAGTAAGGCCCATTTTCATGTACTAGGTTACCCTGAGCCAAACCCAGAACGCCTTGTCAGAGTTTTCATCCCTACGAACATCTATGCCAGAACCACGTCCACTTGTAATATCTAGAAAGGGATGTATTTGGTAGGAATTCCCACATAATATCTACATTAAAAAAAATTCTATCATGGTCTTCTATACTTTCACTTATAGTCTATCTTAGGGTAATGTTGCTTAATCAATTTTTTTTATAAATCTAGTTTCCATGGTTTGTACTAAATATCTTCTGATACTAACTATAATTTCCCAACCCCAGTTTCCCAAAACCAATTCATTATTTATAACATTTCAGGATCCCTAGAATGTGAAATCCTAAAGGATTAGCTGGTTTAGTTGCCCTGGAAAAACTAGATTCAAACATAAGTTTTTATGTTACATCTTGAAATGAAATACAACATAAAATCTCATTTGAAAACATTCTTATTCCCTTTCCTTATCCCTATAAGTCATTCATAATGCGCATATTCGCATTCTAGGGAAAATAATATATAATAATGGGGTGATATTCGATGCTTATTAAGGGTAAATAATTCAACAGAAGCTATCATAAATAAGCATAAACTCTAATGCAAGATGTATAATAAAAACAGAAGACTTTTAAATAAAAAAGAGAACCAAATATAGAAATAAAAAATAAAAAATTACCATATAAACATGCTAATGGATATTTTTCTAGTCAAATAATCACATGTAATAACTAGCCTTATAAATATGGAATACATCATGTGGGACATCATAAAAACCTCATCATGGTTTCAGCCAGGACACCAAACATAATTGGGTAATACATTATCCAAAACACATACATAATTGTCTCATTAGAACTAACGATGCATCAAGGGGCTATAACGAGCCTCTTTCGACAATTACAATGTCCAATTAATTCAACTTATGAAATGGGTAAAACATAACCAACATAAATATTCATATTAAAACTAGCACATGAAATGTCAATACATAAACCATAAACTATGAATGATATCAAAATAGAACATCCACAATCAAACATATCATAAAATATTGAATACAATAAGGAAGATTGTATCATAATATATTAACATTAGTTAAATAAATCATACTAAAGATTATTAAATTGATTAAATTGTTTTACAAAAATCATTAAAACTTTTTCTAGAAATATCCCTTTTTACATTGAAATCATTTGAAAGCCTGCATAATTATAAAAGAAAACACTTCCTTTAAAAATAACCCAGTAATATTGTAGGGGAAGCCTTAAGTTAAGGTATAATATTTTTGGAAAAAAGCCACTCATTCTGTATATGTTAAAAAAAATTCTTTCCTTAATTTTTCGAAAAGGTTATATTTTACCTTGTTTGGAAAATTATTAAATGATTTCTTTCAGAACATTTTATAAAAAGGAAATCATGAGTATAAATTGCATTCAACAATATTATATGAATATAAATATTATTTTGAAATACATGTATAAGAAGCATGGAATTGGATGATAAATATGTCCTGGTAGATACTTACATATAAAAAATCTTGGATAATAATAAGATTGAAAAATTAACCCTTACCTTCTAATTTCATTTAGTAGAGGGTGCTTTAAAATCGTCTATAATGTTTAATGATTGTTAATAAATTATAGTAGGACAATATAAATATTTATGATATCATATACGATCCTCTTATCTAATTTGTTAATATTTTATCAGTATTACCATTATTTTTTGTGTTAACTGTTTTGTTTTACTATGCAGGTCTTATTAAGTAAGCCTGGTTTCTTATGCATAGTTAATATTTTATACAAATCCATATTTTATATGATGTTTATAATCATACATGAATTTAAAGAATGAATCTCATTGCGTCGTGGAGACGGTAAGCCGTATGTACACACGAGCAACAATATCATTTACTTGAGGACTAAATGATATTGAATTGGATGGAATATAAATTGTATGCAAACAATAACATGTCATATTTATTATTTAAATCATTTATATTTAACTTTACACTAATAGAAATAAAGTAAAGATGAAAAATAGTTTACACCAAGGTGTGGAGACGGCAAGTTGTACATACGTACACATGCTGAAACTGTTATTCATAGGATGGGTTAAAGGAGTAATATGGTTGTCCCATATTCATAACAACAACTCATTTTATAATATATTTTGGAGTTATTAATTTAGTGTAGTTAAAACTTGTGAAGTGGAAGTAGAAGAAGAATGGATCTATGAAGGAGGTGATAAAATGATTACCTCTACTTCGGGTGTCCCCTTTTGATTTGTACAAAATGACTCATTAGGTTGGATTTCTACCCATTGTGTGGAATCCATAACGAAGCGAGGGATGTTGGGAGATGAAATTTGTAGGTTTTGGCAGATCTAGTGGGCTTTGATGGTGTGAATTAAACATAAAGTAAAATTCTCTTTTATATGAAAGGTGAGAGGATCTTTAGGAAAAAGTTTATATATTAATTTATTATAAAATTATTTTCGGTTTATAAGAGATATTAATTTATTTAATTAAAGGATAAGATTATTATGAATCTAAATCTTCTCAACCAATAGTTTTTAGACAAGTTTAGGTCAAAAATTTAACCTTATCTTTTGGATTTAAACCATAGTTAAATAAGGTAACTCTTACCATGTCTTATTGTATTTTTATACTATTTGATTAATGTAGTTACTCCAAAATTTCTAGAGAAACACAAGAGGATCATTAATGCAAATTTTAACAGTATATATGTCATTTGGGTGAATCTTATTTTTTATGACATTTATATCATTTAATAAAATACTGTTTGTTTTAAAAACTCATTTATTAAAATTTTGACACTATTTAGTAATTGATTTTTTATAAAGTAAAAAGAAGTTAATTACATATAAAAAGAATTAAATAATCTCTAAAATGGAAATGTTAACCAAAAAAATCGTGTATGGAATCCAAAAGATCAAATTACATTTGTTTTAATATTTATAATAACATTTATTTTAATCTCTTATTAATTAGGTAATCATTGCATCAATAATGTGTCATAAAAATATTTATTTAATGTATAAAAATTATAAATAAAATACCAAGAAGTATGAAATCTTTTTATCTTCCTAATTAATATTTATAGTTAATGATATCAGTTAAATAACCTTTCAATAAAATTGGTTGCGTGAAAAGCTTTATGTTTTTGTTATATTTCTCTTTACGTTAAATTAATTATTATCACTTGTCATTATCACACCCAAGTGGATCCAAAATGACCAAAATTAGGAGTAAGGATTTTTTTGGGTTCCCATGACTCATAAAATAATATTATGAAATGTTTTAGGGTAGTTTTATATTTTTATAAAATCATTTTTACCTTTAATCATTGAATATACCCTTTAATAGTGGTAAATAAAAGTAATTACTGAAGTTATTATTCATAATGTCATAAAATATAAGGTAACTATTAATTTTTTGGATAATATGATTAAATATATGGAATAAATTTTTCCAAATTGAAAACATAGATGTTTCAGTAATCAATTTAAAATTAATCCGCATTTTCAAGAAGGGAAAATGAGTATTTCAAATGTATAAACATCAAAAAATTGACATGTGTTTATATAAAATTTTAATGTAAAAATAATTAAAATTTATTAAATTATATGAAATGATAACAATATAATTTATTAATATCTTAAAACTATTCAAATTTATAAATCAATACTAAACTATTTGGAATAAAATGTATTTATAAATTAAAATTTATAATTTTTTTACTATTCATGAAAATATTAAAGTTAATAGAAAAGCACAAAAAATTCACCCTAATGTAACTTTGATATCAAAATTTAAAAAATTATTTCTATTATGAAAAATGAAATTTATATTATTCAAAATGTGGATAATACTATTCATGAGCACTTTTTAAACGGCTAGTTTGGTAGGTCGTGGTGGGCTCAAACTCAATGTTTCGTAGAACACGCACTACTGAATTATTTATAAGGAAGCATACCATAAAATCATGGGCTGTTACATATAGAATCTTTGAAATTAAATATAAATAATTTATCTTTTATTGTGATATTTAGTTTTTTTAATTTCTTTAATTGATGGGGTTTATGATTCAAGTGTTTCTCAAGTGGTATAGGGATTTCTTTGAAAAATCCTCTTGTATGATATTCCATAAAAATATATTTCTATTCCATGTCTATGTTTTTAAAATGATATTTTAAATTTTTTATTAATGTTATGGCTCTTAGAAATTATAAATTATTTGTGTACCCTGTAACACCCCTACATTTGGTGAAATATATATATTTTGAATTAATTTAACTTTTTTGATCTTTTTCATTTCAAGAAACATCGAAAATAGTTTATTTTATATTAAAAAAATGTGTTGGTATTTATTTATATGCAACACTATGTAAATATTTCAATAAAAAATATAAATTTTATCATTATCCACAGGTAACACTGAGGTTCTCTTGCGTTACACGCAGCAACAACTTTCCTCGATGGCTTGAGTAAGATGCACGGTCGAGTTTTACCGAATAATAGTATATCATTAAAATGTTATTATTTAATATAATTATAAATAAAAAAGCTATTACATTATAATTTATTAATATTATTAACTAATTTATGAAAATAAATGGTTTCCAAAAAAAAGATGAATTCATGGGTTTGCAAATAATTAAAAATTAATATGAAAAATGATTGAATATAAAAGAAAACGCCGTTATTGGAACAATTATATTTTACCCTAATGAATTATATTACATACAATTATTGAGTGATATTAATGTAATATATAAATTATATATTCATTCAAATATTTTTTATATTCCTCTAATTGATTCGATAGATATAAAATAAGACAACCCACAATTTTATGCATAAAATCTATTTGATTTATAAAGGTAGTTTTACCGCCTGTAAATGCATAAACCATATAAAATATCATTTTTGGAACTATTATAGATTTAAAATTTCAAAATAATTGTCTTAATTTTAAACAAAACATAAAAATTATTTTTGTATAAATTTTTGGTTTTTTCTGTAAGGTTTCATTTTTAATGAATAGTTAAAAAATACTTGATTTTAATTAAAAATTTCATTTTCATCTAATTTATTTATAAGGATAATTTATATTTAAAATTTATTTCAAAGTTTAATTAAAGAATATTTTTTTCAATTAATAATTTTCAGGTAATTATAAGAAATTTCAAATTGAAAGTGGATATAAAAACTTAGCAAGCTTTTGTTTATTTTTACTTTAACAAACAACATAAATAACCTGACAGTGGAATTAAATTTAATTTAAATTATTCAAATTATATATTTGGAATATAGAGAAACGGATTAAATATTTTTAATAATAATAATTTATTATCTCATATACGTTCATCCTAGTTTTTTAACAAAATAATGAGAGAAAATGATAAAAATTAATTACAACGATTACAAAAAAAGTATGATAAAAAAGTACTAATACTTATATTTAAGACCCAAAATGACCTATAAAATTTTAAAATACCATTTTAATGGCCATTATTCATCCATTAACCTTTAATTATTTAATTTCATTGGTTTCTTATGACTTTTGATAGGTAAAAACATGGGTACACCAAACTTGTTTAAAAAAATGCCAACTATGTCCTTTATATTCCCTATAAAAGGCCACCACAACTCCCTATTCTCCATGCCTCTCAAACCACTAATGTTTGGACAAGATCATTCCAATAAAATTACCAAAATTCCTCCCTTCCACCAAGAATACTACACTTGCGTAGAATGAAATCCAAGGAATCCTTTTGGCACAAGCCAAAATGAGTTACCCAATTAAGAGGTAACATATTCTCTCAAGATCATTTCATTTATTTTCATTCTAAACCCCTACAATATATTTATCCCATTAATGTATAAAAAAAATATCTTAAATATACTATTATTTTTTTATTATAAGGGTTCTATCTACACTCACACACACATACATCTAATGGGTAACGAACAAACTGTTTACGTGTACAATGAACCACCGCACCACTAAATGATGATTGATAATTTTTCTTTTACCGCATCTAATGGAAAAAATTATGATAATGAATATGTTTATATATCTTCTATATTATATTTATTAGGTATTTAATAATTTTTTATAATTTTACAACCCATAACTTTATGCATTCCATTTGTTGTGAATATGATAATTTAGTTTGAGGAAGTGTGGGCTACCACCCCCACAAAGCGATGTGATTCATTCACACAACACATGGAATGTATTATGGATGAGTTATCTGAACTTATATTATATATATGATATAATAATTCTACTTTAATAATGAGTTATATACATATATATATATAGATATTTTATTTATCTTCTTTCTTTAAATAAGATAATTAAACGGAAACAATGTTCATGTGTACATACGACCTACCGTCTCCATGAATAGTGTATTACATTCATAATTATATATTTTAAATATTATTATAATGTAAATATACCAAATATATATGATATTTAAATAATATTAATGATTCCTTTGATAAAATATTATGATCCATATATCAAAAAATCCATGAATCTTATTCTCATATAGTTATTAATGATTTAATCATTTATTTTTGATATTTTTCTATTCGTTGTTACAAAATATTGTTATTAAAGTGTTTGCTAATAAATCCAAACATTACCCAATCTTCATTCAGAAATATGTGTTCCTTTAAAACCATGTCTTCTAAAAAGGGTCTCCAATCATATTATACTATTCTAAAACATTCACTAAAAATAATTTTTTCCTTTTTTTCTTTTACAAATGTTTTCAAATGAATTTTCCTGCCACATTTAGAATAAGACAAAAATTTCTAACCATTTACCATTAAAAAGAAATTTCATTCTACCTCATATAACATTTATGAATTTACCTTCCATCCTACCCGTTAATATTTATTTACATGTTTAAATGGATAATTTTTATGAAAATGTTTTAAAATTTAATTTTTAAAGAAAATGGTTTTGAAGTTTTTTCAATATTATTTATTTTTTTCAAGGAAAATGGTTTCCAAATGAATTTCAAGCATTATTTATTTGTATGAAAAGTATTTTCAAAGATATGTTTTTCAGAATGCTTTCAAGATCACTTCATATTTTTTCAATGGAAATGTTTTTCTAAATGTTTTCAAATCTCTATTTTAATCATTCATTTTTATTTTAATGAAATTTTTTTCCAAGGGTTATTATGTTTTAAAGTTCCGTTTTTAACGAAAAAAAGATATTTTCTTCAAGAAATGTTTTCAAAATATATTTCCATGTAATTTTCTATCTAAGATGAAATTTGTTGATGTTAAACATTTCCATCTAAGAAATAATACAAATGTATCATTCATATCCTTTCATGAATGGTTCATGTTTTGATGGAATCATATTTATGAAACCCACATTTTTTCATGGGTTTTGGTTTGATGAAAGGATTATGAAACCTATCTAATTTCTATAGGTTATCATGTGATGAAATGTTAATGATACCGATTTCATTTCATGGGTTATCATTTGACGTTTCAAAAACCCATGTCTTTCATGGGTCATGATATGATGAATGTTTTGTGGAACATGTATGTATGATTTTATTATGTTATGGGTGGGACCTATATCTCCTTTTAATGCGTTGGGTAATGATGGATGTATCATGAGTATAAATGATATGTGTGAACCTGATTACTTGTTCACAATGTTATGCATGAACCTAGTTTTATTTCCATAAGTTTATGTGTTAACCTGATTAAATGTTCACAATGTTATGTGTGGACCTCATTTCATATCCATAATTTTATGTTTGAACCTGATAAAATGTTCACAATGTTATGAGTGAACCTTTTTATATGTTCAAAATATAATGTGTGAACCTGATTGCATGTTCAAAATTTTATCTATAAACCTAATTTAATGTTCACAACATTATGCAAGGACCTAGTTGCATGTCCATTAATTTAAGAGAGGTCCCAATTTAATGTCCTTAACTTAATGTTTGAAAATTGTTATACTTATACATGTTCATTGTTTTATATGTTGATGTTTATGACAATATTACATGTTTTATTCTTTGTTTATGATTTCTCAACTTATTCTCTTGATTTCTTTACGATGGATGTCTTTTGAAATTAAAATAATGATTCAATGATTCAGGTTTTTTATCTTTGATATATAGGGTATTATCTTCTAATGATCTTGATCACATTATTATACCCTTATGTTCAAGATATGCATATGAATTTCCTTTATTTACCATTACTATGAATTTGAGCTCACCCATTTCTTATGTTTTCATTCCCTATGTTATAATTAAAGGTTATCAATTATAATTACTATGGGTGGTGATATTTTTAGGAAACATTGAATATATTCCACTAAGGTAAAATATTTCTCTTCCATGTTTCCAATGTCACTTGACTAATACGATCATTGGGTGTCTATTTGCACAATGTTTTAAATATTCCACAAATGTTATATAATGTTAATGTATGAAAAGTATGGGTCACTATATTAGTTAACTAGATCAAATGTTTTGTTAAAGTTTGAAAAATAGTATGAGAAAACATTATTTAGATCTATATTTTTATTTATATGGATTTTCTTAGGATGACTCTATGTATAATTATAATGATGAGTCAACATTTATGATAATGTCTTTGACTTTTGGTACAGGATATAGTATGTTGTTAACTAGAAATATATCCCTACGTAGATACTAAATGTGTATGTGGCCATAGAACAGATTTACCTAGGGGTAACAACTCTGATAACATGTTTCGAGTCTTACTTAGGGTAATCTGGTACACAAAAATTGTCCTTACTGCACACCTACTTTGACACTTTCCGAATTATATGCTTTAGAAATCCATAAAATATTCATAAATTATTATGAAGGATTTGAATAGAAGATGAAAATGAATATCCTAGGATAAAACTAAGGTAGCATTTATTGAAAGGTAGGTTTCATGATTCAGAAAAACTATTAGTAAATTTTCATGATTATGTGGTTTTTTTATATGATATGAGTTTCTCACCCAATGATTTCAGGTTTTATTGAATAGATAGAACAATAAAGAACATGGTAAAAAATTAATGTTTCAGATTTGGAATATATGGGAATTATGAAAATCTATTTTCCCAGTTGATGTATCATAATGAGAATCGGGTAGGTGGTATGAGTATTGGTTATACTTTTGAATATAAAGAGACCACACATGACATGGTAAAGGTATGTAATGTTATTAAAGTATTGTATACATTGATCAAAATATGACTTGTTATATTGAAGTTGAGAACCATATGACATGTTTCATATTATAGATTCTAGGAAGAAGGTATTAATGATTATTTTTATGAATCATGAGTAATTGTTTATGAATTAATTTGGATGAATGAAGTACTTATGTTTTATAATTCAAAGATTATGTTACATGATTATTAAAATATATAAGTATTTTTAGTATTTTTTTCATTATGGATTGAAAATTATGTGTTTAATTGTTATGAATATTAGAAAATTGATATTTGTATTAAGGGAACGTATCCCTTATAAAGATAATGATGTTGAGAAAATTGTGTTTCACTCAGATAAAGAGATGATTTATTTGGATAATGTTAATTAGATAAAGTAACGGATTAACCCAGATATCAATAATAATTGATTTAAAAAGTATTCTATGTCATCAAAGATGAATTTTATAACTTCTTGGATTTAAGTAATATATCCAGTAACCATTGGAATAAGGAAGCATGCATGTTTTCCAAAAGTATTTTTTGTAAAATCGGGTTATTACCATATTTCAAGAGCATATATGATGAGGTTTTTCAAATTTTTGAAATGTGACAACACGAATCTACATTGTGATATATGGGGGATCAATTTTAATATTATTTTGTGAACTTATTTCTTATATATTGTATTTTCAAATTTCATAAGGGTTAAAAGGTTATCCATTTATGGAACTATTTAGTTAAACTTTTGATGATGTTTGTGAGAATAATGTATTATCTTAACACATGAGGATTTATAAACATTGTATAACCATTTATAAAATCTTATTTTGATGATAACTGTTGATTGAATGGATGGAATATCATAGATCTCTTGATCTTTTAGTACTTTAGAAATGAAAAATTCATAGTCCTTTTTTGGGAAAGAGGTGAAGTGTATCAAGGGAAAACAAAGGGTGGGGTTTTCCAAAAAACATGCTAGTATATATTATTATTATAATTATTGAACTTTGGGAAAAAAGATCTTGAAACCAAAAATGTTATCATGGAACCTATATTTTCGATGAATCATATGGTCCCTTAATTTAACATAGATTAATGGATTTATTATTGTTAAATTTATCCTAACCTTATTCTT
This sequence comes from Viscum album, assembly GCA_963277665.1. Taxonomy (NCBI): domain Eukaryota; kingdom Viridiplantae; phylum Streptophyta; class Magnoliopsida; order Santalales; family Viscaceae; genus Viscum; species Viscum album. The sequence continues at coordinate 783,612,436 of OY728156.1, read as the reverse complement.
TATCACTCTTCATCAGAACATGATGTTTATATTTCCCTTCCATGTATATGATTTCACATTCCACCTATGTTCTCCCATTTTCAAACTTAGTTATATGTTACTTTGCATAACCGTTATGTCTCCAAATTTTCTTTCTAAAAGGAATCATTTGTATTCATTTTTAAGATGTGGGCTTATATGAATTAAACAATGAAGTATTAAAACATTTATAAACCATAAAAATTTAAAGTGATATATTCATTTTAAGGGGTATGGGGTATAATGTTACACCCTGTGATTTTTTTGAAATATATTATTTCGAATTAATTTAACCTTTTTGATATTTTTCATTTGATGGAACACTACAAATAGTTTATTTTATATTAAATCACAATGTTTGGATTGAATTATGCACAAACCAAAGTTAATCAAGCACCACTCACAAAAAAAAATTATATTTCTATACATGGAACACTAAGGTTATCTTTTGTTATATCCAACAATGACTTTCTTCGATGGCATTCATAACAAGTAAGATAGAGTTTTACCTAATAATAATTTATAATTAAAATGTTATTATTTAATATAATAAGTAATAACCGAGACATTAAATTATATATTATAAATAATATTTACTAATTTATGAAAATATATGGTTTATAAAAATATAATATGAATTCATAGGTTAATAATTAATTCGAAATGAATATGAAAACCTATTGAATATAAAAGAAAATATAATTTCGGTCATAAAGTTATTTTACCCTAATAAATTAAATAAATTAAAATTATTGTGTGATATTAATTTAGTATATATATTATATATTAAATAATTTTTTTGATATTAGTATAATATATTCTGTAGACATTTGATAATAATAATCCCAATTTTATGCATAAACCCCAATATATTTTATAAAGGTATTTTAACACCTTTTAATGGGGAACCCATTTTAAATCCAATTTTTTGAACTTTTATAGAATTAATATTTCAAAATAATCATAATCTTTACAAGAGAAACATAAAAATTAGGTTCGGATAAATATTGGGTATTTTTATGTAAGGTTTCATTTTTTAATTAATTGTTAAACTTACTTGATTTTAATTCAAAACTCCTTTTTCACCTCATTTATTAATAAAGTTAAATTATATATTAAAATAGTTTGAAATTTAATAGATAATATTTTTATCAATTAATCAATTTTAGGTCACTATAACCAATTTTACAATAAAATTGGATATAAAAACCGAGCCAACATTCAATCATTTTTACTTTAAAAACCAACTTTATCAACCTCAAAACATGATAAAATTTATATTAATTTTTGCTACTTCTATTGTTATTAGGAAAGATGACTTCCATATTTTCAATAATCATAATTTATATTATTTAATAAGATAAAATTATTTTTTACCAAAAATATTAGTGATTTTTATTAAAATTAATTACAATAATTAAGATAAAAATTAGATTAACAAAGTACTAAACTATACATTTATGACTAACAAATGCCCACAAAATTTTCCAAAACCATTGTATGGATATTATTAGTCCATTAAGAATCCATTATTTGTTTTTCTGGTTTTGTTAAGTCTTTTTTATGTATAAAAGTGGGCACACCTAACTTGTTTTAAAAAATTCCAATTGTGTCCTTTCCCTTGACTATAAAAGGCCACCACCTCTACTTCTTATTTACACCTCTAAAACCACTTAGGACATGCCAAGATCTTCAAAAAAGCTTCCCAAAATCCTTACTTTCCTTTTATAATAATCCCCTTTGGCATAAATCAATCCAATTAAGCCTTTTTTCACAAACCAAAAGGAGTTACCCGATTACGAGGTAACATCTTCTCTCAAGCAGATTTGTTTTATTTTATCTGTCCACACCCTCTACCTTCTTTATTCCATGATTTTATTATAGAAACATTAATTTAAATATATTTGGATGTTTTTATTATATTTTTTAAATAAATATTCACACACTTCAACCTAATGGGTAATGAATATGATGTTTACGTGTACGATGAACTACTGCCCACTAAATAATGATTGTTAACTTTTCATTTACCACATATCATGGTAAAAAATATTATTGAAACTAAGTTTATATATGTTATATGTCATATTTTTTATTTATTTGTGATTTTATATTCATGTTACCACACATAAAATAATAATTTCTACTTGGTGTAAATACGATAATTTCATTTGAGGAAGTGCAGACTAACGCCCCCTGAAAGCGAAGTGATTCGTTCACACACTACATGGAATGCCCTAGTTATGGGTTTAGTAAAATTATATGATATATATGATATAATAATTCTACTTTAATTATGATATTTATATATATATATATGTCTTTTCCCTTCTTTCAATCAATATATCAATTATATTGAAAGAACCTTCATACGTGCGTACGACCTAGAGTCTCCATAAACGTTGTTTTCCATTACATACTTAAATATTCAATATATAATTATTATAAAAATATAAATAATATAAATGATATTAATATCATGTTATATATTTTTTAAATAATTATATATGTATATGCTTCCAAGATATAACCAATTATGAAACATGCAAAAAACAAAATGAATATTACCCGAAGCATAACCTTGACATGGAATTATATTCAAGAGGGTAATTTAAAGTCATAAAAAACCATATATGGTATTATATATAATAATATGGTTATGTTTTATATTCATATATTTATTATACATCTATTTTTTTACGTGTACGATGATATTCAGAAACAAGGTAAGAGGATTTCATCTCACTTTTTATTTCTGTGAGATACATGATTTATTCACCACACATTACATTTGAATGGGGTGTATACATCCCAATAATGTTTTATATAATTATTATAATTAAATTTATTTTAATATTCTTATAAATTTTAAGAAATTTCAGTCATGATATTTATTTTTCTAAAGTTATTAAATAGGTAAAATAATTTTGTCTCAATTTTCCTTCTTTGAGACACATGCCTTATTATGCACCTATATTTTTACATTAAGTGTATATACCACATTTAAAATGTTATATAATTAATATTATTATTTTTATTATATTTTAATATTAATTTAATTTAATTTTATTACATGGGTAGAATGGTTTAAATATACTAAGTGGAAAGAGTTTGTTGAGGCAATCACAATTCTTTTTGAGATTGTTTATGTTTCTGCTTCCTTTGATGAAATATTATGATTTATATCTCAATAAAATTCACAAATATTATTATCAAATGGTTATTAATGATTTATTCATTTATTGGTAATATACTGTTTCTCTATGGTACGTAATATATTTAAGGAAACGTTTTTTTAAAAGCTCAACTTTACACACTATTCAGTCGAAAATATGTGTTCCGTCAAAATCATGTTTCCAAAAAAGGGTCTCCAAGAATATTATACTATTCTACAATAGTCATTAATATTATTTTTCTCCTTTCCTATTTTTCCAATGTATCAATGAAATATTCTTGATTCATTCTGAACAATTCATTTTTTATAAACTTTTACCATGAAAAAAGGAATATCCTTCTATCCTAGTACGACATGTATAGATTTACCTACCATCATTTCTCTAATTCTAATTTTTCATGTTTAAAAGGTTAATTATTCTGAAATATTTTGTAAAATTAATTTTTAATGGAAATGGTTTTCATAATATTCTCAATCTTCTCTATATATTTTCATGGAAAATGGTTCTCAAATGATTTTCAGGCCATATTTATATGTTTGAGACATATTTTCAAAGAAATGGTTTTAAATTTTATTTCAATATCTAGTTATATTTTTTCAAAGTAAAATGTTTCCAAAAGGTTTTCAAAGATTTAATTATAATATTTAATGTTTATTTCTCAAGAAAATGATTTTCAAATGATTTTCATGTTTTAAAGAACCCTTTTCATAAAATATATATATTTTACTTAAGAAATGTTTTCGAAATATCTTTCTAATTTATTTTACATATAAGAAGATATATGTTGATGTTAGTCATTCCATTCTAGTAAATGATCCAAAGGTCCAAATAATATCCTTTCATGGATGGTTTATTTTTTGATGTCCTGATGTTTATGAAACTAGCTTCTTTTCATGAGTTATTCTTTGATGAAATGGTTATGAAACCTATCTACTTTCCATAGGTTATGTTGTGATTAAATGTTGCTGATACCCATTCTATTTAATGGGTAACAATTTTATGTTTATACAACACATATCTTTTATGGGTCATAATATGATGAATGTTTTGTGACACATGTATGTATGAATTTATTATGTGTCAGGTGGAACCTATATCTCCCTCCAATGCATTGGGTACCGATGGATGAATCAAGAGTATAAATGTTTTGCATGAAACAAATTACATGTTAACAATATTATGGATAGACCTGGTTTACTGACCATAAGTTAAAGTGTGAACCAGATTACATGTTTACAATGTTATTCATGGACCTATTTGCCTGTCCATAAGTTTATACATGATCCCGATTACATGTTCACAATGTTATGAGTGAAACTTATTATATATTCCCAATATTATGCATGAACTGGTTTGTATGTTCCCAATATTATGCGTGAAACTGATTTCATGTTTACAACATTATGCATGGACCTAGTTTCATTTACATAATTCTATGAGAAGTCATGATTTCATGTCCTTATCACAATGTTTCAACCTTTTTATATTTATTCATGTCCACTATGTTATATGTTGATGTGTATTCAATCATTCAACATCTTATTCCTATGTTATGCTTTCACGACTTATGATCTTGACTTCCCTATGATGCACATCTAATGAACTGCAAATCCTTAATCCCTGATTCATGTTTGTAATCTGTGATATGTAAGGTATTATCTTCTAATAATAGTGATAAAATTATTATAACCTTATTATCATGTATTCTAACACATTTCCTTTATTTACCCTCACTGAGATTTTGATCTCACCCATTTCTTATGTTTCATTTAACCTAGTTATGAAGAAATGTTTTTAATTATAATTACTAAGGGGGATGAAATTTTTGGGAATCATTTGAGATCATTTGAAAAGATAGAATATTTTTGTTCCATCATTCCAAAGGCACTACACTAATATATTCTTTGGGAGTCTATGTGTAATTTTTTTAGTATTTTGCAAAATTTATGTTGTAAATGTATGAAAAGAGAGGGTATCTATATTCCTTGATACCATCGGCAGATCCCATTATATCATAAATGATGGGTGTTCCAAGAGAGTTCCGAAATGCATTGGGTAATGATTTTGTTTTCCAATTAATTAGTTTTGATATTCGTTGTATCGTTAATATTATTTTTAAGGGTTTAGGAAGGATTATTTATGTGTTCAATGTGATGATATACCAAGTTATCTACATGAATTTTCTATTCTTTCTAATGAGTTTATATGAACATCATTTTTTCTATAATTTAAAATAAAATATCATTTAAAATGAATGATATTTCTCTTTATGGGTAAAGTTGTATGTTTCCATGAAAAGTTTTTTTATGGGTTCCCATATTTTTACAGAACTAAAAAATTCATTTAATTTTATATCATTTATTTATATTTTTTTCCTCGTCCCGAGTTTAAATATTTTTTCACATATATTAATGGTGAATAGATAATAGTATGATGCCATGGGTAAAATTAAATTGTTTGACCATTAAGTGAAGTAAATACTTTATTTTAAAAAGTTTTCCTTCGGAGGAAAAATGTATATTGAGTAGAAGTGAATACATTATAATATTTTAGTTTTTATTTATGAGCCATGGAAAAATTATATAAAACTATAAACCAATCAAGATCCTCAATCTAAAAGAAACAAATTTCTCGACTAAAACTCAAGATTATGTAATTTTTAAGGATGCGTTCTTATATTTGGTATCAAAGGATGGTTTAAAAAACTTTAAATTATTCAATTCTAGTTAAGAATAAGTTACAAGTCATATATATAACCACAAAGGATAGTATAGTAGGGAGAGTCATTGTAATTGTATGAGTTTTAGATAACAATAATAAGGATATCATGGTGTTTGTATTCCTCAGAATATGGTATATGATGATTTTATTGATATGATCACACTGGAACTTTTTTTTTGATTTATTAAATGGCTAGATCAAGTAGGAACCCAAGTAAAAATGGATGTGACAGAAAATGTGGTGGTTCTTTAAATGAGAAACTAAATGAAATGGGAGCTATAATGAGAACTCTTATGGTTATTCTAAACCAACTATCAGGAGTAATGATTAACCACTTTATCCTTGGAAAATTTTATAATCCATTATATATGAGATAAATTGGTCCATATAAAAGTTCATGTAATAATGATCATAAAGGTAAATATATTCAATGAAATATGTGCCATGAATATGGAAATAAAAACCTTATAAAATTTATTAAAGGGATGGTAAAATGTTTTAAATGAGGTAAAGGTGGACATAAATTAATAATCTTCCAAAGAAAAAGGAAGTGTTAATTTGACTCCATTAAAGGGAAAGATGTTTTTCTAGAGTTATTAAAAGAATTTTTTATGTGTGGGGAGTATGGTCATTATAAAAATAAATGTATTAGGAATAAGGATCTTGAATAGAATAAAATATACAATAAAAATATCTATTATTTAATACATAATTCCATTATAATTAATGATGGGATAATTATAAATGGCATATTAAAGGTATGGATTTTTTCTTAGTTTATGTTTTGACAATATTTAATATTATGATATGATTCATGTTTCTGTTTATAAAAAATAATTATAAATAAATAAGGTGGGAACTCATTGTTATGAGATTATGAAAAATGTTGTATGATTAAAATGTATATATATATATATGAAATTGAAGAGTTATGGTATATATAAAGATGATGAAATGATGAAATGTATTAATAATATTTTGATGATGAAAGTTCATTGGGTTATTTTTTTTCATTTGTGTTATATGTAACCCTTAATTTTGTCATGTAAAAATGTTATTTTAGGAAGGATTGTCTTTTATTCTTTCAAAATAATTACAATGGTTTGGATAAACATTAGGGTTTATATGATCTTTTATTTTAATGTAATTATGAGAGATTGCATTTTTGGAAGAAAAATGAATGTTATGAATTATAAATTATGGTTAAAACATATTATATTTATTTTTAAGTGATTTATCAAATTTCAAGTAATTTTATAAAAATTATCATTTTATAAAATTAATATCATGTGGGTCAGGTGACAACTCATCGTGCCAAGAAAGGTCACCGGAATTTAACTGGAAACTGAAGGACGATAGGGGTGAATCACCTAACATTGGACTACATGTTGTTCTAATTAGTATAATATTTTCCATTTATTTAAACCATGTTATGGAGAATGATATTTATTTTATTTTGGAAACATTTGATTTATTGAATAGATATCTTTTGGATTAGAGACTTATTTGGAGATTAAGTGATTAATGCAATTTTGGAAGACGTTCACAATATTGGGAACCCAATATGATCAATGAAAATAGAATAATATAATATTTTATTTTAGGAAACAATGTTGAGTTATATTTTGTATGAATAAAATATTTTATCATGTATTTGTGGTAAATATTGTTATGTATGGAAATTGTTAGGATATCGTTGAGATTATGTGATTTAGGAAAATATATTTTTTGGTATGAGAAATTAATAGTGATTGAATTTATTTGAATATTTAATGATAAAATTTATCATGGATGATTGTGTACTCAAATCCATCTAAATTTAGGGTATCAGTATTAGTCTAGAATATTTTGGAGAATTACAAGGAATGTTTTTTTCTAAATGATCTATGTTGAACTTTGTCTATTACTGTTGAATTTTTGAGATCTAAATAGTTTTTTGTCATTTAATTGTTTATCCTTTTGGGGGAAATGTCTTATATTCTCCTAACCATTTTGGATTTGTATAATGTCTAAATACAATAGAAATATATTATAATCCTTTTCTGTATTTAGTAATCTATAGAAGTTGATTCTAATGATTTAGGTATTAAAATTCATCTTAAATATTCATAATTGGTAGAAAAAGATGAGTTTGGGATGGAAATTGATTAATATATGAGAATAAACATGCAAAGTAAGTATTTTTCCTTATGTTTTTAATTTTCCGAACCTCTCAGTTTCATTCTATTGTGTGAATCTGGTGTTTGAGGAGTTCTGGGATATCAAGGAGACTCTTTCCAGCATATCACAAAATTTCTCAGTTTTCCAAGTTTTCCAATAGTGCCTCACCAATGTTATCACATGGTGGTGGTGTTACCCTGGAAGCATCACCACTGGAGGTTTCACCATAGTAGTCACTCACTAGCAGTATCTCACCCTGGCGGTCACTGGCCCAATGGTGGCTCGTCTAACAATGCCTCATCCAGTGGTGCCTTAGCTGAATAGTGACTCACCGAACTACGACTAACTGAACAGTAGAACATCAAATAGTGACTCAGGAGTGCGGCCTCATTGATCAGTTCCACACCTAAATGTGAATCACGATCGGTACCTTGTCGAGCGGTGCCTCACCTAATGGTGACTCTCTATAAGTTGCTTGTCGAGCATTGCCTCACCTAATAGTGACTCATGAGTGGTTCCTCATCGAGAAGTGACTCAACTAACAGTGACTCATGAGCGGTACCTCTTCAAGTGGTGCCTCACCTAATAGTGACTTGTGAATAGTGCCTTACCCAGCAGTGTCTCATGAACACTATTTTCAGTCCATATTTTCCTATTTTAGACATATCCCTTGATGTAAAATGACATTAGTGCCATATTTGAAAGGATTTGAGGCTGATTTAAACCCCATAAATCATATCATAAATTATTAAGTGGATGGGGGATTTTAATCAATCAAAATATTTTATCTTAACTAGATCTTAATTTAATGGAGAATCAATAGCATATCTAAATAGTTTCTCTGTTTAGATCTTTCCTAGACTAAGATACCCTTTGCCCTTGTTCTTCCTTATTGTTTTCCCTTAGTCCTAGACACCAAGAGTTCTTCTTCCCATATGAGTTAGGATATCTGGATATGACTTCTTGATTGTTTTTCCTTGTATTTTTCATACTGCATATGTTCACTCTTATCTTGGTGTAATTGGGGAATGTCAATCACCTCTTCTTCCATGTAGGTTTTACTTCATCTCTATCAATTGTGTATCATGCAGGGTGGCTGTATAAATGTTTTTACCTTTTTAATATTGTTTAATACTAATTAATAAATTTAATTTAATCTTATTAGGATTAATATAACTGGGTATAATGAAAATTTATTCATTTTCCTACTATTCGTCGTTCCATTTTGATATTTTGATCTATAATGGCTAACTACCCACTGAAAATCATTGTCGTTGGGGGTATTTTTTTGTGCACCTATGATCACTTGTGAATTATTGCTACTGGTTTCCTTTTGAATGGCTATTATTTGAAAATTATTAATCAGGTATATTCAGTTAATTAAATTAATTTCCCAGGATCTTATTCATTATGTGATCACAGCATCAATTTAAGATGTGAGATTTGAATAATATACCATTTTTTAAAACTAAATAATTTGTGTTATCGTTGTAACATGTGGTTTTTGTGGGTTTTGTGTGTGGGGAGGTGGAAGGATGTGGTTGTAAGTTGGGGTTTCAATGGGTGTGGTGTGGTTTTTCACCAAGGCTTCTAAAAATATCAATAATGAGATATATTGATGGGCGTAGCTGTGAGTTTGAGATTTTCTCTATTGATAAGAAAAATTGGGTAGGATGAATTTAATGAATGACGATGGTAGTGGTCGGTATGTGTAATTTGGCCATATTTTCTCCACGAGTAACATGTATACGGATTCACCTCTTATCTCAGTATTGGTATACATTACGTCATGAGTGGGTGTTAAACAAAGAGAAAATATAAATTAAGTTAAATTTCCATAGTTCTTCTTACACTATGTGAATTTGGATCCGCTTCTTATTGGGATTTGTGGTTGATAGTTGCCCGAGTAGTGATGGAATAAATGAATGATTAATAATTTTAAGATGACATGAGTTGGTTTGGATAATGTGGTGTAGTTTGTTAATGAAAATTTAAATGATGGGTTGCATGGTTAACTGTGGTTAAAGCCAAATAATGGAATAAAGGGGTATTAAGCTAATAATATTTGGGAAGAAGCTTAAATTTACCAACATCCAATGTGACTATTGATAATACTAACAAATTCATCTAGAGGTACCAGCAAAGGTGGAAGTTTTCTGAGTTGGTTGTTTGTATGATAACCCATAGGTTGGGATTGAGTTTTTTGTATCCTATATGCATGTACTCATATTTTCCTTGTGATTTCGACACACACTACACCCTAGTTGAGTAGTAGGTGCCGAACACCAACTTCTCTCAGGGGAGGGTGTCTTTCACAAACATCCCATTGGGGGGATGGATGGATGGACACATGATCTTCTCTAATATCTCTTAGATGCAGTGATAGCCTTAGATTGTTTAGACAGGTTGTGGTTTTTGGGGCCAAGGTGTCTATGGGTATGTGGTGTTTTCAGAGATGTCTTCAGGTTGAGATGAGTTTTGATTTCCCTAGTGTCTTCAGGATGAGAAGAGTTGTGATTTACCTGGTGTCTTCAGGTTGGGATGTTATATGATTTGTGTCCCAGGTGTCTATGGGTGGGATGTAATGTGGTTTGTGACCCAGTTGTCTATGGGCATGATGTGATGTGGTATGTTGCCCAGGTGTCTATGGGTGGGATGTGGTTGTGATGAATAGGTGTGTTAGGCAGGTTGTGATGTTATCTATTCAGAAGAGGTGGGAGCACCAGGATGTTTGTTTTAGGGTGTAATAGCGGCAAATTAGTGCAAAAGTGGTGTGATTTACCCTATCATCGATGAGAATTATAATATATTAGTTGACCTGTGTTATTTTGTGACCATTTCATGGTGAGTTTGGGATGATTAGTATACCTTCTTAGGTGTTGTTTGGTTCTGCTATTTTTTAATGGCTATATTATTATTCCTCTTTATTTTCTACATGAGAGACTTTAGCTTTCCAACGAAGTATACTTGTATACTCACACTATGTATATAAAATTGTTTTTGGGTATCCCATAGGATTATGCGAACCGTGATAGATCCTACTATCTCAGATCCTCATAGTTGATGTGTCTCTAATTAACTTTAGTTTTGGTATTTACTTTGGAGACTTTTGTATTTTTATTAGTTGTATTTTAAACATGAATGCGATATGGTTTTGTCTTTATTTATATATAAGTATTAGAGTTGTTTTTTGGGTGATCCATCATATCTCCTCATATTGTTTCTAGAAAAAGGGCACTGCCTCTGATATTGTGAGATTTGAAAACCCTTGGTGATAGTTTCCAACTTAAGGCCTACTGGAGGTGGGACTTAAGGGCCATTATCTATATTTATTCGTATATAGCCTCAGAGAAGAATATTTAGAGGGTTGGGTCATGAATTAATTTTTTCAGATGTTATGTCTGAGTGACATGACATAGTTTAGAGTTTGGTATAGTGAATATTACATGGGTTGGTAGGGAAACCGTGTCATGTGATCTTGGTGTGTAACATAGGACATGGAAGACCCGCTAGGACAAGAGATTTTAGGGGGACCTATGATTGGATGAAGGAATATGATCCTACTAAATGACCAAGTGAGGAAACATGGTTTATAGGGTAGAGTCCTAGGACAGGGACACAAATCATAATGACTTGTGTTATTGATTGAATTGGGTATTTTGGGGAAATTTGAAATGAATAAAAAAATGAGTAAAATGATTTAAAAAAGAATCTTATGTAAAATTCCATACTAATAATTATTAGGAACACCTTGTTTACATTTCAATTATGGTTTCTGGATGTCATCCATTTGTGGCTCAGGTGGTGAAGGTTCAGTAGGCTGATTCGATTGATCACCGTAGGGTCTGTCCAGTCGAGGAGTGCGACCAGTGGTAGAAGGCATTGTGTTCTTTCTAGTGGTAGGCTCTAGGATTGTATGAGGGTAGTGTTTAGAATATGGAGATAGAAAAATAGCTTGAGGATCTTGAGATCACCTTTAGTTAGATCCAATCCATGATAGAGTATCAGTTTCCCTTGGTGGTCAATCAGATGGGAGGTGTTGCACGTCAGTGGTGGATACTTTATCAGGGGTAAAGGAATGAAGAAATCATTTTGTGGGTCTACATTGATATGGTATTGTGGGTAGAGTTAATTTCATCCACTATAAATAAAGAGAATATATAGTAGCTACTCCCCCTCTATTAGAGGTGTATGTGAGTAACATATGCTTGAGATAAAGTTCAATGAACTTTTTAGCTTTCCCCCAGATCTCTTTCTGAATAAGCTTTCTCATGAGAGATGTATCAAGGAGGCACTCCATCCATTGATACAATATGATTTTACTACCTTTACATTGCCAACATATCAAAAGGTTCAGTAGAAGGTGGAGGTGATCGAGAAGATGAAATCATGAGGAGGTCTACTGTGAAAGGGGATCCAACATATTTATTTGAGAGGAATGGGTTTTAGTGGAAGGTCTCAGGTTTTAGGGCCTTTTACGTTTCAACCTATAGGGAGATGACCTTAGTAGCTTAATTTATGAACATATAGTGTCTGCAGTCCCAATTCCTTTCTCGTGGGTTTGGGGAGGATATGTTTATTTTGTGGGGTTCACATCCTACTTTTGAAACAACTCCCATTGTTTGCTCGATCCCAGTTTGGTGGAGGTGGAGAGGCACTAAATTAGCCTCAATAGTTATTTTTGGCGATAAAATTTCAGTAGAAGGGATAATAGGATTTTTCTCCACTCAGGGGAGATGGAGTAGGTAGAGGCCGACCTCAGGATTTGCCTCATACTCACGGACCACGATGAAAGCCTGGTTGTGGAGGTGGTCATTATCAGAGAATTATAGGAACTGGGCATGATCAGCTGCATATTATAGAAGAATCAGTTCTAGTAGGTGTAGAGATCATCTGAGGTACGATCATGTTGGTAAAAAACCCTCAAGGTAACATTAAAACATTTTTGGGTTAATTGTGTTTATTGATAAAGAGGGTTTCCATTGTAAGTTGTCATGTTCTAGAGATATTTTTGATAAAGGGAGTTTTGGGCCAGTGTTATGGAACCTATGAATGTTGCACGGTAGGAATGTTTCAAAATCATAAAATCAATATATGGAAAAGGAAATAAGGGAACACAAGTTATGGAGTGGTGCACATGTTGAGTTGCGTGACAGAGGCATGTGCCGATGGACTAGAACATATGAGGAAAGTTTAATGCCTCACATGAAAAGGTAAAAAAAATCTAATAAATAAGTGTCTACCCCCATCATTTTGTAGCATCTTAACACTTAGAGAATGTAATGCTCCGGCCTTAGTTACCTAGAGTCAGTGCAATATTACATAACATTGGCATGATCACAAAAGATCAAGTCACGAAAGACCAATTAGTTTAGTAGCCTTATAAATACTAGATACATTTATATGTTCTACATTACATTATAAAATTAAAAACTACAAAAACGTATTCTCCATAGGATACACACATATCCCTTACACTATCCCTACAGGTCAGTGATGATATACTTCATTGCATCTTAGGAAAAATAAAACATAGAAAGTGGTGAGCTCAGATGCTCAGTAAAGATAATAATACTGTGGAGAATCTCATAAATAACAATAAACATTTAAGGTAATATAAGACTAGAACAAAATTCCTTTAAACCTGAAATTCAGAATAATATAGAAAAGATAAAATCATATAATTCCATTTACTTATTAACATGGATATAATACTAGAAAATAATCACATGAAATATCAATAGCCACTTTAATAATGATGGAATGAAAAATTCTAGACTTCATAACCACATAGTCAAGTCCTTGTGAAAAGACTACAAATAACATTTTTTCCAGACCTTGTGCGAAGACAATAGTTTGTCTCATGAGACCTACCGATGCATTTAGGTGCTATAGCAGGCTCCACCCATCACATACTAAGTCCAATGTATTCCTCATATGAAAAGGTTGAAGCATAACATAAACATTTGTATTATAACTATCATAAGAAATGTTAAAACTTTAACCATAAACCATGAATGGTATAAACAAACACATCCACAGTCAAAAATATCACAAAACCTTCAATATAATATGGGAGATTTGTATCATAATGAATCTACTTCAAAAAAAGTGTAAAATCCATCAAAGAATGTTTACATAGATGAAATCAAAACTATTTGAGAGAAATATCTTTTTCATTTTTTGAAATCATTTAAAGTCACATAATTATAAAAGAAAATATTTATTTTGAATGAATTCTTATAATTTTGTAATGTAAGCTTCGACGTTGTCATAACGGCGGAATATAGCCGCACCGTCCGTATAAGTTAAAAAATATTCTTAAATTAATTATGTCGAAATGGTCATAAAGTAACTTGTTTAGAAAACGACGAATAGATTCCTTTCAAAACATCGAAGGTCAAACAAGGGTATAAATGTATTTTTACCATAGTTTAGGAAATATTAAAAATGTTTTGAAATACATTTTTAAGAAACATGGATGTGGAAGATAAAGAGGCCCCCGTACATAATTACATATAAACAACCTCAGATAATAAAGAGATTGTAGAATTAACCCTTACCTTGTACTTTTCCTTGGTCAAGGGTATATTAACCTCATTTATAATGGCAAAATAATTGTTATTAAATTATAAAAGAACCATATACATTAATATGATATCATATCTGATCTTCTAATATTGCTTTGTTAATGATATTTCACTAGTATCATCATTTTGGGTGATAAATGATTTGTTTTCATTTATATTATTTGTTATATAAGTAATGTTTGTTATAGATAGGATTTATCTTATTCATATATAGAATTATATTATGTCATTATACATTATTTTTAACCGTCAAATGAAAATTAGTCTTGAATGGATATGATGGGGAATGAATCTCATCACGTTTGTGAAGACGGTAATCCGTATATATGCACGAGCAACAATATCATTCTTTTGATATTAAAATCATATATAATTGAATGAAGTATCATATATAAAGAATAATTATCATTTTATATTTATTATTTTCATCATTTATAATCATTATTATACCCATCAAAATGATAAAGTGTTTGAATAAAAAACTACACCACGACGTGGAGACGGTAATTTGTACGAACACACGTATGGTGATATTGTCTTTTACAGGATGGATAGATTAATGAATATGGTTGTATCATTTTTATAATAACATTAATGTATATAAAAGATACCGGAGTTATTATTTTATAATGGAAACAACAATGAAATAGGAAATGAAAGAAGGAATGTACTTGAAAGTGGTGATGAAATATTTACCTCTTCTTTGGGTTATTCCATTTGATTTGATCAAAAGGTCTCCCTAGGTTGGATTTATGACTAAACTAAGTCCTTTAGGACGAAGGGATGAAATTTGGAAAGATATTTGGGCAGCGTTTGGTAGATCCAAATGGATTTGAAGGTGTGAATTTGAAAAAAGGAGAAGTTCCTTTTTATAAGAGGGGCAAGGGAACCTTAGAAAATGATTGAAATATTATTTTATAATAAACAATTTTTCAGTTTCTAATGGCTCTAAAATGATTTATTTCTAGGATAAGGCGGGTATGGGTCTAAATCCACTCACCCAAAAGGTTTTAGACACGTTTGGGTCACAATATTAACTTTATCTTTTATATTTAACTCTTAGTTAAATAGTTTGACATTTACCATGTCTCTTTGTATTTTTTATTATATGGTTATAAACATACTATAAACATCCAATAGAACCTCGAGTTATCATTAATGATACAAATATCATTATATAATTCTTTTTTCCTATCCTTAGATTTTTAGTATTATAATATCAACCAATAATATTGTTTTTGTTTTAAAAACTCATTTATGTCAATTTTGACATTATTTAATAATTGATTTTTGTTAATGTCCTAAAAAATTTATTACTTATAAATAAATACATTTAATAAAACCTAATGTGTCATATTAACCTAAAAAATTCTTGTAATTAATTAAAAGTATCTTATTAGATTTATTTAGATATTTATAATATCAATTATTTTAATCTTTCATTAATATGGAAATTACTACATCTTTATTGTGTCATAAATAAATTTAATTATTTAATGTCTAAAATTTATAAATAAAATACCATTATGTATGAAATATTTTTATCTATCTAATCAATAATTTTAGTCGAATTTATCTTATGTTTAACCCTATATTGAAAATGGTTCAGTTATTACACCTTGAATTTAAAAATTTTAATTCTTCTTTGAATTAAATAATAATAAATGTCCTAATCTAATCCATGTGGACCTAAAGGATCATATTTTATTCCTAAGGTTGTTTTAGGTCGAATTACACTTATCCAATAGAATTAATACAAGTGTTAGGGATAAATAATATCATTTTTACCTTTAATTACCCTATTTTCTTTTAACCGTGGTTAATATAAGTAAATAGTTACTAATCACCAAAAATTATTTTCATCTAATTGAACCACATTTTACCTACTGATATCATCTGTGTCTCTCAGATTTTTTAAATTAAACTCACAAATGCGGGGAAATTATGTTTTATACAAAATTGGAAATGCTCCTAGGGGGTGGGTAGAAGACTAAAAAAAATTCAATAAAATTTTTGTATATCTAAAATTATTATAAACTGACTCAATGAATTACTTTGAAAATATATAGGTACTATGTATCTATTTTTACCTAAAATAAATTTAAATAAAATAAATAATTATTTAAATAAAATGTTCTTTTGGAACAATAACTCAGTGTATTTCACTATTCATAAAAAATTGAATGTTTTTATAAAACTACCAAATATAACCTTAAGATAATTTCGATCTTCCAAACCCAAAAATGAAGTCCATTTTGAAAGATAAAACTGTTAAAATTTCAAAAAGTTGGTATTACTATTCATAACATCTAGTTTGTTTGGTTGTGGTGTGTTTGAACTCGATGTTTCATACATCACAAGCCATTGTATTATTCGAAGGGAAATGTACCATAGAAGCATGGGGTGTTACAAAGAAAATATGAGGTCTAGGCATGCAAGTGGTGAGGCTGCGCAAGTAGTTAGTTACTCAAAAGTTCTGTTCCAGATGGTAGTTGTGTGCCAATAGTGAGTTGGGCGTAAAAGGTTGGGTTTCGCACAAGTTGTGATTATAAGGAGGTTGTGTCGTGAATGTTTTGAGTACTGATTTTTTTTTGTTTTTCCATGACAATGGTAACACTTTCATGCTATTCATAATGGAGAGCGCAAGTCAAGCTTGGGTTGCGCAAATGATGGATGCTGCCTAGTACACCTACGATAATGTTTTATTAATTAATTGATGAATGCGGGACACAAACAAGGTGTCTACATATAGTGGAGGATGCATTAATTCGAGACAATGAAGGTAGCTACATGTCTATAAACATTGAGTGGATCTTCTGAAGAAGCAGTGAGCACATATCAATTTAGAGAGTATTGAGCGTTCATTTTGTGATTGGTTGTAAACCAGTAGGGGATGTGGGTCCTCTCCGAACCTTTTAAACAATAGTTTTCTTTTATTGGATTTCTTATATTGGCACATTACTATTATATTCTCCCTGTACATAGCCTAGTGAGGGTAAAACATTTAAAATTATTGTGTCACATGCATGTTTCAATTTATGTTCATACTTACAATGAGGAGGTGATAGAAGACAATTTGGGTTAAAAATGAAATAAGACAAAAAGGGGATGTTTTTTTAATCAATCATACCCCGTTTCACCCCCCTCTCAGAGTATTTTACTTTTGGACCAAACAATTTCTACTAGAGGGAAAAGTTAATATCATTGTTTCTCTCTCGATGGAGGTCATAAATCACAATGGGATTCCGATATTCGATGAGAATAACTTTTATTTAGGGAAGAATCAGATGTAGAACAACTATCCATATTTGGGAATGTATGTCTTTATAACAACTATTCATGGTATTTCATCCAACATTGAAATTAGTTCTGTATTTGAAGCTGAATGAAGAGAATTGGGTGTTGATTCCAAAGGAGTCAATGTGTTAGGGGGAGCCTTATCAAATGAAATCTATATAAAGGTGATATAATTAAAGAAATAATATACTGTGTGGGAAAAGATATTAAATATATATGAAGTAGATTAAAAGGTCAAAGAGGCAAAGTTATAGGTTCTGTGGAACAAATATGATGAAATGAGAATGAAACCAAATGAGTTTTTTGTGGCTTTCTTTGACATGGTAAATGTTATTTTGGAAGACATGTGTGGTCTTAGAAAAATTATGTAAGATTAAATGATCATCAATCATGTATTGGGAAGAATTACACCTCATTTGAATCTCAAAATTTCTCTTTTGAAGGAAAATGTCCCAAGGATCTCACATTAGATAGGTTGCACAGTACTATTGTCACATATGAGAAGAGAAATGGGGACATTGAGTCTATAGAAAAAGTTAATTTAAAGGAAGTGGAATTCAAGGCCATTAAGATTCTCTCCATTGATGATTCTCAAGAATAATAAGAGACAAATAATGTGATGTCATTCCTTTCCTCTAATACACAAAGAGGAAAATGAAATTTCAAAGGGAAACTTCCACTTTCTTGCTTTAGATGTGGAAAGGTTGGTCATCTTGCAGCAAGGTTTGCCAATAAGTTACCAGAAGATTATTATGATTAATTTGAAATAACTATGAAAAATTATTTATATGATGTGAAAGGAAGGGAAAATTATATGAGAAATTTGTTTAAGAAAAATAATATTTCTTCATAAGAATGTCATAGTTCAGATTAATCTGAGGTTGAAGGGATTGTGAACTGAAATGATCATGGAGAAAATTATATGGTGGAAGGTTTTGGTAGTGATTATAAAAAGGAAGAAAAAAATGTTGACGAAGAATTTATTGAAGGAAGAGTTGATTTTCTGGCTCATCTAGAGGCGGTTGTAGAAGAGATAGATGTTTGGAGTGTCAAAAATGATGAAATCCAACAAAGTAGTTTGTGATGCCAAACTCTATATAAAATATCTGGAAGAATAAAAGTCTGAGGAGAGAGAAGAAAATTAAAAATGTAATTCTTCAATGCTAAATATCTTTGGAAACGTTGTTGTGTATAAGATCAAAAGTGTGGAACAAAAAACAGAAATTGGTAGTTTGACTAACTCCATATGGGATAAAATCAATCGTATCAGAGAACACGATGAGGAAGTTTTTATTCTATGGAAAAAAGATAAGGATCAAGAAAAAAAATTAGAAAACAATGTGAAATCTGGAAAAAAGATCATTCAAATGATGTAAAAGTTTAATGTGGATCATAGAGGTCCTTCAGAATGAAAGAAACAATTAAATCTAAATTATAAGGCTGGTATGGGGCTTGATAAAAATTATAAATTAGTCATGGTTGAAGTCAAACCTCAAGTTCCTGCTCTACGATTAATGATTTATTTGGGTAAGAAATAGAATTATAACATTCATAGAACCCAAGAGATATCTATTGGTATAGAGGTGACATATAAAAATTTAACCTACATAACGTGTTATTATTGTGGAAAGATGGGACATTCAGAAAATGTGTGTTCCATAGCCAGGTGGTACCAAAGGGTACAAGAACAACAAGGGAATCCAAATAGAGATCAGTACTATAGAATATATATCGAGGGTCATTTTGTTGGTGTGAAGGATTTGGGAACATGGATAAATATTTTTCATCAACAATTTAGAGGATGTACCAAAGAAATACCAAAGTAGTACCAAGAAGAAAATTAAAGACTCAAAAGATGAGTTGAAAACTGAAAATCAATTTGTAGTGTTTCAATATGAATCTGGTCTATCATACTCCATGGAAGATAAATATTTTCAAACAATGATGAGTGTGAACTCAAAAACTCTTATCAAAATGAAAATAACTGAGAATGTAGTGGATGTGAAAATTTCCTTTAAAACATTAGATCATTCTGGTGTATGGTTCTTTGAAGGTGGTCGCACATCCTATATGACAGGAAATAAAGATATTGTCACATGCACAAAATATAAAATAGAATGAGTTTTTATGTTTTGAAATGATAAATATTTGAAGATAAGTAGCTTAAAAAAGGCCATGTTTTTGGGGAAAAGAAATGATACGGGATGATGTCTTAGTAGTAGAAGGTATCCATCACAACCTGATTTGTGCCAGAACACTAGGTGACTTATGGAATTTAATAATATTTACAAAGAAGTAGTGTATTGTCAGGGAGGATATGGTGAAGTTTTTCTATAATAATGAATAAAAAAGGGAATCAATACCTTTATTGTGGGGAAGAAGATATGTTCCTTCTATCCAGAGAAGAAGAAAACAAGTTATGAAATAAACAACTTGGTCATCTATTCTAACCATCCAGGGAAGATCTAGTAGAATGTATTGCAGCTGGAGACCTCCCTATGATTTCACTTGATCGTACTAATATATGTGATACTTGTAAACAAAGAAATATCATCGAAAATATGTACTGAGAAAAAGAATAAAACCATTAATAGTTATTAAAATGGTGCATCATGATGTATGTGGACCTATCTCACCAAGAGCCATTGATGAGAATAGATATTATTCTCTTTTCATTAATAATTACAGTATAATGGCATGCATTTTTTTCATTTCCCAAAAGTCTGATGGGTTCAGTTGTATAAAAAGTATAGGAGGTAATCTGAAAGGATTTTTATATAGAAATTTTTTAAGTTTCATACTGATAATGGTATAGAATTTAAAAATATTATAGTGGAGGAATATCTATAGAAACATGAGGTAAGGAATAATTTTTATTTAGTTTAAAATCCCTAAAATAATGGAGTGGTTGAGAGGAGAAATCATATCATAAAAAACATGGCCAGAAATATAGTTATTTAAAAAGGCCTACCTGATAAATTTAGGAAAGAATAAGTAATGAAATTGATCTACCTTTCTAACAGGGCTATGTTGAGTCTGGAATAAGGAAAGTCCTCGTATGATATGTGGTACATAAAATATTCCAAAATTTAAATACTTTATAGTAATTACAAGTAAGTTATTTATTGTCAATAAAGAAAAACACATGAAGTTTTAGTCATTGGGAGATTAGGGGATATTCCTTGGAAACTCAAAAAAATAAATTCATATAAATTCTTTAATAAAAAGTTGGGAATAATTGTGGAAATCAGTGATTTCTCTGTATTGGAAGATGTAAATAATATTCAACAACTTAGGGAACAGTTTTCTAATGAATGTGGTAAAGAGGAAAGTAATATAGAGGGAGTAGAAGTGGAATATATTGATACAAAATAATATACAGATGATGATTAGGAGGAAGTCAAATTAGTGTATATACATAATCGAAAGATTCATGCTAAAATTTACATGAAAAAAATCATTAGTGATTCGACAGCTCAAAATGAAACTAGATGAATGTAGTCATTACAGAAGTCATATTTACAATCTCATGTATATCACAAATGTTTTGTTTATGCTTCTGGAGATGAAATATTGATTCAAGCAATGAATGAAGAGATAGAACAAATTTAAATGAATTAAATTTGGGAGATTTTTTTGAGCCCCATAGATAAGAATTTCATCAAGAATAAATGTGTATTTTGCAATAAGATGAATGTAGATGGTGTAGTGATTGAAAATAAAGAATGAATTGTAAACAAAGGGTAATACTAGATAGAGGGTATTGATGTTGATGATATATATTCACATGTTCAATTAATAGAGACAGTCAAATTATTTTTGTCCAAAATAGTGCAAACTATGTTTATGGATTACCAGATAAACTGCAAATCAGTATTTCAGAATGGGGTTCTTAAACAAGATGTTTACCTTGAGAAACCAAATGGTTTTCTTATTCATGAATATCATAATATATTTTTTTCGTTGAATAATCTATTATATGGTTTGTTGTATGCACCAAGAGCATGGTGTTCAAGGCTATATGAGTTTCTGAAAAAGAATGGTTTTCAGTGTGGTGGACTTGATTACAATCTTTATGTAAAAAATGAATGAAATCAAAAGATGATGGTTCTAGTTTATGTAAATGAAATAATCTTAGAAGGTTCAGAAAAAACATAGTACAAGAATTTTTTCAAATTACTGAAGAGTGATTTTGAAATTTCAATGATCGGAGAGCTTATGTTTTTCCTTGGTTTACATGTGACACAAGCAGAGGATAATAAATTAATCTCTTAATAAAAACATTCCAAGAAACTTTTTAGAAGGTTTGGATTGAATAATTCCAAATATATTAAGACTATTGTAGCTACATGGATGAAATAATAAAAATATGATGAGGTAAAAGTGGTTAATGTCATACAATATAGGATGATCATTGGAATTCTGTTATATATGATAGCAGCAAGACCATATATTGTTTTTCCACATGTCATGAATCATGGTATCAAAGTAATCCCAAAGAAATAAAAATGATTGCAGTGAAAATAAGACTTAATTATAAGAAGGGAATAATAGACTTCGATTGATGTAAAATGAAAAATCTCAGAATGAGTTATTAGGATATAAAGATATAGATTGGGCCAGATCAGTTGATAAAAGGAAATAAATGTTGGGAGGTTCTTTTTATCCTGGAAGATTCAATATTTATTGGTTGAGAAAAAATCTAGATAGTATTTAGTTGAGCACTTTATTAGATGAAAATATTTTGGCTACTTAAGTATGAACACAATGATTTTGGATGAAGCTGAAGCTTGATGATATGGGAGTTAAAGGGAAATCACCTATCAGAATCCATTGTGATAATTAAAATGTTATAAATGTTAGGAAAAATTCATTCCATCACTCAATGACAAACCATATTTATGTTAAGTATCATTTTATCAAGGATAATGTAGAGAAAGGGATTATAAATTTGGATTATGTACCTATAGACCTACAATTTGTTGATATTCTAACAATGGCCATATCCAAAGATGTGTTTGAGAGGTATCGACTAGATATAGAAGTTCAGTTGAATCCCCACACATGAAAATTGTGGATGTGGGACCCCCTATCCCTATGATATGGTGTTTTTTCCAAATTCATTGATCTATGTTCATTAACCTATTTTATACCACAATGATGTGACCTTTGGGTTCATTTATAACGGGGGAGAAATTGTGGCTATAGAAGGGAGAAAATGAATTAGTCAAGACATGTGGAGATGTTGATAGGTGGAGCTGTGATGTATGTGAGAATAAAGATAATGGGAGTGTTAAATCTGATGATTCATGAAGTGATCGAATAAAGGATACAGATCACAAAATCTAATGTTTTTTATGACAATAGAGGAGTGGTTCTAGAATGTAATGAAGTGATTCATTGATGAACATTGTATTATACTCTTGTTTCTCACATCGAGCATTTCTCAAGTGGGATTAGAGTGTGTGTTGAGTAAATCATTGATCACTATATGAATTGAAAAATGTGAATTGTGGAAGAATATGGAATAAGATATAATAATGTATCAAAATTGAAATAGTTTTATTTTTGGAGTAGTGAACAAACCCAAAGGGGAAGATTGTTGGTAAAAAGTATGTCATGGTAACATTGATGCATTTTTTTAATTGGGTTTGTAGAAAAAGTGGGTTTCTATTCTCATTTGTAGTTTATTAGAGAAATTATTGATAATATGTGTTGACAATGAACCATAAAAAAGTAATGAATTATCTGGAGTCATTACACAATGAATGTATACATGGTGGGGCATTTTTCCATTATTTTTCAAATTTTTAGGTCTGAAAATTGGAGAATAGAGAAAAGTGTATCTGGAAAAGGGAGTTATGATACAATGTCAAGTAACCTGGAAAGTTGTGATCCATGATTGTTTCAAAATAAAAACATCAAAATATGGAAAAGGAAATATGGGCACACAAGTTATGGATCAGTGTTCAAGGATAGTTTTGCGATAGAGGTCTGGGAGAATGGACCAGTGCATCTTGGAAAAAGATGTGCACCTCATGCGATGGGTCAAAAAATTCTTATTAATAGGTGGATACCTCTATTATTCTATATTATCTCAACATGTAGAGATAATTTGAGCTCTTATCGCAGAAGTGGTCAGGTCGTGCAAGTAGTGAGTTATTAAGAAGGTGCATGCCAGATGGTAGTTGTGCACCAATAGTGAGTTGGGAGTAAAAGGGTGTCTATCATGAATGATGTGAGTATAAAAATTTGTTTCATGAATGTATGGATTATCACATAAGTAGAATTTTTTCATGAAAAGGTTACACATTTACATCGTACTTAATGTAGCACGTAAGTCGACCTAGGGTCACGCGAATGTTGGAAGTTTCCCAAAGCACCTATGGTAATGTTTTATTCATCAGTGGATGAAAGTGGGACACCAATAGATAATATACATAATGTAGAGGATGAATTCATTTGAGATAATGAAGGAACTTAAAATTCTATAAACTGTGAGTGGACATTCTGAAGAAGAAGTGATCACAATTTGGTTGGGGGAGTAGAGAGATTTAATTTTGTTATTTGTTGTAAACCAAGAGGGACATAGAGTCCACTCAGATATTTGTAAATATTTGTGTTCTTTTATTGGATTTGGTACATCATCACATTGTCATTGTATTCTCTATGGATATAGCTGAGTGAAGGTGAACCAAGTAAAATTGTTTTGTCGCATGCATGCTTTAATTTCTGTTCATACTTTTATACAGTAAGGATAGAGAATATAGTTCTGTTTAAAAATGAAACAAGATATAAGGGGAAGTTTATTAAATTTTTCATAACCTAATTCACCCCTCTATATGGGTATTTGATCATTTGGACCAAAGAGATCAGTTTACTCAATACCCTTTATTGTGTCTGGTTTGAATCAAGTGCTTCAAATTTTTTTATTGCACCCAATAAAGACTATTTTCTGTGGATAGACATTGTCATTCTTCCCATGACCCTGGTATTGAGTACACCAGTCATAGGCCAGACTAGATTTTTTATGTGTACCAGGGGTGTAGACTGATGATGGGACCACATTAGCCCCATCGAGATTTCTTCTTGTTACGGATGGAACCATATGATATCATCCTCAGTATTGACTACTTATATTCTATATGCTCCATTATCGAATGCTTCATGATGAGAGCCATGTTTTCCTATTTTAGTTGATAATATGTGATTTTCATTTGAGAACATTCTTTTCATGTGGGTAGTTAGAATTTGGAGCCCCTTTTTTCATTGTTTTATGAGTTGTTAGTAAAATTAATGGGCATTAATATGGTAGAGGTTCCTAGAGTCATTGGGGAGTTATTGGATGTTTTCCTGAAAGAGGCTGTGACACTGTCCCCTCAACCCGATGTTGAGTTTTTTTATTGAAATGTAGCCTAGTTCATCTCTGATTTCAATGTATCCTTATTATATGACACCCTTTGAGCATCATGTGTTGTGGATTCAAATTGATTATCTACTGTTGAAGGGTTTTATCCATCCTAGGGTGTCACCATGGGGTTCCCCAACAATGTTCACAAAGATGGAAGATGGTGTTATGAGGCTGTGTATAGACTACCTGAGGATAAATGAGGTGATAGTCAAGAACCGTTACACACTTATAATGATAGACAATATTTTGAGCCAATGGAGAGGGGAATGTTATTTTTCCAAGATCGATATACAATCATTATATCACAAGTGGAGGGTGATGTAGGTAGATATCCCAAAGACTACTTCCAGATGCTGGTATGTGCAATTAGAGTTTTTGGTCATGTCATTCAGTGTTAGGAATGAAATATTTATGTTCATGGGACTTATGAAATCCATTTTCGGGAGTTCCTATATCATTTCGTTGTCGTATTCATTGGTGATATCTTCATCTACTTGAAGTAAGATGGGAGCATATCGGGCATCTCAGGACTGTCCTGTAAGTAATTTGATGCCACCATCTCAATAAAATGTTTCCCAAGTGCAATTTTTGGACATGATACGGGAATTTACATGTGCATTTGGTTTATAAAGGAGTGTAGGTAGAACTAATTAAAGTTTATGCAATTGTTTCTTAGTAAACTCCCAACAATGTAGTAGAATTTCATGGTTTCTTTGGCCTTACAACCTATTATCTATGGTCATTTCCTGAAATCTAACGAGTTTCATCTTCAGTAATAGATTTGAATAGGAGAGAAAAAGATTTTATGTGGAGTTATAAATTCCAATAAGCATTCAATTAACTGAAAGGAATGTTGTTCAGTTCTCTAGTTCTCTAATTTCTAGTGTTAGGGGTTTTGTTTGAGGTGTTTCGTGATGTTTCATGTCTAGATTTGGGATGCGTGTTGCTGCAATAGTGAGAAGTGAAATCTTATAGGTTTAGTTAGTTATTTCAATTTGAGTTTTACTATGAAACCCATTAATTGAATTTAGTAAAATTTCTATTTGCGTTGAAATTTTTATGTAATTACCACATTAGGGAGCGCTTTGTGGTCTTCACAGATCACAAGAATTTGATGTATTTCTTTTCCCATCATGACCTAAATCTGAGACAATAAATGTGGATGGATTTTCTTTAAGAGTATGATTTTAAAATCACCAACTCCCTAAGAAGGGGAAATGTTGTGGCTAATGTTTCATGAAATAAGTCACCTGAGGGAGGTTGTTTGGGAGTATATAGAATCATGGAGAGTAATGAAGGATTTGGAAGCCTTGCACTTAGAATCAAGGTTGGATGGTGGTAGATAAAACTTCGTTTAGATGATGGTGTATTATAATATGATGTAATATGTGGAAGGGTATTAGTTAGGAGACTCAGAGATAGAGGTGATGCATGATCACGTTGTTCATAGTTATTCTCTTGAGGGGCGGAGAAAGGATGATCACAACCAAATTTTGTTTCTGTGTAAGTTGTTAATTATAATAGAAAGGCATAGTTATGTCCTTTGTGAGTTTTAAAGTTCATCCTTGGTGGTGATTATAAGAGTTTCTAAGATGTAACATGGATTGATAATGTAGTTTTGGTGGCCTAAGATGAAATGAGCAGTTGTAGAGTTTGTGTTGAATTTATTGATTTTCCATCTGCTGAAGGCAAAACATTGTGTCCCTGGTGGGTTTTTAAAGCCCTCAGATGTTCTTGAGTGGAAAATGGGATGAAATATCAATAGATTTAATCACAGAGTTTCCTATGTCTCAGAAATTATATGATGATATCTGGGTGATAGTGGGTCAGTTAAATAAATCAACCCACATCTTAGTGATCAATGGGTCAGGCGCATTGCATGCTTTGACAAAAAGGTATGTCGATGAGGTGGTGTGGTTTCATGGAGCTCTGAGGACCATTATCTCAGATAAGGATGTGTGATTTACCTCATGAGTCAGGAGGGGATTTCATCATACCATTGGAACCCAATTATGCCCCCACACTTGCTTCCACCCTCACACAGATGGAAGATGGAACAAACTATCTAGATGTTAGAGGATATGTTACGGGCATACATTTTGGACTATGGTGGAACTTGGGTATGGAAAATTCCCTTGGTTGAGTTCTCTTATAATAATTTATATCACTCTTCCATTGGAATAGACCAATTTGAGGCATTATACAGAAAGTTGTTTCATTATCTATTATGCTGGCTAGAGGTTGGGGTGGCAGCTATTCTTAGTCCAGATGTGGTGCAGGGACCTACAGACAAGGTTCTACTTATTAGGTAGAGGATGAAAGAAATGCAAGACTGGAAGAAGTATTATACCGACTGTAGGATGAGGACCTTGTATTTCGTGGCAGGGGACCATGTATTCTTGAAGGTCTCCCCTCAACATGGGATGTAGATGTTTGGTCGGGGGTGTAAGATTTCTCCTAGGTTTTGTTGGGCCCTTTGTGGTATTACGGTGAGTTGTTGAGGTATCATAGCAGTTGGGATTTCCATTGTAGTTGGGAGGATCCATGAAGTCTTCCTGTCTCTCAGCTTTATCAGTATCTACATGATAACTCCCATTTCATTGATGGGGGAGATTATGACATTGAGGATGACAAAACATTTGGGGAGAATCCAGTGGAGATAGAGGATCATCAAGAGAAGGTGCTTCATGTACAGACTATTCCTTTAGTTTGTTTGTTATTGAGGCATGGTGGCTAGTATGAGAGTTCTTAGAAGCATAAAATATAGATTCATGCCTAGTTCCCCATGTTGTTTTGAATTTTGGCTTGTTTTGTTTTGAAATGTAAATCATTAACCTTGTTTTATATGAGATGAGTTTTTTTCCCTTGGTAGTATTATGTGTGGTGTTTCATGTGAAAATTTTGGACCTGTGGAATGCGAGGGAAATTATTTATGATCAATACTCATTAATGTTTATGTGATTAAATATATGAGGTAGAGTTAGTACCACCCAAACCACATAGTATCTTGAAATTGTGGACAGAATTCCCAAATCCAGATGTTTGGATTATGTGGTTGTTTTGCTTGCATGGTGTTTTGTGTGGTCATTTGGGTTAGCATATATCATCATATGTGTTCTTATATGTGATGGTTTCTACTCCAGCATTCGAACAAAACATGATGGTTTATCATTTAATGTTAATGTCTTTGTTTTATAGCGGTGTTTCAAGTGTAGCAAGATATTTTCTTGGTATCTTATGGGGTATTTGTTCGGACCCCTCTTTCTTTGGGGTATAGTTTTGAATTATCAAGGGATAGAATAGTTTGAGAGATATATGATGAAATTTCTCAAACCTCAGAAGTCAATTCTTTTGTGGTAATTTGGTGTTTTAGGAGTTCTGAATGATTAATGTCATACTTTACAACACTTTTGAAAAATTTCCTTATTTTCCATGACTTACATCGGTTACCCACAAACAGAATAACCTAGGTAGTGATGGAATAAACGAATTCTTAATAATGTCGATATGACATGAGTGGGTTTGGTTAATGAGATGGAGTTTGTTAATTAAAATTTGAATGATGGGTTAGGAATTTAAATATGGTTAAAGATAAATAATAAAATTAATTGGTGTTAAGAAGAGAATATTTGTTAATACAATTAAATTTATCAACATATAATGTGACTTTTGATGATACAAATAAATGAATTTAGAGGTAGAAGTAAAGGTGGAAGTGTTGTGATTTGGTTGTTTATCTAAGAACCCATAGATTGGGCCTCCATGTTTAGTATCCTATATTTATGTACTTGTAATTTATTTGTGATTTCTATACGAAGCCCACCCTAGTTGACAAATATATTTTGAACACCCCCATTTTCATGGGGCAGGGTGTCTTTACCAAACATCCTAGTGGGGTGATGGGTGGAAGACCACCCCCTCATCCACGATCCCTCATACAGGTGATGGTTGCCCACGATTCTTTAGGAATAATATTTTTACGAGGAACAAGGGTGTGAGGGTGAGATTTTTATCAGGTGTCTTTGGGATGAGATGATTTTACACTCCCTAAACTCTTTGGGATGAGATGACATGAGATTTCCCAAGTGTATTTGGGATGGGATTTGATGTGGTTTGTGGATCATCTATCTACGAGTGAGATTTGATGTGGTTTGTGGATCAAGTGTCAATATGTGGGATGAAATGTGTTATGTGGCCCATTTTTCTATAGGGGATATGTGATTGTGAGGCCCTAGTGTGTGCAGGAGAGTTGTGATGTTGTATGTTCAGAAGAAATGGGAGTGCCAAGACGTTTTACATTAGGGTGTGAGAGAGGATAATCCGAGGGAAAGTGGTGCTGGGAACCCTATCATTAATCTACATTTTATGACATTAAATGAAATGAATTATTTTATGATCATCCCATTGGGAGGATGAGATGGTTAGTATATCTACTTAGGTGATTTTTGGTTTTGATGTTTTCTCACAAGTTCATTTGTATGCCTCCACCATGTGTGCATGAGAGAGTTTGGTTTGCCTACTGTGTATACTTGTATTATCACCCTACATTTATAAAATCACTTCTATATTTATAAGAGTATTATTTAGACTGTGCTGGACCATACAAGCTTAGATTGTGACAATTTATGTGTCACTTCTTAGCTTCACTTTTGGTATTTACTTTGGATACTTTTTTATTTGTATCAGTTTATTTTAAATATACATGTGGAATGATTATTTATTTATTTATATATATGTCATGAAGTTGTTTTGTGGATGATCCATCATATCTACAAATATTGTTTCAATAAAAAGGGTAATTCCTCTCCTATTGTGAGATTTGTATACACTTAGTGCTAGTCGCCAACCCATGGTCTACTCGAGACGGTACTCTTGGGTCATTATCTACCTTTATTCATTGCCATCCCCAGAGGGGAAACATTGGAGGGAGGGGGTCATGGAATGTTCTTAGTCTAGATAGTAAAAATATTCCACAACTCTGGGAAAAGTATCTTAAAACAAAAACATTATCCATTTACTTTTATTTATAAGAAATTAACGACCTTTTAACATATAAAAAATCTATTGTATAATGATGGATAACTTTATAATGGCCATGATGTATATCGAAGTCTACAAGAAATTTATAGTTATATTTCTCTTCCATTCCAATGTTTTCCAACATAGAATCATAGTATGTGTTATCTCAGGTTACCTTTGTTCTTCCCTTTTATTCTATTAAAGTGAATGTTTTATTAATCCTTTTACGATGTGGAATTTCAAAAAGGGTAATATGAATAGTTGAACACTAGTTACTAGGAACATGTTCAAATTTCAATTTGGTAGTTTTCTAAAGGGGTTATAATGTAACATCCCTTGATTTTATGAAATAAACACTTTATTCGAAAGTGTGCAAAATACACCACATCAAGCATGAACAAAAAAAATATTTTTATTTAAATGTTCCCGTTATAACCTAGATGTATGAATCAAGAGTATGAATAAGATGAAATTAATTATTAAAATATTTTTTACATATGCATAAATAATTAATTTTTTAACCAAATAATTATAATTTAAAATAAAATTAATTTTAAAACAAAAGGATGTGTTTTTTTGAAAAACTATTTAAATGCGAACAAGTGTGTTTTATACCAATAAATAAAAAACACTCTTATTGTATTAAATTAATGATATGTAATTAAAATATATTCAATCTAATGTTTAATATTCATCTTATGTGTTTTCTAGACATGATATAAGAACAAATCCAATTTTAAGCATAAAACAACTGTATTTTTCTAAAAGGTAGTTTTCCCTTATTTTGATGGAATGCCTGTTTTAAATTTAGTTTTGACACTTTTATAAATTAAATTTGGAAAAAAAACTTCTATTTTGAAATATAAATATAAAAATATACTTTGGTATGATATTTGGTATTTTTATGATAATATTTATGTTTTGTTGAATTGTTAAAATTACAAAATTTTAATTGAAAAAAACTTTTTTATCTAAATAATTTATAGAGATAAATTATTTTTTGATTATTTTTAAAGTATAATTAGATAAATTTTATATAATTTAACCCAATTTAGGTCATTATAATGAATTTTAGATTGAATTTGAATATAAAGTTTTTCCAATCCTTTGAATGTTTTCACTTTAATAACACATTTTCAAATTTCATTGATGGGATTAAATTTAAATTAAATATATCTAATTATGTGTATTAAATTTTATAAAATTTATTCAATATTAGGAATAAGAATTTAAAAGTCTATCAAATATTTCTTTTTTATATTCAGACTACATGAATAGTAACTTAAGTAATGTTTTAAGAAAATGGTTATGGGTAAATTATGTAACTAAGGGAAAAGATAATATTAAAAATATTATAAAATTAAACTAAAACTTGTAATAATTTGACTTTATGTGTGAGGTTAGACCCAAATAATCCAATTTCTAAAACTTTAAACATTGGAATCCAGTTGGATGAGAGTATGACATTTATAATACTTTATTTTAAAAAAGTCAAAGATGACATGCTCAAGTTTTTAATAATTATTAAAATTTTAAAATGTTATTTTCAGAAGATATATTGGGCTATAAATATTATTTTCAAATATAAAATATTTATTCTCATCCAGATATTTCATTTTTAAATTTTAGGAAATACATAATTAACTTAAAGGCTTAGACAATGATGATGTTGTAATTGTTTAATTAATGGGAATACCATATAAAGGATTTCAAATATACTAAAAAAATAATATTAGATACTTAATATCAAAAATTAATTTTAAAGGCACGTTTTATGTTTTAGTGTTGTTTTAAATGAGTTTGTTTGAAGATATCTTGTTTCTTATTTTGGTAAAAGCCAATGTAGTGAATAGTGTCAAACTTGACATTAATGAAATTATAAAAATAAATATTATTTTATTAAACGATATAAAAATCATGAAGATATAAAATTTCTCCAAATGATTTTTATACGTTCTAAAATTTCATCCTTGTTTCATTTATGGTTCATTTGACATTATATAGTGACTATATTAACCCATAATGTATAAAAAACAATGTCGTCACATTAAGAGTTTAAGGGGGATAAATAATGGTTAAAGCCAAATGATAAGGATTAAAAAATAGTCAAAACAGGAATAGTTTCCATTTTATGAATTTTTTTAGACCAATAATAATTCTATATTATAGATAAATAATTTTTGAGCCATTTTTAATTGAAAATTAATTTATATTAAATTAATATTTTGAATAATTCTAAGAGTTCCCCTCCAATTTCTTATAAAAGGGAACATCACAATTAATAACCAATTTTTTTTTGAAAATATATACCCAAATAACTTCCTAGAATCTCCTCCCAAATTATATATCTATTATTTTGGGCTTAACACCACTCTTAGTGGTCTTTAGGTTCTATTCAGATGAAACATTCCAAAGAATTGGTATCATTTTTAATTAAGTGTTTCTATTTTTTTTTCTTATTACACATATTTAGAACCTACTTCAACCACGGTAAAATAATATATCTTGTATAAAAAATATAATAATATTTTATTATTTTTGTTTCATGACATTTATCAATCTCCACTTCCATCAAATGGAAAAATAATTAGTCCTTCGTGTGTACAACATACTACCACCTCGTGAACTGATATAATTCATTTTCTATCACTGTCTCTCATGACTGGTTATAATGATGGAATTAATTTTAATATTTAATATTTATTACATATTTATAATTTGTAAAATATAATATATCATTTACATTATAACATTTCCATGCACATAAAAATGATAATGATGTTTGTGCGTACGTGTGAACTATCACCTCTATACAGCGATACGATTCATTTTTCAACACCACATCACATGGATGATAAAAATTAGAATATTTAAATTATTAATATTATATAAATGATATTATTACAATTATGTAATTTTTATATAATTTTTACATTATTTATGTAATGATAATTGAAAAATGAAAATGTCACTCATGTTTACATTTGAACTACTGTCTCCATGATTATCACGTAGTTCACTTCTCACATCCATATGTACTGAATAGATTTAATAGAATAACTGATATATAAAAATTATAATTTTATAATGATTATTATTATAGATATGATATAATAATGACTATTTTTAATATAGAAATCACACCAATTTCATTTCGGACTCAAGTACTGAATATCATCAAAACATCCAATATGAACATAAATAATTATTTAATTGTAATAACATCAATATAAGTGATATAAAAGGAACAATAAACATGAAATGTGTTATCAATCAAGAAAATAATTAACATAATTTTTCTATTTATGTTGTAAAATGAAGTACATGATGAATCAAACTCAATGTATGGGATTTCATCTTAATTTCCTTTCATTGAGGAAATTATTGATATTATATACCTTTATTACTTTATTCAGTTTATATAAAACCCCTTTGAAATTATTTATAAATAATTTATCTTTTATCATTATATTGTGTGATTTTTAAAGAAAATTTTTAATGGGGTATAAAATTAAAGTGTTTCTCAAGTGGTAAGCGACTTATCTTTGGAAAATCTTCTTTTATGGGATTCCTTCAAACTCTCATTCTCTTCATTGTCCATTTCATGAAAATGATATTTGAAATTTTTTATTAATTTTATTTTTTACTAGACATCATAAATTATGGGTTCACCCAGATAACACTGGGTGATCCTGTTATAGATTAAATGATGGGTGCACCTAGAAAACACTGAAATGCATTGAGTAATGATTCTGTTATTTGAAGAACTATACCAAAATATAGTATCATGGTTATTCCTATTTGTAGGTATTCTGTAAATGATCTATGTGATGATATGCCATGGTACCTAGATGAATTTTATATTCTTTATAATGTGTTTATATGATAATAATTTATTTCCAAAAGGTAAAATAAATGATCTTTTAGAAGGAATGAAATTTCCCTTTATGGATAAAATGTTATGTTTCCATGAAAAGTGTTTTTCATGGGTTTTCAGTTTTTTATTTAACTATCATTTTCCATTCTATTTATATCCCATATTAATATTTTTTTGCTAATCCCATGTTTCAAAATGTTTTTCACAAGACTTAAGGGATTATAGAGACAATGATGAGATCAAGGGAAACATTATTAAGTTTGATCAGGAAATGAAGCCATGTTTTAATTTAAAATGTTTTCTTTTGGTGTAAAAATTCATATTGAGTAGAAGTGTATACCTTGTAATATTTGATTTGTTATGTTATAGTTATGGATTAATTCTATAATACTATAAACCATAAAAAAATATTCAATGTGAAAGAAAGCAATTTCCTGACTAAAACTCATGACTATGTAATTTTTAAGGATATGTCCATATAAAAAACCCACAATATCCTCTATGGATGAATGGGTAATAAATGGGAAGGAATTTTTAATGAGTAAGGGTTGATAGCATCTTGTCTAAGTTATAAGGATTCATTAAACACACAGTCTGATTACAATAAATTTGGTGAAATTTACCAATCCCCCACCACATATATGGTGGTTAAGACACTCCCTGAAACTCATTATAGAACCCCAATAGAAGTTTAGATGACACCATGGTCTTAATGGACAATAATCAGTATTATTATTTGGTTTCATTATGTCCCAAACCAATATGGATTACTTAACTTCCTAAAACTTGTGCATGTCCCGACCCTTCCCAAAGGGTATTCTTAATCCCAACTTCCAAGTAAAAAGAATCTTAGAATCATTAAATACCATTGGGAATATTTTTTTTGGGTAGAAAATACAAAAATTACTCTAGAAAATAAAATATATCAACAATATTCCAATGTAATACTATAATGGGGTAAATCAAATCTTTTGAAAAAATAGGTGTCTGAAATCTAATTCTCTAAACAAAATTTCTTGTATATTAGAAACCCATATACATGTGATGTTTATTAAATGGGAGACTTAGAAACCCATACCCTACTAACAAAAAAACCATCAACAACCCAATAACTCCTTTGTTTTAACTTTTTTAGAAATAAAATACACATATAACCAATTGTTCATGCAGTGTCTAAGAAGAACGAGGTTAATATGTTCCCAATAATTATTTCATATGTATGCATTATGATTAACCAATCATTCTCAAGTAAATAAATATATTTCATGACATTATTTTTTCAAAATTTTAATATATAACTTATAAAACCACACATTTTTATAGTTTGGAAAACATACCAATAAGAATAGTTTTCTTGGATTTTACATAACTTTCCAAAGTCACATTTCAATTATTATTAGTTAGGAAAAACCCCAATTAAATTATGTTATTTATAAGCCTATGATGATCTTATTACTATTCCCATGAACAATAATCCACTTAATGTCCACATTATCCTAGTTAAACATTCATAGGGGGAATAGTTCACTCTATAGAGTGGCTATATTCCAAAAATTATTCTTCATATTGCACACATTATTTTATTAAAATAGGAATAGGTGGTTATTTCATGAGGATATATCATTGTGTCATTGATGATCACCAATCTCCTTCTATATTAGAAACATTTAGTAGTAATTAATTCTATCAATGTATATATACCATTACTTTAAAATACTTTCATTAATAATTACAAAAGGTTAAAATACAATTTTCATAAACGTAACCTAGTCAATTTTTAATCGAAACATTGTTATTTCTATTGTCCAATTTGGTAAAAAAAATTCAATTAAAATATTTCAAAGGTTTTTAGAATTGATAAATTTCATGAGACCAGCTACCCTAATGGACATAGATAACAAAACTTACACAAGATCTATAAGATAAGAATAACTGAGTATTCAAAAAAATTGGACAGTCTCTAAGATATGAATTCTAAAATAATAATCCCTAATTTATTAATTTTAGAACAACATGAGATAGAGATAGAGGAATAACACACCAAAATTATTCTTGGAGAACAAAAAATGATCAATAACTATCTATATAATAATTCTCAATTCCAATATGGATCTATAAGAAACCCAAATAGATTCTATACAACCCTTATATCAGGAATAAAAATCCCCGATCTAAGGATGAATTCAAGAAGAAAAGTGATCATCTAAATGAAAAATGAAGAACAACTACATAACTCATATTTTCTAGATCAAGTGTTATTAAATATAAACAATTATCACTTTTAAAGGAAATTAATTCCTAAAAAATCCAAGATAGGTCTCTTAGTTTAAGAAAGTAATTAAATGAATGAACCATGGGTCCAAATATAGGTGTTTTAGGATTTATAATTTAATCTTACATTAATTAATTAATGTTTCACGGTTTAGCTGGACACTTTTAATATCATTCACCAATTGTGCACCCCTTTTAGAGATATGAGAGGAGTCACATAGTTTGGACACATAGTTTAATAGAACATACACCAATCCTGAAAAAAACTCTTTCCTAATCCATATGATTTTTTGAGACGGTTTTATATTTTGCACTAATTAGGTACCTAATAGTGTTTCCTCCTTTAGGTCTCCAACATAGGTTTTAGGAATTCATAATAAGTCTAACACCATTTCTCCAAAATATTTAGCAATTATAAACTAGACAAAACATTACTAAAATCAACCAAAATTTACCTAAATTGATTGAGAAAAACCAAGAATAGTATATAGTATAGAAAAAGGTATTTATATACACGAAAGGAACACTGGAATTTGATATTTATCCCAAACATATTTTCCTTTAAACCAAATAGTTATGATGAAAAATATTGATACACAAAGAGATGGTGACATTAGTACCTCATTAAATACTCCTATTCGCACATCAAATGAGTATCATATCAATATTGCGACCAAAATCAGGACAATAGTATAGAGTTCTCATATAGAACATCTACATGAGAACCAAAAACATGAAATAATCTTTTATTCATGGTAATATATAGTTTAATGTTGAGGTGTTCCCAATTCAGAACATGATACAGGTTAGGTTGATATTTCATTATATGGGACACATGAAACATAATGCGGATCAAAGATAATCGAGTTGTTAGTTTCAATATGTAAGCCAATTCTCTAAGACATTCATTAATCTTGAATGGACCTGAAATCCTAGGAATTAGTTTTCCATGATTTTTTGAGACATTAGTGACCTAAAAAAATGATAAATTTAAGAAAACATGGTCAATTACTGAAAATTAACAAGGATAATGCTGGTTATCTTCATAACAATTGTATTGATTTTGAGTAAACACCAATAACTAATGAATAATATGAACATTTTTTTGGTATTTTGAACCAATAAATATCATAGTAAACAATCTCTACCAATATTAGACCAAATTATAGGTGAGTTGTATGGTAAACCATATAAATATTCTAAATGTACCATAATTACAAATTATTTATAACTATTATTATAAGAAATTTCAATAACACGCAAATGCTTATCCCAAGAACCATCAATTTACAAGACACATGGATAAAGAATATCATCATGAATTTGAATTGAACATTCTAGCTTACCATATATATTAGAAAGATATGTTCTTTTTAAAATCATATAGGGTCACATCACCTCAAAGAGGTCCTTCAAAAACCAAGAGGTAAAACATAATTCTCTATCTGAAACCATGGTCCTAGGAATTAATTGAAACCATACAATCCCTTACATATTAAAAATCCCAATGTTGTCTACATTAGTGTTGTCTATAATTGAAAAAATGATCTAACTTGGTCAACCATTGAATAATAAACAAAATGGTGTTCTTACCATGAGGACTCTGAGGTATGAAAATAATGAGATCCATTAATATCTCAATCTAGTTCATTGTGGCCATGGGAATATGATGGAGACTGTTAGAAGGATTTTTATTATAAATATTAATTGGTTTGAAAGTGTATCCTAGATATATGAAGTAATATATGTACCATTTTATACTAGTACACTTTAACCCACTCTCCATGCCATAAAACATATTTATAAAGCTAATTATGAAAATCGACAAAGAATGATGAAAATCTCCCAACATAGACTTCCTCATATTCAATTGAAAAACCAACAAATTTATAATGAAATTATATCTTATATTATGAGAGACCAATCATTAATTGTATCCAACCCATATAAATAATACTTGAAATTATAGAACTCATTGTCTTGCAATTTCATTTGTAGAATCATCTCAAGGAAAGTGAATATATACTGAAATCTTATTAGAATTTTACCAAACCCTCCTTCCCAAACACCCAAGTGCATCTGTACAATAATCCCTATAACATTCTAATCTTACATTACATCATTGACAATGTATGAAGGATTCTTCCAAACAAGATAATTATAGATCACATTACCCTTTTCTAAAGTATAGGAATTGGTGATATTGAACGACTCTAGGTAACCAACAAAAATATTTTCTGGATATTCAAATTTTATTATGATAGGATGTATAGAAATAACCTTTTATTAGAGTAAAAGATAAACTTATTTGGGAAAATATAGTATACATAACATTTAATGGAATGAACATTAGTTAATGGATCTTATACATCTGTAAAATAATTACACATTTGAACTTAAAGCTTATGTAAACCATTAGCCACCACATGATCTCCTTACAAATGGATAAAATCTTAACCCACACCAAAAAAATCAAAACAAACATCACAGCCTTCCTAACATATGGTAGTGTTAGAATTTTTATTGAGGTCAAAATATGAATTATTACATTGAAGGATTTCTAACACATAAAATCACACAATAACATAATCTTTGTAAGATATCATCTTTTTATAGGTATGTTTATCTCTATGTTTTTCATTTCACTCTTAGTGGATGAGTCTTGTTTAGAGATGGAGAGCCTTTTTTGGAAAAAATGACCCAATGTTCATGGATTCATACTTGTTTTAGTTAATGATGTTACGGTATAAATGTGATATGTGTTTCATGGGTTAATGGTAAGTTGAGAATAATTAAAGGGGGTTTGGGGTTTTCAAAAGGAAAATTAGATGAAAAATCAACTGCATAACATTTACCTATAATGTAAATCAATTACACATCATATAATTGATTGAGGTTTTTAGTAAAATAAATCTGAGGTGAAGGGTGTTTTAGAATATTCCATTAAAAACAATTACATGATGTGTAATCACATTATAATATGTTTAAATTCCAATAAATATATTTTAAACATGATGTGAGGATGATATTCTTTCCAATCCATTTCATATACTCTTCTATCAAACCAAAAGAATTATACAGTCAATTTTGGGGTGCCGACATCCCTTATGGATGTCCGATATCTACATGGGATCCCTGGTAAGTCATTTTGGTTTTGTTTTCCTTCTCTTACTTCTTCTCTAACTGATGTTGTGAAATTATTTTCCCAAATGAGTTGTTCATTTTTATCTTGATTAGTTATGATCTAAGAAACTCTTCATAATCATCTGCACCTTCTTCCACATGGGCATTGGATTTTGGAAGCACTGTTCGATCATCAGTTAAAGGCATGGGTTATAAATCTTAAACCTATGGTTTGATAATATTCATGTTTATGAAATATTGTGATCATGCCATTTTTGAATGCATATAAATCAATTAAATAATTGAATGAGATTATTCATTGAATTCCATTGGTTTAAAATGGGTTATAATTGGATAATAGATTAAAGTAGGTTTGACATGACATGTGATCTAGGGTGATTTCTTATTATAGAATCCCTAAATTGTGATTTTTTCTTATTGATATAATTTTTAATCAATTGTTAATTAAATTTAAAGTGGTTTATAAAATGATAATGATAATTTAAATAATTAACAATTGATAATTGTGAGGTGATATTATGTTATACATTCTATATGACATGAATTGTGTTCTATGCTATAATGATTTTATATCGGGCATGACCTTAGTACCTGCACACTTATATGCTGTAATGATGATATTGAGTGGGATCAACCCAGTCCCATTCTGTAATTCTTATAGAGAGTGGGTTATTCCTATTCCCATGTTGTAATGCTTATAGTGATTTGACTCAAAAATTATTTAATGCTTATAGGCCTTTGGCCCAAAATGTCTGTTGTGACTATATGTTGGTTATATGGTTGTGGTGGTTGGAATGGTCGTAGGACATTCTCAAAGATATTGTGTCATGGTTCTGAATTATTTTATCTTACCTTGGTTATATGATTTTGGTTGGAATGGTTATAAGGCACTCATAGAGATATTCCATCATGGAGATGAAGTAGGTTGTTGTTGTATCTATTGAATTTTTGAATTAATTAATACACATGTTTATTCTTTTATTACATACACTTCTTGTCATATTGGTATTTTTTTAGACATGGTGTGTTTGACCTACAAATTTGTACTCACACCCTATTTGGGCCACTGTGTGGTACCTGAGCAGATTATGTGGATGCAGGTTTGGACAAGGGAAAAGAACCTATAGTTGATTGCTTTTTTTTCTATTGGGATGTTGTTTTGAGACGAGACCATCATGGGGTTCATACCTTGGGAGTTTGAGTATTTTATTTGAATCTTTTATCCTTTTTCTTATATAGTTTTATTTTTACATTTTGTTACATTACCTCACGTCATAACATTTATAATTTATTATTTATTGGATTATTCCATTTGATTTTAATATTTCCTTTCTCTACGTGCATAAATTGATTATTTTTTGATTTATTATGATTTGTTTTTTACTTATATTACACTTTATACCAAGGGTAATAGTCTCCCCACTAATCTATTCACACCCCCAGTACTAGTCTAAAACATCTGGCTTATTGGGATGCATGTTTGAGGTTTCGTAACCATCCATTTCTACCCACAGGAGAGAGTGTGATATTGGGGGACATTACAATGTATTATAAAAGGCAGAATGATTTATATTATTCTAATTTACAATTTAGGAAAAGGTAGAAAGGAGACTATTATTTTTTGGTACATGATAATGAGATTGTGTATGGGAGTACCTAACCCATGTATGATGGAAAATACGAGTCCCCAAGGATGGGATGGTTGTTTCTGCTATGTTATTGTTATTGTTGATGTTATTTCATGTTGGGTGATTCACATGTTGTGTGAGGCTTTTTTTAATGATGATTTTGTTTCTTGACATTGTAATCATGTCCCATTATAGAACAAGATGATAATACATGAATCATAATAGGAATATAGAGATATCCGAACATGCATTGTTTATAATATGGGAATATAAATTTTTCATGTGATATATAATTTTCTGTTGTACTATATTATAATATATATGTTTTTATTGACAAATAAAATGAGTTGTAGTGTCATGATAAAATACTTGTAAACCATGTCTAGAGAGATCACGAGTTATTGGTTCTCTATTTCAATCACCTTTTGGGTCAACCTTGTTTCTATAATGTTCTCTAAGGTGTTCATTTGTCTTGTAGAGATAATGACTCCTCATTATCTCTGACTTAAGTTTAAAGAGAGTGGAAATCACCAAACACCTAATGAATCTAAACCAGATCTTCCTATAGTTCATGATGAGAAGATGGATGTTCATATACATGATAGCTTCCTGAGGGTCATGAGAACCATTTAAAGGGAGAGTGTTCATATAGTTCCATTGATGTCTGAGCTAACATGAGAGTTCCAGCTTCATCACCATCTTTTGTTTACTAGGGAAGGGGTACCCTA
Organism: Viscum album; assembly: GCA_963277665.1. Lineage (NCBI taxonomy): Eukaryota > Viridiplantae > Streptophyta > Magnoliopsida > Santalales > Viscaceae > Viscum > Viscum album. The sequence goes on along the minus strand of OY728156.1, from coordinate 783,570,396 downwards.
GGTAGTCAAGTTCAGAATTGAGTCAATCTAGAAGATATTCCAATCTCTCCAAACACCCATGGATAAGAGGTTGAAGCTCTTTGTGTACATTCTATGTGGACCTATGGAAAGGGATTCGAGAAAAAGTTCTTGATAAATTTATATCCCAAAACTATGTGAGATAAAAAAGCTCTAGATTTCATGCATCTAACTAATAAGGGTTTGTCAGTGTAGAACTATTATGGATGTTTTACCAACCTACATTATTTAGTGCCATCTTTGGAAGCTAATGAGATATCTAGGGTGAGATATTTCTAGGACAGTATTCATTATTTGATCAGGTCACATGAAATTTTTTTCCACTTAACTAGATTTGAATATGTCATAAATCAGGTACTCATCATGGGAGGAAAACAGAAAGAGTCCCTAAGAAGCGTCTATGTTGTTTCAATAGGGAATCCTGAGAGTTATTCTTTGAGAGGTAAGAACAACCGTTATGAAAGTTTCAGCCAAAAAAATAGTGGGTATAGAAGTCATGGTAGTGGAATACAATCTCAGAAACTTGTTTAGTTCCAATGCTATCAGTACAGAAAATTTGTCCAGAAGCACCCACATTGTCCTAATCCTATAGAAAATTGTTGTATCTATGGATGATTGGGTCATCTTCATAGGTTATGTCTATACTTTTCCGAAAATTCTAGTAGAAGAGTATTAGAACATGCACTAGAGTTGGGAAGTGACTCAGTTACCTATTAGCAGGCTAGTAGCTAGAGTTATAGAGGCCGTTCCAGAAGAGTTATTGGATGTGGTAACCGAGTACATGAGAAAAAATACCAAGTAAAGGATATAGACCAGGGTAGTTAGATGTATCCCAGGGTAGAGGGATAATTCAATTTCATATTAAGAATAATACTCTTTCTAACATGGATGGATGGTCATCTACCTTCAGAGTTTTTATTCTTATATCATCTACCTTATCTTGTGATATGTTTGAATACTACCTTCAGATGTTGTTTTAACCAAAGAAGTAGTTGGTAGAGCAGTCATGGATGCATTCATTTCATTCATCTATTTTTGAAAATGGTTTGTGCTTGGATGTGTAAATAATAGATGTTGTTTTAACCATTGACACACCATTGAGAGTGTGTTAAGAGAATATCAAATGTTTCAAGGCATGTTATCTAGAGATTGGTGGTTACCAGTTCTTTTGTGAATCGTTCATAATGGAAATAGAAAGCTTCGTCTTAATTGATGTAATGGATTGGTTAGTTCTAAACCAATTTTATATCGACTCTTATAAGAGGATATTTACATTCATACCTCTAGATGGAAATTTCTATTCTCACTAGAGAAAGTGGGATCATTGAGATGGTCATTCATGACCAATTTAGTGAAAATTGGATTGTCTCACTACTCAATTTTTTCTTTCTATATATAATCTTTTAATACAGTAGGATTATGTTCCTCTAGGGGTATAATGTTTTTATTATGTTTTCCATGATGAGTTTTATGTCTTACCACCTAAGCGATAAGTTCAGTTGACGATTTATTTTATACAGAGAAAAGATCCAGTTTTAATCCTACTTACTAAATGGAACCATCAGAGCATCAGATGTTTAAAGTTCAGTTAGAAGATCTAGAATATAAAAAATTTATATAACATAGTATATATAATTTGTGTTATCTTGTTTTATTTTCCATGAAAGATGAAGGATCGTTGTTTTTATATATAGATTTCTGGACGTTGAACCATATTATAGTCAAGAACTAGTAACCTCTTCCATGCATTGATGGTCTTTTTTGGATCCTTTGAGAGGTGAAAAGATCTTATCAAAGATTAAACTAAAATAAGGATATAATCAGTTAAGTGTGAAACTATTAGATGTACCTAAGACTAATTTTAGGAGAATGTATGGCTTGTATCAATTCGTAGTGATAACATTTTGGTTGACTAATGCATCGAGGGTATTCATAGCCATAGGTAAAAAGATGTTTCATCTATTTTTAGATCATTTGGTGGTAGTTTTGATTGATTATTTATTAGTGTACTTATATTCATTACATGATCAATCCCACCATCTTTACATCGTCCTCAGTACATTGAGAGAGCATTGGCTTTACTCAAAGCTAACAAAATGTAGTTTCTAAATTAAAAAAATGAACTTATTGGGCCATGTAATCTTAAAGGCCAGAGTGTTAAGAGGCTAAGAGAAATTAAAAACCATGGTATCTTGGGAAAATCCCAATAAAGTATTTGAAATTCGATGGTTTATTGGTTTATTATTTTATTAATATATTTTTATCTAAGATTTCTCTCATTCGGCACCACCAATGTCAATGTTGATCAAGAAAGGGGTGATGTTTTTTGGGTGCAATTCTTGAGAAATATATTTTTAAGAGATGAAATGAAGGCTGACCTCAAAACCGATCCTTACTTTACCTATGAATATTAAATCATATATTTTATACTTTTATGCATTGGGAGTTGGACTCGGGGCGGTTCTAATGATGGATGATCAAGTGGTTTCTTATGTCTCCAGGAAGCTGTGACCGCATGAGAGGAATTACCATACTCATGATCTAGATTTTGATGAAGTGGAACATTACCTATGATTATCGAGACACTATATAATGGATGAGAGGTTTTTGGAATACACAGATCAAAAGAGCCTTAATTAAACCACTTATCAGCGAGACCTTAACCATTGATAGAGGAGGTAGGTTGAGTATCTGCAGTATTATGAATTTGAATTAGCTTATAAAATAGGCAAGGAAAACATCGATGCCTATTATTTGGTCTATAAGATTAATACACAGGTAATATGGTATTCTTATGATGGTTGGTGGATATTGTACGTTTGGGTAGACATGTACTTGGATGTTTAAGAATGTTAGGGAAAAGTAGTTCTGACTACAACATCTTTTATACCCATGCTTTGGGACTGAATTAAGATTGATAAGATGTATGATCTATAGGGATCAGTTATGAGAGTAAAATTATAGGGTGTGGAGATGCCATCTATATGGTGTCTCAATAGTGTAAATTCTCTTTATTTTTTTGTCTGTTTATGGGTTCTTACGGGCATGTGTGAGGAGTTTAAATGGGGGTTTCATGCTTCTAGATGGATGGTACATACTGGTTTCACAAATATTTATCATGATATATATATTTAATACTTGATGTTAGGAATGACGAAAGAAGTGTAATGCTTCATGGGTAGATGATTCACCTTTTAGAAGGTAAAAGTCAAGCATCAGATGTCAGCTACTCTTTTGTATCCTTTACAAATTATTGAGTGGAAATTGGATGATGTCATAAATGAGTTCATGATGGGATTACCGATAAAACCCCATAAAAATGACATTTTGTTTGTTTTTGATGAACTACTGACTATGTTATCCCAATTCTTACCCATTATGAAAACCTGAATATTTTTATATCTAGGAAACCATTATGTGTGTGGGGTGGTTTAGTTACAAGGTGTTATGAGGAGTATTTTTCAGAAAAATATCCTAATATCAAATTCCATTTTTGAAAGGGTCTTCATAAATACCTAATATCATGAATCCATTTTAGAAAAATATATCATAAATAGACTAATAGTCAATCTGATAGGAATATTCAGGTTCTGGTGGATAGGTTTTTGGCCAATGTTTTTGATTTTTGTGGGTTATAGAGGAACATATGGAATTCATAGAGTTTTTATATAATAATTGAATTCAAGAATCATTCCAAATAGAACATTATGGGGATTATTATGATAGTACATTTTCATTACCTCTTTTTTAGATGTAGGTAGGTGAGTGATCATTTGTTGGTCCAATATTCGTGAATGATACATCTAAATAGGTTCAATTCATCAGACAATAGTAGGTGACCATGTAGAGAAAGAAGAAATCATATTCAAACCCTCAAAGATAACCTCTGTACTTCATGGTTGGTTATTTTGTTTTCCTTCATGTGTCTCTTAGTTTGGGAAATCCCCAAATCAAAAAACCTGGAAGGATAACGCCCATGTTTTTCAAGCTATTTGAAATAGTAGAAAGGGTTGGCCCAGTGTTGTACCTTTTATCCCTTTCATAGCACTGTAGTTCCATGAATAATGTTTTCCATGTGGTTAGACTGTGAATATATCATCCATACCCTTCCATAGTGATAGAAATAGTATAATTAGAGATTTGTGCTGTTACAACCTCTAAGGAGAATCCGATATTGTTTGTCGATTGTTGTGTGAAATATATTTTGGGTATCACTCTATCATTGGTTCATGTTTAGTGTTATAATGGGTTATATCTAGAGGAGCCTTGGGATAGTGAGTCTAATAAGTATGAAAAGTGGTTAGACATGTTCATCAAGTCCACTTAGTGACACTTGGAGCATCTCAGGTACTAGCTATTTTGAGGTTGGGAGGTTGGAAGATCTTGTCATTTTTAGGTATGTTTCTCTCTCAGTTATAATTTTAAGCCTTGGTGGTCTAGTATTTTTTGAAATAGGGAAAATTTATTGTAGAAAATTAACTAATGTTTGAGGAATTATTCTTGTTTGAGTTAATGATGTCTAGGTATGAATCAGTGAAGTATTTCATGGGTTCCTGGTATGTTGAGAATTATTAAATAGGTTTTAGGTTTTTTAAAATGAAATTAGATGAAACAACAACTACAGAACATTTAAAGGTCATGTAATACGATTAAACATTGTGTAATTGATCAATGGTTTTTATAAAATTAATTCTAGGTGATGGATTTTTTGGCTTATTAGATTAAAATAATCTACATTATGTTTTATTACATTAAATTATGTGTAAATTATAGACCTACAGTGCAGATGATTTTCCTTTCAATCCATTTTAGACCCTCTCCTCTTGACCATAGGGAACTCCCCAAGTGATTTTAGGGTTCTAAATTCCCTTTATAAATGGCATGTTTGATTGAGAAATCCCTATTAGGTATTTTTATATTGTTTCTTCTTTCTCTTGTTTCTTTTATAGCTATTGTAGTGAAATAATTTTCACAACCACGTTTTTGGTTTTGATCTTGATTTATTTTTTGTATAGGAAATGGTTTTCAATCGTACACACCTTCTTCATTATGGTAGTTGGTTGTTAGAATAATTATTATATCATTGGTTATGATAGGGTGTCTAAAACTTAACCATATGGTCTAACAATCCCCAAGCATATGAAATACAGTGATTATACCATCATTGTGTGCATCTAAATCAATTATAAAATTGAATAATATTATTCCATGAATTATTTTGGGTTCAAATTGATTTGTAATTGGATAGTGGGTTAATACAAGTCTATCATGACATGTGACCTAGGGTTATTTATTACAATATAATCCATTAAATAGGACTTTTTCTTATCGATATAATTGTTAATAAATTGTGAAGTAAATTTCATGTGGAATATGAATGAATAATTCTAATTCACATAATTAATCATTGATAATTGTGATGCGATGGTTTGATATCCATGCTATATGATAGGACTTGTATTCTATGTTGTAATTCTTATATATCAGGCTCATCCCTGGAACATTCAAACTTATATGCAATAATGTAGACATTGAGTGGGTTTGGCCTAGTCCCATGATATAATGAATATAGACAGTGGGATATTCCCATACCCATGTTGTAATGATTATATGGATTTCAATAAAAAATGTTGTAATACTTATAGGGATTTGACCAGGATTGTCTGTTTAGACAATACCATGGTTATCTGGTGGTGGTTGTTGGCATGGTCATAATAAATGCTCAAATATATTCTAGGATGGATCCATAGTAGGCTATCTTACCATGGTTATATGATTGTGGCAGGAATGGTTGTAATTCATGGTTAGAGATATTAAAACACAGAGCGAAAGCAATTTCTTTTTTGTATTTATTTATTTATTGAATTAATTAATACATATGTTTATCACTTTATTGCATACATTTATTTTCAGGGTGGTCTTGCATAGATACGGTGGTGTTTTCCTACAGAGTTATAATCATACGCTATTTGGTCCTCCTTTTGGCACTCTAGTAGATTATGTGGATATTGGTTTGTACAATGGTAAAGGACATTTCAGTTGATTGATTGTTTTCTATTGGGACAAAGTTTAGAGATGAGTCCGGTGTGGGGTTTTAAACCGGTACATTTTGTTTTTTATTTGATTTTCATAGTCTTTATATTTTTTTTGTTCTAGAATGACATTTAGTTGAATTCTCACACATTATTACATTATTCATTTATTATTTATTGGATAATTCATTTGGATTTTCTTATTTTCTTCCGATATGTGTATAAATTGATTATTATTCAATTTATTATGACTTGTTTATACTTCTATGACACATCATACCAAAGGGTATAGTCTCCCCACTATGATATTCACACCCCTGGTACTAGTCATCTACTTTTGGAATATGAGGATGCATTCTAGAGGTCACGTAACCAACCGTCTGAGGACTCACAATAGAGTTCCAGATTGGAGGGATGTTACAATCTCCATCCAGGTAAGATATATTAAAGGTGCACCATGTTTTGATATATCCTTTATAAAACAATGATAATATACATCCAAACCTAGGATGATTCAAATTTATAATTCATTACAAATATCTTCCCATTACAAGATTGTATTCAACTTTTAATGATCAAATAAGATACCAAGTTTCAATATCAAGTTTCCCATGTACATTAATTTTATTAATTAGAATATTAATTATAAAAAATTTCATATTGGTAGTGAACCATTAGGATTCCCATAATAGTTCTCAAGTGAAACACATGATCTTATTTGTCCCTAAAGTACAATTGAATTTCACCCATGGGCACGGTAAAAAAAGGACTTGATATTGGTGGAAAATATATTTCTTTATTCACATGAAGACAATAGGAGTGCTAGGTAGAATAAAATACATCACGACATACTATAAATGGACATACCTACTCTTCTAAGAGGCCATTGTAATTTGTATCCCCGTGATTCATAGAATGTGATAAGAAAACCAAAGATCAATTTTGGAAATCCACTTTTCCCATTTCAAATAATTGAAAAAAATCATAAATTTGATGAATGGTATATTTATTCATGATCATTACTAGATTTTTTTTTGATAATACACACATAAAAGAATAGTTCCATTATACTTATTGAAAATGATCCCAGGGGCTTCCCAATACAACAAAATAAAATGTATAAAGGCCATGCATCCCAAATCATCTAAATTAACTTTTAACTCTTTCAAAACATTTGGAGCTATATTGTTAGATGAAATCGATATCGGTTGAGTTTCTAGTACTAAATAAAAAAGGGACTTCCACTTATCTTCGTAAGAGGATTTGAAAATTTATTTGGAAACACATCATGAAATTTATTGATTAATATAAGAATATAAACACTAAAATATTATTTAAATAACTTAGTCATAGGAAAAGACTTCATCTTACCATGATTTGAAAATGGTGGTCCCACCTGACTAGAACTTAGGTCCCAATCTCCCAAAAACACATGGCAGTTCCAATTGAAGGTAGTAAAATAATCCATTAAATTGTACCATTCCATTTTATATTTTTAGGAAATAAACTAATACAATATGATAATAACACTGATGTTTTAGAGGATAAGAAACATAACATTTCAATCCATCTCAATGTCCCTCATAATAAAAGAGAACAAGGGGTATTAAAAACCCAACTCCTTCTTCTCTCCTAGAAAAATATCAAATTCTATAATGCGTTGACTTATTTTAATTGGGGTTTTAAAAGATAAATTATTAATATATACATGATGGATTACATATAACCTATATCGATTAAACAAGATTATAAGGCTAAAAAATAGAAATGGTACCATTCATAGATTCAGGTCCCCCATCAACTTTAATGGAGACTTTTTCACTATGTGTAATTGCATTGTTTTAGAGGAATGTGGCTAGAATATTACTATTTATAAAGTTTTTGATTTCACCGAAGAACCTATTTGTTATGAAATTCCTATGAAAGATCAAGGAAAATAAAATTCAAAACAAAATTTCTTTAAGTGGACAAAATATCCACAAGATTTGCAGATCCTTTGAGGAATGAAACAAAAGAAAATCTAGAACCCCATATTTACGACACTAGTAACAATTCAGCCCACTAAACATTTATAATGGGGTAGGAAAAATATTCTGAGAAGAACTATAATTGTTTTATCTATAAAATTTTATCTATTTACTTTACCCATTTATAGAACCATAAGAGATTCCACCAGAGGTAAGAGAAACTTTAGTCAGACCTGAATTACCCTCCATGAAAATCTCTAACATTAGGGCCCTATCCACCACCATAGAAAATGTATAAATATTTTAAAATAAGACTTAGGATTGGATATTAGTTTAATAACCCATTTAAAATCTCATAAACATCATATTTTTATTAGACACAGGCATAAGAAAAACAAGGCAGATCTTGGTGAATAGAGTACAATAATCCATCACTCTATGATTCCCTTTCTAAAGGGAGAGGAACTATATATATTTCTCTATGGTCATAAACTCCTAGTAGAATTTCATAGTGAAAAAAGCCTTTAATAATTACCACTGCAAGACACAATGCTTCATTTCCAAGAAAACCATGTTCCTCAACCTTTTACTTGGGCCTTTGCGATTGAAGAAAACACACCTCAACATAATAGAATTTGGAGTATCAAAGAATTCAGAGACTCTTTCAATCATTAAAATCGAATAATATTCCTCCTACTTAATGTTCATTAATTGTATTTTTTTGTTAATTTTAATGAATAAACATCTTCTTTGGATTACAATATTCATCCATATGAGGTTACGCTTCTGTAGCCTCAACAGGGTAGGTTCCACACTTTTTCCCATAGATCAATCTATTTTCATGAATTCCTCAATGATTTTTTGATCAACTGGAGTGTTTCTCTATCAATTTTCATTAGAATCACCCCCTTAGGATTCATTAGATGTTTTTAGATGGGAACGGTGCTATAGATAATGAGAATAGAGATAGAAGAAAATGATATCCACAAGTCAATTATTACTTAAAATAATATATGTCAATCAGAATAATAGAGTGTGATAGAAAAAATATGGGATTCAAGAACCCTAAATACAAAAAGACACATTTCCTAAAACCCATGGTAACATAATTCATTTAATGATGAGGGGTATCAAGATACTCACATAAAACAAACCCCTTATATCCCAATGTTCTGATATATTATCAACTGAAACATCTAGAAATACATTCTAACAACATGAACAAAATAATACAAGATACCAATTTTTCAATTAGTAACATGTATTATCCAATTATCTGAGAACTAAGCCAATCCTTACGTATCCCAATGAGCGTTCAAAATCCCCATGGGTTAGTGAAAAGTTTATGCGAATAAAGAAAAAGAATTGGGAATGATATTACCATGAAAGAATAAAAAATATGATAACCCGAAAAATACTATCTATGAAAATACATTACAACAACTAAATATAGCCTCTATTAAGACAAAATAGGTATCTAAAATCCTCAATACCAGACCAATATATAGGTAAAATAAAAAAACATTTACATTTTATGTGTAGTCACTACATGGATGAGATTTACACACCCTATAAACGAATAAACCCAATTCTGACCTATAACACATTTCCTCTATGCATGTGATAGAAAACAAATTACATAATCCCAAAGGTGTATGAAATGTTTGGGAAAACTATCCCATAAATATCCCACAAAGTGTTCCATAAGATGAGATCATAATATAAAAAATTCATGCTCTTGTAATTAAATAGAATGTAATATATATAAGGTTTAAAATAATAATATAAAATTCCGAAAACCACACCATTACATTGTATGTTATATATAAAAATAATATCAGGTTTCATGTCACTTTCATAATAATTAAAACAAACATTTCAAATATTATCAGCAAGGAAAACTAGAAAGTAAAATAAAGTTTTTCTAGGTTAGTAAAGATCATAATATAATTACCATGATCAATAAGAAATTCAATGGGTATATTAACCCTTGTATTATAGGCCTTGGTTGTAAGAGTTCACCCCTTAGAGTGGATACCTACCACAAATTGGGCTACTAGGTACACACATTACCCTAATAGAACAATCCTTTGGGGTAATAGTTATTCCCTAAGGATTGATACATTCCTAAACATGTAAAAACAATATTATTACCATATTAGAAACATTCAAAGTGTATTTCATCATTGATGTCCTATAAATTATTATTTAAAACATTTTTTATTAAAAATTACAAAAGGGAAAAATCCATTTTCATAGACATTAAAAAATATTTGTTTTTATCAAAACATTTACTATTCCATTAATGAATTGAAGAAAACAAATTGAAATATAAATAATGAATTATTTTCATAATTTCTCTATTTCACGAATCTAATTCCCTTGAGGAACTTAGATATCAACCCTCGCATGACATCCCTAAACCCAAAATAAGTGTGGGTTAAAAAGTAATATAAATACCCTATATAATTAAATCACTACTAATAATATGTAATTAATCATTTTTAAAACAATAAGTGTGTAAAAAATAACTTATGAAAATGATTCTTGAATAACATACAATGATAAATAAAAATATAGAAAATAATTCACAATTCTATTAATGATCTATATTAAATCCCAATAGACCAAATCAATAATATAGTTATAGAATCCATAACATTAATATAAGGATCGACTCAAGAATAAAAGATATGATCTAGAATACAAATAAAGAGTGTAAAAGAACATCAACTATTGTTTGAAATTATAGATATGACACTCTTGGATCCAATCATTTCACGCTCAAGAAGAAATATAATGTTCCAAATTAGTAAGTGGTGTATCATATGTCAATATCTTAATTCACCTGAAGAATAATGAAACCAAATGTATGTCTTTCAGTTCGTAAATTATATTTTTGATTAATTAATTAATGTTATGTGGTTTGGAAACAAAATATGTTTATTCATGTTCTATAAGTGTGCCTCGTTATTTGGTACTAGAGGTTCTCCATGGTTTGATCACATGGTTTGAAAAAAATTTCACCAACCATGTTAAAAACCTTACTCCCATGATAAATTATTTGGGGATATGTCCATATAGTTTGGATTAACTATTTTACTGATTAGTATCCATTCTCATGGACTCTAACATAAGATTCATAGTTTCAAAGTAAGACATTCATGGTTTCTATAATGATACACTAACTATACTTATGACCAAAAATCAATATATACATCCAATAGTGATCCAAAATTACTCCAAAAAATTAATTAATTAATTATAGTCAAAATAAATAGATGTAATTACCTAAAATTCATATTAGTATTAGAATCATCATGATTTTAATGGGCATGGTAGCCACCTACCTAATCAAAGATTCTTTAAAATTTATTATTTTTTGGGTTTTACCATTAGTCCAACCTTGTACAAAATGTAAATTTATACATAATAATGATTTATAAAATTTTTCCCTTTTCTTATTTCAAATTAAATATTTTACACTTGAAATAACTCAATATACGTTAAACCAACATCCTTCATTACTAACCCAAAAATTGTAGGGTTATTATATATATTCCACCATATCAATTACAATCTTTTAAAAGAATCATCTTTCAACTTCATAGATCCTATTGTTGAATAAGATCCACAATTTTCTCTCACTGTTCGATTATTTCTAGTCATACGCAGAGGACAAAAAAAACAAAAATAGTTAAAATATCTAATAACAAAATTTTAATAGCTTCATTTGATTCTATATAAAATTTATACGTCCCTTGAAATTCAATAAAATAAAAATCAATAATTACACAACCAATGTCATATAAAAAAATAGTTGGTACTTTGGAACACTCAATATTTTTTAAAAATCAATTCCTAGTGCATTACGATACCAATTAATTCCTGTAAATATATGAATATGTCTCAATACGTTTGAAATTAATGAAATTTTCATTCATTAATGTAAAACTATAATAATTTAGGTCACCAGTTTTCACTAAATCATCACCCACCCAACATTTCATCAAATCTTCTTTAATGCCCCATAGAAAATTAATAGTCTCAAACTTGAGACTCTATTAAACACACGAATAATCACTTAATTATTATTTCATCCATCTATCATATCGATATTTAAATTCTATAAAATATTTTGTTGGAGCTAATATAAACATTATAAACATTCCATTTTCATTAGTAGAACACACTGAATCCACTATGTCACCACATATTAAGACCATCTAATTGTTATTTCATTTTCTCTAGACATATACAATACACTTAAATTCACTAAACAACATGAAACAAAAATATCCCTAGAGTTTTTTTCTCCTTACACATCACTCTAGAAGCACATCATAAGATAAAAATATAAGAACCATATTTTAATGTATTCAACAATGTTCTATGTAATATATGATTTCCATTATTATAATTTCCCAAGAAAATAATTCTAAATTAAATTACTTTATAAATGATAACAATAACGATATTTAATTGTTATATTCAAATTAGACCGTTACAAAAGCATATGATAGGGGTCTATGACATCCTTGTTATCAATTCTATTACCGTCCAATTTCATTGAAATTCGACCAGTATAATACCCAACCTGAATGGATACACCCTAGAGGTAGAAACCACACTCACATCAATTAGATTATTTTGATCCATATTTTTGTAATCCCTAAACCATCCTTCTAATGGTTCCATATTTTCCATAGGGAACAACTACAAATAGACGAGGCACTCTAAAATTCGCTATGAATAATATTGACCTATGTAACCCCATGATATTACACAGAACCTAATTATCCCAATTAACATTTCCTTTTTCACCCAAAGGTCACAACACATAAACTAAATAAACTATCCAAAAAAATTTAATCAAAATTCTCATGACCACTCAATAATTTCACAATAATAATACATAGAACAAATATTATTTACTAGTGATTTTATAATCCATTAGTATTGTCTATTAGATTCACACATGACCACCTATAGAGTAGTTCCAATTATAAATAAACCATGATATAACTTCATAAGGGATAACACCCAAATCCTTATCTCAATCTTGAAAATGTGTATTACTCTATTCCATGGGAGTTCATGAAACTAATAATACCAATAAGTATTTTTATTCAACAAACCTCATCAAAATCCCATAAACTAAATATAATTTATCCTATAAAATTATAGTCTATGAATCTAATATAATATCATATTCCAAGAGGTTTATTATAATTTTCTAATTAGCATATAACTCCTACTATCTAAGGGAATCCATTCCCATACACCTAGAAACGAAACCCTCCCAAGGCTGATCTGTAGTCATACCAACTAGCTTACCATATCGATAATGTCAAAACTGAATCTCTTATCCCAAAAAAAGTGTGTAAACAATATAACACTCTCAAATTCATGCACAACTACTACCATTTCTGGTTGAATATAATCCTTAAGAGGCATACACAAGAATTACCCATCTATATATCTTTACTCATGTTGTTTTGAGTCATATATTATTTATCTATGTCTTGAATACCTAATAATATTCTAGACCATTCCTCCCATGTTTATCAATCAAATAAGACATGAATTACTGTTTTCAACATCATTTTTAAATATATAATTATGTCACCAATATAATAAAAAACACATAATGACACATCAACCATGTGTAGATAACAATATAAGACAACTCCCCATTCTTAAGTTGCAACCCTATATCTTAAATTATCCTAAAAAGAACAAGAAACAAACTATGATCATTTTCTATAAAACATAAGTCATCAATATACTCAGTTCAATATCCATATAACTAGATTTTAATACCATTTTTATGGGAAATTTCAAATGTTTAATTAATTATCTTGAAGAAACATGGTACTTTTGTCTTCATTACCGAAATGAAATTCATATAACAATGCACTCCCTCTAGAATCATTATAATCACATACATGTGAATATTATAATGATATCACTATCAAACATATTTTAACTCAAAATTCACCATAATAATGATTTTTTCGTTAGGGAGAATCCAATACATTATTTAGTAATACACTGAAAATATTTTCATTGACATTTTCAAAAATGATAAAATGTATTTCTACTTAGGTCTCCTTTAATAATTTCTAAAAAAATAAGATTAGTATTGTGAAAATAAATTCTAGTTATGATGAATGAACACACACATATTTTAATCCTAGGAGAAGAGTGAAACTAAATAATAGTTACTATAATATCATGCTATAATAAAATCATATAAAATATTAAAATATATAATAACACCAGTGCAACTCCATAGAAATCGTGATTTTCACCCATACTATTTTTATATATGAAAAAATAATGCTACCACCCCATTATTGATGGTTTATAGATCAATATACCATGTAAAAAAACATATAACAAATAGAAACTATTATTTGATATCACATATTCCTATTCTAATCCTCGAACACACTCTCATGGTCTAATCTACTTCCCGACACACATTAGGCTTGTATCTCTATATGATAGAAGATGGAAACTAATTATGAAGTTATGATAATAATAGGTGGGGTGACTATGCCCTTAGTATCAATGGATAAAATAAAAAAATCAATATCTAAAACATATGAGTACAAGGGAATTATAGTGGATGAAATACCATAAATAAGATAATATAAATGGAAAAAATTGAAAGTCATTCATATTATATAATAATATTTTACAATAGGGATCTCCTTATGATCTTGTAAAATGTATTATATAAAAAAAATACTAAATCAAATGAGAAGAAACCACTCCACTTGGACCCACCAAGGACAATTTTTCATTTACCGAACGAGTTTTTCTAGTCCACTCTACTATACTATGGATCCTTACCCGAATTGTATGAAACATAAAGTGTACAAACTGAACATGGTGTGTGTGTGTGTTTTGTGACCCAACTGAACATTGATCCCAAATATAAGATCTAGTAAGGAGTACCATATAGTCTTAATAATGTAACAAAAATACAAATCTCTAGAAACTAGTGTCATGGAATGAAACAATCACTAGGGAATGATTTTACATTTAATAAGTAGCTAACTATGTCATACATTCATTCAAAATTTTTCTTTTAAAATCAAAAACCAATATTAAAATATTCATTCATGTAAACCAAAATTTAAACAGAGTGTAATGGAACACATGAAACCCACAAAAATCATATCAAGAGATAATACACCAGTAAATGTTTCTCATTGAATATAAATTCCCTATGTCCTCCCCTAACATACATCTTAATACAATCATGTACACTATTATCTGTTCTCTTACGATCCTTTTCCTAGTAACATTGGATCATTTCTCTTACCTATATCATGTCATAATATATCTATATAAAGTCTGATATGTGTGGGTATTTGTGATTACATGTACCCAATAAAATTTCATTAAATCACTCCCTTATAATACGATACATCCCAACACAAAGAAATGTTAACAATTCCATTAAAAATAGGATAGAAAGTTTACTAAAAATATGGAATAGTTTTATTAGATAAAAAATAAAAAATAAAAAAATAATACAAAATGTTTTTTTATGAAAAAGGTAAATTTTCTTGATTCTAACACAAATTGTACCTAATAAACAAAAAATATAACCAATTTAAAATTCACAACTCAATATGCATAAAATTTATTTCCTAAGATCACTTCCTACATTAAAAATCCTCAATCTCTAACCTATCTTTTACTATAAAACCTTTTCATGTGATACAAGTTTTATAACTTTCTTTCTATATTAACTATTCATAAATTATAATTAAATTTTGAAAATCTATGTCACTGCCCATTAAAAACACTTTGAATTTCGAAAAAGTCATCATAAAAATAGTTTATTCATACCACTATTCAAAACCAATGTCTTATGCCATCATTTAATAGGGATTGAGGAAATCCAATTTTCTCCAAACGATGAGTATTTATTTAACCTGAAATGCTTAAATCTTCAAAACTAATTGCTAAAATTAATGTATTGCTCTAAACCAACATCCATTGTCCATCACAATAAGTTCCATGAATTTTTAATCCATAAAAAACAATTAATAATTAAAAAATAATTAAATAAATTATTTGATATTCCCATAGACAATACAAATATTGAAAATTTAATCAATAAAAATATAAGGAATCATAATCTTACAAGGATTTAATAAGATCGAACTATATTATATGATTATCATAAAATATTCTATTACTCTAAATTCAAAATTTATAATATTAATATCATCCCATAACACCTAAAAACTATAATTCTAGATCATGATGATTACATTGACGATTAAAGTCCATTATCTAAAACCCTACATCTTATCTGATATTATAGGTATACCTAAGGAGGATTAAATTTAATGAGAGGTAAAAAGAAAAACATAAAAATACATGGGACCATTAAGATGAAACCTCATATCCAGTCTTGACTTTATCAATCCTTTATAGAATTTCATTTCATGATGATATTTTATCCCTAATTTCCCTTCTAAGGTACCTTAGGGACATCCTAAATAAAATTATTGTTTTTAATAAAGATTATTGAAGGATAATTATGTTTCAAAAAATCATAATGTAAAAAGAACCTGAATACTCTATTGGTTTTAATGATTTTCTTGGTCTATGCTCAACCTCTATAGCACTTTTTCTAGAAACCCATAATGGAATATTCACCGTTCATGGCCACACAAGGCTATATTTCAATGGTCAAATCACTATTCCTCTATCCAATAATCTTTTTGGGTATGCTTTATCGTCAATAAGACAATGCACCTTAACCATTTAGTGTATGTTTTATCCCCCAAAACATTAAAATAAAGAAAAAATAGTAAAACATAAATGTTTACATACCTATAGAACCTGATATGTCCTAATTTTTACCAAATATGACTTTTCATCATATAAAATTCTCTGATCTTCATTCTTCTTAAATATTGACACCATTTTTTTGGAATTTGATCCTCTCTCTCCCACTATTCTACATAAATTAAGACATGATGGGACACCACTCTCAATAGTGTAATACTTAATACCCTCAATATCTTCTCCTAGATATAATAAATCCCCACCAATATTCACTCAAATGTACCATCTAGATCCAAATCCACTATATAATTATAAATAAGTTGAGAAAAATATCATGGATTATTCATCAATAAAGAGACATGAAATACATTGTCCAATTCAATAAATATTAAAGGATAGTATATATGAGAAGCCACATCAACTATTTTTTAGTAATCTATATTGAAACCAAATACTACATTGTCAACTTCCTTTACCTACATTGTTGCATATTAACCAACAATGGTGACACTCACAAGAGGACGTAATCCCCAGCCACAAACTTCAATGGTCATTGAAGATGATCATTACATTACTTCTATAATGACCATGTTATTAAAAATTTATTATATATTATGTTAAAAAAATTGATAATACACTTTAATGATCTTGATATTCTCAGAAATCACTCTCCAAAATCATCCCAATATAATTGTGATAAAAATAGTTTTATATATAGTTGTTTATAAGGGACTACATGAATCGAATCATGGTAGCTATTGTGGAAGAAAACTAAACCAAAGACACATGATTATCCCATGGTCTACCAAAATCAACCTCAAAAACATGAATCGTATCCCCTAATGCTCATATAGTTCATTTCATCTATCCATCTGTTGGATGAGTTTACTATTTTTTACCTTCTGTTGTCTACCCATATCTTTCAAACACCCTCCCTATAATATCAATGAAGGTCAATGATATTTATATGATAAAATGAATAAAAAATATGAGAAGAAAAATCACTTTATCTATATATATCATACCATGGTTCTCTACTAATTTGGTACCCCAAATATATAAATACTGTGATGAAATTGTGAGTTAATAAACAATCAATCAAAAAAATCATTCTACTATGGTGATTCCAGAAAAATATTCACAAAATATATCATGATATCCTCTCACATCCATGTAGACATAGTAAATTACTAGAATCCCCCTTAGGATATTACTTATCCACCTTTATTTGCTAAAATGATTAATCATTGAGAGATATAATAGGCTATATCACACTTAATTAGGCTAATATCCACCACCAGATGTCATGATATATTTATTATAATGTGGTATAGAAATCCCAACTACTATTATGGAGAAAATCCATAACATAAAACATTAAACAAAGAGGAAACATTATCTAATCCCAAAAATAGGACATCAATTCCACTTCTTGTAACTATAATTTTTTGTCCTTATGAAAAATTAAGGTTTAATTAGTATTCTGGTATATCATATTGTCCTTTTATAACTCTATTAATTGTTATAAAGGTTATTAAGTGACATCAATTCAATGTAAAATAAGTCTACATTTTTCAACATGAGAATCCAAATGTAAAATCTCTATCAATCCCATCACCTACCACTGCTACTCTAATTTCTTCGCCACATGATCTTAATGACTCAAGTCATCTCCTACCATATAAACCATACCTATTTTAAATGTCAGCAACATTATATCATAATACCATTGAAAAAATA
The DNA here is from genome assembly GCA_963277665.1 of Viscum album. Taxonomy (NCBI): domain Eukaryota; kingdom Viridiplantae; phylum Streptophyta; class Magnoliopsida; order Santalales; family Viscaceae; genus Viscum; species Viscum album. The sequence goes on along the minus strand of OY728156.1, from coordinate 783,551,819 downwards.
TGTACATTAAATAACTAAATGAACCATGAATCTTTCACTGAATAGGAAATGCCCCCAATTTTATAAGGCATCAATATTTTATATCACACCGTAACACAAATGGGATAATTATTCATATATGTTCATAACATTATTGATCTAGAAATAACTCCATTATACCATTTCATTATAATATGTCTTAGTATGGTTCCATATTTATCAAACTATAATAGGCAACCTTCATTAGAAAACGACATGATTAGATTTGGAATAGATGTCAAGTTCTTCTTTATCTCATCAAAATATCCATGAAGCATTTCATTTGAAATAAATTTCATTCCATTTTAATTCCACAACATTATAAAATACATTAATAATAAAAATTCATGAATTATTGTTGTGTGGAATTCAATAAATCTTAGGAAACAAACTGTCAATATTTTTGGGCTTCAAACAAGACATCCTCACCTTGAATCTCCCTATATCCACTTATAAACCCTTCACAAAATACAAGTTCTTAATGAACTACCCTTATCACATTTAAAAATAATGTTTTTACTAATTCACATATAAAATTTCCTCTTTTATTAACTCTATTGGAATTATAAAATTCTTTAAATGAATGTTCCCTAATTTTAAATAAATAACCATTTCTTCCTTAAACACTATGGTGAATATTTCATGATATTTTATGAAAAATGATTCAATAATGACATAAAAATAGTTGGATAATCATGACACCAAATGACATTACTATAAACTCATAACTCCTATACGTGCTTTGAAATATATTTTTTGGAATATTTGTAACCATCACCCTTGATAGGTGATATCATGATCACAGCTAAATCATAGAAATAAACTTCTCAACATATAACTAATTGAACTAATCATCAATATGTGTTAGGGGGTATTTTATCTTCATTGTTACATAATATGGATTCAATTATTTCAAGACAAACAACAAATTATTGTCAATATTATTAATAAAAAATGTAATTATCGATAGAGAAATTATTTATAAAAATAATTCTATTTTTATATAAATATTCCTACTAAAACATTTTCTCTCATTGAACTATATATACCTTGTCATATTAAGACAATGTGATCGAATTAAACATTGAATTCATGTTAATTAAGAAATATACATACCTCTCTTCTAGAATAATAAATAAATCATATATAACCACATCTAAAAAATTTATCACAACTACTGAGAAATGAAGTAAATCTGAGGACACTACCAATCTATGAAATGTACTACATAGTTCACAAATAAAATATAAAATATTATTAGCAAGATATCATTCATATAAATCATGGATTTCCCACTCTTGTTGAAATTTTAAAATAGTTCCATATCTTGATGTGAAAGAATTGTTTCACTTATACGTATTGAAATGTGCCATGATTTCAACCATAAAATCCACCATCACTATGAAATCATAAATTTATATCCTTATAACCATATATTTCAATAATATTTACATAATACTTATCACAATGTAATAGAATGGAAAACTAAAAATCTTTTATTAACATTGTCCAAGAGATGTTTCAATATTCATGGTTTATAATATAAAATAAATATGAAACTTTTATAATTATACTACATATACAGATATGAGGGAATTTTATTCACCAATATTAAACAAATTAGATTCCATAGAAAAATAAATAAGTTAAATTTCTGTCACAATCACAGGTCCCAACTCAAACTCCATTTGTATATGCTCTCTAATGATCAACTCTCTCTTAACCTTCTAGGATAGATCGTGATTGTTATTAATATTATTCTATTCATATTAGTTGGATCCATATTGATTTGTCTTAAACACAAGATTCCTTGATCCCTATATCTTTGTAAAACCTAGAATAGTGGATTCTTAAGAAAGAAAATTCTAAAACATATTCAGTAACTGAATGTTACTTCACTAGTGGCATTTCATAGTTTAATTAGGCTTATAATACTTTATATATTCTATATATACACATTAGAAAGACCCAAAATACATTGTCCTATAAAAATAACCTAGGATTTATAATTTCTTATGATTTCCCTATGACTAAGAAGCATCCCACATCTTTTTATGACCTAAAAAAATCATTCTTACCTTAGGTTAGGGAAGAGAATAATTCTAACCCTTTAGATATTCTCTGTCCACATTAACCATAATTGATGTGTATACTAATTTAATGTGGGTCAGAAAATCAGGTTGAATCAAATTTTATTAGATCAATAAAATAATTCATCTAGAAATATTATTTATTAAGAATATCATTAGTGATAAACTCAATCATAAGGTTCAAAAATTATAAAAAGAATGTAGATTATTCCAAAACAATTATATTCCCATTAACCTGATCCATGAACATTATAGATTTCTTTAAAAAAAATTCATATATATAGAACTATTGGGTGATATTTTCTGGAATCATACACAATCATATCCATATCTAGAATAACATTCACCTATTTCTCCCGCCACTTATGAGTTTCTTCCCCAAGCATATAAGTAGGTAGCTCCACCCTCTATGTAAAAAGGGTATGGAAGACTTCTAGATTGTTTTAATTTCATTCTAACTAATATGAATCTTTTTATACTGTTCTATCACCCCTAAATAAGGGAGGATATTTTTTCTTGAACTCTAATGAATGATCCACTTCCTTTCGCAGTTCCTGATCTTCCCCCCTTACAAGAATATGGATTTAATAAACTATAATTTTCAAGAGTTTTAGAATAATTTCCAAATTCCCATATCTTTCCTAATTTAAGATTTCATCCCACACAACCTTAGAATATATATTAAAAATAGGCTCTCTATGTGGAGGCATTGTTAATATACCAAAAACTATAATGAAAATAAAAAAACAACATTAAAAATACCACCCTTGATACTATAAGACCAAAAAAAATAAGATATAAATTATATCCTATATTGATATATTTAAACTATATAGATTCATTTATAGGTCAAGATAGGACTATTAATAGTAATGAATTTAAACGAAAATATCTTAAAATCAAAATGTTTTTAAAAACAATTTTCATATCACATTTGTAATAATGTTCAGCTATGAAACCCATTTACATAAATCTATTGAGAATTTATATCATTCTAACCAAATACTATAATATTGTCTGAATTAAAATCATATCGAAACATCCCATTATTGTAGGAACCTACAAGGAACAATGGATGGACGTCCTCTAACAAGTCCTTCTTATAACATGTCTAACAAAAACTCCTTAGAAACTCAAGTAACTAAATAAAGAAGATAAAAATGCCTTTTTTGTAGGTAACTATTGAGTTTGGAGCACCCATTCCTCTATAAATACAAAAATTTCAACACTGACCCTCAAAAATATTTTCCCTATTACAATATTGTGAACCCCTTCTGAGGAGCCAAAATCTCGAGACTGATGTGGTACCAAAACATGGCCTCAGGTCCATTCTCATATCAGAATAGTAAGGAGACTAGTGCAGATGAATTATTAAATCATTGGTAAATTAATTTATGACTAATCTGAAATAAACTATATAAGGCATAAATGTGAAACTTCTATATAAAATCTAAAACCAAAATTAAGATAAAAATTTATGTAAAACAAAAATTAAACAATGTTTATCATAAATAGTAAATTTCAAAAAATCATATGAAGAACTAAAAATATAAAGTATTAATTCAAAATAATATTATGATTTTTTTAATTTTTATTAACAATGAAAGAAACTATCCATATAAGATATTCAATGAAAACAAGAAAATAAATGTAGAAATAATAATTAAGGGGGAATTTCTTTGACACTAGAAACATACTTTCAAGGAAAAGGGAGGTTTCCTAAAGGTAATAAAATTTCTATACCACTAGATGAATGTATATGTATAAAAATATAAACTACAAACATATTAAAATCTCTCTAGTTTTGGGTTACAGTGGTACCCCTTACAATATAAATGATCAGGGAAGCATCCTGTACAATATTGAGATGTTTGATTATTTCATGTCTTTATAAAACACAAGGATGATGTAAAAAATTAATGTAGTATATTAAATAGGAATATCCCTCTCATGAAATATGTAAAGGATAATAATATGACCCTTTATCTATATTATAAGATATGATAAATGTTGGTAGTATTAAAAAAATTCTAGTATCATGTATACTTAATGATTATGTAATACCCCTTCCCCTTCAATGGCGTTATTTTTTGATAACCCATTAGTAATCAACATATACCCATGTGTTAGAGTATTCTAGGAAATAAAAATACAATTTAGTAATGTTTTCCAATGATTCCTCATCTTTCATATTTTTAACTAAAAATAGATGAATAAATATCTCCAATGAAGCATCATTTTTTTCGATATTTATATCCTAAACCATTTTGAGACCCTAATGAATCTTGTAGATAAATGAATGTGTTTTTTTCTTATGGGTGAACTCATTAAACACGCGTGATAGTTTCTAACACACTAACTCAATAATGAAATGTTAAGGATGTACTTTATTTAATAGATTTACCTCACATTCAAATTCATGGGTTGTGAAATGCCTAAATATAGAATCTAAGGGTATAGATATCATTTTAATAACACTATCAGGAGATAAAATATTTATTCTAACATGTAAAATAAGTAATATCATTTTTATGGTTAAAGATTTTTCCTTGATGAAGTCCCCCTAGATAATATGATTTGGGTTCTAATTGTAGAAATGAAAACATAGTGATGACAATATTCCATTATCACTAGGTAGGTAAACTAACTAATTTATAGTAGATGATAAAACCATTTATCTAGAAATATAATTCTATAAATAATCATACCATGAATGACGAATGTCATTGTAAGTAATATATTCACTAACTGTAAATTCTAGAACATGGAATCATTGAAAATATAGTTAGGAACCACCCAACCAATCCTTCCAAAGAGACACATCACTAGTACATGCAGTCGAGTGATCATGATCAATGTTGAAGGTAAGAATTGATACAATTTTATTCCAAATTTTAGATTTCAAACCACCATTACTACCTATAACCAAGTCTTTTATATTCAAATTATTTTCCGCATTAAATCATTTCATATAACATCACTGAATTTCACTTACATTTTTGATGATGCATAATATGAATGCATAGACACAAAGATATATGTTGGTTGGGGTTAGCATGAATACATTGTTGTATTTCTCGAAATCAAACTCACGAAATTACATACAGACCAATTCCCACCCATTTGACCAATTCCATTGAAAATATGTTAGCATATTCAAAACAAAGTAGCCCAAATATATTTCAGATAATTAAAAAAATAGATTAATGTTATGATTCAAGTTATTTTCTATACCTACCCTTTAAAATTCCATAGTAATAAAAAGTTAATAAAAATAACCATTAATAATGGAGACATGAATATTAAATACTAATATAACAATTGTTTTTTATAATATGGTTGCATATATCCACTATTGGTCATCACCCACTCATGTTGTTCAAGAATTTTATATCCCAACCTATTTGTGTCATGTATACAATAGAAGTTCACATAAATTTCAACAACCAAAATCTTAAATCTATACACAAAATTTATAAGTAATTGATATTACCCATTAAATATAATTTTTTTGAATTTTTTTTCCCTTATAGATAGTTTTTCAAAACCACCCAACAAAACTAATATATGAAACCATATCATTTTAATTTAACTAAAAATCCAATATTCACCAAACAAAAAAAACATTTTCCCAATGCACCATTACCACCCAAAAACCAATGGTTTAAATTTAAATTAAATTCCAAACCATTTTCCATGGGTTAACCATAAAATTATCAAGGTTCTTTATCCTAAGAAAAACTAAATAATATTAAATTTAATTTATATTCATTATTTTATAATTACACATATATGAATATATAATATATTGACACTAATAAAACAACAAAGGATCATAATACCATATAGAGTAAATAATATTGACATATCATAAATGATTATAATGTAATTATCCATCAACCCTAGATCAAATAGAATCCATTGTAATCTGCTCATCTAAACCATGTAAATTAAAAGGCTGATATTATGATTATTTGTTTAAGATTCACATTCATAATAAAAAATAATTTCTAATCCAAAGAGATAAATCATAAAAAATAATATAAAAGTGAAATTAAGTGTGAAAATAAAATTGAGGAAGATAAAATATATTCAATATTATTCCATAAATATGGTGTTAATATAATCAATCCTATAGATATTTTCCTTGATTAAAGATAGGGAATCAATAATTTCATTCCAATGGAACCCTAAGTGAAATAGAAAGAATATGTCAATGTATGACCCGAGATGGAAAGTAATAAATCGATGATAGTTTTGTTCTTTTAAAACATATATTCACTATTCATATTTATATGTAATCTCATAAAAGGATAGATAACAAAATACAGAGCACAACATGTTTGCTAATGTTTTTTCCTCTATATGGATGAAAATATCCCTTGGGTTGGGAGGTTTTTATCCCACATAAACACAAGTAATCTTTTACTGTCATGTATAGATTCATGAATGTGTATAAACTCATGCCCATTAAAGAATATTGGCACTAAAAAATGATGTAGAAACACTTTTTTATAGAAAAAATAATAGATAACTAAAGATAGATGTCCAGTATAAATCACAATCTTATATAAGGTTAAAAGAACATAAATTTTTTATTCCCTTAAATAAATTCATCTTTAACTATTATCAATACTCATAAAATTTATCATTAACGGATACATAAATTCTCAAACACCACATCACTCACATTTTTCTTTTAAAAAATTCACTAAACTACATAAAAATAATATCTATATTTCTAGTAACATTAATTATTATGATGTCTCAACCTCTATACACGATGTTATAATATCCAAAAGATGTGAAAAAATGTAAATTAATTTTCTCAAAAATTTTATATGGTTGAAAATTTATATCTACATGAATATATATAGAGAGTAAATGTTGATTGAGGAGCCCCATATGGTGGAATAATTCTCCCCAAAACATCCTCCTTAATATTATCCTGAATCTTAAATTACATCCTCATGATGTTTAATTCCTTGAACTCAGGTCCTAGCTTCTTTAAATTATCAAAAATGTAAAAAAAAATTATTATGGGCATCTCAATATCAATGTATAATTATTCAATCCTCTTACGTGAATCTTTTTATATGGGTATTCACACATAATATCTCTGTAAATCAGTCCCTTCATTATGTGGATCCATTATAATTACCCCACCAAGATACACTATTTTTTTTATCATCTCATATTTCTCCTTCCAATACATTTAAATTCGTATTGTACAAAATCCTTCTCAATTGGGTCTGGAAGACTGATTTTCATAACATTCTCATCCTATTTATAACCTGGTTAACTAATATTGAATAAAATTTAAAATTTAATTATTATAATTATATCTCCCTAATATTTTTTTAATATATTTAATTTTATGTAAATAATATTACATAGATATCTTTTGTTAAACACAACACTGAGTTTAAAAAAAACCTGATATACTCTTAAAATATTTAAATGTGACTATAATAACAAAGAAGTTAAAATTGATGGTGTAAATAAGAACCATTTTATTGGAAATTCTATTTACATATTATAGATAAAGAAAATATATTGGTAAATAAGAACATAATTTTTTGTAAAGACTTTATATTACTCAGAAATATATATTTTATCAGAAATGATATTTTTTATAAGAAAATAAATAAATAAATTAATGAAATTTTGTTTATTTTTTTCATAAAATTAATTTCATTTTGGAAATAATAATTTCAAAATTTTCTTACTTCCAAATTTTGTAATTTTTTTGAATATATATATATATATATATATATTTGAATGAATAGTGAGAATACAAATTTTTTAAAACTCTCATTTCAATTCATTGAAAACTCATCATTAGATTTTAATTTGAACATTACTTAATATAATATTCCAATAGTCAGATATAATATAAATAATATATATGAATCATTATTATATATTATCTTGGTTTAAATGAACTTTTAAACATAAAAATCAATTTTTTTCAAAAACTATTTCTTTTTTTACTTTGAGAGATTCTTATAAAATTATTTTCTAAAACATATAGATATTAAATCTGGTATGGATGTTTTATACAGAGTCATAAAAATTAATATTTTTTAATATTTTGAACAAAACTTGTGTTCATAATTAATGGTAAAAAATTAAAATTTATTCACCAAAAGTAAAAAAATATTTATGTTTAATGTAGTTTAAAACTATTTGATAAGGTCACTATTTCCCATATGAAACATTATTGGATGAAGGGATATTGACCCTTATCACATTTGGTTTGATATATTTTTTATGGGAAAATTTATTATGAATGTGACCTATCTAATATTTTATGGAAATAAAAATAAAAATTTCCCTTTCTTACTTTTAAATATCTCGTACATGTTTACTAGCGGAAAACCCAATTTTGGATTGAATATTAGATCTAATTTTGAGCATAATTTTTTTTAAATTCGATTATTTGTTTAAATAATTTAATTATTATATTATTACAATAAACAATTAACAATCTTTAATAGAGTATTTTACTAATTGATAGAAAAATAAAATAAATTACCCCTATAAAATAAATAAATGCTTGCCATGGTAAATATCAAAAAGTGTTAATGTTGGTTAATAATAATTTATTATGGTAAAAAAAATCAAAACATTTACTAATTTTTTGGATGATATTATTTTGACCTGTCATTTTTCGGTATTCTAATTATATCATTTTGGATCCAATTCATTAATAAGATTAATTTATAATAATTTAATAATTTTTGAAATTTTAAAATTGACCAACTCCTTAATTATAAAAGGGAACCTCCTCTCATCTTTTATTAAAATTTAAAAATAATTGTGGTTCATACATTAACTTCTTATATATCTTCCTAACTTTTTATGACATATCCTAGAGGCCTTAGTTTGATAGTAAAACACTAATTGAAAGGATTTTGGTGAAAAACTAAAGTGGTTTTCAGAATAAGAGGTATAAAAAATAGTCAAGTATTTTTGTATTATTCATTCATCCACCTCTTTAAAATATTATTATACTATTATTGTATAATATTATCATTATCTTCCATATAAATATATGTTAATATTTTAATTTAATAACTAACATCAATCTTGTCTTCCATTAAATGAAAAAAAACATTCATTCTAGTTCATGGAGGACTACTGCCTCACAAACTGAAGTAATTTGTTTCCCATCATCACATATAATGGGTTTTATAGTATTGAATCAATATAAATATATTTATTCATTAAATACATATCATTATGTAAAATTAATATATCATATATATTTTCAAATTTCCATTCATTGAAATATGATAACGCCATTTGTGCATACATGTGGATTACCACCACTATGTAGTGGTGTGATTTATATTTCAATACAGAATCACATGTATTATATATATAAGTATATTTAAATAAATAATATTATATTTATTATATAATTATAATTATTAAGAGATAAAATAGCTCCTATGTTCATTTTATCATGATCGTTAAAATATAAAAACAATACTCATTTGTACGTATGAAATACAATCACTATGATTCTAACAGAGTTCATTTTTCATAATAATATTTCATTACTAGCTTTAAAATAATATTTTATGTATAAAAATAATAATTATTTCATGATTATTATTATATAGATGATGGAACAATGTTCGCTTTTACAATATTCAACCTTCTAAAGTAATTTTAGACATTTGAAATGAATATCATAGAAATGTATTGTAATAACTTAATTGAGAGTATAACTAAATATAACATGATAATAATATAAATAAAAGGAAAAATAAACATGAAAAGGGATCTTAAAAAATTAAATAATTATTTTATTTTTATTATTCAAGAATGTAAATATTGTACATGATGATTTAGACCTAAAGTGAGGGATTTTTTCTCAATTCCCATTCATTGAGTAATATTTTAATGTTATGAACCTAATTTAATTTATATGGTATATATGTTTCCATTTTAAATGATATATCATGAATTCATTACTCATAAATTAATTTTATGTTTTAATTTATATTATTATTGTTACCACTTGGGGTATAAAGATTGTATTTATTGTCAACAATTGTCAATACTAGTCAAAATGAATAAGGAGATGAAGAAGGACAAAAAAGTTAGTGGAGATTGGCTGAAGTGAGGTCACCTGGAGAATTGTTATGGAATCATAGCATTGCATGTCATACTTAAGAAATTCTCTAAGAAGATAAATTTAGACGATTTTTGAACTGATACTAAGTTCAATGAACTTGTGTTAAGGGTGACACATTTTTTACAACAATGAATAATGGTGATGTATCATCCATCTAAGGATGATTGAAGAAGAATGAGGATTTAAAAAAGACCATGTAATGCTTCAAGATTGCATGAGAACCATGCAAGAGCTTACTTGAAGAAAAGAATCATATTATTTTAATGAAGTATAGAATGATGGTTGAAGAAGAAAAGAGAATGTGGAAGGGCTTGGCATTCTAAGAAGTTAATGAATTACACATTGCCTTGAAATCAGATGATTATTGCACTATTCTTAAATTTCCAAATAAATTTTTCAAAGGTGATACATTGTCTGCCACATTGATGGTATCTGAAGAAGCTTCAAGCATCCACTATTGGATGAAGAGTGACAATTGGAGTTCTTTAGAATTATCACTCCAAAAGGTATTGAGGATTTGAAGTGAAGATAAAGAAGTACTTTGGATTCATATTCCAAAAATAATGGAAAAAAACTATGATGATGCTTTGCTGATTTGTATTTCACAAATATCATATGTTTGGAAAACTTGTGATGCAAGCCTTATGGAGATTAGAGAGATTAAAGAAATGATTTTGTAAAAGGAAAGAAAGTGGCGCGCAATTCAAGAGCAGTGCACAAGTATTGACGTGAAATTGTAAGTGGTGCGCAAGTCATATTTCAAGATCATCACATCAAAATTTTACAAAGGAAATAAAATGGCGTGCAAGTTAATGATTGGCGTCCAAGTCAAAAAGTGGTGGGCAAGTATAAGTGGAGCACAAGTGTGGTGCACAAGTATAAGTGGCGTGCAAGTGAATGTTGTGCGCAAGTCATATTCCAACATCATCGTATCCAAATATGACAAATGAAAGAAAGTGTCGTGATAATGATAGTAGGGAACGCAAGTGATGGAGCGACACTCAAGTAGGAATGACACGTAAGTTTCTGTGGTGCGCAAGTCACAAAAATTCCTATAAATAGATGACTAGAATCCTCATTTTTCTATTCTCAAGAGTTAATAAAAAATTAGATCTCGGATCGTGCATGTAGTAGAAGGTGCTCTGATCACGGATGTAGCAGAGGGCGGCGCGCATGCTAAAGTGGCGTGCAAGATAAGGGTTATTTATAAGGCACACAAGTAGGGTGTCGCTCAAGTTTTGTCGCACAAGTTTTGTTGTGCAAGTTGACAGAGCCGTGCAAGTAGAGAGGTGAAATCAAGAAGTGTGTTCTGTATAAGTCAAAGGTGGCGCACAAGTTGGGTGTTGTGCACAATTGTGGTGCACAAGTTGCAGCGCCCAAGTTGTGGCGTGGAAGTTGTGGCACACAAGTAGGTGGCGTGAAAGCATAGTGGCACGCACGTAGGTGGCGTTCAAGTAGAAGTGGAGTGAAAACAAGTGGCACACAAGTAGGTTGGCGTGCAATCAGGGAGGCGTGCAAGTAGGGTAGAGTGCAAGTAAGTATTGGGACACAAGCTGTAAGTTGTTATAAAAGTTCATATTATCTTCCGATCAACTGTGATGATGCTACGTTGATATAGACTTCATTGTTTTTAGAATCACAAAGAGAACCTGTGATTCTAGAAAGAATAAGAAGAAGAAGATATCGGTGCAGATGGTTTTGCACTGAAATAGAACGTGCGAATAAGAGTTAGTTTCAGTGCAGCTGGTTTTGCATTGATGAAAAAGAAGAAGAAGAAGAGTGTGAAACTTACAGGTTTGCTACATAGAAATAAGAGAAGAAGAAGAATGAGAACAGAGTATGCCCAATTAAAGCCTACAATTTTATAAGGAAGATTAATTTTGAAGATGCTATGTGGGAAAATTCTCAGTGTTTGAATAATCTCATCAGTGTATGTGATTCTATCTAATAAGAGATAAAATTTTTAGTGCAGTTGGTAGTTGCACTAAGTACAAGAAAGAAGAAATATAGTGATGTTGGTGTTGCACTAGAAAAGAAGAGAGGGAAAGAAAGAATAATTTCTTGCCTACTGCTTTTCAATTAATCATGTGAAGAGAACTAAAGAAGACCAAGAGCAGAACCTAACTTATCAAGAAGGAAGAAAACTGTCTCCAGAGGCAGTATAATGAACCAACTAGAGGCTGCAAGTTGGACCAGACAATTACCAGTCCAGGGAAGAGGACTGTTTCCCACCACATCTAATGTGCAAAGACTCACACTGGCAAGAGGATTGTTTTTCTAGCCACTCCACTATGATAACATATCACATCATAGTAGAGAATCCATGAACCTGTCATATCCATTCATGAAAAGGACGTAGTTACTCTTATTGAGTGGTGAACCTTGTTAAAATATTGTGTGCATATTTTTACTGCTTTCTATTATTGCATACGACATGGAAAAGAAAATTAGGGAATCAGGATCCTAATATGTCAAGAGGTAGAGTGATAAAAATTTGAAATTGGTTTAAGAAGAAACCAACATTGATTCAACCCTCTCAGTGTTAGACAAATCCCAAACTGGTCCTCTCAATTAGTATGAGAGGAAATGGTTAACCTCTGTTGGATTCTCTACAGTGAAGTTATTCTGTTTTGAACATTTGAGTTTCTTTCCTGACTTATCAATAAAGTGCACATTCAGTGAAGATTCGGTTATCTCTGTATAGATGGCTAAATCTATCAAGACTATGATGAATAGGAAAAAGAAGGAGAAGAGAATGTTGAATAAGAAGTCCCTTTTATCTATAGATGGGGATGTATCTGGTTCTCCATATCTGGAAGACATTGAAGACACACCATACTTGTATAGTTATGATAAGGTGGCTCAAGTTCCCACTGAGAAGATGGATAACCTTCCTACCTCAAATGATAAGCAGGTACGTGTTAGTAAATTTGGAAATTATCTTCATGATGAAAATACTGGCATAAGTGTTGACGATCAATCTACAACATCTCAAGGAATATCAGTTGAATGATTAAGAATGATTCTGTATGGTATTCCTGAAGAGAGTTCATCTCTTGTTTGTGGTGTATTTCTATGCATGTAGGAAAATACCACTCAACTGGAAGAAGAAACTGTTGCTTTGGAGAAAGGCTTATAAGAAAAAATTGTCGAATGATTAATGCTTTACAGACAGGTTTGAGCCTTTTAAGCAATAAAGAAGGGATTTGAAGTAAGTTTTTCAAAGTGGTTCAAAGATGTTGAAGAGAAAGAGGTAGTCAAAAAGACTCTAGAAGAGAAGATCAATGAACTTGAAGATGAGCTGAAAAAGAGCAATGATTTCAAGGAGATATATTTGGAAGAAAACTCCCAGATGATCAAAGAACATGACTATCTATTACAAGACAAAGTAAATATGCATGAAGATGAATTTGAAAGGTTAAAGAAGGCTTGTGAAGAGAAGAGGACTATTATTGAAAACTAGGAAGTCATCCTCAATATGAGATGTCTAGAATTAGACGTTGAGTTTACCAATCTTGAGAAGACACATATTGAGTCTCCACAAAAGAAGGAAACCGTTGCTTCTATTCTTCAATGCTCAATGGAGGATTGTACTATCAAAATACCTCCAACATGTGATAATAAGATCATGGCTTCACTCATTGATCTATCAAAAGCAGCTGAGAAAGTAAAGGTACCATTCATACCAACTTGTACTAATGTTTTTGTTTCTACAAAAAGTATGGGTTGGAAGAAAACCTCTAAAAACGTATGGATGAAGAAAATTGAGAAGAAACCTTCCACCATGGCTATGGTGGATAGGGGAAAGAGTATGGAAGATAGATCCCCACATAAAGCACAACATACCAAGAAGAATATTCATCATCCTTATAACGAAGATGGGTATAAGTCAAGGTATGTTGGTCAATGCTGGTGTTGTAATAAATTTGGGAACTGTGCACTAGATTGTTGGTACAACCCCTTAAATGCAAAAGCACAGAGAATGCTTATCTCAAGGGGGGGAAATCCAGAGAAAATGAAGTAACATCCACAGGTCCAAAAGCATCTGTATACTGCAAACAGATTTCAAATGTTAGATAACATCTGTGATGTATGCAATAGGTGTGGTCAAATGAATGGTGCATGTTCATATAAGAAAAGAATACCACATAAGCTGAGTAAGAATGAAGAATCGTCCTTGGGAAGAAATAAAATAAATAATATGAAAACAAATTCATCCAGGATGATTTCAAGAAAGAAAGACCAGAAGTCCTTGGATTCTACATCCATGAAGGTGATGGGTTTTGAATCCAAAATATCTACTCAGAAGAAGCTATATAGAATATCCCATCATGATTCCCCAGTCCCTAATGATATTTTGGTGGTTTGGCCAGACGATTTGGAAAGAATGATAAAAAAGGAAGATGCATAGGCTAATACTTGTACTAAAAGCACAAAGAAGAATCTACATGAAGAAAAGGAAGTTCTATGTGTGAGGTTCAACAAGGATGGTCATACTGTTAAAATATGCTTTGAATTTACTGTAGCCCAACAAGAATACCTCAAAAATATTAAAGTTACAACAAGAGATTCTATTGATTTGAAATCCCTTGAAGAAAGAATATTAACACACAAAGAGATGGAAGAAATAGTGAGGTCCACACAATCACAGTTAGCATTGAAGATTAGTTGTGAAAGTGTGAAGAATGGAGCATCTGGGTTGAGAAAATTATCTCAACCTTATTATTCACATTTATAGAGAAAATAGGATCCAACTTATTCCATTAAATCTTTGTGTATTTTTTTTATTGTACAAGGAAATTAAGGTGAAGTAAGATCTCAAGGGGGATCCTTGGGATTCAGGGAGGAGAAGTGTTCCCTTGAGGGGGAGACACATGAACAAGCTGCCAGATTCATTATCTCAATCAGTATCAACATTAGTTGCTATAAAATTCAATTTATCTGAAGATTGTCTAAAGATCATGTCATTGGAAAAGGTATTTCGTTTCATAATCTCTCATCCTTTGTTACACAAAATAAATATATTTTTACAAAGGGGGAGTAACTAGGTAAATCTGTGACATAAGAAGAATGAAAGTGCCCCAAGCCCACTTATCATGCTAATTTCACTTGAATGTTTTTGACCCTTTTGTTAAAGTGAGTGCAGGAATTTCAGGATTTATTATTTCTTATCACATTCAATATCTTTGTCCTGGAATGAAATTTGAAAACCCTTGAAGACAAGTGTAGGAGATATCATCTCATGATGTATCACTATCAGTGGATAATGGAATGCTTTGTTTTCTAAATCAAATTCTCTTGTTTTCTACATCGATCATTGATCAAGTAGACTTAGAGTGAAATGATTGATGGAACACTGCTTATGTAATGACTGATACCCTCTCTACCATGAACTTTTTATTTCTTGTTAATAAGGGGGAGAGAAAGTGAAATGAATGTTTGAAATGAACAGGGGAGAGAAACAAGTACATGGGAGAGAGAAGATTCTTATTTTGACATTGACACATTCATTTGAAGAGACTTTGTCGTATTGACAACAAAATAAAAAGGGGGATATTTTTGGGACCACATTGTGTATGAAGATTGTATATGTTGTCAAAAGTTGTGAATACTGGTCAAAATGAAGAAGGATATAAAGAAAGACTAACAAGTTAGTGGATATTTGATGAACTGAGGTTTCCAGGAGAATTGTTATGGAATCATAGTATTGGATTTCATATTTGAGAAATTCTCTGAGAAGATCAATTCAGATGATTGTTGTACTGATACTAAGTTTGAAGAAATTTTGTCAAAGGCGACACATTGCTTACAATAATGAATAATGGTAAAGTATCATTCATATAAGGACGATTGAATAAGTATAAGGTTTTAAAGAAGACCACGTAATGATTCATGATTGCATGAGAACCATGCAAGAGCTTACTTGATGAAAATAATCATCTGAAATGAATGAAGTTGATATTGATGGTTGAAGAAGAAGAGAGATTGTGTAAGGGATTGGAATTCTAGATGGTCATGAATTGCACATTTACTTGAAATCATATGATTGTTGTACCATTTTAAAAGTTCCAAATATATGTATCAAAGGCGATACATTGTCTGCAACATTGAAGGTATTTGAAGAAGCTTCAGGCCTACATTTTTGGATGAAGAGAGATAATTGGAGTTATTTGGAAGTAACATTCCAAAAGGAATTGAGGATTTTAAGTGAGGATGAAGAAGTAATTTATAATTCATAATCCAAAAATAATGGACAAAACTATGATGATAATTTTCTGATTTGTATTTCACAAATATCATAAGTTTTAAAAACTTGTGATGCAAGCCTTATGAAGAGTAGAGAGAGATAGTAAAGAAGTGATTTAGGAAACGTAAAGAAAGTTGCACGCAAGTCAAGAGTGGCGTACAAGTATTGATGTGCATGTGTAAGTGGAACACAAGCCATATTTCAAGATTATCACATCAAAATTTGACAAAGGAAATAAAATGGCATGCAGGTTAATGATTGGTGTGCAAGTCAAAAAGTGGTGGGCAAGTATAAGTGGCGCGCAATTGTGGTGCGCAATTATAAGTGGCACACAAGTTGATGTTGCACACAAGTTATATTTCAAAATAATCATATCAAAATATGACAAAGCAAAGAAAGTGTCACACAAGTGATGGAAGGGCGCACAAGTGATGGAGCGGTGCACAAGTGATGGAGTGGCGCACAAGTGACGGAGCAGCGCGCACGTAGGAATAGAACGAAAGTATATGTGGCTCTCAAGTCACCAAAATTCCTATAAATATATGAATAGCCTCCTCATTTTTATATTCTCAACACTTAAGAGAAAATAAGAGCTCTGATCGCGCAAGTAGTAGAAGGTGCTCTGATCATTTAAGTAGTCGAGGGCGGTGCACAAGCTAAAGTGGCGAGCATTCTGAGGGTTATTTATAAGGCACGCAAGTAGGGCATCACACAAGTTTTGTCATGCATGTTTTTTCACGCAAGTTGACAGAGGCGCGCAAGAAGGGAGGTGCTTTCAAGAAGTGTGTTGTGTATAAGTCAATGGTGGTGCACAAGTTGTGAGCTATGCACAGTAGTGGCACACAAGTTGTGGCGCGCAAGTTGTTGCGTGCAAGTTGTGGCGTGAAAGTTGTGGTGCACAAGTAGGTGGCGTGCCAGCTGAGTGGTGCACAAGAAGGTGGTTCTCAATCAGAAGTGGCACACAAATAGGTGGTGCGCAAGTAGGCAGGCGTGCAAGCAGGGTGGCATGCAAGTAAGGATTGGCACATAAGCTGTGAGTTGTTCTATAATTTCTTACCAACTTCTGATCAACTGTGATGATGCTACATTGATATAGACTTCATTTTTTACAATAAAAAAGTAAATTTGTGATTCTATAAAGAAGAATAAGAAGAATAAGAGATCGGGGCAAAGGGTTTTGCACTGAAAGAGTGTGTCTGATGAAGAGTATGTTTCAGTGTATGTGGTTTTTCATTGAATAAGAAGAAGAAGAAGTAGAGTGTTCAGCTTACCAGTTTGCTGTATAGAAAGAAGAGAAGAAAAAGAAGAATAAAAGATTATTCCCAATTTAAGCCTATAGTTATATAGGGCAGTTTAGTTCATATGATGCTATGTGATCAGATCCTCTGTGTTTGAATAATCACATCGGTGTATGTGATTCAAGCCATGAAGAGAGACGAACTTTTAGTGCAGTTGGTAGTTTCCCTTAGAAGAAGAAAGAATAATTCTAGTGAATTGGGTGTTGGACTAGAGAAGAAGAGAAGGAAAGAAGGAAGAATTTCTTGCCTACTACTTTGCATGTAATCATGTGAAGAGCACTAAAGAGGACCAAGAGCAAAACCTACCTTAACAAGAAAGAAGATGATTGTCTCCTTAGGTAGTATAATGAACCAGATATAAGCTGCATGTTGGACCATGCTATTACCAGTCCATGGAAGAGGATTGATTCCCACCCCCCGCTAAAGTGAAGGGACTCACAATGGCTGGATGATTGTTTTCCTATCCACTCTACTGTAATAGCATATCACATCATAGTGGTGAATCCATGCACTGGTCGTATCCATGCATGTAAAGGACGTAGCTACTCTTATTGAGTGGAGAACCTTGTAAAAATATCATATGCATATTTTTACTGCTTTTTATTATTGCATGTGACATGGAAAAGAGAATTAGAGAATCATGATCCTAACTAGTCAAGAGGTAGAGGGATAAAAAGTTGAAATTGGATTAAAAATAGCCCAACACTAATTCACCCCCTCTTAGTGTTAGAAATTTCCCCAATTGGTGCCCTCAATTATTTCATCTAAGGGTGTTTGATATTATTTTTTACCGATGGTAAGGGGTTTCATAACTTAATTCATTTTTTGGGCTTACACTACATCTTCCTTATTTTTGATATTATATTATACATATGTAATTTATTTCGGTCATTTTTTATTTATATATATATTATTAATGTGGATTTACATTTCATATAGATAATCAATTCATTTATTAATTCTAACTTCACTGGTAGGATATTTATAAGATATTTTATCTCAATTACAACTCCATAGATACCTATTTGGTATTATGTTATTATTTATTTTGATGTAGTATAATTATTTTCCCATTGATATTTTATATCATTAAACTCTTCATATTCATGTTATTTAATATTTTATTTGAATTTATTTCTTTCATTGGGGTTTTTATTCAAAATCCTACCCAAGTTAAAAGAGTTTATTTCACAATATTAGCATTACTTAATATTGTTTTGGATTATGAATCAACTGGGGATATTATGTAATATTTTTATCTTAATCCCAATATATTTTATTCTCCTCTATCTATATTTTAAAATTATATTTCTTATCATTAATATTTTTAATTTTACGTAATCATAATATCAATAAAATTAAAAAAACATACTTAATTTTATCTTCAGCCTAGAATCTTTTTCATAAATGTCCACATTGTCATAAAATGTTTTCAAGAATTTATAAAATTTTAAAATATGATTTTTTAATGTTAATTCTAATCGGGAGTGAATTTTTACAAAATATTTTCAAAGAAACAGTTTTTCTGTGTTCTCGATGAAGAACAGTTTGACATTTTATCGAAAATGTGAATGAAATCATTATGAAATAGATTTTGAATGTAATGAATTTCACTCCATCATGACCACTAAATGACTTAAATATTTTATTACATATTTCCATGGTTTCTTTCTAAGAAAATGTTTTCCTAAAAATTTTGGATTTTTTTTTTAATAAAATTTCAATGTGGTATTTTATTTTTATCAAAAATGTTTTTAAGGATCATTTTACTGTATTTACATTCATCAATCAAAACAAGCCATTATTTTAATTTTTCTCTACTAGAGGAATGTTTTAATGATATGATACATATTATTTCATTGGATGGTTTATTTTCAGTTTGACTCAGATAAATATTAAAATTTTATATTATAGTTTATGAAAATTATTTTTTATTATGATCATGTATTTAATTTTTAGTAACCACTTTTATATGAGGAATGAATTGGAATTTATAACTAATGGGAGTAAACTCTATATACTGTTTATGCATCAATAGGTATCATGAGACAATGTAGTTTGGGTACTTGTCTAAGGCCATTCCCATTTATGTAACATGCCTGGGAATGAGGCGTTGATCGTAATTTTGTGACGACCGACATTATGGAAGACATCATTATGAGATTGTTTATTAATTTATATGCGGTTATTTTAATAGTTAAGATATCTATAGATATGATTCATGTTAATGTGATTATTTATATGCAATTAATTGATCATTATCTATTCCTTCAATATTATTCGTCTTGCTCAATTTATTTATTAGATAGAATGAGTTTTCTATTATTCACCATGCAATATTGATTATGCCTTATTCACTAATGATAGGTTAAAATGTAAAAAATAAAATCTTAGAAATTTAACCCACCCATTTCTTATACTTACTTTGCTTAGGATTATTGGAAGTGTATTACAATTAATATTCATGTGCATGATGAGTGGAATAATTATTTTCTCGATTAAAATACAATATATATTTTATATTTTGAAATGTAATGTGACATTAAAGTATATACATAGTTTTCCAAGACTAATAATCTATTCAATACCTTGGGATGCGATCACATGTGTCTCGTATCCATGTAATGATGTAATCACATATTCTAGTCTAATATGGTTTGAATCATTATAGTTAGTATCACAAAAAATTTAGTATAAAAAAATAAACTATATTTAAGAAAACATTGATTAGGTAACATAACCCTTTGACTGAATTTGAATATAGGTGTAAGTATTAAATAAAATAAAATTATTTTTATAAGTTATAGTTTTTTAGTTTATATAGAAATACATCCATGAATAGATACTACATGTGGAGCAGGTTTTGGAAAATTTTCATCTAGTGATGATAACCAAAAAAAGTTGGTCGAGTATATATTGTCCATCATTTGGGTGCATGTAAGTGTTCCTTTAAAACACACCTAGTAAAAAACTCTTGGGGCTATATACATTGATTAATTAAAATTTCATTATATAATAATTATGAAAAATCATATAAAATAATCCATTGAAACCTATGATATTCCATGATGATATGAGATAAACCTATACTGTATTCAGACGATGAGAATATTTTTTCTCAAATATTCAAAGGAATAGATACCCATTTTGTTTTTTTATGATGGAGTCATGATTAATGATATTTGGGGAAATTATTGGAATAAAACACATTGGGTAAATATAAGATTGAGTTAAAAGATTATTTGGGGAATAATGATTTTTATTTCATGGATATAGTTTTAATGTAATTGATTACATTTAAGGTTTATATGATATTTAATGATGAGGTGATTATGGGTCACTAATATTTGGAAGCATTTGTCTTATCAAATAAAAAACCATGGGATTGAAAAGAGATTTTATATATAATGTTATTTTTGAGGATATTGATCATATTTTTTGGAATGTTATTAGAATTATATTAATATAGTTTTAGACAAAGGTCAACATATGTTTCAAGGGACAATATGTCTAACCTGGGAAATCTGTGGGGCTTAAACCCACAAGTGATGGGAGAAAATCCTGTGCTGCCTACAACTAGTCTATTTTATGACCCTGTTATTATGAAATTTTCTATATTTACATTCTTTGATAGATATATATTATGTTGAATTTGGGAAACATTTTATAGGATCAATTTTTTTTAATTTTTATGATTATATGGTAAATAATGATATTTCAGGAGATATTTTATTGGTATGAGGTATATATATCCTTTTGTTTAGTTATATGAGATTATTTGGGAAGAATTCTATTTTATTTTTCGGTGATTTAATCTGAAAGTTATTAACTAAACTTTTACGTAAAAAAATTCGTCTATGTTTTTTATAGAGGCTATTTAGGATATATGGATATTTATTTTATGAATTGATTCTTGTTAAAAAATTGGTCTTATTACATAATTTTGGAGACTAATGTTTTATTAATTTATATGAAGGATAATTCATTTTAGAAATTTTTGTAAAATTTTTTAAGTATTTTTTTATATTAATGATATAAAGAATAAGTTGTTATTATTTTGTAGATTATGTGATCCTTTATAAGTTGATTTTAGTTCTTATGGTATAAAAAAATTCATCAGGAATACTCATTTCTTAGAGAGAAGGATAATATTATGGTGGAAATTGATTAAATAATGAATTTATACATGTCCTGTATTTATAATTACTTTTGATCTTATTCTATATGGTAAAAGAATTTCCCAACTATAGGAAATGATCTCAAAAAAATTATAATATTAACTTCATTTCCAAGGAATCCATGGTCTTTTTACACCTCACTAATTTATAGTTTTTTGTCCATTATCATTCTAATGAACATGTTCTATATCACCCTATATCATTTCTCCGACAATAGTTTTCCCATATATAAAAATATTTTAACATTCGACCAGTTTCTTGCTTATACAGGAACTTGAATACATGATATTTTAGATATCCTTTAAGATTTCCACTATATTTTTCTGAAGAAGTTATTGTATCCCAATAAAGGATGATAGTTTTAAAAAATTATTAGAACTTTTATTACTGAAATATAAAAGGGAGGGATAAATTTATTTAAGTGTGGTAGAATGTAAAATCCAATTATTTTAGGATATACCTCTCCTTAAATAAATTTTATTACAAAGATAGCTAGTGTTACTTGCAACATTGAGTTTAAATGAACCATAATTTACCTTTAAATTTTTTTAAACAACATTTTTATAATACAATTATAAAAATTTGAGGTTTGAATATAATTTTTTTAAAATTAGGTATAAATATATTAGATAAATAAAATACATCGATCTGTAAGTACTCAATTTTTAGTAATGTATTTTATTACATCAAAAATAAATTATTTGTAAAATAAGATTTTATTAATTTTTTTAGAAAATAATATAACACATTTATATAATTGCTTGAATTTTTTTAAAAATAAACATAATTTCTAAAATAACCATGAAAAAAATTTACACATGGTGAAAGTTTAGGATTTTTGGAAATTATTCCTTTTTAGTGATTAATGAAAAATACATATTAAGACTGTCATTTTATTTAACTTAAATGTCCCCAAAATATTTTTAATTTGATCATAAATTAATATAATTAAAATTTATAAATACATAGTATAAATAATTATAAATTAATCATCATTATACATGATCTTCTTAAAATAAATTTTAAACCTAAAATGATTTATTCATAAATCTGTTCTTTATCGCTCTTTACATGATACTTATAAAATGAATTCATAATGTTTATAGATATATAATTGGGTAAAATATATTCCATATTTTTATGTAGAAAAATAAAAATAATTTAATAAGTTCAACATAATTTTTGGAGATAATGAATAGTAAAAATAGTAAACAATTTGACACGATAAAGAGGTAAAACAGGTTAACCTAGGTTAAATTATGGGATAAGGCCATGAATTTTAATCTTTAATCTTATTGTATGAATTTATTTCCACCCTTATCAATATTTTATTGATATATATTTGTTTAAGGGAATGTTTTCTATGATAGTGATCAATATAATATTTTATGTAATGTAAAATAGAAAATATCACTTTCTTACTTCTATATATCTCTTATGTGATAATAAAGGGAAAACCAAAAGTTTTGCATGAATATTAATTATAATATTGATAAAAAATAAATTATTTTCATTGTGTTATTTTTCTATTTTTAGTGATTATATAATTACGTTAAATTTTATTTCAACTCTAATATAGTAATTGTTTAATTAAGAGAAATATAAAAATACTATATTAAAATTTTTAAAAGTAATATAATTTGAGTTATTTATAGTTTTACAAGAATTTTAAAGATGAATATTTCATATTATTTGTTTTTTTTTAAATTCTATATTCTATTAAACCATTTTCTTGATGTATTTAAAACCAAAAAACTTGAATAGTGTAAAAAATTACATTAATGTTATTTATAATAAATAATTTTATATTAATTGATTAAAAATTCAAAAAAATTGCTATCTTCTTCCAAGATTATTTAAATTATTATAAATATCATTTTTGTTACATTTATGTCCCAATTTTCATTTTATATTTACTATCATGAACCCTAATGTGTAAAAACATCACTATCATGGTGATTGTACAAAATGGGTTAATGTTTCTTAAAACAAAGAAACAAGGGTAAGAACATAATAAAAAAATTTATAAATTTTATTGGATTATATAATTTCTCAATATAATCATCCAATAATTTAACTATTTTAGTTTTTATCCACATGAAAATTATTAATAATTTTTATTAATTTAATATTTTATGAAATTCCAAAAGAGCCCTGTCATATACATATAAAAGGGAACCTTCTATCCTCTATTATTAACAACCCAAAGACTTTTCAGATTATAAATTTCATTCCCAAATCCCTTCATTTATTGTCTTCCAACATCCTTGAAGGCTTTTTTTTTAATTTTAAAATACTCATAGGAAGACATTGGGTGTAAATCTAAAGAGGTTGTCTTAAGAAGGTATGTCATTCTTAACTAACTTCCTTTCGTTTAGTTTTTACTCCAGCACCATAAAATAATAATAAAACATTATTATATAATATAATATTTATATATATATATATCCGATATATATAAATATTATTAATTTAATTCAATAACCTACATCTATCTACTTTTCAAGTAAATGGGAAATGAAATCACCATTCTTGTTGACGATAGTTAATGAACACAAAAACTAACATATTTCATTTTGAATCATTGGATATAATGGTTGTTTATGATTATGGATTTCATGTATATATATATTAGTAATTAAATATTTATAATTATTTAAAATTAATATAACATATATTCTATTACATTTCCATTCATTAAAAAAATGATAATATTGATTGTGTGTAGGTGTGGATTTCCAATTCCATGATACAATGAGATTTTTTTTCATTTCCGCATCACATTAATGTAATATATAAGTATATTTAATTAAATAATATTATATAATATATATAATTATTAGATTTTAATGACTAAATTACACTTACCCTCTTTTCAACCAGATCTTTGAAAGAATGAAATGTTACTCATGCATACATACGACCTATCATCTCCACAACTGTAACATATTTATTTTTTCCGAACCATATATCATTAATTGTTTTAAAACTAAAATTTACTTATTTAAATTAAAAATATTTTTTGACTATTATTTGGTATGTGATGCAATAATGACAACTTTTACTATATTCAATGTAACGAAGTCATTTTGGATATATTAACCGATATCATCAAAACGCATGATGTGAACATAATCGATTGATTAACAAAATATAAAATGATACTATAAAAAATAATTAATAGTATACTAGTAAAAGTTTATTACTGATTTAAATAATTAATATAAGTTTATTTTGAGGAATGATAAATAATATATCATACGAGTCGATCCAGGGATAATGGATTATTTCTCAATTTCCTTTCAGTAATGAATATTCTAATGTTAGAAACCCAATTTCTTTTATATGGTGAATATACATCACTTTTACATTTTAAATCATGACTCCTTAGTGATTAATGGTATTTTAAAATAAAAATAAAATTATTTTAT